>JAMGYZ010000012.1:0-1200000 GCA_024713785.1 Morchella sp. 2018-W45
TAACCCTAACTAGCCCTAACTAACCCTAACTAACCCTAACTAACCCTAACTAGCCCTAACTAACCCTAACTAGCCCTGACTAGCCCTAACTGGCCCTAACTAACCCTAACTAGCCCTAACTAACCCTAACTAGCCCTGACTAGCCCTAACTGGCCCTAACTAACCCTAACTAACCCTAACTAACTGTTACTATCTGCGATAGGGACCCCGGAGCGGCTGGTACTCTGACGGCTATTGTTGAGCCCGATGCTAGGCTGAAGGGTTTGGATGCTGTATCTGTTCTTGGTAGGTCTCCTGATTGTGGGTGGTGGTGGTGGTGGATTCCTTTCTTGCGTAGAGCGGGTGCGATATCTTTTAATGCTTGATTTTTCGTTGATTGATTTGATTGTTTTGGTTTTTGGTTGTGTTTTTGTATTTGTTTTTCTATTTCTGTTTGGTTGTGTTGGTTCTTGATCTAATCTCGATGTTAGGTATATCTGATCCGTGTCTGACCAGCTTGTGGGATTGGAGGAGGGGTCTCTACTGTTTTGGTCGCAAGTGTCTCTGCGGTGAGAGGTGGGATAGGGCCATACCCGATGCATGGGTTTGGATCATATATTGAATAGCGAGAGAAAGGCTATGATGGAGTTTGATAAATTTGTTTCACCCCGATACAAAGTATCTGATTATCGATTACCTGCTCAACATCAAGGCGTGATATAGCCTCTGGGATATTGACTGATTGGAATGAACGTCTTGCTGATGCGTTCAAGAAGGAAGAGGCGGAAAGATTGTTGATGTTGGAAAGGGGGCACTAGTGTGCGTTGCGTGTATGAAGGGTATCGATTATTGGGTTCTTTTCTTTTCTTTTCTTCTTTTGTGTTTCTTTTGATCGTATGTTCCCACTCCTTATCTCTTTTTGGTCTCTTTTTTATCTCTATTATGTCTCTTTTTCTTGTTCTTTTTTCTTTCTTTTCCATCGATTGTTTCCGCTGGTCTATATCATATTTGGTTGGCGCTTACTTTGGGGTGGTTTGTGGTAGGTCTGGGGCCGCTAAGCTGGGACATTAGTCTTGTACTGGTTTCCTGGCTTGAGGTGTCCGGTTGTTGGCATCTCTTTTCGCTTGTTGTGTTTTTTCTTGGAGGAACGCTTCTGCTGTCTTGTTAGGCTGGGGTCTTGGGGATTATGGGCTTTGGGTTTCTGGAAGTGTTTTGGTCTTATTTGTCTGTTGGTTAGAGCTAGTTGTCTCGTTTATTAGGTTGCGTTTGCGGCGTTGTGGGTTGTTCGATCCTTCCTGTATGGGTGGTTGATCGGGGCTCCTGGGATTCCCCTTAGCTTGAGTAGATAGTAAATAAACTTGATTACTAACCCTAACTAACCCTAACTAACCCCCCCACCTCCTTGACCGTTCAGGGTATGGAGGAGCACCTGCTTCATCTTCCTCCGGTGCATCTCCTGTTGGGTGATATCAATACCAGGTTTCCGGGACAGGAAAGGGTTGGCCCTGGTGATAAGTCTGGTCTTATAGATGGCAGACTACATGCGGTATAAGCGGCCGGTTCGCTGGCATCTCCATCGCCTGTTGGTAGGCTTGAGCTTGGATGCGGATCATGCTTTCGGATCATCTCCATCAATGGAGCAGCAGGGGTATCACCTCTAAACCCCGTCGTGAATGGTGGTCTTTGTGATGGATCTCAGGCTGCTTGGGTCTTTCTGATCTGGGTATAGATCGACCATCGGTACCTGTTGCTTGCGTCCATTCCTACCGGTACTCCAAATGCTGGTTCGACAGCTCCATTTGCTTATGTCGGTGGTGGTGATGATGGGGGTCTCTTGCGGTTCAGGATTAATAAGCTCAGAGGCTGCTTGTCGGCACGGATCGGGATGATACCGATGATCTTTGAATCTGGAATACCATATCCCAGGAGCGGGAGGAAGGAAAGGAAAAGGAGGAGGAGAAGAAGGGGTAGGAATTCTGCTCAGGATCCTGGAAACCGACCAGGTAAGAGAGAGGGGAAGTGGAAGGAAGAAGGGATATCGATAACTGATTATACCACTACAGGTTCTCAACCTAAAATATCTACCGGCGGCGGTGGTCTTGACCGTGATGGCCCATGTGAACGGTTACGGATTCTTGGAAATTGATGGAGGATATGAGCTGTATGGATCATGTTTGAGTGTTTCGATGTTGATCTGTTGGACGCCTTGCTTGTCGGTAAGGTTCAGGCTGTGTCTGAGGCGGTTTTAGGGTGTGATCTGACGCGTGAGAGGGAACGACCGGATAGGCATGCTGTTGAGCTTGCACATGGAACTGATATGGGCTCAGCGATAGGTCTTTTCAAGCGGGTACAGAGATCTTCCAATGATGGGAGGGTGATTGTATCTGAGAGCAGGGATCGGACACCCATGGAGGAATGCTTCGTCAAGTATCTTTAAGTCATGATCGGGTGTTGAAGATGGAGGTGATGGTGTTTGGGATGGGGATGGGGATGGTGATGGTGATGTTGGCGGTCTTTCGCTTTCGATTGCGATCCGCTCTGTGGAACGTCTCCTGTCCTTGTATCGAGAAGAGGGTGGAGAACTATATCGAGGTTTCGACCACGAAGCGTCTTGATGAGGATGGTGTCCATATCCTGCAGATGAAGGCTCTCGTTGGCACCTTGTTTGTGACGGATCTTGCGTTGCTCTTTCAGGCTTGTGTCCGTTTCGGAGTGACTCCTCGACGATGGAATAGGTCTCTACTCTACCCCATTCATAAGGATCTGACCAAGCCCTATACTTCTGAGAATACGAGGCCGATTGCGATACTGGTAATGTTCCGACGGGTGTTTGAGGCTCTTATCCTTCCAATGTTTGAGGATCTTTTCTTCCCCTACAACCGACTTGATGGTGCTCAGGCTGGGTTCCGTGCTGGGTACTCCACGATGACGCAGGCTGCGACCTTGCATCACTCCCTCTCCACCGGGATGCTACCGATAGCTGTCTTCCTAGATCTTCAGGCTGCCTATGATATGGTTGGCAAGGACAAGCTAGTGGGTGTGCTTGTATCGCAGGGGATGTCTCCGCTTCTTATCAAGATCTTGGTTCAACTGATGTTTACCGATATGTCGTACCGGTTGGTTGTCAATGGGGAGACATCTGGGGTGCTTCGTAGGAGTGTTGGTGTACCTCAGGGATCGCCTCTATCGCCGGCCATATTCAACAAGTTTATCGATTCCCTCATGCGATTGTTGAATGATCGATCGAGACTACCCATAACAGCCAAGTCACCTACACCTACACCCCACGCTTTTCCCACTCCACCTCCCACTACTGATTCGGTGCTTGGGATTGAGCTGCGAAGATCTCAACGGTTGATGGGGAAGACCATTGATGGCAATCGACATGTTCCTGTTGTTTATGTTGATGGGGATGGGGACTCTTCGATGATAGGTTTTGATGTTGGCTCTGATAAATGCTCTGAATGTGAGTTGACTGCTCTGAGTTGCTTGATTATTTGACACTTGATTGATATCCTGTTTTTGCTGATACGATTCCCAGATGATGATGGTTCCGGTACCGATTCCACTACGGATTATCATGATGGTGTTGACGATGATGATCCCATGCTTTCCTGCGACGATGATAGGCCTCTGGTTCCTTCACCTTCTGCGGGCTTGGTCATGCCTTCGGCTCTGTTCTTTGCCGATGATGGTGTTTTGATGTGTCGCCACTGGGCTGAGGCTTCCTCGCTGCTGGATATATGTGAGCGGTGGGCTGATGATCATAATATGTGGTTCAAGGTGGGCAAGTGTGGGGTTATCGCGTCTGACTACATGAAGGATCGTTGGCATGTACCCTTGACCATCTATGGGCAGCCTATACCGGTGATGGATACCTACAAGTACTTGGGTTTCCCTGTAAGGAGTGACGGGATCGACTTTGAGGCACATAGGGATAGGATTGTCGATAGGGACCTCAAGATGAAGGGTTTCCTGCAGCTCAGCTCCAACCACTGGACTCCACGTGTGAGGCTCAACATGTTCAAGCTCTTTATCTGTCCTGTCATGGAGTCTGGCTCACCCCTTTTTGAGCCTTGGATCGTTCTGGTACTGTTGTTGTTACTTAGGGCCCAACAGAGACAGCGATTTCTTCGTCCGCTTGAGGATGCGTGGAAGAGATGCATGATATGGGTGGCTGGTGGTACCTCCAGCGAACTCGATTGGCTGGTAACCTGTGTGGTGTCCTTGAGCTGAAGGATAGGATGAGACATCTCCGCTGCAGGTTCCAACATCATATCGATTCCATGTATGCTGATAACCCTCTACGTCGGATACTTGATGGTTTGAAGGGAAAGGTGTTGGCGACGGATGTAACTTTGCGGAACGATCAAGATGATGGTGTGGTACCTGCGGAGGGATGGCGATCTGTATCTTCCTTAGTCAACTGGATCGGTTCCATGGTCAAGGGTTGAAGGTTTGAATGACTTCATCTATTGGAGGAAGGCTGTTACGATCTGTGATAGGGATTCCGTGAATGCAGGTACCCTGCCGACCATTGTTGAACCTGATTCGAGGTTGAAAGGCTTGGATGCTGTTGCTGTTCTTGGTATGTCCTCCCACCCCCCAACCTCCACCCCTCTTACTCCTCACATTTTGATCCTGTTACCTGTCCATATCGATCTTCCTCTGGGGCTGTCCCTGAAATCCCGGTCGGGATATCAGGGACAATGACATTTGCCTTCCTCTTGGGATTGTCCCTGAAATCCCGGTCGGGATAGCAGGGACGATGACATTCACCTCCCTCTTTACCTTGTCCCTGAAATCCCGGTCGGGATTTCAGGACTATATATATATATATATATATGGTATGGTCATCTGATTGTGTTGTTTCAACCCCCGGTTGATAGGTATATCTGATCCGGTATGCAGACCACCTTGTGGGATTGGAGGAGGGTCTGTACTGTTTTGGTAGGAAGTCTCTGCGGTGAGAGGTGGGATAGGGCCACACTAGGTGTATGGCTCTTGGACGATGTGTTGAATGAGGAGGAGAAGGTTATGATGGAGTTTGATAGGGTGTTCCACCCTCCCGATACCAAGTATACCGTTATCGATTACCTGCTCAACATCAAGGCACATGATAGAGCATACTGGATATTGACTGATTGGAATGAACGTCTTGCTGATGCGTTCAAGAAGGAGGAGGCGCAAAGATTGTTGATGTTGGAAGAGGAGGATTAATATGTGTTGAATATATGAAGGGTGTTGGTTGTTGGGTTCTTTTCTTTTCTTTTCCTCTTTTGTGTTCCTTTTGATCGTATGTTCTCCTTCCTTATCTCCCTTTTGTCTCTCTATCATGCATTGTTTTACTGTTCTTTTCTCTTTCCTTTCCATCGATTGTTTCCGCTGGTCTATATCTGGTTGGCGGTTACTTTGGGGTGGTTTGTGGTAGGTCTGGGGCCGCTAAGCTGGGACATTAGTCTTGTGCTGATTTCCTGGCTTGAGGTGTCCGTTTTGTGGCATCTCTTTTCGCTTGGTGTGTTTTTCTTGGAGTGTCGCTTCTGTCTTGTTAGACTCGGTCTTGGGGTTGTCTTTCGTTATTGGTTATTTGTTTTGTGGGTTTCTGGAAGTGTGTTGGTCTCTGTGTCTTTGTTGGTTAGAATAGGTTGTCTTCGTTTATTGGGTTGGGCTGCGGTTTCGGGTGGGGGCTCTCCTCCCTCGCGTGGGTTTCTAGTTGTGGGTCTCTTGTGTCCTCCCTTCTGATCTTCCTGCACTGATCCGGAAAGGCGGTGTTGGGGGCTTGAGGAATGTGGTAGTTTGATCGGAGCTCCTGGGATTCCCCTTAGCTTGAGTAGATAGTAAATAAACTTGATCACTAACCCTAACTTCTTTTTCTTTGGAGTATGTACCTGTTGTTAGTCCTGGTCTTGGGGTTGTGCCTTGGTTTAGGCTGGGCTGTTGGGTTTTGGTCTTTGCTGGACTGGTTTGTTGGACTCGACTTAGGGGTTGCACCTCTGACTTGGGTTGAGCTATTGGTTTCGGACAGGGGCCCTTCCTGCCTCGAATGGATTGCTGTCATTAGGGTGATGGCATGGATAGGACCCGTGCTTGGTGTTTTCCTGTTTTCTTCTTGGTTGTTGTAAGACTCGGCTTTGGGGGTTGTGCTTCCGAATTTGGGTTGAGCTCTCCTGAGGGGCTTGTGGGGCTTCATTTTTGTACCTGCGGTTATAGTTGTAGTCATGTGCCTAGGCTTTCCCTAGCTGTGGTTTCTATTGTACCCTTAAACAATATAACTTGATCACTAACCCTAACTAACTCAACTAGTCCTCGGCGCCAGTTATTAATTGTACAAAGGTCCTAGGAGCGGGGAGTGAGATAGCGGGTTCGGGCATGACGGTGGGGAGCAGAGGCGGCGGCAAAATCAGTTTCGAGTTCCTTCGCATAGGTTTCCCAAGCAAAAAGGTCCTCGAAGAGAACAGCATTGTCGGCTGTGGTGATGGCCAGATAGCGGGTGGTCGAGGCAAGCTGAGACTCAGATTCCTCCAAGTCTTGTTAAAATTCGGCAAGGTCCTGAATCAGGGCCTTGCAGTTGGAGACGGTGGCAGCAGCCTCGTGACGGGAGGCCTCTAGGTTAGTCGATGCTTCCTTGAGCTCAGCATTAGTGAAGGCGAGGTTGGCGACAACCTCAGCATGGATGGACTTGGGAACGACTGCGGCGACGGGTTCGGGGGCTGCCGCGGGAGCTGGGGGGGATAGCAAGGAGATGGTGGCCAGGGCATCCTCTATGAGGTTGTAGGCCTGACACCATTCCACATCATCCAACTCGTCGGGTACTGGGTATGTGCCGATGAAGGCCCGAAGGCGCTCTCCATCAGGGGAGCAAGGTTGGAAGACATAGTATTATTATTGTGCCGGTTGTTTTAAAAGGTGACGCAACCTAATGTTACGGGCGCGGCTCAGGCTGGGATGGAGGGACTCTAGAGCAGAAGCAGGGTCGGGCAGAGGATCCACAGGGAGTCTCTGACTTCAACGTAGGCACGGAGACATCAGTAGACAATTCGGATCACGGTCATGGACGGGGGCAGGATGCAACAGGAGGCCAAGGGAGATAACCAAGGCAAGCGGGTTTGGGGTACGGTGTTAACAAGGGGCACAACCAATAACGAGGATGCGGCGAAGTAAATAACCAAGTATATTTTATATATAAAAAACCAAGAAGAAAACCAGGCAGACAGAAACCTAAAGAGAAAGGTTGATAACAGGAGGTTGCGTAAGGAAAGAAGAAAGAAAGAGACAGGAATTTCCAGCTCCTATATATACAATTCCATACCATCGATTACTAATCCTTACTACGGAATCCCGTAGAAACCCAAGGAAAGAAACATCAACACCCTTAACCGATCCGTATACTAAACCCCGATACATTCCTTCCGAAGAATCCCGACCTAATTATTAATCATTTTTCCTTTAATCCCTAGCGTCCGAAGTACGCCGTGACATTGTAGTCATGTGCCTAGGCTTTCCCTAGCTGTGGTTTCTATTGTACCCTTAAACAATATAATTTGATCACTAACCCTAACTAACCCTAACTATCTATTGGAGGAAGGCTGTGACTGTTTGTAATAGGGATTCCAGGACGGCCGGTACTCTTACGATTATTTTTGAGCCTGATGCTAGGTTGAAGGGTTTGAATGCTGTATCTGTTCTTGGTATGTTCCCTTGTGCGTGTTGTGTTTCGATCTCTGAACTTTCATTTGAACGTGATGGTTCTGTTGTCCCCATGTGGGCAACAGAACCTATACGCCTGTTCTTGATTTTGATTGCTTTGTCTAATGTTTTTTTCTTTTTTTTCTTTTGTGGGGGGTGCCGGTTGCTGACTCCATTCCTCTGGTGTAACTATATCGGACCCGGCTATACAGACTTGTTTGTGGGATTGGAGGAGAGGTCTTTACTGTTTTGGTCGGAAATGTCTCTGCGGTGAAAGGTGGGATAGGGGTCACACTCGGTGCATGGCTCTGCACCATATATTGAACGACGAGGAAAAGGCTATAATGAAGTTCGATAGGCTGTTTCACCCTCCCGACACCAAGTACACAGTTATCGATTACCTGCTCAACATCAAAATACATGATAGAGCCTACCGGACTGATTGGAATAAATGTCTTGCCGATACGTTCAAGGCGAGGGAGGTGGAAAGATTGTTGATGTTGGAAGCGGAGGACTAGTATGCGTTGGATGTATGAAGGGTGCTGGTTGTTGGGTTCTTTTCCTTTCTTATTTCTTTTTCCTTTAATCGTATGTTTCCACTCCTTATCTCCCTTTTGTTTCTATTATGCATCGTTTTCCTGTTTTTTTCCTCATCTCTTCCATCGATTGTTTCCGCTTATCTATCTCTGGTTGGCGGTTGCTTTGGGGTGGTTTGTGGTAGATCTCAGGCCGCTAAATCGAGGATTGGGTTCGGGTTATCCTGTGTTCATTCTTGGCTTGAGGTATGCGTTTGTTGTGCCTCTTTTCGCTTGGTGTATTTTTCTTTTGGATGTGTCTCTTCTGTGCTCGCTTATTAGACTCAGTTTTGCGGTTGTGCCTAGTTATGGGCTGGGCTGTTTTGTGGGTTTCGGGAAGTGTTTTGGTCTCTACTGTACTGTTGGTTAGACCCGACTTGGGGTTGTGCCTCATGTATGGGTTGGGCTGCGGTTCGGGTGGGGGCTCTCCTCCCTCGCATGGATTTCTAATTGTGGGTTGTTCGATCCTTCCTTTATTAGCGGTTGATCGGGACTCCTGGGATTCCCCTTAGCTTGAGTAGATAGTAATAAACTTGATCACTAACCCTAACTAAAAAAGGCCATAAACTTATGATCCAACTCGATATGTCCAGGCAGCAGATGAAATCCTTTACTGTTGGCGATATCATTACACTCAAGATTCCAAAACAAGATAGGTTGAAAACAGATGCAAAGAGGTTGATCTGTAAGGTTGTGGAGAGTAATACATCCCCTGACAGTGGTCTTACCTTACTCAGCGAATATGGTGTAATAAATCGAAAGTGCTTTGCTAGAGAGATTGAATTGATTCGGGGTTCCGTCATCTTTGTTGCTCAAAATGGAGTGGAGGGGAAAAGAATTTCATTAAAAAAAGCAGCCAATATCTATTCCCGTCAGTTGTCAGCTAAGGTATATATTTATCTACACCAATTCATCAATAAATATTAAATTTCATAGATTAACCCAGTTCTTATAAGAACCAATGCCAAACGGTTAGGTGTTCATATTTTCAAGCGTCTATTTTATGTACCAACATGTGCCATACGATAACTTCCAAAGGAAAATCCCCGCAATGTCAAAATCAACCTGATAATGAAAACGAAGATCAATCTTCAACTCAAAATGAAGATTCAGAACATACAGCGAACGAGACATTTCATACCAGCTTTACTGAAAATCCAATTCAGTCACATTCATCTCCTCTATCCGCAAGCGGTGAGTACAAATCTATTCCATATACTTATAGTTTAAAACCTTACTGGAAAGGTATATATGATGCTATTAGATTGGCATCTCCGTGTACCGGTAAATCTAGGAGAGTTGAATTATCAACAGCTAATCAACAAAGCATTTTTCCTATTGATATAACTCATCAAATCGATTTAAGATGTCAATATATTGAAAGTTTTGATGATAGAGAGAGATTTTTATTTCAAAAGGCACAGGAAAATTTATGGCCCTCTCTTCCTAGTTTGAGAACTAGTACGGAACCACAAGCCATTCGCCAACGATTGGAAACACCAGAGATGCGTATATTGATTACAGATATAATCGAATCCTATACTAAATCAAGATTGTATTCATCCTTCCTAGATAGGCGTAAACAAAATGCTCGGACTGGTGGTTTATCAGTTCCGCAAATAGATGAATGGGAGCAAGTACATTCTTTACCGAGTGGGTATTATACAAGAGGTATTTACTATTTTTCTCATTCTGATTTATACTACTTCTTGTGCTTACATTCATATATAGCTCATACCAAAGTGGGTCTTTGCTAGTCGAGGATTGGGGGGCAGACCATATCAATACACTGAAGAGGAGAATGGGGACTGTTGTTACTCCTATGGCATACTACAGTTCACTTTGATTTGAGGTTATTGCTAGGGAAATTTTATTGTTATGGATTCAGGAGGATTTACAATGTACGGAGGAGAAAGCTCTTGATATTTTATATTATCACGATGCAATTGATTATGGCACGATGGCATATGATACTCCTGAAATGAGAGAAAGGCTGAAAAGAACAAAGCGTATGGAGGCGTCAGGTAAAGCTGGACCCAAAAAGCGTAAGAGGATGTGAATTTCTATCTCCTATTTACTTCTGAAGCATAGTATAAGTCTATATTGAATACTAGTTCCCGGTGGTATGCAAGTATCATTCATATGTATATGGTTAAGTATTTGGCAGGTACAGGATTATTTGTTATATCTGTTTTCTTTTAAAATAGCTGCTGAGCCGTTAGTAACCAGATGAAATGAATTGATATGCTTTCAACAACCGCTTCCTGACTCTATATAAATTGTTGGGTAACCCCACCACATATAATACCTATTCATCAGCAGGCTATTTTATTTGTCAACGTTCCTATTTAGTCGGCGTCCGCGGTCAGGCCAGAGCAGTTGTCCTCCAAGTCCTTATCATTACTTACAAAGTAGATGCCCCTTCTACTATTTGCGCATAGACATTTCCAAGTATATCAATGTCTATTCCCCTTAAAGAGGTCCCCCGCTATTCCTAATCATCGTTGATCCATATCCAATGAAGGATCTGATCTCTGTCAGGAAGTACTGCAAGGCGCAACCAGACAACACATCTAGTGTAGTCGGTGGTGTTAGCTTTTTAAGCAATAAACTCAGTCTCCACCGCTTTGCGCAACAGGACTGCTGCAATGTCGAAGCGGGATATCATCCGACGATGTTACTGTTGTTGCTATCCCCGCTGATAAGCCCAATATCTACCCAGCAGTGTTGGCATCGAGGTCAATATGGTTGCCGAACTTGGCTACTTGATGTATTAGCCTCTTGTTCTGTATAGACGACTTGACTGAAGATACATACCTCGAGCTGTCACACGATGTGACTCTATCGTTAGGACGTTGATGATAGTATTGATGGCGGTGTGAGTGGGGTTAGGACATTGATGATGGTATAAACGGTGATAGTAATGGTAATGGTAATGGTGGTTGTAATGGTGATGGTGATAATAATCATGCAGCTGATAACAGGATGAGGAGAAAGGAAAAGGAAGAGAGGTCCAGCCCGTACTTTATGTCGGTACATGTAGTATACACATAGACACATATATGTATATGAGTCTCCTCTGCTGTGTCCCGAGCCTCATTACATGCCACATACACCATAAAACCACTCTTCTTCCTGGTTTCTTCCTGTATTATTGGCCACTATCTTTTTTATATTGTGATGGAATCGGTGATGAGTTTGAATCACTATATGTAATTAAGGAGTCTTCTTCTACCTCCCGAACCAACGGGGATAAGGTGATAAAATAATTGTAATCCATCGGTCAAAGAGCTTACATGTCACTTTCAGAAGCATCAAAGCCAGATCATGAGGAGCTAGATTTCACTCCGAGTGATAGCATGCAATACATACCAGGCCCCCCCCCCCCTTCAACAGCCATACATAAACTCCTTTTCCAGGACAACTTCATCTCTCTATCGGGTAGCTCCGGCGACCTGTGCATCAAGACTATTTACATCTAAACTTTCCTGGAATGTCTATTTTCAGTCACCACTCACTAATGTTATTTTTTGGCTATCTCGTATGTTTGAACAGCAGTCATGTCGCCATGATGGGTACATGTACCCAGGGTGTTGGAAAGTGATGCACATCCTGACCTACCTACGCCTAATTACACCCAAATACACTAACCCAAAACACTTTCTAGGTGGAGTTTTGAGTATATATACCTCTATTATTGTTTGGAATGTATCTAGGGATGTCTGAATACTAAATGTTTGCTTTATGGGGAAGAGGCCACCTCGAGGTAGTAAAAATGAGTGGTCAAGGTCGCAGAAGAGAATTGATAACAGACTCTTTGTTTTAGTCCCTGGTCACAAACAGAATCTAAAATCTCATATTAACATAGAAATGACCTCATGTGGTATCACGGACCCGTCTCCTGCACCTCGCCTCCCGCCAAGGCGTCTTCGGAACAGGGTTGTTGGATAGTATCGGTCGATGTCGGAAGTATGATAACGGGTTAGGAAGGAGCTCGGGTAATGGAATGTAAGCGCTAGGAAGGATTGGGAGAATGTAACGGATAGAATAGGGATATTGGGAATAGTATGGGTAGCGTAAAGCATGTGAGGATTCTATGGGATTCTAAGGGATGAGTCATCGGCGTGAGGGAAAGTTGTATATATAGTGTTCGTTCTTTCCTATGTTTCTGCTTCTCTAAGAACGTCCCTCTTTCTGTTAGCAATATATTACTTTGGCGGCCCTCCTGTCGCCGCTGTCTCGAGCCTGAACCTGAACCTGAACCTGTCTTAACCCTGGTGTATCCCGAGCCGACCCTCTCCTCGCCGCTTCTTGATCCTGTTGCTGCCTCGCCTCGAACCCGACCCGCCTGTTAGACTACGTTCTTGGCCTTATTGGCTCGATCATCATGTCCGCCAAGCAGAATGGGTTTTCCGCTCTTCTTGCTGAATTCCAACGACAAATCACTGTGGATGTTATTCTTTGCGAAACCTGACCCAGGTGGCTCAAATTCGGACAGTTCTAACCGAAAGAAACCAAGTCGAAATGGACCTAAATTTCATGAACGGCGAACGAGACCATGCCTTAAATGCGGCAGAGGGCGCCCAAGACTCGCCTTCAAGTGGTCGATTTACAGACCCAGTTGGCGGAAGTCCGTCAAATTAATGAAAATCTTCGTCTTAAACCGTCGCTCCTCCTGTTGTCCCGTTGGCCTCCTCACCGAAGACATTTCAACCTCTCACCTCCTGTTGTTCCTCCCCTGCTTGATTCTTTCGCCAGTAGCTCCCCCTTCGGCTACTACCGCTCCTCGCTCCGAAAAAGTCCCTGATCCACCAAAGTTTGACGGAAAAAGGGAGGAGCTTCGTCCCTTTGTTACTCAACTCCGTCTTAAGATGCTCGCCAATCATGATCGCTTCCCTGCCGCCCAAGCTCGTCTCGCCTATGCCATTAATCTTCTTTCTGGTCGTGCTCTCGCCCAGGTGATGCCTCTCGTTGTCGGGGACGCGTCTGGAAGACATTGAAGCCCTTATCACCATTCTGGAAACCGCCTTCGGGGATCCAGACCGTATTGCTACTGCCGAGCGAGAGCTCGAGCGTCTGACTCAAGGAGGTCGAGATTTTTCCACTTACTTCGCTGAGTTCCAACGTTTGGCTGCTGAGGTTAGATGGAATGATGAGGCCAAGAAACACGCACTCACCCAAGGTCTCTCCCGTGAACTCCGTTCTGCTATGATCCACCATGACGTTCCCATCACTACCTCTGAATATGTTCTCTTGCTCCAGAAGTTGGATAATAGACTCAGGGATGCTCGTCTTAGAAATGCTTCCGTCATCTGTTGTTCGTCAGCCTTATACTCCTTCGCCTCCTCTTTCGTGTTTCCGCCTCCCGCTTCTGTTCCTGTCGCTTCCGCTCCTCACCCCTCTCATTCTCCAGGTGGTACGGTGCCAATGGATCTTTCTGGTGCTCGCCGTCTCAACGCCGTGGTCACTATTACTCATGACGTGCCGTCAGACTGGTCTCTGCATGTACTGTGGAGGTCCTGCATTTTGTCATGAATGTTCTGCGTCGTTGCTCGTCCTCGTGTTGTCTTCTTCTTGAGGTCGGTGTACCTCCGGTTATGTCTGAGCCGCGCTACTGTTGTTAGCAATGCTTTTGGTCCTTCTTCTTCGTCTCCTGGATATGTTTTTGGGTTTCCTTTTGGTGCTTCTTCTGCGGGTTCTGGTTCTTGGGGTTTGGGTTCCCCTGGTTCGATGTCTGCTGTTGGTCCGGATCAGTCGGGTTTTCACGAGGACCTGTCTTGGGTAAACTTAGGCCAGGTCTCTCCTCTCTTTGTCTGTTTCTGCTTTCTGTGTCTGGCGAAGGTTTGGGATAACGATCATCTTGTTGTTTCATGTATCGTGATCGATGAGAATAAAACTGTGAAAACCTACTCGCTAGTGGACACTGGGGCTTCTGGATTTACATTCGTTGATGATGAATCGTTTGTACGCCAGGAAATCCTCTACCACTCTTCTTCCCAATCGCTCTTCGTGTTATTGATGGGAGAGAAATCTCCTCTGGTAGCATTACTCATATTGCTCGTTTTTTTCTCCGTGTCAAGGTCATGTCGAAAAAATTTCCTTTATATTCTTCGCCTGGGACATTATCCGATAGTCAGGCATTCCAAACCGTCGACATAATGTTACTATTGACTTTGCTGCTAATTCGTTAACCTTCGGTCTCCTCGCTGTCTCCGACGCGTTGTAATGACGATCAAGTTCCGTTTACGTTCAGGAATTACCTCGCCGCTTCCAATCACGACTTTGAGATTGTCAGTGCCCTTCGCCGGACCCGCGACTGACCGTTTATCTGTTTCTTGGTGGTTCTACGGAATCGATACGACATTCTTTGCGTTGGTTAAAACATCATCTTTTTGGCAACGATTTGGAAACGGAAGGCGCTCAGAAATTGCCTCCCCACCGTCCTATGACATTCGGATTAATCTTCATGAGAAAGGAACCCCCTTCGCCCCCTATACAGCTTATGAATTGGCGCACATTGGTACATTAACGATATGTTAAAGAGAGGATTCATTGAGTCTAGTTCTTCCCCCGCCGGATCCCCTGTTTTGTTCGTGAAGAAGCCTGGTGGTGGACTTCGGTTCTGCGTGGATTATCGAGGCCTGAATGCTATCACTGTTAAAAATCGCTATCCACTGCCGCTACCCAAGGAAACGTTCAATCAACTCTGCAAGGCCAAATGGTATACCAAGTTGGATTTGAAAAATGCCATAACTTTAGTCGAGTTCTTGTGGAGATGAATGGAAAACCGCGTTCAAGACTAGAGTCGGCCACTTTCGGTACAAAGTGATGCCCTTCGATTGACAAATGCTCCTGCCGTTTTCAGCATTTTATTAACGATCTTTCTCCCCTTTCTGGATCGATTTTGTACGGCTTATCTTGATGATATCCTTATCTATAGCGAAGATTTGGAATCACACCGCGATCATGTTAACCAAGTTTTGCAAGCCCTTACGGATGCCGATCTTTATTGCTCCCCCGAGAAATGCGAGTTCCAGGTTAAAGAAGTGAAATACCTGGGTATGATTGTTACCACCGAGGGTCTTAAGCTTGATCCGAAAAAGATCGAAACTATTGTTAAGTGGGCCCGCCCTCTTAATGTTAGGGATATACAGGTATTCAACGGGTGGGCAAATTTCTATCGGCGCTTTATTAAAAATTATTCTGGGATCGTTCGTCCCCTTACCGCGCTTACCGGAGGGAAAGTTGTTTTTGTTTGGTCGCCTGCCTGTGAAGAGGCCTTTGAAGGACTTAAAACTGCGTTTACCACGGCCCCAATTCTTCGCCACTTCGACTTCGATCGCCGAGCTATTGTGGAATCAGATGCATCGGATTATGTTTCAGGCGATCTTCTCTCAGTATAGTGATGAGAATATCCTCCACCCTGTTGCTTTTTCTCCGGAACTCATTCTCCTGCCGAATGCAATTACGAAATTTATGATAAAGAGCTGTTAGCTATTATCAAGTGTTTTGAGGAATGGAGAGCCGAGTTGATGGGGGTCGCCGAACCTATTGAGGTATTGAGCGATCATCGAAACTTGGAATACTTTATGACAAAAAGAGATCTAAATCGCCGACAAGCACGCTGGTCAGAGTTTCTTTCTCGCTTTAATTATGTGATTAAGTACCGAAAGCAAGGAGGGAAACCGGATGCATTGACTAGGAGATCAGGAGATCTGCCTAAAGAGGGGGATGAACGCCTGACGCAGCAGAGTCAGACAGTGTTGAAGTCCCAGAATCTGGGTTTGTTGGCAGTCATTCCGGCTGTCCGAGGACAGTCACCCCTAGAAAAACTTTTTGAACAGGCTTATGTCACTGACCCATTTCCGAATAAGATCCTAGGACTCCTTCGAGACGGCGTTAGGCACTCCCGTGAGATTACATTGGCAGAATGCTCAACCAGAAAAGGCCTTTTGACCTACCGCGGAAAGCTCTTTGTTCCGAACGATACGACTCTGCAGTTGCACTTGCTCCAGCAACATCATGATGCCCCGTCCGTAGGTCATCCGGGGAAGGCAAAGACATTTCAACTTCTCGCTCGTTCGTATTATTGGCCCGGAATGCGCAACATAGTAGACCGCTATGTGAGGAATTGTCATACCTGTAGTCGAAGCAAGACCTCTCGCCACGCCCCCTATGGGGTTCTCCGTCCCCTACCGATCCCCCAGAGACCTTGGACACATATTTCTATGGACTTTGTCACGGGACTACCGGAAAGCAAGGGAAAAGATGCGATCCTCGTAGTAGTCGATCGACTATCTAAGATGAGACACTATATCGCCTGTAACACTACCACCGGATCCGAGGACCTCGCACGTTTATTTATAGATCATGTTTGGAAACTTCATGGTCTTCCCACTAGTATCATTTCCGATCGGGGTACTCAGTTTACGTCTCAGTTCTGGAGATCTCTTTGCAAGGTGCTGAAGATTAATGTGGCCCTGTCCTCTGCATTTCACCCCGAAACCGATGGTCAAACGGAACGAATTAATGCGGTGATGGAGCAATACCTGAGGAGTTATGTGTCCTATCAGCAGGATGACTGGGTAGACTGGTTGCCGCTAGCTGAATTTGCCTCCAATAATCATCCCTCGGAAACTACCCAAGTTTCTCCTTTTCTGGCCAACTATGGCTTCGATCCTCGCTTTACGGAAAATCTTGCACTATCCCCGCTTACCGAGTGTCCTCAAGATATCAAGGCTCTTGTTGAGAAGATGAGGGAGATTCATGATCAGTTGCAAGCTGAGATACGCTATGCACAGGATCGACAGGAAACCAATGCCAATGCCCACCGAGTTCCCCCGATAGGTGATGAGGTGTGGTTAAATCTTAGAATATTCAGACTACTCGACCTCTCAGAACTCGATTGGAAGCACGCCTGGGGCCTTGAGGTTAAAGGCTATTATTAGTCCTCTGCTATGAACTTGATCTCGACGACGATGAAAATACATCCTGTCTTTCATGTTTCGAAGTTGGAACCTTGTGCGATTGATCCTCTACCAGGACATATTCCTCCCCCCGCACCTCCAGTAATCGTTGACGGCGACGAAGAATGGGAAGTTGATGAGCTCCTGGACTCTCGTCTCCGCTACTCACGTCTACAGTATTTGGTTAAGTGGAAGGATATGATCGCCAACATGGGAGTATGTCGAAAATCTTCTAACGTCTCGCTTATTGGCCGTTTTCACATGGCGTATCCTACTTAAGCAGGACCTAACGGAGTTCGCGAGCTCGAACCTAATGAGAGAACAACTATCACGGACCCGTCTCCTGCACCTCGCCTCCCGCCAAGGCGTCTTCGGAACAGGGTTGTTGGATAGTATCGGTCGATGTCGGAAGTATGATAACGGGTTAGGAAGGAGCTCGGGTAATGGAATGTAAGCGCTAGGAAGGATTGGGAGGTAACGGGATAGAATAGGGGATATTGGGAATAGTATGGGTAGCGTAAAGCATGTGAGGATTCTATGGGATTCTAAGGGATGAGTCATCGGCGTGAGGGGAAAGTTGTATATATAGTGTTCGTTCTTTCCTATGTTTCTGCTTCTCTAAGCAACGTCCTCTTTCTGTTAGCAATATATTACTTTGGCTTCGGCCCTCCTGTCCTCGCCTCGTCTCGAGCCTGAACCTGAACCTGAACCTGTCTTAACCCTGGTGTATCCCGAGCCGACCCTGTCCTCGTCCTCGCTTCTTGATCCTGTTGCTGCCTCGCTCCTCGAACCCGACCCCGCCCCGTTAGATGTGGTATGTAACCATCTGGTGGTGGATGAACCACCGAATGTGCACCACTTTCCGACACCCGGAGTACATAAAACAGTATAAAGACGCAATGCATTAGGATGACTGCCCCACATCCCACAGCGCTCCACAACTCACCACCAACTATGGTGAAAGACCTGACCTTCCCCCAATGAAGATTACCTGGCCCTCAAACTATGGCCTACAGAGATCCAGCATGTTACCCGTACAGCTATCCTTCGGCCCATAAGTACAGCAACGCCCATCCAGTGCTACACATCATCATTCGCGCTATTGCCCTTCTACAAAATTCTACCCAGGGGACAACCTACTGCACTCATATATCCATCCCCTGTAGTCAACACTAGGGTCACTACCCCCCTTAGTGACATACTCGCATCCCCAGCAGTACTGGCCCGGGTGGTTTCCGGGAAGGCACTCGCAGCCGTTTAGGTTGCATTGCCGCTTCCCGAGGGGGGCGGGGGTAGCAACGGCAGGTTGGGCGAGCATAGAGAAGGCAATAGGGAGGAGGTTTAGGAAGCGCATCGTGGGTTGTGTATGTGCGTATTGTATGTCGCTGATTTTGAGATGGGTGCTCTCCTGGTGGCAAAGGTGAGAATGGGCGGTGGGCGGATATTAAATCTCTTGATACCCTCAGAGAGGAGCCGCGGGGGAGGAGGAGGGGCTTGGCACTCACAGAGAATAGCTACTTATACGGCATGCTAGATGTGCTTTTCCACACCTTCTGATCGCCTACCACTTTTGCACATTTATTCATAAATGCACCGAAACCTCGTATTGCGCGTCAACCACTTACAATAGCAGCCTTTCATATGGGAGACCAAAAATAATCCTAAGCAACATCTTTCCTTCCCCGCTCCTTTAAAAACCCAGTAAAGTCACGGCGGAGAGAATCTGTGCTCGTTTTTCTCTACCTTACTTTCTCCTTTTACTACAAAAGGAGAGTGAGAACCTACGTAACGACAAAGGCGCCTTACATATAGCTCCGCAGAATCTCATAAGGGACCGAGGGGGCTAGGTATATGTAATCCCATTGGTCAAGAAGGTCTAATGCCAAGTCCTGGGGTGCTTTGGCTGAGGCTCAACGAGTAACCCTCCAATCTAAAAGTGAATATCCCTTACCCATCAAATCATGAACTGTTAACGATCTGGTGGGCTTGGCTTGTATAGTTATGAGGGATATCGCTAAAATTGTTGCCAATTTTGGAACTGTGTATATTTGAGGGCAGATTCCCTAATCCTGCTACCCAGAACACGATGCGCATGCACCTCCGTCTAGGGACTTTTGTTTAGTGTTAATGACTCCCACGTTGCAGCCTTATTGATAGTTTCGTAGGTGAACCTTCGTAAAGTAGGCCACGCGAAATTATTGGCAGAGGCCGCCGGAAGCTTCTCTATGGTTCTGGCTCGTCCATCACTTTCACCTGGTTTGGTATTCTGTCCCTTTCCCAGCCACCCCCACCCCCACCCCCCACCCCCGTTCAGCCAACAAGCATCTGGGATGGGACACCATTCCTAATGGATCTTTTTGGGGGGTTGGTTATGGGGAGCAATGCCACAACTCTAATTTATTAGTTACTTGTGAGTATTGTGTTAGTTGGTGTTGAACTGCCCGAAGGAGGGCGGGGCGAACGGCCACCAGGCCCCTGGGTATGGATCATATTTACAACTAGTGTCATGGCGTCCGCAAACCCGAAGCTAGACAAGGTATGCAACAGCAGTTGTTAGGAACCACTATGAGCAATTAGTAGGGTTCACAAATCCAGCCCTAGTCCCATGAGTCTCCTGGCTTCAACGCCAGACCTCCCCAGAATGCCCATCGGTCACCTGCCCAGCCATCCTGGAATCAACTATCCCATGGCTCGTAGCTTGGTTTTGATACTTTGACCTCTCAGCCCTCTCCTGCAACCAACCGCTCATGAAACAGTATAATCCTGGGCTCCCATTAAAAATCATATTGCTGAGTCCTGAGGTCGATCTGAGAATATACGGTTGAGAGCCAGGCACCACCGGCTACTGGCGAGGGCTTCAACGCCCCTGCTACGGGTGATGGGATACCTCTTTCAGTGGGCAAGGCTATTTACAATAGTTGCTACATGGAGACACTGAGTACTTGGACTGCGATGTTTATGAGCTGTGTGCGGGGACGATTGAGATGCAGAAGTGGCGGAGGCCATGGACCGTATGCATGCCAGCGCAGTGGATGTCTCCAGTTGAAGATACTGCAGTAGAGCCCGAGTTACGTGAGTATCATTTAGCAGGGGGCTCGTGGGGTAGTCCTCGGTTGGGCAATACCCGAAGCTATATGCTACTACAAGTGATAAATCAGTTCCTTAAATACATGATGCCTCGCAGTCGTTGGTTTTTGTTGGGGATTGTGGCCGAGTGATGAAGAAATCTACAAGACTGTACTCTATGGTGATGTGATATCTCCCCATATCTTGGCGCCGTGCCATTTAGAGCTTCCGATCTAAAACAGGGTCAAAATCTAGAGCCAAACCAACCCAACCCTGGTCCCGAGTGAGCCATGGTGATTCACTCGGTGGGTATTTATGGCCTCTGTCTGTTGATCAAATGGAGAACAACCACAATATAACGTAGGTTGTCGCCCGATAAGGTGAATAAATACGTCAGCAAATGCGTCTGCGTCGGCCAACACATGATCGTACTGCAGCAGGGCCCTAACTATTCTCCAGCGTTCACACTGCCAGTTCTACGCGGGTCCTTCTTTGCCCTGCTATTTAGATTTCAAAGCAAATTTGACAATTAACCGGTTAGATAATCCCTTTTTGGAGGATAAAACCGGCAATCGTCAGTTTGACTACTTTCAAACAACCAGATGCATATTTTATCTTGATTTAATCTTCCACATCTCACCAGGGATAAGTCCGATTTATATAGAGAGCTTGGTGCGGCTTACAGGCCAACGCCACTTGTACATACCGCAAAGAAAACAGCCAGGCACTAAGCAACTACACAATCCAAGTTCTCCCGATGAGGAAATTTCCGAGGGTGGGCAAGGTCGCAGGTTCGAATCCTGTAGGGGCATGGTGACTCAGGGGATATTAATAGTGGTTTCCTTTCCTGGCTTGGCATGCGGGATGGTTTCTGCGTCTATGGGGAGGAGTTTTCCAGGTACCCGGCATCCAAATGGGGCATGCGGAAATGTGGGAATTTGTGGCTAAGTGGAAATGGCGGGGCTTTAGGGCCTCGGTTGGGGTATTCTATTAGGTCCCTTGGGGATTGAACCCTCCAAGTGAAGCTTAGATTGTAGTACGCTGCCATAGCCTAAAGGCTGGATGCGAGTATGAAGTAAACAAAAAAAAAAAAAAAAAAAAACTACAGAATCCAAAAGGTACGTTATTGTAAACTATTTAGACATAAGGGCTCCAACCATAGTTCCTAGATCCATTATCAATAGAACTGATTGTAAACTATTACAGGGTGAAATTCAAAATTTCATAGTAATAAGGCTGTATGCAGACTAAAAAGAAAGGGGGAAAAATAGGCTATGGTGGCGCGCACGTTAAAGGTAACGCAAATTGGATCGCTTATAACTTTTCAACAAAATATCAAAATTCTAACACAGCAAGTTGTAGAGCTAATATGAAGACTTTCCTGTGTTAGACTTTTGATATTTTGTCTGGTTGAAAAGTTATAAGGGATGGCATTTGCCTATTTTTGTATGTGAAAAGCGCCAAGACTTGGTGAAGTATCATACCCATTTATCCCCCTTCACTACAGAATTGCGGCTAATATGTGATTTCCAGCCATAAAGCCGCCGGATTGCCATGCCCTCATCGGTCCCAGGGCATTCGGAGCAGCCAAGATTGTTCCAGCCGAAATACCAACATGTCACCTTTAAGACGCGCCGCACCATATATATAATAGCATTTACAGTCTCCCTCCGCTATAACAAACTTGCATATTCCAATTTTTTTCGTTCGATACAGCAGATTATTCGATACAGCAGATAAAATTCCGCCATTTTCTTTATGAAATTAAAATTCGGATCACCAAAACCTATTCGTAATAGCAGATTTGTAGCTTTATTAGCATTCGGTATAGCAGAGGTAGACTATACTACGGTGTCAAGGGTAAGTGAGTAGAACGTAGCAACGTAAATCGCGCCGCCGTGTTCTACTTACTTACCCTTAACACCGTAGTACATTGTCTATAACCTTTCAGCCAGACCTTGAATTGGAAATATATCTGATAGTCTTCACCATCGCTATATTTATAATTCTACAAACGGACCTTTGTTCTTTCGTCTGGCTGAAAGTGATCGAAGATTGATAGCACTAGTACTATGACAGGCGCTAGCCTTGGGCGTGTCTCTGTCGAATGATACATGACTGCTTGACAGCTCACTTGATTTTGCCCGTCTTTCTACTCTATAATTACCTTGTCAGAAGCTACGCCACACATCACCTCATCACCGACTGTCACGGCACCATCAGCCACCGCCACGCGAGTAACAGCCAATATTTCCACCGGCAAATTTACAACCGATACCGCCTTTCCCTAAATCTAGCAATTCCAGTCCTTCTTTGGCAGTGATTCCAGCACGAGAGTGGGTGTGTATTGACTCCTGCACTATTTCTGTGGTAGTATTTATTCATTACATGCATGTATGGCTCGAGAAGCTATGGAGGGTGGGTGTGTAAACCTCGGCGTTTGCAGCCAATCAGTCTATAGAAATTGGGAGATCTACCCCCATGATTGTACTAGCGCCTAGCCTAACGGTCTAATTCCCATACAAAAGAGATCCCTCTGAGGTTTACACACCCACCCTCTATGCCTTCTCGTGCCATATGCATTGTAAATTCGCCAAGCCTTTGCCAAGACAAAGAGGCTTGGCGCCACCTCCGTGAAGCATCAATCCGGTGGGAATTAGAGAAATCTCTCGAGTTAGTTGTGTTTTATTGAGTTAGAGAAGACTGAAAGCCTGGTACATGACTTTCAACACGATTTTCAGCAGCCTCGGTTATGATAGCCCTGACGCTAGTCTCCCCCTTTGACCAACCCTCCCACCTCCTGCTGCAGAGGGTAGAGCTTAGGAAGGACCCACAATTACCCTCACAGGAGCATCAGTCCCCTACCCTACAGAGCAGAATGGATCCTTAATTAAGTAGCCACTGAAAAGCGCCCGTGTGATGATTTAATGAATTGAACAGAAAGAAAAAGCCCCTGTGATCATGGCTACTCCCGGGGATGGCCGCTGCGTTTTTAGCCTCTACATTCCACTGTACTATCCGGAAATAGCTCATAACGATGCCACTCTTGTATAGAACTACAATCCATCAACGCTCTTATTGTATCGCTCTTAGACGGGTTGTATCGTTCAGAAATATGCCTCTCTAGTACTTCTTTTTATATCTGGTACGAAGACATGCTAGCCAAGATACACTTCCCCACATCCCTACCTAGACATCATTTAGTAACGGGACACCAGCCGGTTATCACCATAACTTGAGGTTTTACGATATCTCTTAAAATTCCAAACACTGTGAAAAAATTAAGAGCTTTCAGAAAAATTACAATTGAGATCTGTAAATATGCTCTTGAGCTAAAAGATTCCCAAGACAATGAGGTTGGTTGCATTAGAGCGTATTGGCCAACAACTTCTGGGTCTAAATATTTAGTTCTTGGCGACTGGTTTTTGGTGTGAATAGCCCGCCAAGAGCTCAAAATTTGAACTCAAAATTTGAAGATATGAGTGTGGCCAACACGTTCTATTGTCAAATTCTCCAGAATTGGCGCCAAGACTGTGATTTCACTGCACTGGCAAGGATAAATAATTTACTACTCCATCAAATTGAGTTTGTTCGATTTAGAAAAAATTCAAAGTAAACCTTTGACCTATTATAATCTTCACTATTTTTCTCTCTATCATCGGGGACCCACCCCTCACTTTAGCAGGGGCAAAAGAGCCATTTTTGGTGTGTTTTGACTGTTGTCCCGTTACTAAATGAGCACGAGTTTACCAACAAACTAGTTGGAAGTATCCTCGGAAAAACTACATGTATCAAATGTGGTCGACCTGTTAGTAAGGTTAAACGAAAAAGCGACCGGTAAATGCTCGCTGGGGGTAATACTAGAATACTAGGTACCAAAGCAAAGACATCGGGGAGAATAAGCTAAAACTCCTGTCATATTTGTGGCTATAGAAGCCATATTATATTATATAGTATCTCTTAGACGTATAAAGAATTTGGGGGTCTCTCTCATGCATTAGCGTCTGGGTACATAATCAATTTGGTGGTTTTATTAATGGTCCCCAGAGTACCTAGGGATGCCATAGATTCGCAAGTTACTGTTTAATGACTTCCTGAACAGGATACGCTAATTCGTGAGGGCGATGAAACATCTTAGCCCAAGACATAGGGGTGATTGAAATTCTATCACCCTTATTGTTCTCAATAGGGTTAGGGCTATTTAGCAGAGACATTACCGACAGATTTCTCCGTACCAAGTTAGTATACGTGGAGAAGCTCCCTTGCAAACAGCCTTCATTCACAAACATAATACAGATTGGTGTGGTTGGGTGATGACGACTGTTCTCATGATTCATTTACATACACACAGAGTAGAGACACAGTGATAAGAGTAAAATGAATAAGGAAACAGAAACGAGTGGCGTTTTCTCCCCCACCAACTTGGCCTCTTCACAGACAAATCTTCATGATAGATAGGAACATTTGCTACAAAGAGAGATATAACCCTATCCATATTAAACACCATTACTGTAGCTAAAAGACTCATATCCTTAATTAGCCCAACAATCACTCAATCAGTTATTGAGTCACCAGCCTACCGCTTCCACACTACCCCTAGCCACAAGGATTCCGTTGGCCCCCAGCACAACTAGTCCTCGGTCCATAACTGCAGCAGCCCCCTCTCGGATCTTCCATCCCGTTAGCACGCACCAACAAAACACAAGCAAGGGAACTTACTGCACTCAAATACCCAACCTGTGTAGTCACCTGAACCACTACCTGGGCTTAAAACCTGCGGACAGGCATAGCAGTACTGGCCTTGCGGCGTGCCCACTGCGCATCTGCAGCCGTTCGAGTTCGGGCAACGGACAGACTGGGCACTCATTAGGTCCGCAAAAATGAGGACGAAAGCGATGGGAAGGAGGGTCAAGGAACGCATGGTATAAGTTGTGTATTGTTTATGAGTATGTTGCTACCTGTTGGGAATGGTTTGAGAGGGGGTGGTCAAAAGCAGGCGATGACGGGGTTTTATACTTGTGGAGGTGTGGGATTTGTCCTTTGGGCTTGGTGGTTGGCTCCGGGAGGTATTGGGGTGGGAGTACGTCACTGTGCTCCTGTCTGCATGGTCGGGCGGGCGATATAGCAACAATATAGAAACCCCTACATACACAGCGCGCAAGGCTAAAACACATATCACTTTGATTACCATACCCAGGGTATATTATCATTGGTATTTACGCACGTCTGCTCGTATCGCCACTACACTGGCACCGCCCAGCTGCGATAGGCAGCTGGGTTGTCCCCAGACCTGCTCCCATAAGTCGATACTTTAAGGTCGTTGGTGATAGATGGTCAGTCTGAATTATAACGCTGTCACATACTTTCACGCATGCCAGAAACTACGATTCCGATATCCAAGGCGTTAGATTCGCGTGTCTCGGGTTGTAATTCTGACTGACCGTCTACCGGATAGTGCTAATCATTAGTCAATGTACAGGGCAAGTACGTTAGTCAATGTGCTAGTGGTGGAATGTTTTCAGGAAAATACTGATTAATAGAGTCTTTTAGCATCATCATCATCACGGTTTATCGTTCATAGGCATTAGTTCGTGTTTAGGGCTAGTGCATCGTGAACTGCAGTTTATCTACATACAAAAATCCTCCAATCACACACTTACAGGCACACCGTCCGTTGCAACAGAAAAAAAGATCGACACAACAAAGATCAGCACCGTGCTCAGACAAACGCTGTTTACAGCTGTGCTCTCACGGTTGCACTTAGGATACCGTACCGGAGGCCTCCTCGGGCGGCGTTGAAAGTATCATACCTACTATCTATGGCTAGTAGATGCTGATCTTTTTTGTGTCGATCTTTTTTTTTGTTGCAACGGACGGTTGGCTTAAACTCTCTACTAGATCTCTACTACGGCCCGTTTTGCAAATCGAGTTCCACGCAGGAGCGGTGGGTTGGTTGGTGATCGACAGTGGAGGCGGGTGATCGACAACAGATACGAACAATGCATACCAGTAGAGCGTCGATTTTCAGGGGGTTGGTGTAGAGTAGTGTGTAGCGCTTTGCGATTTGGGCTAGGGGTCAGAGTAATGTGCACTATCCCCTAATTCGTCAACATTTTGACGTCGCAATTGTTTTATGTAAAAGGGCTTCAGTGTGAAGGTTTATACTGCTACTTGCGACAGGTAACAAGTACTCGAAAATGCAGCTGCACTGAATTGGTGTATTTCCCCCTTTTAACCCAATAAGAATTACATCTCAAGACCTGCATATTCAGGTACCTCTTACCTGCGAGTAGTAGCAAGTGATGAGGCAAACCTTCCTAAGCAAGTGGGATGTAATAGAGCTCATGTTCCAATCTGAGATGTGTGAGTGGAAGGTGTAATAGTGCGGCAGGAGAACACCGTCTACCTTAGGAACCGCTAATTAGACGACAATTTGCACGGCTAGAAATGTAAATACCATAGGGGTAGTGGTAAGTCTATTGACAGTAAGAACTAGGTATTCAAACACGGCCAGTACTGTCAGCAGGCTTACCCCTACACCCATAGTAGGAACCATGAGGCTTGATATGGACAGGGCTAGACAGACCTTGATACCTCATATTTATGTCTACCCAACATCAATCCCAGCTGAGGTTTGGGGAAACTCTAGAACCCTTCCTCCCCGACACCCAAGAAACCTCTCTCATGCATAAACGTCATGCGATCTTGATAATTGCTGCCAAAAGCGTCCGGATAAGCAGTTATCTGCATTATTAGTCTAGATACCGTATTATCTGAATAAATTCGTTGCGAGACAGCAGCGGTATAGGCCAACCAGAGACCTTTAGGCGTCAATCTGCAAGTTCTGGTGTAAATAATCCTTGCTGCAGCGCAACGAATTTATCCAGATTTTGCGGTAGTCCACAAAACCTGTGCATTGCTGCTTTAGACGACCCCCCGGGCCACTCGAACACCCCCCTCACTCGGACAGTCAATCAAAATTGGTTGAATAGAGGATCTGAGGTCACTTGAAACGTTGATCTTTCTTTTTCAACGTTAGCTGTCCGAGTGAGGGGGATGTCCGAATGGCCCTGGAGGCCGTCCATTTGAGATAGCAACACTTCTCTACTACCGGAAACATGCGTCATTATAACATCAAAACACGTCATGAAAATGTATCATTGAAACACAACCAGAATTTATCATTAATGCATCATAGGGTCTAACAATAGAGGGGTTTCGCAGCTCACGCTGTACTATCTACAGGGGTGTGGAGGGCTTGAGAAAAAATCAGAGGTTTCGCGGATTTAATCTGTACTCTAGGCTGCGTGATGTCTTGAATTGTACTAGTCTGTGGAATATTGGCGTGAGCGGTCCAATAAGGTGGTTTGTTTACATGAATTAAGTCTGTATTAATGCTTCACTAACTTCGTGCAGCATTAAGAGTCTGTATCTCATCCTGTACTAACTTGGCGGCTTCATCCCTGCGGTCACTGTGGAAACAGGTAGATACACGAGCTGCGAAACCTCTCTAATGGTGATTCTGTATAACCTGATAATGAATGTATCTCGTAATGCATGATTCATGCATTACGAGTAGTGTGGTCCACAACGCATTCCCGCTCGAGGCCTCGCCTCGGGATAACTCAAGACAGGGGAGTCTACAAGGCGAGCATGCACAAGGTAAGTCCTCCTCCTCGCCTTGAGCAGCTCGAGGTTTAGGTGGTCATACTATGTCTTCGCTTGTTGCCGGTTTTCACCACTTACTAGCGTGGAGATACTCAACAGGCTAGCTATGATTGGGACTTTCACACTGCCAAAAGAGAACAGATTTGCTGAAGGAGGGGTGACAAGCGTGACAGAATCGTTTTCGCCCACTTGAGGTAGATTTGCAAGGTCCTGAAAACAGACGAAGACATTATTAGATACATATACGTGTACCAGGTGTGCACCATAAATACCGAGAACCCCCCCCGGTTCGACATATAAGCCATGAGTGGCCGGTGGAGGGCGGCCAATGATAGTTAAGCACTTTGTATGAGGAAAAAAATACCGAGAACGGAGAAGGAGGTTGGCCGGTCAGGTCAGGAATATTCTCGGATTATCTCCAGATTGACCGACCTTCCAGGTTGACGGTCAAGTAAGGAATATCGCTAGTATGACTAAAATATCCCTGGGCTGACCAAAGGTGTCATGGGCAGCCCATATCCTATCACTCGGAAACCCAAAGATTGAGATTTGCCGGGACTTTTATTTTTTTTTGGTTTACATCATGAATTGTATCCAGCCCTAAGGCTATGACAATATCACACTTCCCCAGAAATACCTCCTCTTCCACCGCCACATACAATAAAGGAAAGGAAAAAATTATTAGAGAAAGAAACAAAACGCAAAACGATCACACAGTATCACAATTTATCCCTCTTTCCTCCTCCCTGTTTACACTTTTACATTCTTTCCAACCCTCCCCATCCTTGTTCCAATTCTCTTTCCCTTCCCGCTGCTTCTTCGTTTTCTTCTCCACTCCCCGGTCTGCATTCTGTCCACTGTTTCCAAAATATCTCTACCGCTTTCTCAAAGGTTTGCCGGGACTCATTAGAGTTTGACGCTGTAGTGTAACATACACTTCCCGAATACAAAGACAGCTATTGCTCCCTAGTGTAGTAGTATTATATTGAGTCAGGGAGGTGTGAGTTTCGGGTTAGGTAGAGAAAAATAGGGGTTACATGTAAATTTATAAAGTGTGAACGTGAGTGACGAGCCATGACCTATGGCCTCAGGAAGGCAGGGTAACCTCCCAGTGGCAGTTAACCTACCTCCGTGCCCTCCCGATTATAGCAGGTTTATAATCCAAAGAAAAGCCTCAATCTTGGAGCAGTATGCTCAAGATTGCCTGCTACATGTTGCGGGTTTTCCTTCTGCTCGGAAGGTGGAGTTAAATGGGTGAGTGAACAATATGTGAGGAAAAAAAATGCTAATTATAATATAGCTATATAGGTACAAATGCATATGTACGTAGCGCTAGGAAACAAACGGCAAACTTGTTGGACAAAACTGTGAAAGGATTGAATCAAAGTGGATGGAATATATAGCGGACTTCGTGAATCCGGCCTGACCCACCCGGCAGGCACTCCACCGAAATTACAACCACATGTACCATACTCGGGTTAACTTACACGAGGGGGGGATCATATCAAGGAGTGACCAGGTCTCCCTCCAATCCATGACCCAGGGGTGTCTGAGAGCGCTAGAAGCAGATAAGGGCTGTTCTGGGTCGCTACAAAGCGTACAAAAAATAAGGTCTGTCAATGTAGGCGGTGCCGATGCGTCTCTTAAATATTTCGAGATGCCACTCATTCTTCCAAACGCTGGTAACTCTCATCTTTGAGGCCAAATATTACTGCTTCGGCAAGCAGTTGACGCATAATGGTGTCGGGGGACCGTGTATCCGCCGCTTCAGCGTAGGGTTTCGCAGAGGGCACCTTATACTGGGTCAAAGGCCGCATCTCAGGGGCAATAAGAGCACCCCTAGAGCAAGGCACAGGTTTGTAATAATCATTAGTTCCACGCTACCGAAGCCCATAAGCTTGGTCTCGGATTTAGAGGTGGATGCAATCCCTGCATACTGTATGGAAGACGCGTTTATTAGCGACCATCATGGTGTAGGAAAGTGGCAGCGGTAATGGGATAGGATAGGGATACAGACGCCTGATATCAAGCTGTGACAGCATATCTCCGCTCCATGCACCATACAAGGAGCCCCCAGGGTCAGGGCATACGTAGCTGCCGGGCGAAAGTCCATTTCGACTTCGGCGACCACCGGCTCGTTATGAGGCCTGTCATTTAAGCCCCCGCCCGGGAAGTATTCCATGACGGTGAAGAGATCGCCGCTAGGGCCTCTGTGCCATCCACAAAAAAGAACGTAGAGATCAGGACCCAGCTACATGGATAAACCACGACGGGTTAGTTAGCAGAACGCGGGGCCTAGGCTGAGACAGTTACCTTGTTCAGGGTCATCAACCACGCCGTGAAGTGCTGTTTATATTGTTGGACACGTTCGGCCACGCGATGCGCCCGCCCGCCAGAGGTCCCCCTGCCCCGCGCGAAGATACTGCGGAAGCCACCATATTGTCCCACCATGCTAGTGTCCGGTTCCCCAAGCTTGATACGCCCGTTGACCGTGGGTATAGCAGGGGTTTCGCTAACGGAATAATGCTCAGATTGATACTCGGGATCAACACCGAAGACCGGGGCCAACTTGTATGGGAGATCGGTTGGCACGTCCACATCCAGTAGTTGAAGAGGAGGCTTTATCCAGCGGTGTTTAAGAGCGTCGGAGGCGGACATACGCGCCTCCGGATCATACTGCATTGTTCCCTGTATGAATTCTATGAAGATTGTACGGTGCCGATGCCTCAATCAGATGGTTGACGGGGAAGGACGTTGGATTATGGGAAAATTTCGAGAGCGGTGGCAGGGAGAGCTCTGCATCGAGACTGGTATGCGCGGTGCTGGGTTGGCTGATGCCAGTACAGCTATCCCAATTTATTTGCGGGACATTGCAGATGGTGCTATTCCGGTATAGATCTCGTGGGTGAGCGCACCCAAAGCCCATATATCAACTGAATTGGAGCGTCTTCTACAGCCGCGGCCCAAGTTGCTCCAGTACGTGTCATTGAGGCCATGATCTTCAGGCGCCATATACTTGGCCGTGCCGATACCACGAGTCCTCGTACTTGCTGATGGGCCGGTACGCTTCGCGATGCCAAAATCCGCAAGCTTCACCCTCAGAGGAGAGATACATGAGATCAATACGTTCTGGTCGACCAAGGCGATGATTCTATTATTAGCAGGAAGACGATAGGGACAGGGGACAGTTGACAGACCGCCGGCTTCAGGTCGCGATGGCAAATCTTCATTTTATGCATCAATTCAAGGGCTTCCAATATCTGCGTAACGATTTCCCGGCAGTGTTCCTTGGCGCGCGCCTCATGTATGCACGGAGGTCACCATGTTCAAGGAATTCCATGGCAATGTAAGGGGTATCTCCCGCTGGGTTCAGATACCAGCCAAACAAGGTAACAAACATCTCTGTGTGCTGCGCAGGGAGCAGTGATCGATTAGCATTTGACCAACAGCCCGATAATTATAAGGGCACCCCGGGTGCTCTGGGATTCAAAAGATGGAAACAAACCTCCTGCAGTGCCGCCAACGCACCCAACTCCCTGTAGAGCGCTTTTTCATTAAATTTTTTATCCCCCGGTCGGCGGAGGATTGCCTTGACAGCACGATATAATGTTTTTCCCGAGTGAAGTACTCTACTCTGGCGAAAGACCCCCCCGTATCCCCCGCTCCCTAGCTCTTTATTGATCTTCCAAATCTCTTCCCCATCGTCGATTTTGTGAACCACTTCGTGTTCGCTAATTGTTGTCTGCTTCCAGTATTGAACGTTGTCTAGTGACGGCATTTTTGAGATAGATGTGGATGTCCAGACAAAGCACAGGTCAGGCCCCCCGATGATGATATGAGGGGGTTGAGTTAAGGAGCGGAGTTCGAAGAGCGGAGTTCGAAGAACTCGGCAGGGTTCTTATCTGGGTTGGGTAAGGCGACAACCCTCAAAGCACACGCCGCAACTTGATTCGTCCGGCGAATAGCGCCGACCCACCTAGATTATAGCCGCCAATCATTGCTCCTCATAAATTCATATATTCTGCATCGCCCTCTCTCGAGGATGAAATTAGGCAAATTCGCAACCCGGTGCGCGCCAGCAAGACTTGCTGCTTTTGGTAGATGGCATCCTTATACAAGATTATGACTATAAGAAATAAGTTTTCTCTTTTACTAGAAAGTTGCCGCCAGCAAGACTCATCCTTATAATGCAAATATCACTATATCGAGTATCACTATATCGAGAGCCGGCTGTAATACATTCAAAATATGATGTAGGCGCACGCCCTTCCCTTCTGAACCTCATGCGATACCTGCTCATTCTTTCCCCTTGGCAATACGGACTTTGATATGAAATTCACGCTGATGTAGGAGGATGAAGGTGCGTAAGAGGGCGAAGGGAGATCCAAAACCCCGTATATTTTGCTGTTGCGGAGAACCGTTGTCTTTCTTCTGTTCCAGCGGGTCCCCTGATACTGTACTGCCAAAACGTTTAACCGAGCTGACCAGCAGGCTGAACCCGGAAGTCCTTGTGAGGTGAGGTACTCTTTGTCAATGCTCGGGTATGATCTGGACATAAGAAATACATTCTGAATTGGATTCGGAGTCTATAAATTTAGACGACACTGTTATCAAGGGTCACTTTAGAGGGAATCAGGACTACCGGGTTATGACAACCAACCCTTGAAACGATTTTACAGGGCTCTAGGTCGGTATCTACTATAGAGTAACTCGAGATAGAGATGAAGTAGAGGTGGGTACGTGAGGTGGTTGAAGGTGGAGCAGGGTGGAGATGGGGTACAGATGAGCAGGGTGAGGAATTATTCTTCATTGGAAGATGTAGGTGTCAAGACGACCCTTATCAGATGGCGGGGCGCAACACGGTGGGGAGCTACATAGCTTAATAGGTAGGTTAAGAGAATTCTTTTTGAAAGCCGCGAGGTGCAGCACATACCTTGATCTCCGATCCGGGGGTGTGAGATGAGGTTACCCAGAGACGGTCCTGTTATCGACCCTTAGTCTGTCAATGCTGACCCCCTATAACAGAGGAATTAAACTTGTATGGAGTATCTATTATCTGCTAAGAGAGATAATGATGTAAAGCCACACAACACCCGCCGCTTCTTGGGGGGTCGGCACTTTACTGACAGACTGAGGGATAGCTAGATTTACAGTACCAAAAAGAGGGGTGGGATCACTACGGTATTCTCGTTGGTACGCTAGCATTGCGGTAAGCATACGGTATTTGTACAGTACTCTTCCTCTAATGCTGATTTAATTCGGTATTTGTCACTAAATTCCGTAGTCCTATGGTAGTGATTTCACCCCATTTTTTCATACTGTAGAAAGTAAATGGATAATCTCCAGTTCACTACATTTCAAACACAAGCACTATTGCATACCATATACAAATGTGGCTTGGTGGGTTTTTGTGAGTCATGTAATAGCAGTTGTGTTCGAAAACGTTGTGAAATGGGGGCATGGTATGATGAGACTTGGGCAGGTATTACAGTATAGCCCCGTTCGAAAGGTCCAGGCACCCCCGGGTCAAAAGTACGAGAGTGTTTCTTCTATTTCCTACTTTTCCCATAACTGTGACTATAATAACTGAGAGCTACAATATCTTCATTACGGCCATACCTATCAATTTTTGAGTATGCGCAGGAGAAATGGTTGTTGGGTTAGAATTTGTAAACAGACACAATATAGTAGGGTGCCAGGACTTTTCGAACAGGGCTGTACACTCTCGTTATAAGGATATGGTCGGGACTAAAAATATGTATACTTATAGGGAATTATCCTTATACGAAGTGAGAGGATGCTAACAAAATGGCACCTAGGTACCAGTAAACTATATCCTTATAACGAGAATATTGCTATATCAAATATCCTTATATCGAGAGTCTACTGTATACTGTCTTGAGCCTTTTCCTTATGGTTCCGAAAGACTTGAGACAAGGGTTAGTGTTAGTAAATAGAATTAACAGTAACTAACCCTAACCCTGAGATGAGGGCTTGTGATATATAGCAAGGCGAATGTACTTGAGTTGGGATCGGACAATTCCCATTTAATGTAGTCTGACGTTTTCTGTATGGAAAATTGAATTCAACCGTTCAATTTGGCACGAATGCCTGATACAAGCTAGCTACCTCTGGACTGGCAATTCAGCTGTACTAAAACCTCGTTCCGTTTTGCTGGTGGGGTAACGGAAGGTAATATTCATGAAAGTGTGATAATCAACCTAGATGAAATAGGGCTTATACTTGTTCCTGGTAAGTATAATAGTCTGAAACTACGAATAAAGGGCTTATAGACATCCTTGAGCCCTTCAGGAATGGGATTGTTGAGTACCACCACCTCGATAAAGATGCACAAATGGTTATATACTTTGACTGCTGGTCCGTTCGCGTGGTAAAAAACTACGGGCATGGCTGAAAAACAAGTATAGTGTCACGGGCACTGTGGATGGGACGTTAGTTATCAGCGACCTCAAATTGTCATGGACTTTCATGGCTTTTGTCAGTGTCAGTTGGGGGGTGGGGGCTGTCCCTATTTCTCGTGTTCCATAGCCCTAGTTAGGAGCGGGAAAGGGCTAGGGTTACGGTTTTAGAGTGACCGGCCTTGTCCCGTGGGAACGTCAGTAGTACCCTCCTCTCAGAGATAACGGTGTCAGAATGAACTCTTGTCATAACTATAGTACTCGCTACAGTACCTAGATTGTCCTGATCCATGTTCCTGCAAATTAGGCCCCTGCTTTTTGGCCTTGCGGCGTTGGACTACAAAAGTACAAGTGGAATGGGGCCTCCGGCCGCATATGTAGTCGTGTGCATTCCAGTCCTTAACCACCCATCGGCCTGATAGAATTCTCTAGGGGCAGGTTCTCCTTTCAGTTCAGTATGTACGTCCGTGAAAGCTTGAAAGTCTCGGGAATCTAGAACGATATATAAACGATTATAAGGGTAGTATTGGTGTATGACGGGAGCGATTTTTTGTCAGTAGATGTACTTTATATCGCTATAACTAATAACCATCTTGGCCAATAGAAATGCTTCCTAATGACGATGGTCAAGCTTATTCCCTGGCCTGGTGAGATTTGCAGATCCGGGACCCCCTAGTCAAGGGACTGACAGTAATCCAACCAATAACATGTGCAGGACCTTATGTAGAAGTGCTCGACTTTCTGTCCAACACCTGTAGCTAAAACGCTCTAGTCCGTGCTAGACAATGGTTTATTGTTTTCTTTCTATCCTGGTCCTTCCATTCGCAGAAGAGGGAGATGGGCAAAGCTTAGATCCCTCTCCTCCGGTCTTGCATTCTATCGTTGGGTTCTTTATCTCACCCCTGAAGACATCTTTGACATACGACATTTGTGCCACTCTTTATAGATAGCATGACAAATAAGGTGAAAAGTTGATCCTGGGAACTCTATGACGCGACGCTTACCCTGAAATGGCAGCTCTTGAGGTAAATTATCCAACAAAGGTTCCGACTGGAGCAATGGACTGGGCACTCCATGTGCATATTAGCAGCTTTCCGATTATATAGTTGTAACATCTTTTTTCCTTAAGGGCCTGTTCGGTTGACACCGAAATCCATGGCTTGGAGGATGATAAAATTAAATAATTACCTCCAGAGGCCTGGTTTTTTTATTCTACCCATTACTTGCAACCAATTCACCGTCAACCGAACAGGCCCTAACTGGGGCAACAGAGGTAAGAGTGGGAGCAAATTAGAAGTACCAGATATATGTTTTCAAATGAACATCAAAATAAGAGAGTTAAAATAGCCCGCAGTTCGTCATGACGGAGAGAATCGTGGGGCCTCAGGGTTTCCTCCGTTTCTACAGGAAGCCGGGGTGTCACAGAGACTAGGGGGTCCGTTGAAACCCTCTCCGGTGCCCCTCTCTATGTAACAGTGACGGTAACTCGCGACAGCCAACACCCCGAGCCTAAACACACATGCAACCTTGTAGTGTAAGGAATAAGATATTATACGCAACGTTCCAGATATACCTTGTCCTAATGCTCACCGGCATTTACCCCCCCCCCCCCCCCCTTTGGAGTGCTGCCAAGCCCAGCCAGTGCAGTGGGACTAAATGGAATAATGTCTAACCATCACCGGCAACACCCCCCTCCCTCGCCCCTGGTAGGTAGAACTCAATTAGCCACCATCTTTCTCAGGTATTCCCTCTTTCCACCAAGCCCTAACCTGAGCTGCGTAGCCCAGGCTAAGTGTTCGTGCCTAGGCTACCGCATTGAGAGAAGCCCTGGCTGCGTTTCAGGAATCAAGGGATGGTTTTCCAGATTGTTTGCCAAGCTACAAGATTATACACGTGATATAGACCCCCCGCTAACTGCCGGGTTGAGCTTAATGCACTATATACTGTTTTTTCCTTACCTCCACACTCTATTTACTCTTTTAGTCTCTTACTATCTGTATATAATTACCCCTATTCGGGTTGATTCAAGAATTAAGCAAACTTTCCGTCAGCCATAGCACTGTTAACGTCGATGGCCGCAGACCTCAGTAAAGTTGAATATGCTAGTCTGGGGGTCTATCCGCACAACCAATGTCTACGCACCCCCGGTAACCCTTATCAAAGATCAGCTGCAACCAGTAAGCGTTGGGTTCACTGGAATCTGAATATGGATACGATCCGATGAAATCCGCACATTGTGGCGTATCTATTGATGAGTAGTCCCATGATGAAAAAAGACATAACGTTAACCCTAACCCTAACCCTAGAGCTTCCCTCCGGAATGTTAATAAGATGGCTCTACCACAGGAGTAAATAGTGGGAGATGATATATATATATAGAACACTTTATGGCTTCAGATATCTCAAAATTCCTCAAATGATATGGTGAGTTACAAGTGGAAGAGGTTAATTCTTTCCTGTTAAAGTCCAATATGCGCAATACCACCCTGATTGCGGCCGGTGCTGATAAAATCGGCATGCAAGCTCAAGCTTGGGATTTGGCCACTGCTCTCTGTCTGAAGCCGCGACCGGCGGTCACCTCCCGGTGGTGGAGTAGTTACTTGCTCTCTGGACGGACTCTGGCATGATATTGAAGGACGAACACAGAGTTTACATAGATCCGGGTATCCTGATATCAGCCGCGAAATCCGGCCATCTGCTAGTAGTTGAGTTTCTCGTTGCAGCCGTTGCTGAGCATCTACTTGCAGTGGGTGCCGATGTATCCCAAGAGGCCGGGTTTGGAGCACTGGAGGCCGCGGTGAAGCGCGGTCACCTCCAAGTGCTAGGCCTTCTTTTAGCAGGCGGCGCCAAAGTGAATTGGACAAGCTAGTGAACCGGGCCCCATCGGCTGTGTGAGCCCGAGTGCGTACCGCAGTCGGATCACCAAACTCCAAGAACCCCAATAGTCCTATACCTGGAGAGAAGCAAAGATAGATAGCATAGATAGCTCCACCGAAACATGATTATTGCTCTTATGAACAAGGTTTGCGTCCCCCCCCCCCTTCCCCCACATCCTCCCCTTGACAGTTCTCCCCGCTCCTCAGATGAGAAAGATGCCCTAAACCCACCCAACCACCTGCCCTGCAGCGCCGGAATACCGCCTTGGGTACCTCTTGTTGAAGCAAAGCACCTTTAATACCATTCTTTATTTTTTTCGTTATGTCTCCACCCCATTTTGCACCTGGCGGTATACTTATTGATGCTCCCCCCCAGTGGGCGAGATCGACGCAGGTACTGGTTAATTCCTCTATATATCATGTAGATTTCGATATATTTACATGGTTCATTTAGCCCCTTCCGTACAATAAATTCTATTGGGGCGGGATACATTCAAGACACAAACAAGTTCCTCTATAGTTAACTATTATTGCAGGAAAACCCTAGCCCTAATGTATATAAACACACTATGGTAAGATGTGACCCGATTTTTGGAATATTCTATACCCCCTATAGCGGTAATGTATGGCTCTTGTTGGGTGCTATTCGATCAATTGAAAGATATACGGATTGCCACTGGGGGGGGGGGGGGGGGGGAAGGAAAACCCCCGCATAGCTTGCTACCTTGCTACCAGTGGAAATGCATCTGGGCTTAAGAGGAGACGTATGTGCATAGACGTATGTACAGGGCTAGTTACGTGACCGTACGTCTGTTGGAAATGTATCGTTTTTTGTCTTTTCCAACTATAAACCCCCCAGATATCAACCACCTCCCCACCTTTATACACGGTCTGTTACTGTATCCTTCTTAGATCGCATATGTTTCCCTTTTCAATTCCTCCTAAACCCGTTTCACCCCGCAAAAACTACACTCCTTTTTTGCTTATTATGCTGTGGTGCAATATTTTATGCTGGGAATTCTTTCGAGGTGCTCACAGTCCTGGATTAGAGTACTAGCCCTGCGCAACTTGTTCTCGCAATCCGGGTGTAAATTATATATGGGGGACACAAGTGAGGAAAGAAAAGTGAAAAGGTTACAGACACAGTACAGAGACATATATATACTACAAATAGATTCGCCGGAAGTTGGTCTGTGAGGCGCGCGGTAGAAATGAATACAAATTTGAAAACCCAAGAGGGGTGTAGAATCCAGCGCGATTGCGGTATATATCTCATTTAGCATATAAGATCCCAAATCTCAACCCATCCGGGTGGTGAACGCCGTTGATCATCGTTTAGAATCGAGCAGAAATGAAATTCCCCAAAGGTTTATAGTCTAGTAGCATTCTGATAATGCTGATGTTTCCGCTCTTGAGAGCGCCCACCAGCGCAATATTATTACCTTCCCTATCCCGTGTATTGGCATCGCACTGCCTTTCTAGCAAGAGCTTTACGATGTCAATGTGACCACCCGCTGCTGCCGATGATAGGGCTGTAGGGGTTGCAGTTGGATTATTCCTCATATGCATCCTTGTTGGCTTTGCCGATGTCTAGCAATAACCTTACAATTTCGATATGCCCCAGCCCGGCTGCCATCCGTAGAGGCAAGTCGGTGCCCCGTTGACACTTGTCCACATCGGCATTGTTCTGTATCAGGAGGTTGACGATGTCGATGTCGCGGTCTATAACGGCCTGCAGGAGAGGTGTTGTATCCCATGTCTCTTTCAAGTGGACCCCCAGTTCCAGGAGCTGGCTCACACGGCTGGTGTCGCCGGCCGAGATAGCTGCACGCAGTATCGTCAAACTACTATTAGCACTGCCGCCATATGCCTCCTCATCATCCAACAGCAGCCTGTATTCCCCCCGTTTTGTGCCGTCTGTACCAGATGGTCGTAATGGTCGCGTATATCGGGTCTTGCGGCCAACAAAAGCCTCGTGATGTCAACGTCGCCCCCTTTCACGGCGGTCTTCAAGGCCTCGTCGGGCACGGTGGCCCCGCGTTGCAGGAGAAATTGGACATCAACTTGACTATTTTCGGCCGCATCTAGTAACGCTGATTTTAGTAAACCGGCCTCATCCGAGCCCTTATCAGCCACCGAGTCCAGTAAGTATTCGACAATATCGGTATGGCCATTGAGGGCAGCTTCCCTCAAAGGAGGCTGGACCCGGTCCCCCTTAAGATCTGCATTATAAGTCTCTACGAAAAGCTTCACCCTCTCGAGGTCTCCGTTGGCGGCAGCCTCGGCTAACGCGGAGTTCTCAGTCTGATTAACCCCGCACGGCCTACTAGGCGACAAACCACCCTTACAATTATCTAAGATCCCTCTAACTATAGCGCTGCATCCGTATCCGGCAGCGAGTGCTAAGGGTGCCCCCAATGGATACATATCAATGCCCTCCGGGCTTATGAGGTCCAACAAGAGCTCAACCATGTCCATGTGGTGGTTCTTTATAGTTCCTTCAAGCGCATATACGCACTCGGAAGTAGAGTCCCGGTTCCGCCGCCACCCGATTGGGTCTCGGCTGTGCCATAACAAGCTGAAAATATCGTGATGTCCTCCTGTTGCTGCAAGTACTAAAGCCGTAGGACCACCATATTCCTTAGGCACTTCCTTCTTTCTTAAAAACATCTTGACTATATCAATGTGGCCGCCGCGCTCAGTGCTTGATCAGCTTCCTCTTCCCTGAGGGTTCTGGGCCTTCCCTCACCACCAGCGGCCCCATGCCCCAGCAACATCCGAATGATATTCATGTGGCCACACTTGGCGGCGGGCGCTAGGGCTGTGTACACTTCGGCTTTATACTCGTTAATGTCTTTCTCCGCGCCAACAATAAGATCACAGATCTCCGCCCGACGCTTTAATAGCAGCCGAACAACACTCTCATGACCACCCTCCGCTGCATTCCGTAGAGCGATGCATTTTGACATTTGATGGGATTCCCGCCTGTCAAGGTCGACACCCATGTTCAACAGTTGCTGCACAATATCGAGATGTCCGCCCCTCGCAGCTGCGGTTAAGGCTGCTTCAGAGACATTTCCCAAGTATGGACCAAAACGGATACTAAGGACGTTGGCACCCCTCTCAATCAGCAACCGAGAGACCTCCGCGTGCCCGCTGTCAAGGGCCCATCCCAGGGGAGTCTTGCCGTCCGCATCAAAACTACCGCTAATATAATCAAACGTCGTTATAGCATTGATGTCAGCCCCCGTACCCAGCAAGAACTGAACAGTGCCAATGTCCCCCGACCTTGCGGCTTCATGCAAGGCCGTAAAACCAGAGGCGACTGCATTTACATGCGCGTTATGCCCTGACACCAGGAGCTTGACTATATCCACATGACCACCACCGGCCGCTGCTTGCAGGGCTGTTCGGCCGCCGAGGGAATCGCTCCCTGGGTGAGAGTTCACGTCGGCACCCATGCCTAACAGAAACTCGACGCAGGCCAGGTGTCCGTTCTCTGCCGCTGCTTGTAAGGCTGTCCGACCGTCGTTTTTTGATGCTAGGGCATTGATGTCCGCCCCGCAATCAATCAAGAGAAGCATGATATCGAGGTGGCCACCCCCAGCCGCCGCCTGAAGGGCCGTTATACCATCTGCCAAATACGGTGTGTTCACTTTCGCATGCTTCTCTAGCAAACGTCTAACGATGCGTGTATGACCACCACCACAAGCTGCCTGCAATGCTGTCTGGCCTCCGACTGCCCCTGGCTTAGCATTGATATCGGCGCCCGCATCCAGCAAGAGTTCGGCCGTGTCTCCATGCCCAGATGCGCAAGCTGCCTGTAAGGCCGTTAGACCATGGTCTGCTCCCGGACTGGCGTTGACATTGGCGCCTCTTTCCAACAGAGGTTTCACGATTTTGAGATGCCCCCCCGCACAAGCTGGCTGGAGGGCTGTTCGACCGTGGCGCTTACCGGGTTTGGCGTTTATGTTGGCATTATACTCCGGGAGAAGCTCTGCAATCTCTATTTGACCTTTATTGCAGGCCGCCTGCAATGCTGTCAAGCCTCGAAGCTCCGCTGGCATTGCATTGACATCGGCCCTATTTTCAAGAAGGAGCTTGACCACATCAAGGCGCCCACTTGATACCGCTGCTTGCAAGGGTGTGTGGCCGTCCGGAAGAGCCATGTATCTGCGATTACGAGGATTCACCTCTGCATTACTAGTGCTCAGCAGATGAACCACAAGGTCAATCTGCCCGCCCGCTGCCGCCATATGAAGGGCTGTTTGACCCCGGTGGTCAGAATCATTCATGTCGACACCGTTCCTCTGGAGCTCACGTATCACACGCAGATCGTTTGATTCAACTGCGGATTGTATCACATTCATCAAATATCGCTCGTTCGTCAACAGTAAACTGATCATGTTAATATGGCCCGATTTGATCGTCCACAGAAGCAATAGCTCATCGCCAATGCACGCTCCAACTTCCAACCTATATCGCAAGAGGGATCTTAAAGTATCGACGTCACCGGTCTCGATGGCTGCTTTGAGTATCATTCCCCTGGCCTGGTTGTCCAATAACATCAGGTCCATGCAACTCAAGATTCTGTCCGTAGCTTGGCGGTGCCTTTTTGCTATTGCCTCACACAACAAGCTGACCAATCGTACTGTCGACGCGCTCGGCATATATCTCATGATATTTTCGACTCCCATCTGCCTCCTCCTCATGTCTTTTTGGGCTGCATCTCCGGATTCGAGGTCTACTCCAAGGCTTGAAAATTCATCCTTCAATGTCTCCACAACCTTACTCGTATAGCCAGTTAACCACAGATCTTGCAAGGTGCGGGTAGCTGTTGGCCGGCTTGCTGGGTCCGGAACCAGAAGAGCCTTGACGAAATCGATATCTGCGGCGCCAAGTAGAGGGGATAGTGGTGAACGTAGGAAAGGATCATCCGGAAACTCCCCCCCATGGCAGTATATGACAAGAGAACTCATATCGAGGAGGTCGGAGGCAATTGTTGGCTGCAATCCTGTGAAATCATCCAACTCTGACCCCTCACCAGCGTCCCTATCAAGGAAGGGAATTTCATTCGTCAAAAGCTTGTGTACTAGCGCGCCCAGCGACCAGATATCCAGGGCGTATGGACATATGGCTGGCCCTTTTTTTGACGTCGACACCCTCGGCACCCCCAACATTTCAGGAGCCGAATACCCCCGAGTTCCAATCATTGTGTGAACTGATGTTTTTTTGATCCGCTTAGATACACCAAAGTCGGCAATCTTAACCCATATCGGGTCCAGAGATGCCATCAGGATATTCTGCGACAAAGATTAAATTCCGCCACTTGGAGAGAGACTTTTTTTTCGGGAGCTGCGACGCACCTGTGGCTTAAGATCACGGTGATATATACTTTTTGTGTGTAGAACCTCCAGGCCCTGTAATACCTGCCTTGTAATCTCCTTCACCTCGGCCAACGTCTGAGTATTTTTTTCATCCCTGATAGAAAGGTATCTCTCTAAATCCCCATACTGGATGTACTCCATTATAAGGAATGAATAGGATTCATTTTCATACCACCCGAGAAACCTGACAAAAAGATGTTCATACTTGTAGCACTTGTTAGTAACTCAACACAGAGAACACAGCTTGATACGGAAAACATACCCCAATCAACCTGATCATGGCCAATAGTTCTTGAGATGGCTCGCCCGACGAGTTGAGTTTTCGTGTCTCCTTGACCGCCCTTAATTGTGTTTCCTGCCCTCGTATGCTGTCTTTCTCTTGAAGCCAAACTGTACCGAAATTACCGCTGCCAATGTTTTTCTTGTTTCTCCACCTCGATATGTCCCACATCCTGGTGGAGCTCTGCGCCAACCAGCGCTCTACCCTATGCTCAATGTAGCCGTCACGGAATGTTGTTTCAAGCTTGTGTTGATGGGCCCTGTCATTTGCAATTGTTACTTCGGCTTCAGACAAGTATCTCAGAGAACCAGAAGCGAGAATAGGGGGAATATCCCCGCGATATATAGTCGATTCAAGTTCCTTTCCTACACTTTTAGTCCCAGATAGTGGGGAACGCTTTAAGTGATCGACACCCGGAACTCCCAAAACAGCAGGAACAGCTCCCTCCACCGGCAATGAGGAATGGCGCATAGCAAGATCATGAGATTCATACGTTTGGGGGGGGGCTGTCATTGGATGGTGGCGACTCCTCGTCCATGATAGATGAAGATGCTCCCTTTTCCTCGTGTTCGTGTTGAATCTTATCGTTAAACAGTGGCCCACTCGAGCTGACTGGCATCTCCGGGTTTACCTTGTGATCTGGCTCCCACCCTGCCTTTGCCGAAGAATTATCACCAGGGGATTCAATATTTGCGTGGTCGTTATCCCCCCTATTCTCCAAGATACTACGAGCATCGCTCTGCTGTGGTGAGCATTTGGAAAATTCGGGTCCCTCGAAATCTGAAGGTTTTGGAGGCAAAGACTGGTCATCAAGCTGGGTAATCGCAAGTATATCCTCCGAGCGGACGGATACGACTGGAGTTTCAAAGTCCCTAGAGCTTCCTGTAGGAGTGACACTCTCCGAGTTGACGGGTGTATTTTGAATATGGGTGTCCTTGGAGTTGTTTGGGGAGGTAACAATTGAGGTGGCAACCCCAGGAACACCTGTTCGGCCTACCGAGAGGCTTGACCCACTAGCCTGACCTAGAGTTGATAGGGAGTCAGGCCTGCGTTGAGGGCGGTTCGTCTCCTCTAGCTGGCTCGGTAGTCCGCCATCACCACCCCCACCAACCCCCGATTGACTAAACCGAATGGGCCTCATGAGCCTGCTCATCCAGGTCCTTCTTGTCTTTATATCACCTTCCCCCTTTTTACCCTCCCGTCTTGTGTGGCTTGTTGATCCCATGTGAGGGTGCTTTATGGGTGATTCGATTGCGCTAGTTCCTGCGGGGCATGTTAGCAAATGATGGTGATCGGGCAAGTCTGATGTTTGCCCTCGGATAGTATACCTCGCACAATGATATTGGTTGTGGAATGGTCTTGGAGGCTGTGTTGATGATAGTACGTTACGCTTGTATATGCGCTTATGCTTGGGGCTCGAGACGCGTGTGTTAGCGGCAGTCTCCCATATGCATCACGATTATATTGATAGACTTCAGGAACAAATTTAAAATATATAGACCCCGATCTAGGCAGTACCATACTTAATAATCAAACAACCGATGCCTTCTACTATGTAACATGTATCTCCCGGATGTTCGAAAACCTAGCGAAATCTCTCTCATGCATTAGAGGAGCTTGGCAGGTCATGTGATATCAGAAGAAAACCATCCCGGTTCACCCACTCAACAGCGCCAGAAAGTGTCCTAATATAATGGGATAGAGCGATGGGAGTGAATGCGGGTACAATTTTATAATTGACTGGCAAAAAGAAATTCATTTCTATGTACTACTAATTTTCTAAGGTTTCCGAACACGACCAATATTGCATACGCACAAAAAAGTGCCAAGTCACCCTATTTGTATGGTATGCAATATTGGTCGTGTTCGGAAACGTCATGGAGGGACGAGTACATGTTTTCATCTAGACGATAAGATGTTCGCTATGCCACTATTGAAAACACAGGCTGCCCGCAGGCGCAGAGCGCAATTAACTGGAGGTTGACATTGAGTACACTCATATTGAACTTAGGACGCTGGCGGCCAGAATTGGTAGGATTCCTTGCACATTTCCGAAACCCATAAGAGCACATTGTACACTCTCGGCGCTTCAATAGCTTCTCCAATCTATGGGTTAATGTATCCGTAGTCGCGCCAGTATGAGCTCTCTGCTTAAGATTGATACTCTTGGTAAAATAAATTCGGTTCGTCTTCTTGGGCTGTAATTGACGGGATAATTGATACTTATTCCTTCTGGCTGTATTGTATTGGGTTTTGATTTGTGCTGGAGGACGAGTACTTTGTGTGGGTTGGTTGACCTGACACAATTGCTTGTATAATACATGTCGGATTCTGCAGATGTCTTGGTGATTTTGGCAGGGTTTGGTCTCATCCACGCCCACGCCCATCTCCATGCCCAGGAACAGTTAGGGTTAGTTAGGGTTAGTATTAAATAGATGAAAAAATATATATATAGACCAGCTTGCCCACCAGAGAGCGCGGCCCCGAGCGTACACCCAAAATTTGGTGGGTGCATCCGTTGGACGGGAAAAATAGCAGGCAACGCTCGCTGATGGGCTCGTCTATGTAGGCTGCTAGCTGAATCTACTATGTACTATGGTGGCGGACACGACAACGGGGTCGATGAAAATAGATGAAAATAGAAGAATGCCAAATCTATCCCTTCACCACAATTCAATAATTTTTAAATCCAGCCACCGTACTTCTGTGGGGAATCAGTAAGAGAATCAAAGTACGGTGTGTAAATTAAATTAGATTGTGTTGTTGTTGAGAAGAAAGGGTTTCAATTTTGTTAGGCAGGACAAAGTTTGTTACCCATACAAATTTGTTAAGGCCAAATTGAAATCCTCATCAGTCAGCACTCGATCTGGCCTTATTAGGCCTAATCACTTCCCTAAACGGGACTGATCAGCGCCTGGAACTTTAATACTTCTGCCAAGACTGACCCTTTTGTCGTGTCCCCCACCATACTCCATTTGCGCCCGCTTTGGCGCGTTACCCTGCCTGCAGCCAGGTACCATAGCAACCTGGAACACGTATATATCACAGGCCTGCATGGTGATGGGTCTATCTGGGGGGTTACCCTGCCCCCGCTGGCAGGCACCATAGCAACCCGGAATACGTACATCACAGGCCTGCAGGGCAATGGGAATTGGGGGAGGTGCGGAGGAAGGCCGGGGGGGGGGGGGGCTGAAGGCCCCCATAACTACATGTACGTATCATAAAGTAGAGAAGATTTGTCTACCGCTGTTCCCTAAAATTTACACAACTCGCGGTCGCGAGGTGGTAACCCTAGTATTTAGTACCGTCGTTCACGGGGTGATGATGGATACTGGGTATTGACGGATCCCACCAAAGAGAAACAGCCAAGCCTAGTTTATTTCTCTTATTGGCCAATAAGCCCTGTCTGTCCACACCCAGTGTCCGTCAATACCCAGTGAGTGACAGTACCAACTGTTCTGAGCACTGTGTAACAGTAACTCGGGTATGGTAAGAACCAAGAAAATGTGACCTCTCCGCTGCAGGACCTGTTAGTGCATAGTGCATTTCGGTGCACGAAAACTTGCATGTCTTGCAAAGACTGCCTATATATATTACCCTTGCGGTGTCTCAACGAAATGAAGGGTGCTATGGTGTCCCAGCACTCTTCTGATTGATCCTTTCGCTCCAAGTAGTTCACTTTGCGGTTATGTCCACAATTTAAAAAATGATATTTGTGAGATTGTGACGAAACTTGCGCGTGATTAGAGTGCGCACCTTTTCCACCATTGGATTGATTAAATTTATCAGGAGCCCACCTAAACAGACACTTCGACAAATGTCCTAGACATATTATTGGCTGGATGATGACAAAACAACAAGACTTTCTGCCTTATCCTTGGCTTTCTGTTCAACTCGCGATCGGGTAGCGAAAAGACTCCGATGTTCATCCTTGGGCAGAATTCTAGAAATGGCCAAATCCTTGCCAAGACCTCCAGTTGTATGATATCTTGGCAAGGTTTGGCGAGATGGGATATACCGGTAGGTACTCTACTCTACTAAGAAGTAGTAAGAACCCCACCCTGGGGAATTTTAAAAAACCGAGGCTCTAATTGGGCCGTTGAATTAAATGATACTTGCCACTGGCAGTGAAAGCAATACAACCCCAAATTTTGGTGTGGTGGACCGGTTGCCTCCAGGGTTAGGGTAATGGCTCTCAACCAATCAGGTCTTTCAAAAGTACGGAAAACCCAAGTGTCAAAACCCACAATTTACACTTTGCCATATTAAAAAGTGGGTTGCCGAAACTGTCAATTCTGACTAGGCCCACAGGTGGGGGATGTAGGATACGCCTGGATATGTTTACTATACTGTGTGTAGTTCATATCCATTCAGCGTATTTCACAGTAAGCGTGAAGAATTATTTATCTATGGGGTTTTTCCTATCATCCTTCCTGATGTAGTTAATTAGGTAACTGAGGGGATCTTAAAGTGTCAATTGTCGAATTTGACACTTGGTAAATACGCTCTAATACCGTCAATTCTCACTGCCGCAAAAACTAGACAATAACGAGCGGGGCCGGACTGAGACCGTAGGGCGAATACTGCCTTCTTATTTGTCGAAGGGGTGTTGATCAATTGAGTAAGTTTGCATGATTCTAACCAGTGAGAGTACAGGAATTCCAGCCCGGCCCCGCTCGTTGCGGTATCCCCGTATTTACATACTTTTTCTCCACGCGTGGGGACTGTGGCAGCCTGGATCGAATCGAGTTAGGGTGAGGCTCTCCTATGTTTGCGCCATGCCTATCCATTGAATACCAGGTATTGAGGGTACTATTGTTTTGCGGGCAAAAGCGAGTGTTGGAGAGTTTTGCTTTTGGCGCAAGACCATTATGCCGCCCACACCGTCGACTCTCGCCCCAATTTGCCCCTTTATAGCATGACGAAGTGCGGAATGTATATATTGGACTATTAACAGATACCCTTGCCTGAAAGGCCTAGGTTCTACTATATATATAAGGCTGATAAGCCTCCATGGTCCATAATGGTTCTTCTGGTCCTAACTTTATCTTCTTCTATCTTCTTGCTGCGAGAACCTCAGTCCAGCCTATCACCGTGTTATATTCTACTCTTATCGTTTATAGCTTCATTGCCTGTCACCTGTACCAGGGAACTAAGTTGCTGAGGGTGCCATGGATGGTAATGGAGATTCACTTTGAAATGTACAGCGTCTGACTGGAAGCTAGATTCAAATCGTGGAGGTACCCCCGGATCGGAGATCTCTGCAGCCCACCATAGTATGTCGCCCCTGGTTCAAAGTATAGGTAGGCCTTGTATCTTGACAAATTAATGACATATAAACAACTAGGACCTCACAACGAATTAAATACGAAAGAGGGTGTCACATGTTCGCAGATGCTAGAAAAACGTGAAGGTGGGTTGTCATTCAAAAATACACTGGGCGTTTGTAATATGGTATCCAACAGGGGCCGATGCCAGAAAATACGGACTTGAATCCCACCTATAGATTAGGCGCGGGGCCGGGTTCGGTGCTAAAGGTATGAATGTATCCCCGATATGCTACTGATTGTATCGGTAATTGAGTGTTCGGAAATAGGAGAGTGGGATCAGTGTCCCCTCACCGGAAATCCCACACGTTCTAGCAGACTAGAGGAGAGAACTATACGGGTCTCACTCGAAGCAACGCTTTTACTGCTGCCTGGACACGTCAATGCTCAATGTAGCCCCCCAGACTGTGCCCCGGCGGGAGGATGGGATAACTTTGCCAATAATCTCGGGAGTGATATGGCACCACTACTTGCGCTATTTGGAGAACAGGTCACAAAACAATATATGAGCGAATCACTCGACTGGGTAGACAATCTACTGTTTGCTCTTGCACCATTAGGAATTATCACGGCGATGGTCGCCGCTATAAGGGTGGCTGGTAGTTCATTACTGAAATCGATTGTTGGAAGAGCCAAAGAAACCTATGGTGATGTGGAGGCTGACTTAATGTCATCCACCTCCATCGATGTATGTGAGCTGTGGAGCGGGGATGGTGTTGTTCGGGTCATTGGAAGCCCGGCTCTTCTTCAGCTTGTCTGGGTGCCTGGGAATATCCAAAACGAAGATAAATCTTATGGTCTCTACAACTTCCGGGAAACGAAAAGCAGAAATCAACACTATCACCGGCAACAAACAGCATCTTCATACCGTCTCAGGATGGGAAGGCTCTGGAGATATGTGAGGGAGGGCAAATATAATGATCGGAAACCCAGGGATGAGGGGGCATCAGGGGGCGGATACCAGAAGATAAGCCGGAACAACAGATACCTGATGAGCAGATTCCTAAGCAAAATGTACTAATAGATCAAAATCCTCCGAACGTCTCACTCAATCTCAGTGTCAAGCCACTGCCGCGCGAGATTTTATTCATTTTCGTCTTCATCGGCATCATCCTGCAATCTGGCGTTCTGGCATTTGCTGCGGTGTCACAATATACTCTACGTCTACTAAAAAACAATTCGACTATTCCCGACTACGCTTTCCCCGTTCTGACTTTAGGAACTCTTGGTTTGGCCTTGGGTGTCTTTCTTTGTGCTCATGCTGTTGAGACCAGTACCTCGGAGCTCAGCTGGGAGGCAAAGTCTGGGGATACCTATGTTCTTTGGCTCCAACAAGGAGGACAGAAAGTAGGGGATCAGCAGTTCGGGGCCTTCGCTCAGATGTCTGAGGGCAGAATCTTGACTTCCTACCGTGAAAAGGAACATATCAATGGTCGGAAGGCGCTAGTAACAGTGGCGGTTGCGGTTACATTGCTGGGATTCATTGCGCAATTCTTCGCCTTGAGAGCTGCTCACTCTTCTGTTACAGTGATGCAGTTGGGCGCGGTCCTGCTCATGACTATTTTGCGGTCATTTGCCCATTTGCAGCGACATAAAAAGAACAAAATCAAAGCCCCTCAGCAGGTAGAAGGCTTCGAGCTGGATTGGCTTGCTAAACATCTCGGGGAAATTGAGAACTGGGAGGTAGTCATTGACCTAATTTCCCCACAACATTCATTACCAGCAACCCCAGACCCTGCGCCACAAACAACTCCACAGCCTGCGCCACTAGTAGTGCAGTCTGTGCCACTATCAGCACCAGCAGTGACATCTGTGTCCCAAGTACTACCCAACAACCCACAAGATAATAATCAGGGAACCTCCCACGCCCAGAATAAGCAGAGTGGCACTATCATATATACCCCACTTGAGGTTTTAGAGGCACGCGCCCGACTAGCCAAGCTATCAGATAAGTGGAAACTGGATCTCAGAGAGAGCGTGAAACGATTACAGAATGCTATCGAGATGACGATGAGCGATGTATTTTCAAAAATGACTCCCAAGGATAAAGCGTTCAAGGGGTCGGACGGTGTTCTTAATTGGTCTGTGCCGGTTAGAGTGAAGCACGGGGGTGAGGAGAAGTGCTACCGGATTAAGCTGAGTTTGACAAGGCAGAGAGATGAGATTGCTAGTTGGTCTGATTGGAGGGTAGACGAATATAGGCTGGAGGCAGCTCTTGGTCTCTGGGTTTCTTCGCTCGCACAGGCAGACAGAGAGAGGGGGGAGGCCGGTAAAATGAACCTGAAGAACATTTGGGTTCTTGGACCAGCAACAGATGCTTATAAGCGAGAACACAGTATTTGGATTCGCCGTACCGCTCCCCATGGCACTGTCAAGCACTTGACCGAGGAGGTACGGCACTTTGGGTGGATTCCTAAGGAGGAAGGATTGAATGGGCTTGAAAAGGACAATTTCCTTTTTGTGGATACAAACCTTACATTGGAGAGAGCCTGTACACAGCAGCTTTATTTTATTTTCCTCAGCAAGCTAGCTTCCAGGTTCCAGACAGTGGGAGGGGAAACGACAACGCGCCTTGAAGAAACTACTGTTGCGGGGGCTGGTTTGGCAGACTTCAGACTTAAGAATACGAACCTAGCATCGATAGCAACTATCTTCAAGGATTGCGGTCTCGGAACAATCGAACAGGCCTACTGTTGCATTATTCCGGCTTTTCACAAGGTTCAAAAGCCCCCACCTCCGCGCAGAGACTTTGAGGACGCCCAGGAAATGTCATCGAGACAAGCTGCAAAGGGCGACTGGCGAAGGTCTTTGGACATTGACATGTATGTTAAGAGGGTCCTGGAGTTGGCGGATTTCTCGCAGCACGAGACACAGGCGGCCGAAGAACAGCTATACAGTCGACTTCGTCAGCTAACAAAGAGCTTGGCATCCGATATCGCAAGAGCGACTGAATCCGAGAGTCTGCAGCATCTGGGCCCCATGTGGACTGCCCTAAACTCGAGGTGCAAGCTAATGTCGCCAAATAGGCCTCCCCACCGCATCGGTCCCGATCTCATGGTCCTATGTCTCACCCAGCCCAGGATCAAGGGAGGTGACGATACCGAGGAGCTTCATGAACTAATTTCAAACACAATACAGGCGTTAGACCCGGACGCCTTGCGTGAAAATATACTCACTGGGATCAAGAAAGTGACGCGCTCATCATACATCATGAAAACCCAGGAACGATTCAGCAGGTTCGTGTGGTCTAAAACGATGAAACCCTTGCACACACCGCCGGGAGAATCGATTTACGAAGTTGACTTTAGGCCACCATCAAATTCATCAGTTCATACCATTATACCCACAGATAGTAGTCTCACATCATCACGAGCATCGACCCAACTATCGGGGTCGTTCATAGATTTTTGGCCTTATCCTGACAGTTATGCCTCATCGTCGCCAGAAACAATTCCCTTCATTGGTAGCCCTTCATTAGGAGAGTCAAGCGACAGGCTTTATCACAACCCAGCATCAAGATTATTGATTGAAGCTCGCCGACTCACGAAACATATGTTTACATCAACCCACTTCAAGGAATGCGTTAAAACCGAATCAGCCCGTCTTATGGCAGACACAAGCATCGGGCAAGGAGTTACTAGAGCTGAGATCGACGACCACAGGATTCCGATCGATCTTCTATTGATAAGGGGATATCGAACACCGCTTCAGATGGCAGCCGAGCTCGGTAATGAGGATGTCGTAGATCGTATTCTCTCTTTCCGCAAATTTGACGACCAGTTCGACTCCGCGGCAGACTGCTACGGAAGGACCGCGCTTCAAGCAGCAGCAGGGGGAGGCCACATGTCCATTGTGGAATCTCTACTCAGCGCTGGAGCTTCCATACACGCCCCAGCAGCACCCTACTCTGGACGCACGGTACTACAAGCAGCTGCAGAGGGCCAGCACGACGAGATGCTGCATTATCTTATCCAAAAGGGCGCCGATGTCAACGCAGATCCAGCTCCAGAGCTTGGCGTGACAGCACTAGAGGCTGCCGCAAAGTGTGGTAATAGAAAAATTGTGAAATTGCTTCTTGAAAAAGGAGCGCATGTGAACACATCTCCTTCTACCTATGGACGAACGCCATTACAGGCAGCGGCCGAAGGTGGTCATGTTGAAATCATCAAGTTGCTTCTGCATGTCAGGCCCGCTGCTCAAATTGGTCGTGATAAGGGCATCGAGTTTTCACATACAAAAGCTGAGATCAACGCCCCACCAGCCACACGCGGAGGCCGAAGCGCGCTGCAAGGTGCGGTGGAGAAAGGACACCTTGAATCTGTACAGCTACTTCTGGATAACGGCGCTCATGTCAACGGTCTACCGGCAGCGGAGTCCGGACGCGCCGCACTCCAGATAGCGGCAGGAGCCGGTAGGAAGGATATCGTCGAAATCCTATTGAAAGCAGATGCGGATAAGGATTCCGAGGCCATCAACATTCATGGGCTATCGGCACTGTATGCGGCAGTGGAAGGCGGTAATCATGAAGTAGTAAAGATGCTTTTGGATTCAGGAGTTCAAATAATCGCTGACTGGACCGAATCAACAACAACCAAAACCATCTTGCAGGCGACAGTGGAAAACGGAAAGGCAGAAATTCTCCGGTCGATATTAACAGCGCAATTTGACTTGGAAGCAGCTCTCCACCATGCGCTAAGCAACAATCATATCGATGTCTTTAATGATCTACTCAAAAGAGATCAAGTAGATGTCAATCGAACCCATTCTGGCATCCCAGCCCTCATAAGTGCTGCAGAGAGGAACCACCTTGAGGTCATTAGGTGGTTGACTAAGAGACATCGCCTAGACGTCAACATCCTCGACAGCAACCGCTCAACCGCTCTAGCCGTAGCGGCTAAGGCTGGGTTCAGCGAGATTGTGGAAAGACTGCTGGAACGCAGAAGCACTCTTGTTGATCTTGCGGATAAGGATGGGTGGACGCCACTAATATCTGCAGCCTCAGCAGGTAAGGTCGAGGTGGTTCGGATATTGCTAGCGAGCAAAAGGGTTAACCCCAGGCTTCTGACCAAGAAGGAGAGCTCTTGTCTTTTGGAGGCAGTGGCGGCTGGGTCTGACGGGGTAGTAGAGATGATCCTGGGCCATCTTTCTTCAGAGGATCTTGTGAAGTGCGCAGATCACGAGGGTACAACCCCACTGATCATGGCTGCGACGAAGGGTCTTGATTCCATCACTCGATGGTTGCTCGAGAGACAGGAAGTCGATATAAACCATACAGACAAGAAGGGACAGACAGCCTTCTCCCTAGCTTCGAAGCACGGGCACGAACGGATTGCATTCAATCTCCTTCAAGAGAAAAGAATTAATCTGGAAACCTGTATCTCGGTCAATGATTCAGTCTTACTGCAAGCAATAGGGGGTCAGAATATCGCACTGGTTTCAAGGTTACTGCAAACTGCCGGTGTTGAGCGTCTACTGAACAAGCCCGGTAACGATGGAAGATTCCCTATCTCGGCCGCTGCGTCTAGCGGAAATCTTGAGATCATGAAGCAATTACTTAGGAAGAAGGGAATCAAAATTAATGTTAAAGATTCCCAGGGTCACACACCACTTCTGGTCGCGATCAGAGAAAGAAAGCTCGATATTGTAAAGAAGCTTCTTTCAGAGAAATCAATCGAACTGAACGAAGACATAGCACTATCGATTGAGACATCAGAGGACATCAGGAAGATCTTCCAAGATCATACCCAGAGCGCCAAAGTAGGTCATATAGCCCTAAATCCCAGGTCGGTAGTGAATACCAAGTCAGCTCCTAACCCCCAGCCGGCATCGACCACCGACTCAGCACCGAATTCCAAACAAACACCAGACCCGGGGACACTGCTGGATTGCGGGCCACCACCGACTACGAGCCCAGCGCTAAGCGCCGAGCCAGCACCAAGCGCCGAGCAAGCACAGATTGCCGAGCCAGCGCCTACCTCCGAGCCTGCACCGACCGCCGAGCAAGCACAGAATGCCGAGCCAGCGCCGAGCGCCGAGCCAGCACAAATCACCGCGCCGGCACCAACCGCCGAGCCAGCACCGACCGCCAAGCCAGCACCGACCACCGTGATAACACCTCTTGACCAAACAGGACCCAAGGCCAAATCAGAACTCAAACCCAAAGTGGCATCAGCAACGCGGCTACTGGGGGTGATCGCGTCTAAATTGCGGTCAATCCCAGGCTCTAATGCAGACCGGAAGGCCAACAAAAAGCCCAACACATCCAGAGAGTATACCACCATTCCACCCTCGCCTGCAGTACATGGCTCGGGTTCAGATGTGAGAGAGGAGGCTACTAGCCCAACCCCGAGCGCGAAGCAAGGCCCCATTTCCGATACAGTGAACGATACCACCAATTCAGCGTCGAGTGCGGAGCAAGGTCAGAATGTAGGAGCAGAGATAGCCGGAACTCCAGTCCTAGATGTGGAGTCAGGCTCAGGCCCTCATGTAGTAGACGAGGCCGCCGACCTAGCAACAACTAAAGACCCTAGCCGGTTTACAGATCCAGGTGCGGCCACCAATCTAAAGCCCAACGCAAAAGAGGACACGGGTGCGGTACCAGACACAGCGCCGGATGGAGAGTTAGCTACTACTACTACTTCTCTAGGCTCAACTGCTGGCACCCAACATATTACTGAGGTGTGTTGCTCAGTGTAGCCTTGTTGTCGCACATACAATACTAATAGGCATACTCTCTTAGAACATGATTGATGAAGGTTTGGGTGCTAAACCAGAGCCAAATCCATCTCCGCACCTACCTACCAATGGTACGGAACCAGACCTAACTCCCGATATAGACTTAGACATCAATTTAACCTCAAGTATAACGCTAATCTCCTTTTAGGACATGCCTCAACATGGTGAGGGATGAAAATCGGCGTAGTTTATTGAAATCAGACCGCATTCAAGCATGTAACTTAGGACAAAATAACGGCCCGGGGATGAAGCCTTAGTGAAGAATGTCCCGATGCCATTTAATGGGTGATTGTGGTTTTATTAGCCTTGTGGATACGAGCCATGAACAGTTGTCATATTCTTTATCCCCTAAAGCATATGTAACAACCCTCTCTCCAATAATGTCCAGCTTAGATAGTAGCTGTAAATCTTTGCTCAGACATATCTCCCTCCAAATACTGCCCGGACTGTGTTAGAGGCGACATCACGTATCATATAGAGCGGCGTCATTCTGTTAGTCTATCTTGTAAGTGCTGCGAATTTCGGCTATTGAATTATGAGATGCCATTAAACGGCGTCTTTGGGTAGTCGCGGACGCCTGTCGTCTTATCGACAAATTTAGACATTTGCTGGTTGCAGACATTTGAAGTGATAATGAACCAGGTTTGGGCTTGTGAGTCCAACAATAGTATCCAGTTATGCATATGCTCTATAGCCTTGGTCGCGGATCCGATAACCTAGAACTATCTGAGAAAATTCGTTGCGTTGCAGCAAGGATTATTTACACCAAAACTTGTTGACGTCTAAAGGTGACCTCCGGTTGGCCTATACCCCTGCTGTCTCGCAACGAATTTTCTCAGATAATACGGTATCCTCCTAAAAGATGCGCAAAGAGAAACTGCGGGGAGAAGGTACAATGGTAGGCTGTCAAAAATAACCGGAAATCTTAGATGCAACAAAATTTGTGACTTCAACATCGCCTTACACCACAGCCAAAAGAGAAATAACATAAGGGATTTCAATTCTGTGATCCTCTATCTCTTGGACGGATGAAATCAGCCTGGACCGTGCACGTACTGAGTTGGGTATATTCGTTGCTCTTAATGGTTGACAACAACCATAGAGCCAATCAAAAATAAATATTAGCTGCCTGCTTAAGCTAATATTATCTCAAAAAGGCAAGCTGCGAACTTGAAAGTTTCATCCGTCCAAGGGATAATACTATTCCAAGTCTCGGCATTTTTTACATACTCCATTTCCCCGCTCAGCGAGATCCCTAAGATTCACAACAACTAAATAAAAATACAGAAGAAAAGACAAAAAAAGGTATACAGGACTCACTCCCCCTCTTCCCCTCCGCGCACAAGATTCAGCCGCGGCTACGTGTAAATACTCTCCGTCCACGCATTCACACTCAATCCCTGCTCCGCCATCTTCTCGTCCTGCAAAAACATCAGCGGCATCCACACCAGGTGCCCCCTCACTTCCGCCAACCTCTCCTTCACCTCCCTAGTGCTCATTGCCTTCTCACCCACAAACAGATGCCCACTCTTGAAGTCCTCCCCGCGCGGCAGGAACTCGTCATAGTCCTTCCACGTCTTGATGCTATCGTCGGGGTCGCAGTGGAACAGCTCGCGGAAGATCTCCGTGTTTCTTGTGGCGCTACCCGTCCATGTCTCCCAGAGCTCATCGCCGAGTGGGTCCCGCACGAAGAGGTCCTCTTCGGACCCCTCGTCGTAGGCGTTGGGGGCGCTATCGGGGGAGTCTGGGCTGGGGGGCTGGGCGTTGGGGTCGTTGGAGGCGTCGAGTGTCTCTGGGGGGAGGAGGCCGAGGTGCTCGCGCCAGAGTTGTCGGCGGAGGGTGGCGGCGAAGCGGGCGGCCGGATAGGAGGCGCCGTCCATGGTGGAGGAGATGGTGTGTGTGTCTTCGATGACGAGAGACATCTCGCTGTCGTGGGAGCCTAACTGTGATCGGTCGTTGATGTTGGAGCTGCCGATGATGGCTACTCGGTCGTCGATGATCATGACCTGCTGATGTTAGCTGACTGTCCGGTAAGTTTGGGAATACTCAATACCTTTGCATGCACGTAAAGCTCCTCGTTGACAAAGTTCTGCCTCTCATTTGCGTCGTCGCCCTCCCAAGCCTCGTCAGTGACCTGTCTCTCGCTCAGCATCGCATCTGCAGCTATGCTATCGTGCTCCTCCATATCCTTCCTCTCCTTCCTCCTCCCCGACCTCTCGAACTTTTCCTTCCGTGCCCGAAGCTCGTTCGTATACTGCTCCCCTTCATCCAAGTCAACACTACTCTCACTACTGGTATCATCCCAGCCCCTACCACCCGTCACCCCCTGCTCACCCAGCACATCAGCTGCATGCGCGCGCTGAAGCTCGGAATACTGAATCCCCGCGGCAGCTTCTTGCTCCTCCAGCTCTTTCGACTTGTGTAGTCGGTCGTAGCTGCGCAGGTTGAAGAAGAAGATGTACTTTTTTGGGTCTACCCCTGCAGCCTCGATGCGCGACATGATGGAGTGCTCGCCGCGGCAGATTGATTTGTATTGGTAGTCGATGATGGCCCTGGTTCCTGCGGCGGCGGCGTCTCGAAGGTCACCTGGGAAGCCGGGGATGGCAGGGATGACGCAGATGACGCGGAATTTACGGCCCTCTTTGGCGGCGCGGAGGACAGCATCGACGACGGCGGCGCCGATGGTGTTTTGTATGGGTGCTTGTTCTTCGCCGGTTGCGGTGACTGGGGGAGTGTTAGTTTTAAATAATCCTATGTTTGCTAGTGAGGCGCCCCGTGGTTACTGAAGAATTGGTTCTCAATGTAGATATAATGCTGAGCATTCCTTATGAGCTCCTTGTACGCATTCGCGATACTCTCCTCCTTCAATATACCGTGGCTCCAATCGCTAGCACTCCTTACAACCTGCCCTTTACACGTCCCACTCCCGCTCTCCGTTGGTTTGACCGCATCGGCCGTCGGGTGCAAAGGGTGTTTTACAAACCCTCCGACAGGGAACCGCGGCCGGGAGACGCCAAGAAGGTCGGCTTGGGTGAAGGACAGTTCGAGCCAGGGGTACCGCGGATGGCGTTTGTATTTGTCCCGCTTGATAAAGTTCCACCGGCCGACAAAGTGTTCGGCGATGTCGTAGACGCAGGGGCCAATGATTCCGAGTGAGACGTCGTGCCAGGGCATGCGGCCGTAGTCTTTCTTTTCCAATTGGTTCTGGTCCCTTTTGGGAGTTAGTGGCGGACAACTGGGAGGACTTTAGGAATATTCATACCAGTCCTGCACATTCTGGAAATCCAAAACTCGATTCTGATGACAAGTTAGCAATCGATCGATCAATGTTCCCATGGTGATTCACATTATTAAAGTCCTGCCCAGGCCAAACTTCATTGGCGACCCCGCCGGGATGGACGTCTGCCAACGGATGCTGCTTCAAGTCCCATCGCCCAAAACACAAATCCAGTCCGCCTGCAAACGCTAGCTTATGATCGATGACGATGAACTTTTCGTGATGGGCCTGAAGAAGCTGTTAGCACTTGACACAGACTGGTAAAAGACTCTCTCCATACCCAATAGAAAGTCATGTCCGCCGCGTGCTCAAAGGGCGAGTGGTCTGGATGGCGCATAACCACAATGTTTCCATGGCCGGGCGACCCCTTGGGGCACAACTTTTCGAGCGCGCTCTTGGTGTGGGCGCTGTTACACGTCAGGGCCGCGGCGACCTGTTGTGTGTGATCCTGTCAGTGGAAACATCCCTCGAGGCGAGAAAAGCGCAATCACCTCTTTGTAAACGATGACATATATCTTGACTCCCGCCTCCGCACGACGTTTGAGTATCCTGTCAAGACGCCATTCCTTGTTAAATTGAGGTGGTCGTCGCAGAAACTGCCACTAGTTAGCTCGAGGGTTCAAGGGCTAGAGTGTGTGTGTACTCTGGAGACAACCACCAATCCGCAATATATATCACCTCCTGGGCATTCTCCAACGCTACCGAGACCGCCTACCCCATACCACCATCAGCACAAACAATTCCGAGGGGACTAACCACATGCAGACATGAACTCACCCAAAAGTAATCCCTCCCATCGATATACCACTTGACCTGGTTCCCCTCCCTCACATCCGCAAAACTCGTGAATCTGTGCGACTCCCTTATGCTATCCCTCTTCTCGTCGACGCGCTGCTCGTGGGGCTCGTCGTGTCGGTGGTTGGGGTTGACGAGGTTCTTGTACTTTCCGATCCTATGCTTGAGGTGTATCAGTCGCACCTTTGCATCGTGGAGGACCTTGATGTGGAGATGACCGTGGAGGTGATGGTGAGTCTTTGAGGGATCGTGGACGTGGTTGGGGTAGTCTTTGACGTATGTAGATGCAGACATTGGGTGTTTAGGATATCAAAGCTTATGAGTGAATAGAGAGTATTAGATAGATGATGATGGGCATTGTGGGGGATTTTATTCACTTTTCTTGTGATGGTCGTATGTTGTGCCGAGTTCCAGAGAAGCAATCAATCAATCAAGATTGAATCAAAAGGACGCATCTCTGAAAAAAAAGTAGCGTAGTGGCCAATGACATCATAACTGACGTCGGTTACACAAATCAACCGAAAGCGGGTGGCTGCAGAGTCTATTTTGGAAGCGGGGACCAAACCAGGGCCCTTGTGTAACTCTCCCGGCCCTCATCCCCATGTGTGATTACCATATATTTTAGACAAGCAAGTAGATAACGGCCGACACAGAAACGTTGTCTGCGAGTGATAGGCCATGACTACAATGTTTCTACGATGGTGGTGTTGTTCTTACCCCTTCTTTGACAGCATGTTCCTATTCCGTCTCTACATACCACGATAAACAATGGTGGCAGACTACATGTAGTTAGTACAGTGGTGCAGCGCAGGTAGATTATAAACCAGCTCCTTCCCACTCCCGATCCAGAGTACACTCTACCACACCCACCTCCTGCAGGGGGGCGAGATCGGAATGTACAAAGGTACATATGTACCCGGACCCGTGTGTTCAGCGAAGGTCTTGCGCGGCGTGGTTTACCAGAGAATGGAAGAAAGAGAGCCCTCTGACCTAGGCACAGAATGTACCAGGTTCGCGGGAAAGGAAAGGCACCGTGGAGAGCATAAAACACTCTCTACCGCTCACTTCCGGGCCCCAAGTGATCACCCACCACAATACCAGTGATACGTGGGTATATGGAGAGGCGCAGGAAACAAGGGGATGAGGGGGCAGCCTACGGGGGGAAATCTGTAAAGGCAGCGCCGTTGGGGGCCTGATTAGAAGAAAACCTTTTTTCAAATCTCTCTGGTGGGAGCCAGGGACATGCCTTAAATTTCCAGTTATTTATTGTTAAGATATATATTGTCATAGCTGAGAGGCCGCATGCAATTACAAGTAGTGAATTAAACACATACATAGCGTCCCCACCGGCAAAGGGCAGGACAAATACGTGCCAATACCCGCAATATGTTACGCCCCAGGTTATCTGACGTGCTACATCTGCGATACACTGGTACAGTATCGACATAGTTTCATTTCCTCAATGAATGGAGTAGAATAGGTAAATTCTCATCACAGCTCATCACTCGGACCTTATAATGCGAGTGATCTTCCATGCCCGCCAGTGTAGGTGCTGGTACCCCCCACCCCATATAAATATTGTTGTGTGCCAAATTCTCTCATCTCATGCTTTATAGAATAGATGAGGAGGGGGAGACTGGATGTGCTCTGTTCTGGGTGCATGGTGCGGTGAAGCTATAAGCCCCCAAATTATGTAGTCGTGGCTGGAAACACCAAAAGAATTTTATGTATTCGTAGTGATATCATACGGTAAATTGTATAGAAAGGGGACAATCACATGCGGCGCAGTGAAGTGAGTTGAGGTGAGGTGAGGTGAGTTGAGGTGAGGTGAGGTAAAGAGGTACATGTCAGGAGGTCACAACCCACACGTAAGCGGAACCCATCCACCAACTGAAAGAGAAACTTCAATTCACACTACGGATAATAATAATAATATACGATACTATGCTACATAGGTATATCTCGCTAACACGCCCGAAAAAGTTCAACCATGATCCTTCCCTTCCCTTCCATTGCACCCTCATGGTCACCGCCCTATCTCCCCTTCTTTCCTTCATCCTCGCTGTCATCCTCGCTATCCCCGCCAAAGGTGGCCCCGCTAAGAGCACTGGCTGTGCCAGAGACGGTGCTGACCATTTCCTGGAGCTGGAGGGCGGGGAGGAAGATGTGGTAGGCCTCGTAGAGGAGCCAGAGCGGGATCCACACCCAGATTGTGTTGAAGAAGAAGAGGTGCACCCATCTGACATCACATCGTTAGTTGGCTGGTATTCTACTTATCCGGTGATTAAGGAGAATAGAGGAAAACTTACTTATACATAAAGTTGCTTGTCTCTAGGTTATGACTCCCCGTGAGCCACTCCGGCACGAACGTCATAAACCCTGCAACAATCCTCACAATCAGCAACAGCTCCCACTCAACCCCGCTCCAAGACTCAAAAACCTACCGCCATACAGCTCTCCAGTCGCCAGCACCGTGATCCAGAACCACTTTCTCGGGTCCTCCCTCCTGATCATATCACAGATCCACAGCGCCAACGGGCCGCCCACAAACACCGTCAACAACTCCAAAGTCACCACACCAATGTCGCTGGTCCCCCACCTAAAGTCCGCCTTTGCATACTCCTGCCACAGCTTCGCCAGCGGCGCTTCGGAGTACGCCGCGCCATACGCGAACGCGCTGTCGCCCCACAGCACGTGCGAGCTCGGCCCCGTCTGCCCCGTCTCCGTCCACGCCGTGAACGAGTAGTACAGGAACGAGCCCTCAAAGACGAAATGGATGAGGCTGTCAAAGAGGTGCCAGATGAAGATGAAGCGTAGCTTTGTGTTCGTGCGGGTGGGAAGAAGGAACACGGAGAGCGCGTAGGCGAGGAAGAGGAGCACGAGGACGAGGAAGAAGGACCCAATGGTGACCCCGTCGATGAGGTCGATGAAACTTGGGGGTGTGGAGGAGGCGGTATCCATTGTAGCCTTGCCCATTGCGGTCTGTGGTGAGGTCGTGGATGGTGGTGAGGATTTGTTGTCAGGGGATGTATTATTATTAGTTGTCAAAAACAACTATAGTAGTGTTAAGTTGACGTGGGTTAGGGTTTCTGGCGGAAGTGTCGAGTGTGAAGCAGACAACGTGTACCACATCTGCAGGCTGGGCGTGAGAAACATTGTTTAAATTGTGGAATATGGGGCTCTAGCTAGCTATAGCATTGTTTTATGGGTTTAATGTTGAGGCGGACGCACCCAACTGAACAACCTTTCCGTGATTGATTGGGCGAAATGCTGCACAAAAGCATTAAAGGAATTGGTTTATAAACCCATGCTCACCTTTCGAAGGCGTGACGGCAAAGACCTGAGTCCTAGATGTTCTATGTATCATCAATCCCCCCAGTGGAATTCCTAGTAGCAGCTAGTAATTGTCCCTCTTCCAACCACTTCGCACCTTTACTCCCTACATCTGCTCTGTAGCCGCTCCACATCCCGGTAGAGTACTGTGGCCTGCTATTGTCTCAAGGTCTAATTCTAAACGGTCGGATAGACACATAGACGTATCCAACCGTTTTATATTACAAGTCTTACCTCCGCAGAAAAAAGAAAGCTAGCAGCAGCACGGTGTTTACCGGCAGAATCAGATGGCAATTGATAGAGGGGTCTCCGTTTGATTCATAGTTCTTTCTTTTTCTTTCCCTTTTCCAAACTAGTTTCCATGATAATCGTAGGGGATAATACAGATACCGAAACTCAAAGCTCTCTCGGCCTCAGGGGCAAAATTGCCCCAGGAATTAATTGAAATCGATATGGAAATGATTGAAATGCTGGTAATACATATAACTGCCATATCCCGTGCACGCAGATAGATGGTTACATGGGCAATATAAACGCATAGATAAGTACATGTGCTTAAGTATCTACTTCAAAAAGGCCAGGTGGACTGTTATCTGTGGTATGTTCTGCAGTAGAAGCAGGTACCAGTACTATATCATCGGAGTACCTCGTCATGCCCTCGAGGTGGTTAATGAATGCAAGCAGCCGTTCTAGGTATTTACATATACTTCATATGAACAATCCCGCCAGGAACTTACCGCTGCAGTGGCATTAAGCCTTCCATTAAGACTACATGCAGGGTCCCGCCCACATGCTATCAGAGTGGAACGTACCACATCAGCCCAACATCCCACTTAACCAGGTTGATTCCCGTTTTCCAAGTCTTTCAACGCATCCCAGGGTCGCAGCTTCCCGGATAATCAACGACTATTATCAATTCTATTATCATCCTTCCCCATCCATCCATCCTGAGATGGCATTGTAGCACCTTAGGATAGCCTTGAAAAATGGGTGTATAGGTATAATATAATTATAAAAAGCACATCAATTAATTGGCACACAGGTTTATACCCACATGTACTTTGACAAGAATGGTCTTTAGACGGAAACACACAGCGATGCTGTCGTCCAAGGAGACCAGAAATAAGCCCACCATCTGAGTTCATCTTGTGGCAACCTCCATACATGTTCCACAGATCTCTCAGTCTGTGTGACATCCACCAGACTGGTTACACAAGAAGGTAACGATGAGAGAGAATGTGTCTGCAGCCTCGTAAAAGTTGGGCGCTCCAGGGGCTTAGGGTCATGGTTCCCCCTGCCCCTGAGATAAGGCGCTCTATCGATGCGAACCAGCCAGAAAACACAGACCGTACGTATCTGCGAACACGCAGTTTTGAAACGAGGTATTTTGCCCTTCGCCTTACCGTATGTACCACACTGCCTTATTCTAGGCGAGTCAAATACTCCATGGAGATAGCGGATATGTTGCCTCGCCGTTTTTCAACCTGGACGGTTTAAGCATAATATTTCCTATCCTAGCAGCCCAATTCCAGATGAGGAATATTAGGTTTTATTGAACCTATTTCCTGATATACATACGTCCCAAGTGCAATAACTGGGGCTGACCCGTCGGAAAGCGCCCAACTACCGACCTCAGAGTCAGCCTTGCAATGCCTCCCAGAAAGCAAAGAGAAGATGTATGTAGGATGAACCACGCCAAATAAGCTTTTCAGCGTCATCAGAATCAAGGCGGCGGAAATAAACATTTACCACCACTGTACCTGATGACATGCCCTTGATACCAGCCAAGGATGCGCTGCAGACAGACAGTCCCAGGGAACAGTAGGTACCCAATTATGTACCGCCGATCATAAGGGGGTGAGAACTTTAAACAGCTGATTATCATTTCTGCTATTTGTCAACCTTGGGTAAAACCTAACCCATGACCACCCTGAGGTTATGTAGATACTGCCACCCCAGTTTCAACCAAAGATGTAAAGGGCGGTTAGGGAGCGAATTTGAAGTCAAAGTCCTGAGCCTCTATCTACACCACTAAGTAGTAATTTCCTACATACCCGCATTTAATTGGCATACCCGTAAGTCCAGTTAACAGCGCTAAATCCAGGGCATGGATGCATCCGGTGAGTCAGCCAATCCCCAACTATTATTGGCGCTCGTCATCCTACATAAAACGAGATCTTGGCATAGCAGCCGAACTCCGCTCCGAAGAAAAATTTGGTGTAGGTGGTGGTGGATGCCACTGGTAGTCTGGTACTACCTATGTACCTACCTAGTAGTCGTGTTCCGAACTCCGGATATAGTGAGGCATCACATGGCCGTGTTATGCCGACCGGCCGTGATTATAATGTGTACTGGCGTGGTAAAGAAAGTTTGAAGGTTTTGTGACGTAGGAAGTTTTGTTCCTGAGATGTAGCAAGCCCCTAGTTAGCTAGAGTAAGTACATGTAGCTAGCTGCATCCTGATGAGCCATCTAAGTTCGATGCACAAACGATCACATCGCACGTACATACGGGCCGTTCGAGATGACCATACCGGGCGAAAGTTTTCGTGCCAGAAATAACTGACAGCTGCTAGATATGAAAGTGCTGCTAATTCTTCAATTATTAGCACTTTTTGCATTCTATGATTTGTAAGCTTAGCATAGTCTACGTGACTCGTTCCGGAAGCTAGGAACCATTCGCTGTAATACTCGGGCTGAGGAGGAGGAGGAGGAGGGGGGCAACGACGTTAGGCTGGCTACTCATCTGGAGATTCTCGTGTATCACATGATCATGACAATGTTATTGGTGATATGGGCATGAGACGGATGAAAACTGGCAAACAATCAATGGAAGGAACTCAAAGGTGTTCAAAACTTAAAACTTGGGAGTCTGGGCCCAGCCCACGCGTCAGTTAATTGTGGGCACTGGCAACGGGGCCAGAACTGTATTTTGTCGGGGAGGCCTATAGGACGCTGGACATAGAAATATATCTCCCACAATTCAAATCTCTGGATGTTTCGCTATCCGGATGAGAAATGCAATGTTAATGGCAATGGCAGCTGCCGCCTTAATTCCCCAACTGCACTTACCACTCGCTTTGAGAGTTCCATGTCAGCTTCTGGAAGAATTGAGGTCCGGGGGGGGGGGGCTCTTACCCACTTTAGCACTCCTTGAGGTTGGAGTAGAGCCGGATACTCTATTGGTATGTGCATGCATTGCAAGGATGGGACTGGGTGTTGCATGCCCGGAGGGATTTCTCGCCCAATAGTCTCCTTATGTCTGACAGAATACAATCAGCCTCGCTGCGGCGATTTGAGGTTGGAGTAGCAGGGGGACTGTTAACCAATTACTTACCCCAATTCCCGGCTGCTTAGTCCTAATAAGTTCAATAGTAAGAGAATAAACCCTAACCTCAATCGCATAATCACACGCAAGCCCAAACATTTTGCCCGGCGTCACCCACCACTCATGCCCCCCCCCCCCCCCCCCATGTAATAATATCCGAGTTGTTATTTTATTATTTTTTTTCCCCAAAACTGGCAAAGTCCCAGAATTAGCTGCAGCTCTCAGAAACAAATATGACGAGAACAACCCACACCCATCCAACTCACTCAGAGGAGAAAAGAAAAAAAAAGCATCTGCGATGTGGTGCAGCAGAGTAGTATGTTGTTGTTTTGATTGCTGGACGTGTGATAAATACTCCACGGACCTCCCCCCCCCCTTCTCTCCCCTTCCCCGCCTTACCGTTACTGTGAAAAATTACTTACCCGCCGCCAGATCTCCATTCAATAGATACCGGGACTTATATAGTATACAGGCAACCCACATAATTATAAGACAGTGCTGCGCCTCTCTAGAATCTCAATCTTCACAGCTATCCTGAACGCAGGAACAGAAACATATACACTCCAGGGCTTAGACCCACACTATTCAAACTGTCTTCTCAATATCTTATGAGTGCCTTTCGGCGCCTCTCCTTCGTGGGTGGCAGCAGTGATGATACGGAAGAAGACCGAAAACCGAATCAGCACCGCCATTCTCATCTCCATCGTCGTAAGAAGGATTATTCCATTTCACCAACTGGAGGCAACAGACCCGTTTCGATAACTTCAGATCCCCGGGTCGCCGCATCACCACCGTCTTTGAGCGAGAAATCTAGTTCGTCCAGGCTTAGGAGAAGTCATACATCCAAACCCGATCTCGCAGGGGAAGTTAGAAGGCACAAGTCGCGATCGGATAAAGAGTCGTCGTCTTCGTCATCGTTGCGGAAACACAGATCGAAAACCGATAGCTCTTCTAGAGCTGGGGGTGAAAAAGAAGGTAGGAGACACAAATCACGATCGGAGCTTTCATCAACAGCACCAGCCAGGGAAAATTCATCGCGACATTCAAATTCACACTCTCACTCGTCGCGATCAGACAGCCCTGGGCGCAAACATTCTTCAAAGTCGAGGAAACATCGATCGGAAAGGTCCGAAACAGCTCCTGTGGAAGAGCGTAGAGCGGCAGCGCCTTCCGCACCAATAGCGGTACCTTCCGCACCAGTAACAGTACCGATGCAAGCCCAAATGTCAGAACCACTTGAGATGCCCGAGCCATTTCAAACATCTCAACAGTTCCCGATACACGATTCTCTACGAATAATAGATATGTCAAAAACATTATCTAATTCTCCGCCATCTTCCGGTTCTTCAATGGGAATCATTATTTCTGGGAATCGGAATAGAAGTGGTAGTAGTAAGTACTTTCCTGCTACACCTGACTGAATTTTAATACTGAGGTCCTGAAGCACCAAGTACGCCAATGATCACTGCTACACCGCCGACGCCCTCTCCATTTGAACAAGCTCGCCGTGCAAATACCCATCCCAGCTTTTCAACCCCAGCGCCTCCAGGGTTCTCACGCACTGGCTCCATACCTCCGCCATATCCACAAACTCCGCCAATCTCTGGCGGGGAGTTGAGCGGCCAAGACTATATCGACTATGCGGTATCAAAAATCGGTATTGGAAAGCCGGACCAAAACAGTCTACTCCACCGCTACCGCTCCAATTTCGATCCTCGTCCTGGCACTTTTGAGCTCAGTTCTGACCCGGAACCCATTGAGATTGGAAGTAGTGACCACGGGACCATCGAACAACCCCAGCGGCAGGATTCGGGGAAGAGTTTCAGCAGCAGTGGGAACATAAGTATGAACGGGCCTACACTCCAACGCGGGCATAGCAGCGGGCATGGAAGTGGACATGGCGAGATCCATGTCAAAATTAAGCGACACTCTGCAACAAGCGGTACATTATCGCGGAGAGGCCTTGGTAGGAATAGTTTGCGTGAAAATCAATATGACTTCCTTAGGTCCTTCGATACTGTCTTCATCATTGATGATTCTGCGTCTATGGAAGCATTTACCCGCTGGGCTGATACTCGGACCGCCCTTGAGACTATTGCGAGCATTGCAACAAAATACGATACGGATGGCATCGATATACACTTCCTTAATTCAACAAAGCACGATGCACGGAATGTCAAATCTGCCGCGGAGGTGCACCGCTTGTTTGACCTTGTTCAGCCCGGCGGAATCACTCCCATTGCAGCGTGCCTAGACCGGATACTGAGAGATTATCTAGATTCATATGCTGCTGCCCGGACAACAACAGCTCCCGGGTCACCACCCATGACACCCATATCTCCAGGATTCAATACGACTCAATATCCAAAGCCACTTAACATCATCATTTTAACTGATGGCGAGCCAACGGATGATCCAGAAAGTGTAATTGTTGATGCCGCTAGAAGGCTCGACATGCTTAATGCGCCTTTGCATCAGGTCGGGATTCAGTTCTTCCAGATTGGTGACGAGGAGGGTGCTCGCGAGGCGTTAGAAGACCTAGACGATGCGTTAGCAGAAATATATGGCATCAGAGATATGGTTGATTATACACCATACCCAAATAGTCACGTTAAAGAGGGGGAAGCCAGAGAGGGTGGTGGGGTTGATGGGGAATGGATATTAAAGGTTTTACTGGGGGCAGTCAACAGAAGGCTAGATCGGTGGGAGAATAAGTATGGGAGGTAGATAGAGGGCTGCATGTAGTGCGCTGATCGACGTCAACCACCTTTTTTCTTGCGTTTTGATGAACGCTTACGAGTTTTATGCCCGTGACGTATGGGATATGTTCAGGAATTATGTAAATTTTACTTACTTGTACTTATTTCTTTCTTTGGTTTAGGATTAAGGCGTATGTTGTATTTAATAACTTCTGTTGGAAAGGTTATATGGGTTAGCAGGAGCTCGGAATGATACGTTTATGGAAATGAAGATCGATCTTATTAACAGTGCTTTTTCCCGATATATAATCATCAATTAACTACATCCTTGAGCTTCACAGAACACACGTGATATCGGTTAGGGAGGGGGGGATTTCATTTGGGTGCTTGTGTTCGCTTTTGGTTAAGACTAGCATAACTCATGGTCGTTAGCCTGTTTTCACTACAAGTCCTACAGGCTTGAATTAATAATAATCTATACCATATCCATACCATCGATACTACAATCAAGTCAGAATTAGCCAGACGAGCCATCAAAGCCTATCCTTCCAAACAAACAAGCCTCTTCCAATCGAATTCAAGATGAATACGAATAATTGTAGCCAGCCATCAACCCGGACTGCTTCCGGAACAGCCTCCATCTACATATCTCTTCAAGACTTGAGTACTCTGCCTGTATGGGTCGTCAAATAACCATGAGATTCAAACCATGAGCGTGCACACGCTGCTTGAAGGGTATTTTCATAGCAAAATTTGAGGACAAGCTGCATGGCCACTAACCGCCAGTCTATTTTCAACTGTCATCTGTGCAGAGCGGGGGTTCTATTTTCAACTGTCCTCTGTGCAGAGCGGGGGTTGAACGCTTTGGTGTTTTGAAGGATGACCTTCCAGTACCGATGAAACAGTGATTATGGGAGGTGTAACCTTCGGCATTTCTGAGTGGATCCCTTTATTGAGGTGGATGGCGGATTCCGATGAAACTATCCTTGAGGGTGGGTTGTCTGGGCAGGAAGTATCGCGTTAGTGTAAGCCTTATAGGTGATCAGTGGGAATTAGGGGCGCAGAGAAGAGCTATTGCTCTCTCGTTTGACGGGTTACGTGAACTAATCAGACTGCGTGGGACAAGAAGCTACGAGCTCTGGCCTGGCTAAACATTGCAAGGGTAATGAAAAGTCGTTAGATACATGTATTGGATATTGGATATTAGTAGCAGATCTTTGGGGCCGGATAAGGACATATATAGATTATCTATTCAAAGACAGTTTTACCCAAAGTTCCGACACCGCGAAGAAAAATTAATTAAATTATATACATGTAGTCAGCCCCTCCTGTGAATACATGTATGTAGGCAATCAGCGCCGAGGCGATGGGTGAACCACACTGCTCTACTTTCTTCTTGGCGTTTAAACTTAGTTTGAATATTAGGCATGATATATCACTCGTCAACAGCCCCCCTTCCTACATGTACTTTTAACCTTCCCTTGGTAAACTTCAATCGTAGTAACACGTAATCACGTCCAAACGTCCCTTATCCCCTCCTTCCCCAACATCTTTCCTTACAGTTACCTACTCCCTGCTTCCCTAAACGACACCCACCCCCCCCCCCCTCCACCACTACCACCACCCAATTAGAGATGGCCTGCAGAGAAAGGTTTTCAAAGATCAAGGATATGTGCCTCCCTTGTGTGAATGCTGGCTCTGAGTCTCCTTGCTTTACAAGCCCAACCGCGAGCCTATCATCACGAGATTCATCACAGGAAAAACTTTCTCCCAATACCGAGACCCCCCCTTTCAACGTCAGACATTCACATCATCTCCATTACCTAGAAACACCGCTGTCTAAGCCAGAGCTTAGTACTATCTCTGCAATCCTTTCATTTTCCGTCTCAAAATTTGGCGATAAGCGTTGTTTTGCTTCTAGAAAGGTTATTAGTACAGCAACTAGCAGGGTGCACATATCACGAATAGGAAAAGAGGCTACAGACGGGCATTTGATTCAAGATAATACCCAAACCAAGAAGACTGCGGTACTGGGCGAGTGGGAATACTTAACGTACAACGATGTTGGAAAGATAGTTGGGACTTACTCCGCTATCCTAAAAAAGATAGTGAGAGGCAGATTACATATGTTTGGTAGAAATAGGTATAATCACAGTTGCTGTATCCTGTGCCATCAATACTTTGTCTAACCTTTGTCAACAGTGCGAATTGGTTCATGCTCAGTCATGCCGCGTCAATGTCCAATATTCCTCTAGTAACAGTGTATCCAAATTCCGACAAAGGGGCTCTAGTTGAAATTTTACTCCAAACGCATGGAAGAGTCGTGTTTGCGGATAGCGATCTTCTTGGGGTTTTGTCTGAAACGTTAATTGAGTGCCCGAATGTAACCACAATTATCTACGACCAGGTCGCCACTTCCGAGGGAGACATCAAGAACACGGAAGCCTGCATTGCAAGCCTAAAGAGTAGCTTAGGAGTACAGATTAAGGTGGTAAGCTTGGAGCAATTGTATGACCTAGGCAAGAATGAGTTGAGTGGACTGGGGCCTACGACCAATAATAGCTCAAGGGGCTACGAGAATGAGACGCCGGAGCATTCAGGTAAGGATAGGATATGGGGAATCATGTACCCTTTGTCAAATGGAAAGCAAAATCCTCTAGGTATTCTAATCACCGAAGGCAATATGGTCGCCAGCAGTAAGTCAAGCTTGCTTTGTGGAATTATTCTTTTTCACTCATTAACAATCACTCAAATAGTTGCAAACACTCATCAAATTCTCAAGATCTCGACAAAGAGTTCCGATACTTATCTCTCATATCTCCCGCTGTCGTTTATGCTTGAGTATAATCTTGTCCATGCATTTCTACTACTTGGAATGACGGTTGGGTTCGGAACCAACGGCATCTCTTATCTCCTGCCTCCACCGTACAGTGCCCTCGAAACTGGATGTAGTGGCGATATTGAATCTTTTCAGCCGTCCATTCTCTTTGGAGTCCCGGCCTGGTGGGATATGCTACATGGTCATGTCTTGGAAGAGATCAAGAGTTCAAATAGTGATTGGCAAGAATTTTTCTGGAAGACAGCTGAACAAAAGGCCGAGCATATTACAGACCTTGCGGGAATTTTATCGAAAGTGACCCTTTCTGCGATAGAGAAGAGCATCTACCTCAGGCCTGTTCGAGAGAGGTTTTTCGGTACCCGTATGAGATGGCTTGGAATCAGCTGTTCGATGTATGCCCGGGAAAAGAGAGAATTCCTTGGGGCAGTCCTGTGTTCAAGTGGCAGGATGGTAGAGGTATTCTCATTTATGGAAATGAGCACGTTAGTTCCCTCAGTCTTTACCCCCCGCCACCATTATACATATGATAATAATAAAAATTCAGAATGATCACATTCATGCCACCACCTAAGTATAATAACAACAACACTGGCATGATCCTGCCCTCGATGCAGATAAAACTAGTAACTGTACCTCCGGACCACCTTGCCGAATCAAACCCGCAATGTGGTGAGATTTTCATCCGCGGACCTTCTGTACCGCACATGGGGTATTTCAAGAACCCAGAAGCCACTATCGCTGCCTTCCTTGATGAGGGCTGGGTCAAAACCAACATTATTGCTGAATGGGATCCGTACCCAATGTGTCCAGGCCCAAGGGTAATTGGAAATGTGAATGCTTTGAATAAAAGATACATTGGAGATTATATCCCCATTGAATCATTAGAGGCGGCGTACAAGCGATCTGATTTAGTCCAAGATTGTTGCATTATTTATTCAGGCAGGCAAGTGAAGCCACTTGCTGTAATCAGTAAGTAATCATCTCTATTCCTATAGCGCTATGCCCAGTATGCTTGTTATCTCGCTAACCGATATCCTAAATTACTATTAGCGGTCAATGAGACTCGTTTTCGGGAGTTTTGTGACTATAGCCTGCCAAATCAGACCCCCGGAATGGACATTGATGAGATCCTGCTTTCGCGGCCAGTGAACAAGCTGGTACTTGAACGTTTAAATGCAGACGCCAGGTCCCATGGAGTTATGGACTTTGAATCGATTGGAGGGCTTGTCCTGGTAAAGGATGAGCTTCCAAAGGTTTCTCGGCCCCAGATAGGGAACGACGAGAACAAGGATATACACCAAAGACTTCAGGTGGATCGCAAGAGGGTCCGGAAGGTTTATGCGGCGCAAATACAGGTAACCACTGCTTTGAAATCCAATCAACTGTTCAATTCTAACAAATTGGTTGAACACAGCACGAATTTTTCTAGAATTTTCGTTGGACCGAAGAAGAATTGTAACACAAGAAAGTATTGTTGGTGTCGAAGAGGTATTATTATTGTATATTTGTAATGTAAGTAATGTTCCTGTGAAGTATCCTCCTGTGCCTTGAACAACCACCTAAACGAACCGCACTGATGATTGCTACATAGGTATTGTAGCTATGCTATTCTTCATTCTGTTACAACTTGACATAACATTTGTGTGAAGCAATATAATTAGGTACATACATGTACAAAGGCTTGGGTTTGATAAATAGGTTCAAGGTTTTTCCATGCATCTATATCGCCGATGTAATTGGACTTGACGTCTAGCAGGAAGAATTGCCTCCATAGGTAGAGGTTTTCCTAAATACCTTTACATAAGGGATTGTTACGTATTTGAATTGCCGAATCTGAACAATTATTTTCTCTAGCAGTGTATTTGAAGTTACAATCCCGGACGTTCCTAGCGGGCCTAAACACAGCCCTAAAACAACTAATGTCGACAACACAAAATATCACTCGCCTGGATGGATACGTTTTGTAATTGTAGCGTTACTACCTACACCAGTATCCATCCATCATACCTTAGAGAGATTGTGAGAATAGACTCATACCCTTACCGGTGGCACAGAATAGGGTGCCACCCTTACTACATGAAGTATGTATCTTACGCATAGAAGCCTCGTTAGAATCTCCACCGCGTTTTCTTTTCCACATTGTGACCAAAAATAGTAACACATCACGTGCCGCAGCCCCAACAGGGAAGTGATACGAACGGCGCGTGCAGAGCTCGGTGTAGCATGTTGAGAATAAGATGTCCAAGAGGCATGAATGATACAAGTGTACAAGCGACCTTGAATGATAGGTAAGCAGCTCGCCTGTACTTTGCTACACTCAGACAATAATGGGCACTAACTTCCTGTAACATCAAAAGTAGACTTGGAACCCTAACCCTGAATACTCGCTACTTGTGGTTGAGTTTATTATGTTCTTTGTACAGCATGGTGAGTGTATATAGATTATTTAAGATATCTGTATTAATTCTGACGCTGACTATTGTTCTAGGCCAAGCTCTAGCCTTATGTCTTGTGCTGCCGTACGCCTTCTATACTTGCAACTTCATACTACAGTTAACTCTATATACACTACTGAACAACCACATTCACATTTGTGCGCACAGTATCTAAGCAAACCGCCCTGGAGATCCCCATATTGCACTTCACCGACATGTCCGCGCCGTGGCTGAGTAACAAAGGTAACTACATGTACATGTAGTACCATGTAAGTATATACTCCCCGCACACCGGCGCCACACCGGACCCTCTCCCCTACTCCCCGCAAAGAACCCACCTCCCCGACCATTCGCTCTCTATATATACCCACCCACCTCGGCCTCCTCTACCTCTCCATCCATCCTCTCTCCTTCCTTCATATTTTCCATTCTCGAGTTGATCTCGAACCGTTATTGCAGCCTCAACACTCATTATATATATAAATATATAAAAAAACCATATAAACAAACACACATATATATACGTATCAAAAATGCGCTACTCAACACTCACAATCCTGTTCTCGGCCCTCCTCGCCGCCACGGCGCTCGCCCTCCCCTCGGAGAGCAACCACATTGATGTCCCCGAAGCCCACATCGACGCCATCGACAGGCGTGAGGTGAAGCCCACGTCCACATCCACGTCCACGTCTGCTGCTGCCACAAACACCCCCGCTGCTCCCGAGAAGTATATCCTCCTCCCTCCCTCCCTTCTCCCCCTTGAGCAAAAAATAAAAGTGTGGAGGATAAAGCAGAAGCTAACGGAGATATTGTGTCCAGGAGCGACGAAGAAGAGGGCCCCGACTTCCCGGACGAGACGGGCGACCGCGGGAGCGTGGATGTGCCGGAGGATGATGGGGACGACGATGACGACGACGATGACAGCGACGACGAGGACGAGAAGAAGAAGGAGGGGCAGTAGACGGGGGCCCCTAGCTAGCGTTGGGAGGTGAAGTGAAGTGCAAATTGGAGAGATAGTTATAGATCTGGATTGCATGGGGTCGGAGTTGCGGGTGTATTATCTGGGTGTTTTGGTGGCCTTATTCATATTTTTTTTCCTTTTCCTTTTTCCTTTTCCTTCTCCTTTTCGTTTCCTTTTTTTTTTTTTTTTTTAGAAATTGCATATAAAGTATATATTATATGGATTGAACGCTTTGCGTATTACAAACATGGCCTCTTTTTTGGGAATGGTGACTGTTTTTGCTTGAGTGAGCTGAGATGAGTTGATATGTATGTATCATGGGTGTTACCATTTCCACAAACCTGCCATAGATATAGCCAGCCAGTCCATCCCCCTCCAGGGTGGACCTAATTTGAGAGAATCCAGACCTCCTTCCTAACACAATACACCGATACCAACATCTCTACAACGACAGGTAATTAACCCCAAAGAAAAAACCCTAACCCACAATCCTAGTGCCAGTGCAACTCCTCAGCACCTCACACCTCTCACTAGGGACAAGCACCGATACTACATCATCAATTACCTAGATATGTAGATGTCACCGCTACTAACACACACAAGTTTTGATACCAATAATACGAAATTGATTGTATCGTAAACACCTAGAGCCGGCCCAGCTCCCCCCCCCCCCCAATGATATCTAAGATCTAAGAAAATACACGCACTCTAAAGAATGGCCGCAGCGCTGCACACGCAGGCACTGGAAGAAGGAAACTCTATACTTCAATAAATAAAAAAATAAAAAGGAGGGTAGTTGAGAATAACCACGAAGACCGGCATGGTCTTTATCCACCAACCAAAGGAAGAGAGAGAAAAAAAAAAAAAAAAGAAACACCCCAAAGGAACGCCTTCACCCCAAAACCCCAACCAGACCCAAAAACCAAACTCAAACAAGCAACATGGGGGCTCTCCTAACAGTACGCCGGCACAGCCCTCACCTTCTCCACACACACCGCAGGCCTCACCCCCGCCGCAATCTCCTCCACCGTCACCTCGCCGCCAATGACCTTGTCGACGATGCCGTCGTTCTCCTGTCCGCCAGCACGCTTAATTAGCCCCCCGTACTATGAAAAAGTCAGCAGGAGAGGGAAATACTTACAGCCAGCCAGCCCCCGACACTGTACACCCTCCCGCGGTAGTCCTCGGCGCCGCTCCACGCTGCGTCGATCGCTTCCTCCAGAGCATCCGCAACACGTATCTTCTCCTCACGGCCGCCAGCGGTGTGGTTCTTGAGCGCAAAGGTGAGTGCCAGACGGCCCTGCTTGCGCAGGTTGGCGGGGTTGTGGCCGTGTAGCATTGTCGGTGCGGAGGTCGTGGTGGAGGTGGAGGTGGAGGTGGTAGTTGGTGGGGTGAGAACTGCGATTTGGAGAGAGGCGAGGAGAGCAAAGTGGTCTTCGGCGGGGGAGGGACGGTAACGGGGCGTGGGGGTGTGTTTGGTGTAGCCGGTTTGCGAACGGGAGGAGGTGGTGCTGGGGGTGAAGAGGGAGAGGAGGTTTATAAGCATTTTGGTGGTTGTGCTTGGTGTTTGGGGGGGAGAATAGTAGTGTTTTGAGTAGTAGTAGTGGTGTAGTAGTAGTAGCAGTAGCAGTAGTAGTAGTCGAATAGTAGTGTCTGAGTCGAACAGTAGCAGAACAGCAGTAGTACGAATACTAATACTAATACTCAATAGATATCTAAGACCAACACATCATTAGCTATCTCTCTATCAGTACGTGTATCGAATCGATAGGCTACCAGCTGCTGCCTCACCTTTCTTATCCCAGTCCCTTGCTCGTCTTCTTGATTGGTTTCTGATCTGCACCTTTTACTATTACACTTTTTTTGCTATGCGTCCTGCCTGACAAGCAAGCAATGCAACAAGCGACCGTTAAGTAAATAAATGATACCTGACTTCTCAGAAGTGCAATCGATCGAGCGTCCGGCGTTCGAGATATAATTAAAGCAACAAAAATAACAACAACAACAACAGCGGCGGCGGCGTATGTGGTGTGAGTGGTAAGTAACTGTAGTTGAGGATGCGGCTGTGTTAAAGTTGTTCGTTTGCTAGTTTGTTTGAAAAAGAGTGTGGCCGTACTGTAAGGAATGTGGTGGGCGAGAAGTAAACAACACCCGGTGATGATAAAAATCTGTCAACCGATATACAAGAGAATGAAGTTTGAGGATCAAGGCTTAGGAGGAGGAGGAGGCGGGGAGAGGCGTGGGTTGTTATATTTATTATTTCCCTGTACCCATGTTAAAGGTACATTTAGGTACAAGTACATGTAAGTACACAATGTAGTGGTAGTACAAATCATACTCTCTACTCTATTCTACTCTACTTTACTCTAAGCTACACTCATCTAAGCCTCACATCATATACGAAACGGGCGGGGGGGGGCCAAGGGAGGGGAGGGGAGAACTAGAAATTAAAATAAATGGGCTTACCCTTTCCTTTTTCTTCTTCTTTTTTCATTCTACTGCGGGCGTGCGGCACAGGTAGAATTCCCACCAACCTGTTCCTGGAATAAACGTGGGTGGTTTATCCTGCCAAATGGTTCCTGGGATTTTAGGGGGGAGGGGGGGGGGGTGTGCTATCTTGAATTAATCCATTTGCATCACTGCATACAAAATTAAAACATGGGAATTGAAATCATCTAGACAGAGTACGTACTTTAAAAAATCCCATCAATCTATACTACATACCACCACCACAAACAGTACTCGCGACAATTAAGACTCAAACAACCACCGATATCGAAAGGGGGATCCATGCTGCCCGTAATTGGCATTTAACCAAGCATCACGCCCCCCCGACACACCATTTCCACCGTGCGTCCCATTTGTGCCCGCTACATACCGCACCATTGCCCCCCCCCCCCCCCTGACTCGCTTAGCCGGTAGAGTGTCTTTCTTTCCTGGTGCCACAACATATGAAATGAGTACATAGAAGCCATGTCGAGATATAGAAGAGGGGAAACAGACAGTCGCTCTTGCTACAAGTATGTACCTACATGTACCCTACATGTCTTTCTAAAACAAAAGCCATAGATACATGTAGAGTACATGTAGATACAAGTACACATCCAGCTAGACTCAGTAAATATAAATCATGACATCTACATCTTAGTCTACATGTCTCATGGCTCCCAATTCCCCAACTTCCCGAACCTTCCCATCACATTTCCACTGCTGTGTTCCTACAATTTGATGCGATGGGCCCTTCCGTCACCCGACCCGGAAACCCCCAGATCCCCCCACCATGGTCAGTCAGTACTGCAGTATTGACCCCTTGATTTCAAACCTCTACTCTACTATCCTAAATTGAAACACGTGCACAACAACATCGCCATCGATTTATCCATTATGTAGGTACCTACATGTATGTTGTACCTGTGTGTATGTATGTGCAGGTACAACTAACCCCTTCCTCTTACCTCAAACACTGGCCCCCACGTACCCGCGCCCTCCCGACTTAATTCCGTGATTACAACACAAAACAGTGACACTAGCAGTGGGAAACGGCAGCGGTGGACTTATACTACGAACTCGTTTAGATGGCCAATTTGGGAATGGTTCATTTTTCGGTGTCAGCGCCCGTGAGGGATTTGGGCGACTTGTTTTTTGTTTTTCTTTTCCTTTCTTTTCTTCTCTTTTGTTCTTTTCTTTTCCCGGAGGGGAAGGGGACTCACGGGATTGCACTCGGACGAGTGAGTTTTCGTGATGGCGGGGAATTGGTGGGAGGAGTGATGTGAGATGAAAGTTTGGAATTCATCCCCGTCTTGAGCTCAATAAACAAGATAAAAAAATTAAAATAAAAAAACCACCGCTAAAAATACCCATAACCATAAATCGTTCAAAAGATCCCCACCACCTATAGAAAGGTCAGCTGAAAGCCTCCTAAATAATGGATCGATTAATTCGTGGAGCATACCTGATATCCAATATCTCTTCTTTCATCCACTGCTTGGTTCAGACTCTATCTATTCCATCTGTCCCTTTGTCCTGCCCCATCCCCTCCACCACACTTCCCGCCGATCCAACTCTCTTGCTGCTCACAAGCTGCTGACCTGAAGCCCCCAAACCCCCTCCACTGGTTACCAATCTCGGTTTATGCACCAATGCCTGTGCCGGCACTGGCTGTGGTAGCGGCCTGCTCACACTGAGCCTCCTACCTCTTCTACTATTGTGCACTCCCGGCACCTCGGACTGCTTCTTTTTCATCAACTCGTCCCTGGCGTTCTGTATGGCCCTATGCTCATTGAGCCCAGCCATATACGCCCCCGAATCTTCATACATTGCCGTCCCCGGGAAATAGACATGGCGTTCTCCATCCTGGTCCTCTCTGTAAACGCGTGGGAACAGACACAGCACCCTCTTGTTGTGGTGCTGCTCGGACTCATCCATATCCTCCGGGGGGGCACAGCCAAACTCTTCCTGATCGGAGTCCTCGCCCCACGACTCGCCCTCGCCCAGATCGGCGGTCGCAAAGATACGGGCTGAGCAGCGCTGCGTTGGACGCCAGGTGGTGAATGCGATTTTGAAGAGACCACACAGCTCCTCGCGGACGCTGTCATGGTGACCTGGGGGGATGAGGGGGTGCGTGAGGTCAATGATCTCCTCGGCCATCTTTTGGAATTTTGTGGTCAAGGAGTTTTTCGACTCTGTTTGGAACAGAGCGGTGGTGGTGAGGCTACGCCAGGTTGATTCGAGGTGCGGGTTTCTGCGATGAAGCACGGTGGAGATTGACTCGAAAATAGTAGAAGCATCTGGGTAGATGCTAGGGACGACAATTGTTCGGAATATGTTCTTGCATAGAGTGCTAGATATATGATGTTGAACAAGTGCAATACGGAGTAGAGAAGATGCCTGGGTGTCGCTAGAAGGTAGCGGGAAGGGGAGGGCGTTGATAAATTTCTGAGGGTACGATACCTCATGCGGTGTGGATTTGTGGCTCGTTGGGGCCTCTGGGATGTTCGTAAATCGTTTCTTGCAGAACAGGTTGAACACCCTCGCTACTTCTATCCATTTGGTTTCACTTTTTGATATATAATTAGCCCTCTTGACCTCAAAGCCATAAAAAGATTAGTGGGGGCCTGCATACAAATCATCGTCGGGCAGACATGCCATATCCCCCTCCAACATTCTGAGTTTTTCATTTGCCAGATCCAGGGTCTTTCTCAACCCGCAATTCTTCACGTCCACATCTTCCATCTCCCGCTTCACTCTATCCAGGTCGTTCTTTACGTCCTTCAGCTGGCTCTGGTGCCGTTCTTCTAGACTCGCAACCGCGGCAGAGTGCTCTAGCTCTAGTTTCTTAACGACTTGCTGGTGATCCAGCTTCATCTTTTCCAGCTTCTTATCATAGGAATACTTCAACGACTCCGCCTCCGTCGCTTCGTCCTCGAGACGCATCTTGAGACTATCAACCTCAATCTTCAAGGCCTCAGACACCTTCATGTGCACTGAATCAAACGCTGCAACAGCTGTTTCTAGCTCCTTGATTCTTTGGGTCTTTGTGGATAACTCTTCCGAGCTAGCCACATGGGCCTTGAGCTGCGGAGCGAAACTCGGTAATGCTTCCAGCAGGTTGTTCAGCTCGCTGATAGGTGTTGAGAGAGTTTCTAAGTACCGGGTTAAATCCCCCGGAGCTTGGGGCTGCCTAGAAGGCGAAGCGGAGGGGCGTTTAGGGACCTTAGGCATTCTTGTATGGAGTAGATAGGAATTGGTTCTGGCAATACTCAAAATCTAAACCGCCGTTCAACTTAGTATATATATATTTACTTTCACAACAACTAGGCCCGTATAACGTACCGGCCAAAAGCGGCAGGATCTAACTGCCAAGTTAATAAGGCCCCCGATAAACATTAGTCTAGACTGTCGAAAACAGTAGTTATCCGTGCAAGATCTCGTTTGTAGTCTCAAAATCTCTCTTGCTGGGCACTTTTGCCTTACAGGGTTGAGTCGGAACGAGGCGTGCTAGCTCAAGAAATAGCAAACAAACAGAAACATCAAGAAAAAAAAGAATACGGACCGGTCACTTCCCTGCTCGTCCCCCATGCCCTGTTTGGTTTAATTAGGATCGATAGATCATGTCTAGATTCAGCTCTCGAGGATGTTACCGGTATTTCTTTCTTTCAACAATGAGTTACTTTATTGGCTCAGTTAATATTTCGATGCGCCTTCCCGTAAATAATTGTAGAAGAGGGTCCGTGGGTGATCAACTTAGACGAGTGATATCTCGTGATGGCAATAGTGCTCCCGAATTAGGCCCCCCGCATCTTATTAGGCGTAGGACTTATTTCTATATCTCATAACCGGCGTAAAGAAGTAGTTTAGTAGATATGATATCCTCTTTTGCCTCGTTCGGTGTGTCCCATCATAATTCCCCCATTCATGCCTACGCGCAAATGAAATCTAGTAGGGAGGCCAGTGGTGTGCCAGTTATACGCGCTGCTACAAAGGTAAAGAACCCTGTCCTAAATGCACATTTATGTGAGCTTAACTTCGTCCCCGCTACACAGCACCCTAATATATGATATCTCATGCGTGGGTAAAATTACGGCACCCGCATACCTGAAATCATACGCACATGTACCACCACCCTTCCGAAGCTAGGATATCATTCAATATTGTCCGGGATGTAGCTTTATAGTGTTTCATTTATAAAAAATCTGGTAAACAAATAGTGCCCCGATTCAAGCTCGGCGCAGGATGGTTTTTCATGTTCCTATATATGGCTTTGGTATAATAAGACCGATCATTTAGTATAGGGGATAACAAGGAGAGAAAACGGGGCATTGACTCAGTCACTGCTTTCTGTAAACCTCTCATGAGGGCAGCTATCTAGATATGTAGGTGGTCAGAAATATGCACAGACTTGAGACTCATGACATGGCATGTAGTGCGCCACACCATTGGACATACCTGTTTTTCCTGTATAAAAGTTTAAATTTCCTTCCACAGAATTTACTAGCTAGGAGGCCGGTGCTAATTCTAGGTATGTATCCACCGTGGAGTTGTCACTTTATTTTTGCATCCGCATCGGACGCTGAAAATTGCAGGCCGGCATTGGACCGTGGCCTGCCGCCAATATCCGGGGTCGACTCCATTCTTTCCACATTGATTTTCTGCAAAGGAAACAACGGGTGACGGTTTTCATGGGTTTACGGCTCTCGACATAGGCTAGCAGGATCACCACCGTTGGCGTTCCAAGGCCTGGTGTCATTCCCACTCTACCAAATGCAAGTGAGTGCGTGTGGCACATGAGGACCCAAATATGAATATGACGAGTGATGGTTCATGAATATCATTATCTACAGATATAATTTAAACTAGCTATCTAGGTCAAGAATAATATATTATAGTTTTAGCACTCTAGTAAGCAATAAAAATAGTGAGAAAGGCTTATATTTACATAGGGCGTGAAGCCGTAGCCGCATTATAATTATTGAGTTCTTGGAGAGGTGCCGGTTGTCAATCCAATAGCCAGGTGAATCTATAGGTCTGAGACACCGCATCCCTGACAATCCGTACATGTAGCTACTTCTTATACTCCATAACCTTTGTGTAGGGGCTCATCCTTCGAGTGATTATCTATGCACGAAGGTTTAATTCCTTTATATACTAAGCCCATGCCGGCCCCCGAAACGGATTCGCGGGTTTTACCGCCGTTACCCAACCAACGGGCCCACCCTCCCTTCTGACCCTAGCATAAGATATCCACACCCCACCACCTCACCATGTCTTTTTGTTTACTCCGTAGCTAGGGCAGATAGCTCAATGGTAGAGCACTTGACTTGGTGAGGTGATGTTGCACGTTCGATTCCCCCCCCTCTCGATGCAGTGTGTTCACTTGCTGGGGTGCTGTTGGGACGGCGTAGGTGACCAAGAGCCAGAGAAAGCAGGAGATCTGGGTTCGAGTCCCGGTCTGCCCATCGCGTTTTTTTCTTTCTTTTCTTTTGCTCGTTTGGAACTTGATTCGCAGGAAACCTAACCCACTCACTGACAATGCGCCAAGGAAATTGAATGGAAGCTTGTGTGACAGTACTACATACCTGTAGCTAAACAACCAACCAAAATGCAAACCTCTAAGGAAACAAACAACAAGCTCATGAAGATGAAGGTTGGCAGCAGAACAATAATAATGCTTGGTGCACGCGTTTTTAATCTTTCCTGATGGGAATACTGAATCCCTATATACATGTGTTCCTTCGCTGTAGGAAACTAGAACATGAACTAGAGATAGTATGTATATATAGCAGAGGCCTGAGTTTGTGAGTCGGACCAGCTACCCAAACCGTTACTTTTGTAGCAAAGAAGGTATTAAAGAAGGGCATGGGAATGTGATATTCCCATGTAATGATCCCTTCCCCTAAGTAATTTCGAGTTTAGGGTCCGGTCCAGGGTCCAATAACGGGGGTTTTTACGCGACCCGCCAAGGTGGAGCTGCTCAACCAACAGCCACAGATGGTCCAAGCGGGCGCCCAAGTAATGAGCCTCACTCCCTCACACCCAACACTCACTAATCTCGCGACAACCCCCCCCCCCCCTCTCATCCATCTCCATCTCAAACGAGATCAACAGAGAGAGAAAGAGAGAAACTGTTTGATTGTCTACTCTTAATCTCTCTCCAATGCCCAGCTCATCTTCGTTATCCCCGCTAGAGCTTACCCCTCCAGCAACTAGCTATCGCCCCTCCTCCGCCGTAGATGCAGACGATGACGAGGACACCTACATTCGCACCCCCGAGAGCGACACTGACAGCAATTCTGGTTTTGTGGCTGCCGGAGAAGACGGGTATGAGCTGCGGCCACTACCACACTCGGCACGAGACCAGGAGGATGTGTATGCAGATGAGCATGGCACACTGATAGCACCCGGGCACGACAGTTCTGGGGACGAAGGAGGGGCTAGGGGTGGTGCAGTGGTGTATGATGCTAGTGATGAGGAGGGAATTTCCTCATATACAAGGAGACGACGGAGACGACGGCCCAGGATGAGAAAAGAGTTCTTGTACACCAGGGAGGAGGAGGGTAAGGTTGTGAGGAAGTTTGACCTGCATTTGGTCGGCTTTTTGGCGGCGCTGTATATGCTGTCGTTCTTGGATCGTAGTAGTTGCGTATTCCCCACTATCTTCTGGACAATTTCTGGCGGGGTTGTAGTGGCTAATGTAGTGGGGTGTGCCGCAGATATCGGAAATGTTAGTACCTACATGTTAAGTGGACTAGGGGATGCGGGCAGGGGATGGGGGAGCTGCAAGGCTGACATGGGTGCGGTTTAGGCGAAAGTGGCGGGTATGAATAAGGATCTAGGATTGACAGGAGCTCAATATGAGTGGCTGCTGACAGCGTTCTACATGACGTATATTGTGAGTATTGATTGTTTGTGAAAGAAAGAAAAAAAAAAAAAAAGCACTAATAAGTTGTCAGAGTTTTGAGTGGATGACATTATGCTACAAAGTGTTTGCAGCACACAAATACATTGCATGCTGTGTAATGGGGTAGGTCCTACCCATCTCAAGTCTACCATTCAAAGCCCAGATTTTCTAACAAGGTCAATGATAGATGGGGATTTGTAGCAAGCATGCGTGAGACCCCCGAACCATTTCTGATATAGCACAAGAAGCTAATAGAAGACACCGGAAGTATAGAAGGGCTAGCCACAAACTGGTGGTATATGCTATTTTTCCGAGCTTTACTCGGCATCACCGAAGCTGCCTTTGGGCCAGGTACGTCAAAACACTACTTGTATTTTACAATAACACACTAATCCATACCATAGGCGTCCCATTCTACCTCTCGTTTTTTTACCGCCGTGAGGTAAATATTACCCTTTGACTCTGATTTTCTAAACCTAATGTCGATATAGGAACTTGCTCTCCGCTGTGGGCTTTTTATATCTGCTGCTCCCCTCGCAACAGCCTATGCTGGCTTCCTTGCCTACGCCCTCACCTCCATCCCCTCCGCCATAGCTCCCTGGCGCCTCCTCTTCATTCTCGAAGGCTTCCCGTCCATGATCGCGGCCGTCATCGCCTACTACGTCATCCCTGATATCCCCTCTGATGCGCGCTTCCTCACCACTGACGAAAAGAAAATTGCGCGCCGACGCCTCCTTGTCGTTACCGAAGAAGGCGAGTACTCCGCCACCGCTGCCACCATGCGTGAAGAAGAAGACCACCAAAGTGGTGTGCGCTGGGGTGAGGTTTTTGCAGCACTCCGAGACGGCGGGAATTGGATCGTTGCGCTGATGTACTTCTTCTGCAACGTCTCGTTCTCGAGTCTGCCTGTATTTTTACCCACGATAATCAATGATATGGGATACACATCAACTACGGCACAGGCGCTCTCGGCGCCGCCGTATATATTTGCTTTTGTGCTGGTACTGCTAAGTACCTGGATATCTGACCGCTATACTACCCGCAGCATCCCGATAATACTCTGTTGTCTCCTCGGTGCCATTGGATACGCGTTACTTGCCTCGACTGGGAGTCTTCAGAGCTCCCTCAACGCTGCGTTGGCGGGCGTGGAGTCTGCAGAGGCTTCTGGGCCAGGACGGTGGTGGGAGACCTATGTGAGCGAAGCGCAGTGGGTGAAGAGCGAGACCGTTGGCGTCGGCGTAAAGTACACAGGTGTATTCATGGCCGCTGGCGGCATCTTCTCCGCAATTGCACTAGTAATGGTCTGGGTTGTCAACAACGGAGAGAGCGAGAGTGGCCGCGGCGCCGGGATTGGACTGGTCCAGGTTGTTGGGTAAGCTCAACCCCCACTCCCCTTCTGATAATATACGACTAACGTGGTGTGTTTGATAGTCAATGTGGCCCCCTTCTGGGCACAAAGCTCTACCCACCAGAGGATGGCCCTTACTACGTCCGTGGCATGTCGACGTGCTGCGGCGCGCTGGTAATGGTGTGTGTGCTGGCGTACCTGCAGCGGTGGCGGCTCAAGAGAAAGAACCTCCAGCGGGAGAGGAAGAACCTCCTAGAGGGACGGCCAAGGGAGATGGGCTTTAAGTTTATATTGTAATAATGGTACGAAGTTGTAGCTATTGGCCGGGGGGACTTTGTTGTAGATTGGTGTTAATAATTATAGTGGGCTTGGGTTCATTTATTTCTGCTTTGTTGGTTGTTGGCCATTCTTTTTTTCTTTCTTTCTGTCTATTCATCTTTATGATTTCTTGTGTGTTTGGTTAACGTTCTGTTGTGCTACTGTGTTTCCTTTCTGGATTGTATGTGCATCGTGGGGAGTGGGGGGTCGAGAATTGATGAGGGTAATGATGACGATGTGCAAACTAGATATGGGATTCCCTACAACTGTACGACAGATTGGAACTGTAATGTAATATATATATCTATTTTCCTCCAGGCCCTAAGCCCTCATGGAACCCAGGCAAGATCATTGTTTTCAAGCCAGCTTTATTACTCATTAGAATATTCCTCTCTCATATTTCTACTCCCAGGCCGGAAATCTTTGGTGGGTACTACACAACATAAGTCTCAGATCTGTTGAGACCGAGGGGGTGTAAGGGTGCCAACAACAGGATATAGTGAAGAGTACAAGTCTTGGTAAATTGTTTAATTCACTACACTAACAATAGCGCCTTATACTATAACATATATCTAACCTAATACCATCCGGAGTGGTATGAATGCTACTACATACATAGAATTACCGCATTATCCTCTTCGCTCAGAGGCCACATCATAAGAAAATATTTTGAGATTCGGGGCTTTATTAATCGACTGACTACATGTACAGGGCTATATACATCTCTTAATACTAATAAATAAACAGTAATACACGTACATGTATGTCCTCATAGTCCTACGCGCTTTGAACGGTTTCCTAGGTACATATGACACAAAATCTTTTTTGTGATTTGGCTGTTGGATGAAAACTATATTGTACAGCAGTGGGTAATACCGTAGATACTCGAAAAATTTGCTAGCGCCGTTTACACCAAAAGGTACCCAAAGTGATACAATTAAATGGAATGTAAAGAGGTACCTTATATATCCATATATATATAAAAAAACAGCGACAAATTTGTATACCGGACATATACCCCAAGGCACTTTAGTCCGATATGCCCGGAATTAACGTCTGTTACAACGAAATGTGTTCCGAATATGGAGTCTGGCAGTGAATATAATTCTTATTATGTCTACCTCTAATACAGGAGGAAATTTGGCTGCTCTTTTACAACAATATTTGCCTTAGCAGAGAAGCAGTAATGACATAATATAATAGAGGTCTAGACCTTGCCACAGTTACTAGTTACAGGGAGGATATATTTTCCCCGACTCGCAATAGTAATCTCAACAAAATGATAAAGCCTTCGGGCTGCATACATGTATGAAGTATCAATCAATCAATCAATCAATCAACAAAATGATAAAGTGCGCGATCGAGTGATCGTATGTGACGCTGTTATCGCACTCATAACATACATGTAGCCCCGCAACCCAGACCAGACGCTTAGAATGGCATAATTTATATAATTTAAGATAAACGAATTAATATATTCCAACAATCCCACCTCATACAGGCTCCCATTGGGTTTCTAGCTCAAGACATACTCCGATAAAAGCTCCGCAATCTCAAAGTGACCATTTTCTTCTGCTATCTCCAGCACTGCCTTGCCACCACATTCATCAAAACCAACACCATGATCCAAAAGTAGCCTCACAATACCGGAGTGCCCCATTTCTGCTGCGGCCCATAAAGCTGTTTTACCTCCCTTCTTGCACGGTCCAGCATTTACATCAGCTGAATTTTCCAATAGCAACTTGACTAACTTGATGCGCCCCTTCTCCGCAGCTGCTTGCAATGCCGTTCGACCCCAGGAAGCGCAGGGGCTGGCATTGACATCGGCCGAGTTTTCCAAGAGAATCTTGATGATAGGGATATGTCCGTTACCGGCAGCTGCCTGTAATGCGGTGCGTCCGGTTTCACCGCATGGAGCGGCGTTGACTTCGGCTCCGTGGTGTAGGAGGAGGTTCACGGCTGCTGTGTGCCCGCCCTCAGCTGCAGCCTGCAGAGCTGTTCGACCGTTGGCTCTGCATGGTTCTTCGTTTGGATCAGCCCCAAAACTTATTAGAATCCTCATTATCTCTGAATGTCCACGAGATGCAGCTGCCTGCAGTGCTGTAAGGCCTCCGGTTTGAGCTGGTTTGCCGTGAATGTTGGCCCCCTTTTCTAGCAAAAACTTGACCAAATGAAGATGGCCATATTCTGCTGCAGCTTGAAGTGCAGTTCGCCCTCTTGGGAGGGCCCCTGGCTTAGCGTTGACATCCGCCCCATGTTTTAAGAGCAGTTTAACCACACCTGGATGCCCCCCTTTGACTGCGGTTTGCATCAAGGTCCAACCCTTTACGGTTGAATTGAGAATATCCACGAAAGTGTTAAGTAGCAAATCTAATAGTAAATCGTATCCTTTACCTGACGCTTCATGTGATAAAGACTCTGGGCTTTTCCCTATCTCCGTGAGAATTCCTCGAATAGTTTCAGGCTTGCCGCCCTCCTTATATGCTACGACAAAATTCTCGGCCATCTCAGGCTTGATACCTAAGTCGATAAGGTGAGTTTTGGCAATATCCAAGCTTTCTGATGATTCAGTGTGTTCGGTAAGCCAATCGTGTTCCAACGCAACTTTTGCCGTCATGCGTAATTCGGGATTGGCGACTAGTAGCTTTTTGACAAAGTCTATGCCTTTAGGAGTGGTCGAATCATATAAGGCCTGCGTGGGAAGATCGATCCTCCCCTCACAGAAACTGCAGAACTTTTCCATGTCGATAGAATCTCCCGGCTCTTGTGTGTAGATAGCACTGGTCATGCTTGTATCATCCATCATCTCCTCTCGGTCCGCCAAAAAAGGGAGCTTCGAAACTGTGATCATTTTGTAGACCATACATCCCAACGACCACATATCAATAGCATTGGTATAACTGTTACTGTTTCGTTTTCTTCGTGATTGATATAGCCCCAATAGCTCTGGTGCCGTGTAACCAGCTGTGCCCACCCTTGATTTTAGTGAAGACTCTTGTGATAATTTAGATACTCCAAAATCGGCAAGCTTGACTCTAATTGGTGATAGCGATGCTATAAGAACATTCTGTAAATTATGTGTTAGCTCAATTAGTAAAAATCAAACTTAACCAAACTCTAGGTCCTGTGTAGGACGATTAGGTTGGGGTGATTAACCTGTGGCTTAAGGTCGCGATGGCAGATTTTCCTCTGATGAAGGACAACCAATCCCTTCAAAATCTGACCAGTGATATCCGCAATCTGCGGCTTCAACTCCTCCCCTTTTTTAGATAGGTAGCCCCCTAAATCGCCATACTTTAAATACTCCATCGCAATGCAGAAGCAATCTCTAGTCTCAAACCACCCAAATAATCGAACGAACATTTCTGGACGCTATATATTTATGAGTGATATACTTTGAAGTGGGGCCAGGCACTAACATCTCGTACTGCTACCATTGCAGAAACCTCACGAGATAAGCCAAGCTTATGAAAATCTCTGTGAACTCTCTTAACTGCTCTTAAGCCACATTCAACACCACGTGTTACTCCGCTTTCAAGGATGACGCTACCAAATCCACCAACACCAATCTGCCCCATATTGGTCCATTCTGTGGTTATTGCCTCCATGGGACCTAGGGTTGTATGGGCGACCCGATTTTCGTAAGCAACCGTCTCGAGCTTGAAACTTTCGTATGACCTACAGCCCAATAACCATACGTGGTCTAACGCTTCTTCTGCTGATGGTCGTGAATAGGGCTGAGTAACTAATAGTCTTCGAATGAAATCTATAGCTTCTTTATCTGCCTCAGACTTTTCCAGCTTGTCTGTAGGAAAGGGAATTTTCCCGAGGCAAAATGATGCTAAGAGATCCAGAGCTGGCATATCGTCCCGGTTGGAGCCCAACTCCCGTTCGGCGCCGTGAGAATCCAAATTCAAAAAAGGTGTTTCTCCAGTCAGAATCTCATGAACAAGGCATCCTAAGGCCCATATATCGACAGCATAAGGGTGTTCTGTCCCTAGCCGGTATATAGGGTCCAAGTAACCCAGCATCTCTGGGGCGCTATAGGCTATTATTCCATGGGAAATCTCCGGCGCGGAGTTTATCGTAGACTTGGATGCTTCGAAATCGACCAACTTAATATGTAACGGTGTAAGTGATGTGATGAGAACATTCTACATTCCCGTCAGATTCTATCCGTTTACCAATAATTATAGGGTATATAACTGATGGCTTTAAGTTACGATGATAAAGATTTTTCTCATGGAGGACAACGAGCGCTTCCAGTAGCTGCTGGGTGATGCTGATGACATTCGAATGTGCATCGTGTTTGTATTCCTTGATATAGCGGCCTAAATTACCAAGTGGGGCGTATTCCATCACAATGAAAAACCGGGAATCATCTTCATACCACCCAGAAAACTCGATGAATAAATCCGGATACTTTCAGCCCGTTAATTAGCAACACTTCTGAGTAGTAAAAATAGAGTATTACATTTTGCATTAAGATTAATGCCTGCACCTGGCGTTGGAAATCGAAACCATTTTTAGTATAGAAGTCTCGTGAAATACTTTTGACTGCTCTGTAGGATTCCTTGCCCGAAACTACCGCCTTTTGACGCCTCACGATATTGTATCCTCCACCGCCAATATGATCCTCCTCCTCCTCCCATGTGATATTCTCTTCGTTTCCTGTTACCTGGGTAACTTGGCTTCCGCAAAATATCACACCCAGCTTATAAGAACCTGGATCAGAAACCTGGACACTAGAAGCCATGATTGTTTTCGCTAGTAAAGATGTTGTTGAATAGTGTATCGGTTGTTGTGATGGTGGAGCCGGAGTGGGTGGACATGTCCAGCCTAAACTTATAAATACCCCTCTTTCGGGCCTGGTTCTGCGGGTAAACTTTGCCTTTATGTATCATTGCGGCGGTAACTAATTGGCCAGAACCCTTCATGGTAGCGCCTGGAGATCTAGAACCTATCAGCCAGTTAAGCATTACCGAAAGTCCCAGCCAATACTCGGCCCGCGCCGTTTAAACCAGTGTAATGCGTCTTAGGAATGCACACAATCTTGGCCAAAAGTGACCTTTTCGGCCAATGAACTGTTTTGCACCCCTTACTGATCAGATCCTGGCACAAATCGGTGGGGGTAAAGAAATTGGTATTACTGTCTCCCATTTGAGCTTGTAATGTTAATTTTAGATATAAGGATAGGTAATTTTAATTGATATAACATTAAACATCTATTAACTTTTGGTTGGATTTGGAGCGCCGTCGTCACTATTCGGGTCTGGCAATAAGAGCTTGAAAATATGTGCAATTGGGCAAGCTGCAAATTATTAAGGCCCAACCTGTAGTTTTTTGCTAGTCGCGAGCTAGAGGTCCTACCTGTACAGAGTATATCCACTCCTAACTGCAATATGTTATCTATCTGAAAACTTTCCACTTTGGGATCAAATGCACTTTAATAACTGCCGTTGTGAACCGAAACTTTGTATTGGGCACGATCTTAATCACGAAATGTCACTCGATATCTTCTATCTTCCGGAGTTATTGCACCATTCTTTTGCAATGCCTAGGATGCGAGTCCAGCCCTGAGTGACTGATGCATCTCGAGGGACAATTCGAAATGTAGATAAATTGGAATCCATCCCGTGGATATTCAAATTTAATGCCCGAGGGACAAATAAACCAAATTCCGTAAAAAGTAAAGTCTTTGAGTCAAAGATAGTTTCCATATTGGTAGCTACTCTATATATATTTTGCCCAGGACTGGTGGTTCGATCCGCGGTTGACGTTGATATTACCAGATAGAAAATTAACTACATGTAGTTAGTATGGAGTATCTAGCTCAAACAGAGACATGGCTTCCTTGCAGGTTCTGGACAGTCAGTCAGTGGAACGGCTTTGGAGGGTCCAAGGTCTTGGCAGTTTTTCAGCCTCATTCGCTCCCAGCTCTTCCAGTTGCTCTCGATATTGTTGTCCTCTGCTATTTTCCGGATAACTACACCGAGATTATACCATGTGGAGACCTGGAACTTGGAACTCGAATACAAACGCCCCTGTGCGATCCTCATCTCCAGCACCGCTATACCCAAATAACAACTCCCCGAGTCCTCTCCCTGGCCGCAGGCCTGGAAGCCGGCCACAGCTTGCTCATCGGACATCGTCGCTAAGCCTATCATCCTCGGCCAATGCATCTACAACGAGCCTTGCAAGCTCAGTGCGACAACAGCAACAGACGTTTGGCTTGAGACGGGCGGCGACAGCTCCTATACCATCAGGCATCCGGGACCCGTTGGACGTCTTAGAGGGGATACTCGGAGTACAAGTGAAATCTGGCCTCGAAATCGACGCTGGTGAGGAGGGAGCTGGACGAGAGCCAGATCTCGAGGACCTGGGAGAGATTAACTTTGGAACATTGAGTCTAGAGGAGTTTGTTCAGAAGGAGGAACAGCGAGAGGTGGATGCTCAGGAGCTAGCTGCGAGGGCTAGGAAACACAGCGTGAACACGCTGGTGGATTGTGAGTTCTAGACTCCCTGTTGAATAACCGGCGCTAATAAGCATGTGCAGATGAGCGGGAGCAGGGCAAGTTTGTAGATCTGCATCGGTCCATAAAAGTTCTCAGATCTCCACCTATGATAACCCGGATCTTCGCTTACCTCAGGATCATTTGAGAATAGGCTTGCGACGAGGTTCTTAAGTCTGTCGAATCTTATCTTTACGCCTTTCAGACAGACCTCGGGGTTGTCAGCGCAGAAATTGAGACCCTCCAGAACCGTTCAACGAGTCTCAACAGTCGTCTCGATAATAGGAAAAATGTCGAAAAGGCGCTTGGTCCCATCGTGGAAGATATCGCGCTATCGCCAAGGGTTATACGAAAGATCGTTGAGGGTGAGGTTAATGATAGTTGGGTGAAAGCTTTGAAAGAAGCAGATCGCAAGATGAAAGCCATCGAACTCTTAGATTCTACCAAAGTCAAGGCAGCACAAGATGTCAAGCCGGAATTAGAAAGACTCACACATAAGGTCTGCTCCCCTAAATGACTTGATGATTTTTGGATATTAGTCCCGAACTGACCAGTCCCAGGCAATCGAAAGAGTGCGGGATTTCTTCGTCGCTAAAATTAAGGCTATCCGAGTTCCTGGAGCAAACGCCCAAGTCATTCAACAACAAGGGTTCATTCGATACAAGGAACTCTTTCTTTTTATGGCAACTCACCATGCGCAACTGGCAGAAGAAATCGGGCAAGCTTATATCAACACAATGCGTTGGTACTATTTTAGTCACTTCCAGCGCTATAATGCGGCACTGCAGAAGCTCAAACTCCACACCATGGACAAACATGATACAGTTGGTCAAGACGAGCCAGCACGAAGAAATAACCTTCTTCCGTCACTCAAATCAGTTCCGGCGGCTTCATATGACCCCTTCAATATAGGCCGTCGGATTGATACCCTCAAAAACCGCACTGCGCCAATTATGACTTCTCATCAGGCCGAAGATAGAACAACGCATTATCCCGAAGTTTACTTTCGCCATTTTAATGCTGCACTCGTCGAGAACGCTTGTGCGGAATATCTTTTCATTACGGACTTCTTCTCCCACAAAACCTATGAGCAAGCATCAGCAATGTTCTCCACCATATTTTCGCCAACCTTTACGCTTGCACAAACGGTTACCAAACACCTCATAGATGCTACTCTTGATTGTCACGGTGTTTTACTATGCGTAAGACTAAACCAGTATTCTGCCTTTGAAATGCAAAAGCGCCGGGTCCCTGCCGCGGACGCATACATCAATGCGACTAGCATGCTCCTCTGGCCCCGCTTTCAGATCGTTATGGATGCGCATTGCGAGTCACTCCGCAAATCCTCTCTTATTGGCAGTGGTAGCGGAAGAAGCCAGCTCAGTGCTCTTGGTTTGGCAGCATCGAATACAGCAAAGCAAAGCGCTGCACCACACTTCCTCACACAGAGGTTCGCATGCTTTGTTCAAGGGATATTGGCGCTAAGCAGTGAAGCCGGCGATGATGAGCCTGTTGCAAACAGTCTTGGACGTTTAAGGGGAGACTTTGAAGCATTCTTGACAAAGCTCAGCGCAGGAATTGTAGAGAAGGGGAAGAGAGAACGCTTTTTATTTAATAACTATTCACTGATTCTGACAATAATATCAGTGAGCTTATTCCTTTCCCCCCTGACAGGTTGCTGAACATGTACTAACTGTTTGAACGTGGTAGGACACCGAAGGTAAACTAGCAGCTGAGCAGAAAGCGCATTTCGATGCTTTGAAGAAAGCATATGAAGCATAGGAAAGGGGTAATAATGAGGCTAGATTAGGTTTAAATATTCGGTGGTTTATGACTGTTTTTTCCCCCTCAATAAACGGCGTTATTTCCTTTCAATATGAAAGGAACCGTATATCTTCTTTTGGTTTCTATAAACACTGATTCTAAGAAACCAATAGGTCTTCAATTGGAGACCACCACGAATAGATTCAATTTCTTAACTTTATCTGTAGAATAAAATCGTAGGGATATATGCTGATGGATCATTGTTTATATGGTTTTTATATCTGTATCAAGTATTTACTGTTTTTGGAATGATTCCCTTGGTTGACAAACTCTTAATAGACTGTTGGATATTTGTGCATCAATCTGGAGCTTGCCGAATCATGAACCAAGGTAAGCATGATGATGCATTATACCCTGATATGGCCTTTGGACACAGGATTATGATATGAGTACTTGGCCATATATGTATTGTTTCTTCCGTTCGTTGCGTACATATATACATGTATGTATGTATATCTCGGTTCACTTAACACCATCCTCTCTAGGTACTCCGGCTTGGATAGTGCTTCCCGCAACTGTAGACTTTCTTTTACCTCGCCTTTCTAGCTCGCATTCAGATTGGTTCAGACACCGAGTGAGTTACTATGAATCAAGCTTGGCCACAAAAATTTCAAATTAAAGCTCTCAGTCGGTTTCACTTAAGCTTAAACCAACCCAATCAAGTCTGGAACGTGGCAGGCGTACTCCCGTGTATACAGCCAGTCAACATAGCAGGTCGACTTAAGCAAAAATTTGAGGTCACAGTTTGATGTGATGCCATCGACTGATCTTGTCACAATTAAATGCGAACATACATGTAGTTATTAAGTATATTATGCCCGCCGATTTCGCTTAAACCCGCTGTCGATCTTTACCGTTTGCCAAGCTTTGTGGCTTCGGGAAGGTGTAACCACGATGGTCCCTAACCTAACGCCATCTTTCCTCCGCTCGTGCCCAAGCTATAAAAACCACCTTCTCCCAACAGTATTCCATCATAGACCATATTCCATAGCTTGAGATTTTTTTTTAATGTAACAGCTTGCGCACAACTCATGTCCCATCCTCCAGAACCTTCGGCCGCCTCCCCACCTACTCAGGCTCCTAAACGTCGCGTCAGAGCACCGCCTCCAAAAAACTGTTCATGCGAATGGTGTGGTGCAGTGTTTACTAAAAGTGGGCTAGGGCGGCACTATGACCAGTGGGTTTATGCGGTCAGTCCTGCCAGGCCAGATGATAAACACACAGATGAGGCAATTGCCCAGATGCGAAATCTTCGGCATGACGTTCGACGGTTACGGGGAATGAAGCATATGGATCCTAAGGAGGTCGGTATCGTGTGCGACTGACTCGGTGCGTTTCTAAGCTAGAGCGCGCTGACGGTTTGGGATCGTGTAGAAGAAGAGCCTGCAGAACCGGAGGAACTACGAAAGACATCAAGAGCAGCAGGTTGAAAAGAAGAGGGTGAAGAGAATTGCGGACATGGCTAGAAGCATGGTATTCAAAGAGCTTTCAAAAGAAGTGGAGGAAATGTGAGCCTTCCTAGGATCTATAAATCACAAAATATCACCATATTACCGCACTAGGATTACTCAGATCTTCACCCACTCTTAGCACAGCGTCACAAAGTTAAGATTGTGCTAATATCCTTCCAGAAAAGCCTCGAGCTCCCTGCCCTCAATGGCTCACTTTACCCCCGGATCATCATTGACTCCCACGAGTTCCCAACAAATACTTAACTTTGCAACACTAGCTTATCTATTTCTTCCCGCACCACCGACACTATTTACCCCCTCCCCACTTTGCCATACCGGGACCTGGAATGTAGCGCATCCTGATATCCATGAATACACAGCTTTATACACGCTCTTTCGCAACTCTCACCTAAGTGCCTGGTCACCCCGTTTGAACGAGGAATGGGCACGGTGGCAGCCTCTCGATGATAATGAGAAGAAACGGCTCGCATTACAAGAGCTAGGACGTGCATTCGCACGCAAGGGGCATGAAGTTGAGAAACTCAATGCATATGCAGAATTATGGGAAAGCGGGAAAAGCCTGGAAGAGAGGGCAAAGAAGTGGGAAGAGAGAGCGGCTGTGTCAAGGGAAATGCACGGAAGGGCAGAGGAGGTGCAATTAACGACTGAGTTGGATCGTATCTGGAGCTCCAGGGATGGAGCTGTAGCCGGTGATAGTAGCGCTCCTCACAGTTCTGGGAATGGCCAAGGTGATGCGAATATGCCCTTGGATGACGCATCATCCGGAGACTGTGAAGAAGGGGACGAAGGGGACGAAGCGGGAGAAGCGGATGATGATACCAACTATCCCTAAAACATATGATAATTCGTCAACCTAAGCGTGCTTTTTTTTCTTTCTCGCATTTTGAGTCCTTTCCTTATTTCTTGTAGGAGGCCTATAGCTAGGGTGTAGTCCTTGGTCTTTGGATTGTTACTTGTTGTTGGAGAAATCGTGAATTTAGGAAACAAGGATTGGCGATTATGGGTTAATGGCTACTTATGTTGTGTGAGAGTCTTTGTTACACGTATTAGCGAATAGGAGGTAGAGAGTATTGATGTGATTCATGCCATATAAATGTAACGTTCCTACATGATGTATTTACATGTACTCTATCTACATAATCCGTTTCCCTGCTCATCGAGACCCCTACTCAGCAAGATTCACATACAAATATTTCTTGGTTGCAGGCTCGGCGGCCAGATTTTATATGGTGGAAGGCCGCAACTTTCGGTCAATACATGTAGGGATCTCGCTGAGCAGGGAAACGGAAGATCTCCAGAACTACATGTATGTATGGCCTGTTGCACTTATGGCTGGCGCAGTTCTGGAGACCCTCTACCCCTACCCCCCGTAGTACGTGCCCTATGGAAGCAACTACGGCGTAGAGAAGCTCGGCAGTCTTTATTAATACTCAGCCACAATAAATATATGTAAAGTCCCTACCCAAAAGTTTTCGTGAATGGGCTAATTACCACCCAAACTAGGTCCCAAGTGTAGAACCACAACACAGTTATGTAATTATAATGAACAGAGGTAAATTCTTTTGAATTGGTAAAAAGGAGTGGTTAAGGTGTCATAAAATATTGTAGCGGAGACCTTTATTGCTAGCATAGGAAGTAGATCTTGTATGGGTTTCATTACATGTATGTACTTGGCTTTCACGAAAACTTTTGGGTAGGGGCAGCTTTACATACATGTAGTTATGTAAAATTAGAAACTCGGTGCAACACGACTAAGACGGGCGCGAGGCGATGCTAGCCCGAGTTTGCACGTGGCCCGACGATTGATTTATATTAACACACAGACTTTCCAGTAGTACCCAACCCCCACCATCCACTCACTAGTAGATAAACCTCCCGTTAAACTCTGGGAAACTCTCACCAACAACACCTACCATCCATCATATCAATGGACCACGAGGATTTGATGACCGAACCTCTCCCTGCTACACAAGTAGAAGAACCCAACCCCTCTTCTGAAGGCTCCGACGGGAATAGTCCAACAAACGAAGCTATAGCGAACGAGAATCACGAAGTGGTGGGAATAGACATCGAGCAAGGGGCTGAACCAGATGCTGTTGGTGACGACGGGGCCGGGAAGACTGCATTACATTCAGCTGTTGAATCTGGGAAGGAAGACGTAGTAAAACTCCTCCTCCAACATGGGGCCGATACCTCAGCCAAAGATAAAGAAGGGAATACTGCACTTTGGGCGGCCGTTTGGTCCCGGGGGGAAGGCATGGTTCAGATTCTTCTCGAACATGGTGCGGATATCTCGGCCACAAATAATATAGGGAAAACTGTGCTTTGGGCGGCCGTTTTAACCAGAAACGAAGACATGGTTCAACTACTACTCGATAATGGTGCCGATATCTCGGCGACAGATGATAAAGGAAGAACTGTTCTTTGGGATGCCGCTGCATTATCTTTCCAAAGCGAGGCCATGGTCGGTTTTCTCGTCGAGCACGGTGCTGATATCTCAGCCAGGGATAGCGAGGGAAACACCGCACTTTGGTATGTCGTCTCTGGGAATCAGTATATGGGTTTTCATGCCCTCCGCGACCACGGTATCGATATTTCAGCCACGAATAAGACAGGACAGACGGTGCTTTGGGAGGCTCTTGTACTGGAAATGGAAGATATGGTCGAGGTCCTGCTCCTCTACGATATTGATCTCTCAGTCAAAGATAACCAAGGGCAAACCGCACTTTGGGAAGCTGTTCTTGTAGAGAACGAGAATTTACTCCTCCTTCTACTCAATGAAGATATGGATACCTTGGCCACGGATAATAATGGGGAGACAGTACTTATGCATGCCGTTTATTCGGGAAATGAGGCTATGATCAATCTTTTACTTGATTATGGAGCGGATATCGAAGCCAAGAGTAATGAAGGAATGACTCCACTTAACCACGCCGTTTTGTCAGACAGGGAGAATATAGTTAAACTTCTCCTCTTCAACAGCGCTTGTCTCAATGTTCCTGATAATGACGGAGACACCGAACTTCTAAATGCTGTCAGTAATGGAAGTGAGAGTATGTTAAAGCTTTTACTTTCTTGCGGCTCCAATATCTCGGTCAAAAATAGGACAGGAAGCACTTTACTTTGGCCGGCCGTCATCAGCGATCATGCGGAGGTTATGATAACGTCTATTCTTGATTATGGCGTAGATATATCTTGCGCTGCGGCGGATGGGTCCACTGCCCTTCATTACGCCGCAGGGGTAGGAGTTCTAAACGCTGCCAAACTCTTGATAGAACGAGGAGCCGATTTATCCCTCTTGGATAAATCTGGAAACACACCACTAGCAATTGCTATACAAAACGGGCACGAGGAGATTGCAAGATTATTGGGAGGGACATGCGTCGAATAGTGTTTGATAGCTAAGACTTGCACCATTTTTCAACCAACATATACGTGGGACCGGACAAGTCTTACATGTGTAGCTGGTGTTTTTGCTATTTGTTGTTTTATATTTTTACGCCAACTTTTGCATCGGGCTATCGTCTATAATCTAGTACTATGGTGTAGATAGACGTGCGAGGGGAGGCGGAAGTGCGGGGTATTAAAATATCTTCTATTATAGAGGTCCCACACCAGGTGTGAGGGAGTGAAGATGAGACAAAATAGGCTCTATATACCGCTTTAACAACACCCTATTAGATATCGAATATGAAATAATTTCATGTTCGGCCAAAAACTGATATTCTGCGCAAAAACTGCTCCCCCATAAAGCTACAATAGGCTCGATCTGGATTGAGGAATATCTTATTTACAAGTCGTCTACTCGTGTAGGCTACATGTAGCTTGGTGGATAGGATCCGGAGTTGCGTTTCTCGGGAATGGTGCGAAGAGAATCATCGAGTGATATTTCATGAATAGTCTAAGAATATGAAACATAAAGTACTATCTATGGCAGCACTGGCCGTGGTTGCAACAGCCCCCGCTGTCGCCAGACTTATCCCTACACCCTAGTACCCGGCGAGTGTGAGATACCGTAATTTATACAGTTTAGCTTATCTTGATAAAAAGAGATACATGTACTTAACGTACAGCTACTTAGCTGTATACAAGTATACATGTATTTAAGGAGATTATCTCGAATTCTTTCACATGTTTGTAGTGATAATATTTCTGGGCGCTACTAATAAACCAAATGTGATGCTTTAGTCATCAAGAGAGAAGATCCGTGTGCCAAGTCCCCTTTATCCTCTCCAGACCTTGATTCGGCAGCACCTGAGGTCAGAGTTCATATCGCCTTATCGCACCATTTCCCCGCCCCCCAACGCGTAAAGTACTTCAACGGCGCGCCCCCCTGGCAAAACTACTTCATACTCAGAGATCCTTATACTCGAGTACACACCACAAAGTCCCCTAATCTTCAGAAATGGATCCGCCTACCTATCAGGAAGACCCCCAGCGTGAGGATCAGCTCTCCATATACTCTGCAGCCCCATCTTACCACTCCACTTCTACTCTTGTACCAACATATACTGCTCTCCCCTCCGCACGCCAGGCCCAGTCCCAAAACTACACCTCACTCCTCTCCGCAAACTACAATGTCAGTTCATGGCCCTCCTTGACTGGTTCGGGGCATCAGAACCGCGCCTATGCGAATGTTGCAGAGCGACGGGCGCGGCGTGATCAGGCCGCTAGGGAAGTTGAGGATGCAGCGAGGGTTCTAAGTCGTATGAGAGATGATGACGGCCGGCGAGGGTCAGAGGTATCGGTAGTGTCAGTTCCGGAAGAGGATAGTGCAAAGGAGGCTGAGGTGGATATGCAGTTGGAGGAGGAGGCAAAAAGCTGGGATCATCTGGTCAGTCAAATGGCAGATTGGAGCGAGAGGGAGAGGAGGTGGGAAGAGTTTAGTAAGAGGTATAAGGAGGGAAAAAAGAGAGGATGGGGGAGGATTCTAGGGGCCTGAAGATACGTTTCTTTTTATTGCGATTTCGATCTGACTCACTCGGTTGGCGTTGGTTTCTTTTAGCCTTTTAACACTCTCTTCTAAGTGGTTTTGGTGCCCTGAGAGCTGGGGTTTGTGCTTGTGTGCATACCTTATTTACATTCTTTTCTTCACTACTTGACACTAACATTTCATAACCAAGCTACACAAAGCTTACTTAGTTTAAATATATTTAAAACATGAGTTATAGGAACCATTACACTCTCCTAATGGTTTGAAATCCTCTAACGTAGACACTACTACCGCAGATGGCTTCCCAGGCTTAATGATTTAGGGAGATAGTCTAGAGGGCCATATATTCAATCAGCCTCTAGTATGATATTTTCGCTCGAAAAACCAAGATTCTTCACTTGATCGACTAATGGTGGGGGGCAGCATACTCGGGGAGGTAGTATATAATCCAATTTTTTGCGGCAACTGTTCTTTAACGTTGTACGTACGTTGCTACACACGTATATAGATGTAGTGCACGGAAAATCGAAACTACTGAGACCTATCGCATAATGTGTCAACTCCGTCTTAGCCTTTTTCCAAACGGGCCCTAACTATCAATACCCAAAATTGAGAATATAGTCCTCTAGACTATCTCCTCAATCATTAAGCCCAGGTCGAAACCATCTCCTATTTTTTGATGCTGGTTCCTTAGACCTCACTCCCAATCCGATTCAAACAGCCATCCCCATAGACTAAACCTTGGGATTTCGAGTGACATATTATGATTTGCATCCTATATATAACCCCAGCCCTGGCTAATGACCCTAACCCACCGACCCAACTATTTTTATTACTGGTTCGTTATGATCTCCACTTTGCATAATCTCACCTCGCCAGATCTAATGCACTTTTCAACGCGGGTTCCACAAGATATTCCGGTTTGCAGTTTACTCGTTCTTGCACATCAACGTAAACCCGAGAGAGATGGGCGTATCATAGGCTGAGCTCATAGTTAAGCTATATTCTACAACCCATAGGCCAAACTAAGTCAGATACAGCGGTCTTAGCTGGCACTTCTAGTCACTGCGTGATATGTAACTGCCACGTATATTCACTCATCCGCACACAATGATCTAACATGCGGTAATAGCGAAAATATCAGTATCGCTAGATTTCTTAAAAATCCGGAGCTTCTGCCCGGGAATCTGTAACGTACGGTAATCTCTGGGTGGAGAAGTTTCTTTCGGCGGTAGTACTACCGTAGCGATAATATATAGCCATGTTATTTCCAGCGGTGCAAGTAGTTATGAGGCATTTTGCGCTTTAAATTGGGTGATGAAAGTTGAAGATGTAGGTTTAAACATCGTGAAAGGAAGGAAGGTGGAACTTTGAGATGCTATTAAACTCATGGATCGAAGTTGATCTAGATCGATCTTACCGACATTTGCATACTATGGAGAGTTATATTTACCACCATCCCGTATTCGCCAACAGTTTCTCCTCTCGCTATAGTCACTTGCAACTGCCCAGCCGATGTTGTGTCTCCGCAGCATTCGTCCATGGGTTTTATGCTCAAAATATGGATTTGTGAGAGAAATCCAGAACACCACCTCTAAATCAAGAACGAATAACCTGATGGTTCGACGCTTCTCCATTGGGTCGCATAGTTCGATTGAGAATACGGAGCTTTGACGTCTTTGTTACACTCGGGAATTGGGCTATTCTGAAGCTTGAAAAGCCTAAATTAAGGTACGTCCTGGCGATGATAAAATATGCCGATATCGATAGGAGCCAGTGATAATCTAACAAAGAGAGAAAAAGGTTCGAGATTTTGAACGACAACGCCGATATGTTACCTCATCCGACCCCAAATACGGATATATTGAACGATGTTCTAGTCTTGTTAATTATCGTCCTTTCGTATTCGATATGTCGCTAGGGTCAGGTTTCCTTGGCCATTCTTTTCTGTGTGACCCATTATCTATTTTTGTATCGCGAAACTTGATCAGGTGAAGCAAGCTACGACTTCAAGTGATGGATGTTAACTTAAAAACGCTTTCATCGGAACCCATCTCTCTTTGAAGCAGCAGTCGAGTTTTACTAAAATAAATACCCACCTTACTTCTTTCAGGCCCTCCAACTGGAGACTTTAGGGAGTGAGTCACGGCCGTGTGGCCCCACCTATTGCTGTACATATCCTGATGGCTTGTGAGTTGCGAATAGGAATTGTGAGGGGATGGTAGGTAACGTACTCTCAGACATAACTTACCACATGGGCCCTACGCCCTACTGCAACAAACCCAGGAATGCAGAAAAGTGCAAATCCGTGGTGTCAGATCCAGTAGTTACCAGCGTGCAATAAGCCGATTAATTAAGCCAACAGCATTGCATATGTTCGAGGCCTGTTCTTATATTGACTACGCAGGAAGTATTACACGACACAAAGAACGCCCAGTCTGTACCTAACCTGCAAGTAGCTTAATCATCAGAAATCGTACCAATTATTGTGGCTCATTCTTACTGTAGCGGTTGCATTCCTTAGCTTTTCTGCGCTTCGACCCTATGGAATGTGGGCACTGCAATATAAATAAGCCTCTCAGCCCTGCCAGTAAGCTGGTGCGGCTGAAAAACTACGATAGAGAAAATACCTATGTGAAAAAAAAAAAAAAAAAAATTTAATAGCCTCTATTACGAATAATTAGATCGGTATCATAAGTTCTAATTCAATGTATCCAAGGCGGGGTAGCATCTGGGCTGACGCGAGTGGCTCTAGCTAGCTCGACATCATGCCCAGCCTACATTGTATGAAATAATAGCAACAGTGTGTAAAATGGGTACTAGCTATCTCTCATTGCATCTACGTTCAAAACAACGCTCTTCTTCCTTGCAATTGAATCCGAATCATTGGGTCAACCACGTGACTAAAGAAACGGCGGAATGAAAGATAAAGTTTGGGAAAAAGATTTTCAATCTAATCGCAGTATCTAGAGAAGCATCTTACTCATACGCGTGGGAGAAATAGTCTTGGCGAATGGTAATACTCCAAAACCTTCCTCCGCCCGGTACATATCCACTGACTACATACATGCAGGTTAAGTACATGCACCCTCGCGGGTTACCGTATTCGGTCCAAATGTCTTACCAAAAATACCCTATCATATCAGCCTCCACCAAAGGACACACAGAGAACCACATTCGTGTACCACCTCACCCCCACCTGCCCTAAAACGGCTTTGGTTCTTTGTGTTGTGCAACCTCAGCCCACCACTTAAGCTTCGGGAAAGCACCACCAGTACCCAAAATAAGCTACCACAGGCTTGGAAGTGCTTGAATTAAAAGCTGCACCCCATGATTTGGTGGTCGGTGCGTTTATTGGCTGCAACAACCGATTCCTTGCATAGCCCTACGATAAAGATGAAAAAGAAATTATAGTAATATTTAGTCTCTTTTTCCTTTCCGCACTTTAAGCGGGATACGTTAAGGCATATCAGCCTCTGTAACTGGGCTGATGCTGTAAAGGTTTAGCCATTAGTACAAAGTGGGCGTTGTATGAACATGCTACTAGGTAGATATCTCACAGCATTAGCTTGCAGATACCGCCAGCATGGTAAGATTGGGGAGGTGAGCGCATATCTTCTTATGTATACGGTACTGTACTTATCAATATACAAGTTAACTAGAAAGATACTTGTAGGACCCATAAGTAACATGACATGGGTTTGAAGCACAAAATACCCAAACTCAGGAACTTATACGAGGGCAAGGAGAATCCTGTGTATGTACAAGAAATATGGTGATTCTAGCAGGACCCGGAAGAGTGCTCAGGTGCTTCTGATTTATTATTGGTATAGATGGCTTGACACATTGCATGTACAATTAATTGCACTTTGGCTTACTGTTTTTGGACGGTAATTGAGTTGCACTTCTCAAAAAAACGTGCTGGGCAGTGTCAAAGTCAGAAGAGGTCAATGATTGTGATCTCGAAAATGCAGGGCCCGATCGGATCAGCTGCGGCTGGAGGGACTCCAGGGTGTAGGCCCGCCATCATGATAAATACCACTCGATATTCCACCTCAATTATCTCTTCCCTTCCTCATCCACTTGGACATCCAACAGCAAGACTACTACAGCTTCAGTCTACTACTTCTTCTTCGCTTCAACCAAACAAGAAAACTACTTAGTTTCAGATCTTCCTCTTCGAGTCTTTCAAAATGAAGTTCACTATCCTCACAGCTGCTCTCGCTCTCTTCAATGGCTTGGTTGCCTCCGCTCCCGTCGCAGAGGCGGAAGTTGAATCTCAGCTCGAGGCCCGCCAACAGGCAGTCTACTACCCTGATACCCCAATGGCCGTTATTTGGAGCCCAAGCTATGGGTACGCCAGCGACAGCTGGGTCTCAATTGGCAGAGTATGTTCCCAGTATCTATATCAGCGATCAACAGATCACTAACAAGTTTGGAAATAGTGGACCTATCAAGGCGTGCAATATGACACCAACACCCTCATCAGCTATTCTTTGCCGGACGGCCTCAAGGGCAAGACGTGCCAGTTTATCCTCGGTAACGGTTTCTATGCTGGCGGTACCCGCAAAGTCCAGCTCTTTAGCGTCGGCGGCCCCATCAGTACCACAAACACCTTTACCTCCCGCCCTTACCGCAACATCCATTACGGCATCTTCACTATTGCTCCAGATGGTGCATCGGCCACTTGGGATGCCATCCCACCTCCTAAATTCCCCTGCCCGGAAAAAGCAACCACTCTCGGATATGAGGTTGTTCCTCAGGGTGATGAGGACTGGGCCGGCTGGTACTCCCACAGCGGGCTTGCAATCCAGGTTGTCTAAATGGTTAATATCTTGGCGGGGTTTAGTTAGTTTTGGATATGCTATTTCTGGTTTTAGAGGGATCTAGTTCTACTCTACTAGACTACAGTACCCTGGTTCTCTTTTGTCTTTCTTTTGTCTTTTTTTTGATTTTATGGGTGGATCGGTATCGGGGATGGTGTTTTGGGGGGCGGTAGTGCGAGCAATACTTTAGTGTGACCGGTGATTGGGTTAAAGTTTTTGTTTTTAACTCATGATCAGGGGCTCTATTGTACCTAATTCTTTGCGATTTACAAATTTACACTTAGATTTAAAACCTGAACCTGTTCCTAAGAGTGCGAGTGATTAAAGCCTAAAATATTTGTTTGCAATAGTTAGAATGAAAGAATTGACCAAGAGAAAGGCGCCAGTTTCCCGCAAAACCTTCCGAGACAGCCACTGTAGCTGTAATTAAGTTCGGTAGCCCCAAAATTCTAGTATCGATTGGTTGATTGGTGCTTCACCAAGGTTCTAGTAGAGTGAGTCTTGTGTCTAGCTACTTATCTAGGTAGACTATGTTAATTGACCTAATGGTATCTGCGCGGCTGGAGATTTGACAAACAAACGTGCGTTGATTCTTGAATACCACTAATATCTTATTTAGGTAACATTCACCAAGCCTGAACATCACCTTCTAGTACCACCACCACCGGTGCACCGCCACCGCCACCGCCACCACCATCACCATCAACATCACGCATACCAGAACCATTAACTACACGGTCAAATATCGTCTCACCATGTTGCACATCAGTCCACATGGCATAGGTATACATACCAAGTTAAACGGCCACACCACGATCTCGGAATACGAGGTGTGCAACCTTAATTAAGCATACCTACCCAATGAGTGCGTTGGCATACCGTGCCAAACGGCCCGATATAACTGAGTCAAGTATATATCCGTTACACAGAAGCCGAGGTGGGCCATGGTTAAGGTTGGTCCAGGGTTACGATTGCTGAGGAAGTTATTAACGTTAAGTGCCACTATTTATGTGAATATATATGCCTATGAGCTTATAAGCTGACATAGGTTGGTTCAACAGAGATGACAGTACACTATCACGTTTCGTGACAATCCATGTCGTTACCAAGGTTGATAACTTTCCTGTTATAGATTTTGAAATTTTTTATCAAGCATATTAGACTGGTTGTTTCACAGGCTAAACCGGCTGATGATAATGCCTCGATTTGAGATGCCTAATATCATGGGAGTACAAGTCTCGAGCTCTCTAATCAGATCTAGAAACTTTAATGGCCTAACTACATATATTCAATTAGCATAGAGGCTAGAACTATACCCGAAGAATAAGTATATGAGCTCAACTACAAACTCATAGAGCTGCCCGCAAGCACACGAAATGTTTTTATAGCCATTATACATACATGTATATTGGCTATCCCCTTAGTTGGACATGCGAGCAGCGATGCATAACAGACTTACTGTATACAGCGGGGCCTCGTACCATTATATCTGAGAGTACCCTTACTTATAGTGAGAGAGCGTACTAAGTGCGGGCATTTCTTTTTTGTTTAATTAATTACCAAGCACAGGCATACAAAAACCAAAGAAAACGTCTTTAACTTCAAAGGAGCACCTTGAAGTCATCTTTTGCTATATATATCTAGCCATGAGGCCATATATAGACCTATGATGCAATGGTATCAAGAAGCTGCTATCGGAGTAGACTACTTTTCTATATCCATGCATATAAACAAAAAGCACCCTACGTATAAGTGGGGTCTAGAGGAGGTATAGCTGCTTAATGTACATAAATAAGCTAGTTGATGTATCTCCTTTATCACGTGTTGCACCGTATCAAGACCATAGAGGAAATGCCTACCCTATTTAATTTGTTTCTTTATAATTACTTAGCCACTACCTACTATGCCAAGATATAGGTATGTACCAGTTATTATAAAGGAGCTGTAAAATTACCCGGCACTATTTATCTCGTTATGCAAGACAGATAAGGAGTTAATGTCATGCACGCGTGTTTTTTTGTTTGTCTTAAGGCGGGAAGGATATAGCGAGTGACAACCCGTGATTGAGCCGGTGCTAGCCTAGTATTACTCTAGCTGCCCAGACTGGAAATATATGCGTTTGCTTTGTATACCACTCGCGCGAGTAAAATCAGTTCCTATACTATGTTATACAGATACCAAAGGTATGATAGATCAATGCATAAACCCATCTCAAGGGGCACGGAACCAAACCAACCTGAACCTCCGGACCTGATGCACAGCACCGCGCTAAATTAATAATTAAATCACATCTATAGTCTACAGTAATAACGCCTTCCTTTATATATATCCACCCCACCCCCCATTACGACCCACCACAATCACGAATATCTCCCACCCCTCCTAATCTTTACCACCTCATCCTCAACCCCCAATGCCACATGCCCGAACCCAACCCCATCCCCATCTCCACCTCCACGCTTTCCCACCTCTCCAAACCTAAACCTCAATCTCTGCAGCTCCCTCGGTAGTGGCTCACCCCCCAAGCATGCTCCCGCCGCCAACCTATCCAGCGTACTATTCCTCGTCGTCAGCAGAAACGTCGAGAAGCTGTCGTCACTACTAACTCCGTTCTTCGCCAGTGCCACGAAGCCCAGCACCCCCACGACCAGAGCGACAGCAACGCCGGCGGTGTACACGCCGACGAGCTTCTCCCAGTTGTAGGTATAGATGTTGCTGTATTTCGTTGACTTACAGATGGTGGTAGTTTTGGTGGCGTAGATGAGCGTGCGGTCGGAGAGGAGGGAGACCACCATGTTTTGGACCATGGACTCGATGGCAGGCGCGAGGTTAGGGACGGTCTTCATGTTGTTTGTGGTGCTGTTGGGGGAGGCAAGGGAGGTAGACATCACTTTTGTCTGTGTGATCCGCATTTCTTGCGTACTCTTGAAGTACTCCTGGCCGTCCATGGAGTAATTGAAATGGCTGATGCCGGTGGAAACGTCACCGGCGAGGATGTCGACCAGGGTATCAAAAAGTGCCCAGTTGGAGATATAGACCCGCGAGTATGTAGTATTGAACGACGGCTCCTCAGTAACGGCAGATAACATCTTTACCTTGTCAATTGTGGGCCCCCTGATTCGGCCGTCGTTGATATCAACCGTGACTGAGTATTCCGCAATCGAGTTCACGCACGAATACGTATGCCACTCCCACGTATCAGGATCCCCCGTTTCCTCGCCTGGCGCTCGCAGATTTCCGACTGATAGCTGGTTCCATACCTTTTCCGCCCTGGCTGCACTGAAGACGGGGCTCAGGCCGCCAACGGACTGGATGGGGATTTTTGTGGTGGAGAGCGGATCGTCGACTTTCCAGGCCGCCAATTCTGTGCAGTTTACGGCAGGCCCTATGAACTGAATACTATAACTACACTCCTCCCCGCACTCTTCCTCCACAACTAGATCATTGGAGACCAAGGCCTGCCCAGAGAACGCGGCAGTCGTAAAGATACTACTAGCACGGGGACTAGGATTGTGGTAGACCTCCTCGAATATGTCTCCGAGCGTGGTGCCGTTGGCAAGATTGTACCATTTCAACCCTTCCAACGGCTTAACATCAAAGTTGAAGTTGAGTGACGGGACTGCACACCCGCCCACCTTTTGCTTCCCGGAGGAAAAAACGGAAATGGTTGTTGGCGTAAAAATCGCCACGACAGGCAATGACCATATAATCAATGCCAGGAACGTATTAAATTTTGCCCTTGATACCATCTCCCCACTGAGGAAATGCATGGGATCTGTCCCAGCCCCAAACATTGCATTTATACCCATGAGTGTCATGGACTTCTCCCTCAGCGTCACCCACACCCACTGTTTTCTCGAGATCTCAACAACCCCCGACAAAGCTGCCCGCGACAGGAACGCTAGCCCAGTCCCTATCCGGTTTACCCACTCCTGTTTTTCGGCGGAGCCTGCGGGGGTGCCGTGCAGAAAGTTGTAGTAATAATGGTGAATGATGGCAGTACCGAGGCCGACAAGAAAAAGACCAATCATAGCGATTGGTGTTCGCCAATGTATTCCCCATGGTGCAATCAAGGCGTTACCTTCGGAGTCTATAGGTGTGCTGACGGACTTTAAAGGGTGTGGGCTTGTTGGTTGGAGGTCTTCTGAGGAGGCAAGCCATGTGCGGGAAAGACTAGTACTAGATCCAGAGTGTTTAAGGTACCGTGACTCAAAGGTGGTTATACGCCCTGTCTTTGAGGGTAGTGTGAGGTTCCCGAGTGGGATATCGTTGTAGCCATCAGGGTCTGTGGCGTTGTCTGCGAAGGGATCATCATGGCTAATGGGCGGGGATTTTATGATTGGCATATCAGGTGCATGTGTGTGTTAACAGCAACAACAACTGATGGAGACGATAATGATTGAACCTGTTCAGCGGGCTATGGAGCTATCTATACCATGATTTATTAGTATTCCGTGCATAGATTGTTGACAGATATAGATACGACTTCTTAAACAGAAAGAAATATAGTGATTTAATGCGCAACTAGTCATGTCTTTATAGCTCCCGTCAAGGGAAACCATCCGTCTGGGCACGGTATATATCCCGAGTTGGACTGTTTTCGTCACGCTGTCAGCATCCCCTGGCTACACATCTCCCACATACGGATTTTTTCACAACCCCCAACCAATAATAACCATGTCCATTGTTCCTGACTTTGTCGGGTAATAAGCCGGTTTACCCCTCACTACGGGCTTTACCGTTATGCCCCGGGCAAGAGAACTTATCAAATATCAATTACCCAAACCAGGAATTCAGCGCCGCAAGGTCGACGGCATCATGAAGCGGAATTCGCTATTGATGCGACTCTGTGAAGAAAAATCGAGAGAAAAATGTATTCAGCACTAGAGATTTTTAGCCAACAATTAATTCATTCAGCTACTTTACTACTAACCACAACCTTAGAAGCGGATTGAGTAGATCTTGAAAGATTGAATACCATCTTCACTACCTTCCCGAAAAGTGTCTCTGAACCCTCCTCGTATTCGTATAACAGATGAACAAGGTTAGTCTTAAGCTTAATGATAGGGGGAGGGGAGGGTGCAATGCGTACCTAAACATTCGCTTGAAGGCTAGGGAGGTTAGAGCTTGTTCCTGTCATGCAGCCAGGATTCACAGCCTCACTGGTTCAGCTGGAGGAGAGAAAACTTACCCCTGCCAAGAGCTATCCTTGTAGCACTACATGTATGCAGTGCCAAGATGAGCGAGTGATAACATATGCATGGATACCCCATTGTCGTACGGATGCGCGGGATCCGGCTACCGAGCCATGGCTCTGGACCATGCACTCACTGGTGTGTCAAGCTTTTTAATGGGACGGGAATTGGCCTCCAGAATCCTGATTCTTTACTGTAACTTGCCCAGTGCATTATATATATTACCTCTTCCCTGGGGATGTGATGCTGGGTAGGTACATCATTTATATGCACATCCGGTCTCGGCCTCCGTCCGCTATGCCTAATGTACATATCAGTATTCATCATCCTGTACGACAAAAGGTACGACAAACTAGATATAAAGTAGCTACATCCCACTGCGTTTTCTAATCTCTCCCGAGCAGATAACAGTTTCTCTTGGTAGCCGTGATATCACTAATTCCCGATGACGAGCTTCGAACTACACTTATATGTCCCCACATTAGAGAGCCAGTACTACAGTCGTCTTTCACCACCCTACATTATCAAGATGGCAAACCTATCTTACAACATATCTTCAAGCAATGCCAAAGAGCCCCACCTAACCAAGGCACAGAACAGACCAAGAGACCGTCGCAGTATATCAGCACCAGCGCCACCACCACCAATACACCCCCGCCCATAGAAGGCTCTAGATGGTATTCGAGATCAACAAAGGATGAAGAAGGTGTTTAGGATGTGTAGCGAGAGATTGGGCTCTTCTCGTGATGGATAAGATCTAGAGTTGTTCGAGAAGCATATAGGAAACCAGTAACGTGTCGGCAACTGTACGCTCCCCTATCTGTGGCACGTATAACCGTCAACACAGCCAACCAAATTTACATGTAGCTTTTGGGCCACAGGTGCCCCATCTAAAGTCCCAACATGCTGGGTCGCTCACCACATCCAATCCATGATGTCGTTCTCTAGCTGCCAACTGCCCAAGGAAAACCGACTCCAACCCGACTCAGAGCCCTCTCGATGAGCGTACCAGAATGGACTACCCCTTTCCAGCCCTAGCCCGGACTCTCATAACAAACTCCAAAAGGGTCCTGATGGTCAGCAATGAGGGGGCAATATGTGTATGACGGCTTTGTACTGAATATGTGTAGGTAGCAGACGCTCTCCGCCTGAGATAGGGCAGGACGGAACTTTAAATCTCAATCGATGCACCCGTCGCTTCACCAGATCTCCAAGGCTTCTACTATCTGGAACCCGTCCCTAAAATATCACATGTAGTTAGCCCAGCCTCGTACACGACCCGCAAGATTTCTGGACGGCTAACTATAACGACTACCTCCAAACGCCATACTAAAGAGTGCATGTCTTTTCCGAGCTGTAACCGGGCCATAGTCACGACGCTAGCTGCCAGAGGCGGGCCGTACTTTATCCTACACTCGCCCGGAAAGGCATCTAGCCCAACGCGCGTCCACTTTATGGCCACAGTTAACCCAACACCAGACCGTAACTAACACCTGCACGCCAAGAGACAGAACCAATACTTCAAAGTACACATGCGGATACCAGGTTGACTATGTACTTACGATACGGGGCCCTGTCGATGAAAGAAAGGCCCGCACCAACGAGACCATCCCCCCCACACACGATCATTAGCACTGCTAATACTCGCAGCTAGGGACATCATTTATCTTGTCACTAACAGTATCTTGGTAGCGACAAACGGTCTTGACTGCTCAGACGATGGGAAAGGCCACCGACCCAAGATGGAGAAGGGCGTGCGGTGTGTGATGGGCGATGGATAATCCAGGAGATCCTCAAACGCCACTGTCACCCGGCTATGAAAAAAGAAACTTTGGGCCGGAATAGTGCGATGTGGCATAGATAAGCAGTTTCCTTAGCTGGATGCCTGGGTGCTAGTGCGTAACGTCGATTACATGCTTGGTAATGAATACTCTGGCCCAAGAGAAGATGCCAAACATCTTGAACAGGCAACTAGATGAAGATTACGGGAAACAGTTATACGCAACAGTACCTAGGGTGTTGAGAAGTGATGCTACCTTGGCTTGAAAAATGCCTAAACGGCTACAAAATGTTACTACATAGGGAAGAGGCCACCTCGGGATGGAAAAAAAATGGGTGGCAAAGGGCTCACATTGAATTACTTTCTGACAATGGAAAGAATCTAAATGCTCGTATTAACCTAGAATAACTTTGTGGTAAGCAAGTACTCTTTAATAGTTGATAAACCATCCAGATATGCATGCATCACTCTGGATACAACTGAGACGATATTTTAAATGGTAGTTAGTATTTTTCTTTCTTATCTTTTCTGGCCTAAACAAACGAAATGGACGTCCATGTCCGATATCTAACCGAAAGATGTACAAATGAGATAATTATTGAAGATGCACTATTATACCAGGCCCCCCCAGCACCCATGTCAAAAACCGAGCTGCCACTGTGGGCGCAAACGCCCCATCTCCGCCTTGTCCCCGCTCCCGCCCTCTCACTCACTCACCGTCTTCCCCCCATCACCCCCCCACCCGCCCATTACAACTCATCACAGAGCCCATACTCCTCACACCTTTGCCAACTAATCCTATCCCCCTCCTCTACCTTCTCCATCTTCGCCTCCTCTATCTCCACGCCGGGCAGCCCCACTAAGACAACATCCTCGGCCACGCTCGCTGATGGCCCAGTAGGGCTAACGGTGATGGTGTAGTATATAGTTTCTATAACCGTGACAGTTAGGACGCGGCCGTTGCAATGAGGCTTCCTAAGGGCATATGGTATATTGTGGGCGTCGCGACTAGTAACCTCGGGAGGGACAGGAGTCAGTGGAGTGGTGAGTGTGAGGAGGTTAAGGTAGTGGAGGAGTTGTAGGGCGGTGAAGATGAACATTGGACTAGGAATTGATAAGATATATATATATATATATATATAGCTAGTAGGCCGGGGTTATTTCGTGATTGATTGAGGGAGCTATTGCTTTCGTTTGGACGTGGTTTAGTATGTTTGGTTTTGGTCTGGCGATGTGGAGCTGACTGCTATTAGATGTACCGCCTTGGTCCAGCTGACTACTACATGTAACTATCAACTCCAGAACCGTCGGACTGTGCCGCGGAAGGATGGCCCTGTGAGTTAGTGACAGCTCAGTCAGTTGGCACTTTCCAGCTCGAGTAGTTTGTTTTTTGCTGTGGGCTAACTGGATGGTGCAACGCGAGTGATTGAGGGTGACCCGCCTACTATTTTGGGGGGGGGGGGCGTTTCGGTTGGAGAGCGGGTTTTTGGAGGATAGGGTATAGGGTATAGGGTTTTGGGTCTGGGTTTGGGGTTTTTTGTTTAGCTGTGGGTTAGGTGAGGTGAGGTGGGTGAGTTGATGGTGGGTTGAGCAGGAAATGGATGGATGACGTCACATATAGTGTTTCAAAACAAAACGGGATGGAAAGTAAAGTTAGGATGAGAGGAGAGGAGGGGGAATGGTATGGTGAAAAGTGTAGATTAATGTCCCTGCCGCTCTCTTACCGGGCCCTCACTCGAGCATTCCAACGTGCGGAATTGTCGCAGATTAACCAGTAACGAAGATCCACCCTCAAATTCCCTACTGCTTTAACGTACTACTGAATACAAATTATTACAAGAGAGAAAGAGGCTAGGCCAGCTAGTAGCCGTCTGCAGAGTAGAGTAGCTAGGTCGTAAATAGACAAGGTGCTGGCACCACTCTCATTGGTGCGCGTTTCGAGTGATGGGTTGTGCACGGGCGCCGGATCTCGGCACTTGCTTGGGTTTTGGGTTGGGTTTGAGTCTGGAGATCGTGAACCGGGCTGTTGGTGTTTGGTACTATTCTAATACGTATACTCGCAACTTCCTGACGTTTGTAAAAGGAACCGCTATTGCATACCATAACGGACGAGCCAGTGGCTCGAGAATCCCATTAAAATAAATACCAATACGCGCCAAGTCCAAAATTTAGTATGGTTAAAAACGTCAGGAAGTTGAAGTTTCGAGTACTAGTACATACCCTCTACTTTATATCGTTATTCTTTAGGGATGGAGTGCTATTTAGATGCCTTTGATTCACTTCCGTGGATCGACCTGGAGATCTTGAGGTTTGATTCCAATGCAGTCAGATCCAGATGCAAGCCCCGGAGTCTCAGTTGCTGTACTCTACTCAATTTGCGACGAGACACGTCGGGGGTGCGGGGGGATAATATATATAAGTACCTACTCCCCGCGGGACGTCGGGCATGAAAAGTGAAGTGGAGGGGTTGCAGCACCAACTGCAGCGGACTTTAAACTACGCACGCGCCAGTCCGGTGTTCGTGTCGGATATGGCGGAGATTTTTGCGCCTGGGGGGGTGGTGGTGGTGGTGGTGGTGGGGTGAGACAGATGTTTGGTTTAGGGGTGGTTGGAGCTCACTGGGCGCTGCATGCACACTTAATTTGGAGACGAACCGAACCGCTCTTGTTTTTGTTTTTATTGATGGAGGTGACGGGACTCTGACTTCATGGCTTACTGGATGCTGAATAGTGGTGGTGGTGGTGGTGGGTTAACGAAGGAGAGAGGTGGAGGAGATCAGGGGGGCGCTTGTTCGTCGTCCTTTTGCTGCCCTGCCATGGCTCATGCTGCACCGTTCACACTATCTTATACCCTAGCCGAGACGAGACGCGGTTATTTAGGGGCCACCAACGAACCGAGCATGACTTATGCACAGACAGGGGTCCCTAGTGACGCGTAAAAGTTGAGGCTGCTATTTTTCCTGCAGCGGGAATTTAATGAGCCTCTTTTCCCCATGTTTGTTTGTACCGCGATTAATTGCAACCATTGATCTAATGCGAGTCTTGAGGAATAGGGCTAGCTACAATAGCGCTACGGAGATAGATGCATCGATCTCATCTTTACACAGGTTGTTTGTTTAAACACGTATTCATGCGGCATTGTCTGTGATCGATCGTCCGTCAGTTCTGGAAGATGCTGCCTACATGTATGTCTGGGCCGGGGGAGTGGTGTTTTATATAGTACTTACATGTACTCAGCAGGCGCCTTCTCATCCTACGAATACATGTATGTACTTCAGGGTACGCACATTTGATACACACCCCGTCATGCTGGTTGAATATCATTTGACAGGTAGGGTGTTAGTATCTGTATCAGTATCTGTACAACAGAGACAGATAGACAGATAGACAAGTAGGCAGATAGAGACAGAGATAGACATGAGGAAGTATGTGAGCACTCTAATGTCAAGTCGCTTGCTTCCTTGATGCGTCGGTCTGTGCTGTGTGTGTGTGTGTGTGTGTGTGCAACCTTTAGAGGGAGGGAAAAAAAAAAAAAAAAAAAAGAATAGAAAAAACAGGCTTTTCTCTTTATGATCACCCTTCCCGTCTCTCATTATTAGAAGTCTTTAATTTCCTGAGAGAAGGAATTATCACCAACCAACAGCCAGTGCTTCCACAGACACAGACAGCAAAAAGTCTGAACTCTGAATTAAGTACTCTCTACTAGGTCTACTCTGGCACACACCTACACTCAAAGTGCAAAACCCACCCACTCGTACTCGCCAACTCTCACACTCTCACGCTCTCACACACCACCGTCACTTTCCATATCACAATCCACACACCCCCCCCTTTTTCATCGTGATCTGTGGTGGTTTGTTTGATCGATTCGATTTCCCCATTCACCCCATCTCATCATCCAACCCGCAGTAGGCCCGGCAGCCCATCGATTACATTCTTCCAGCAATCATATGTCAATTCCTGATAATAATAATACTACATAGATAGATATACACCAACAGCTACTTAATTTATCCTTTATCATCTTCCGTCCTTCCGTCCATCCGTCCTTTGGTGCTGCTACTGCTGCTGCTACCCATACTTCAATTCATTCATTCCTTTTATTTCAATTCCCCTCCCTCCTCCTCTTACCCCCCTCCCCCCCTCCCCCTCTCCCCCTTGAACGGAGTTCGTCCCACCCTCCACTCCCATCAGAACTTGTCTGCTTACATCCCCTTTGTTGCCTGCTGCTGCTGTTACTGTTGTTGCCTGCCTTACCTACTGTGCCCACAACTAAAAAGATGCCCTCTCGCTCTGCTGCCCCAACTCCTTCGGGATACCGCAGACTAAGTGGGAACAGCAGCGTCTCATCCCACCAACCAACCCCAGACTCTTCCCGAAAACTAACAGAATCCTTGAGCTCTCTCTCTCTACAAGCGGTCATATCATCCCCTATCCAGGCAGGAGCAGCAGCAGCAGCAGCAGCGGCGGCAACAGGAGCAGTAACAAGCACTACTACAAACAATACCAACAAGCATTCCCCTTCACAGCTGCTTCCCCGTCGGTCAAGCATGGATTTCCGCAATGGAGGAGGCCGCGACTCAACCCCGTCATCACCGTTTCCCGACGGCACCCCCCGCAGAACCCTCTCTAGAGCCCCCTCTACACCCAACATCAGAAAGCGGCCATCAATCAACTCTCTGACATCCGACACAACCTCCACTCTCTTGTCATCACCCCTCATTCCTAGCAGTGGCAGAGCAAATCTTGGAAGACGCTCCAGTATGATGTCGCTACGGTCCCTCTCGGTTGCCACGCCCGACCCTGCAATGACAATCCCACCCCTGTACCGAAGAGAGGGAATCCCAGTTCAGGATTTGACAGCGCCAACCACCGTCGTGTTCCATGACACGAGCTACCGCCACAAGTACTCCCGGCCCAACACTACCAAGGCCGACCTTGCCACGATCGTGGAGCGGCCAGAGAGGATCTCTGCCGCTACCCTTGGCGTCACCGCCGCACAGACCCGCATCGGGAGGGGAAAGCTGTCGGTGAGGAAGTCGGTGCGCATGGGCGGGCTGTTGGACCCAGAGGTCATGCTGGTGCATGCTCATGGTGATGGGAGAAGCGGGAAGAAGACGTGGCCGGAGGAGCTGGCGGCAATGTGTGGACTGGCGGCGGAGAAGCTAAAGAAGGGCGAGTGCGAGGTGCCAAAGAGCTTCCATCAGGGGGATCTGTATCTCTGTGGGGAGAGCAGGGAGGATCTAGAGGGGTGTCTGGGCGCGCTGTATGATGGGGTGGATATTGTCTTTGGGTGTGCGAATGGGCTGGATGGGCATGAGATGGATGAGGAAGATCAGAGTGGGGTCAAGAGGGCGTTTGTGTGCATTAGACCCCCAGGTATGTTTTCTAATATAGAGAGGGAGTGATAATACTGATTTTTTTTTATCTAGGGCATCATTGTGCTGAAACACAGCCGTCAGGGTTCTGCTGGTTGAATAATGTTCATATTGCTATTGCTCACGCCGCGCGACAACATGGGTTGACCCACGCAGTAATTTTGGATTTTGACCTGCACCACGGCGATGGCTCGCAGTCTATCGCATGGACGCTCAACAATATCGCCAACTCACCTAACCCATCGACAAAGAAGACGGCGGGAATCCATGTTCCAAATATTGGGTACTTCTCGTTGCACGACATTAATTCGTACCCCTGCGAAGATGGGGACATGGATAAAGTCAAGAATGCGAGCTTGAACCTGGAATCACATGGGCAATTTATCCACAACATTCACCTCAAGCCTTATAATAGCACTGAGGAATTTTGGGAGCTCTACGAGAACAAATATTACTCTATTATCGCCAAGGCGCGAGAATTCTTGTCTGAAGCGTCAGTCTCGAAGCCCAAGAAGAATGGTAGGGAATATAAGGCCGGTGTATTTATTTCGGCTGGATTTGACGCCAGTGAGCATGAGAGTTCTGGTATGCAGCGTCATGCCGTCAATGTCCCTACAAGCTTTTACGCAAGATTCACATCAGACGCCTTGGCCCTTGCGGAGCAGTATTGTGAAGGGCGAGTGCTGAGTGTTCTTGAAGGTGGGTATTCTGATAGAGCATTGATTACGGGCGTTATGGCCCACTTAGCAGGTCTGGCATGCCCTTCGCCAACGACTGTGAGCGGGTTTGTCCCACCATCAACTGGCCTGTTGCCAGTACCAGAACCTTATGCTACAAGGCCCTCATCGGCGGACCGCGGTTGGGATCCGGAATGGTGGGGCTCTGAGAGCATTGGGGAGTTGGAGAGATACTATGAGAAGATGACTCTCAAGAAGGTCGTTACAGATAAACCTTCGACATCATACTTATCAGCCACTGCTGCCTCCGTTGCACGATCCGAGACTCCACGACGTGTAATTAGCAGCACCGGCACCGGGAACAGTCCCCCACAGCCACCACCACTCGTCCCATGGGAAGTTCGGGCATTTGAGCTCAGCAGGAAGATCATCCCCGAGTTTCAGGAATCGGTCGAGATCCCACCCCTTGACAAGTCCGCCAAGAGCAAACGTCATTCGGTCGCTGTTGTGCCTGACTCAAGCACTCGTGTTCTCCGTGACCGCAAGGCTAAAACACCAGATGCCACGGCTCCCCTCGAAGTTCGACGGAGGAGGACAACCACTGGCGGGGCAGTCAGCACTACTTCTAGCCGTGCACCCTCCCGAGCACCCTCCCGAGCCCTCAGCACCCGTGGGACCACCCCCTTGCCACCAAGAGATCTAGAACCAATACCCATTGCAACTGGCCGTAGGGTCGTATCAGCCAACGCTGGTACATCCACTGTAGCCCCCAGAACCCTCGCAAAGAAGTCGTCCGTCGTCGGCAACAGCCCAGGCCAGCGCTCGCCCCCAATACTCCTACGCAAAGCCTCTCTCACCACCTTCGACGGCACCCAAACCGCCACTACCTCCCCCTCCGCCAGCTCCGGAACCGGCACCGTCAGCGGTAGCGGATCCCCCCGCGCCGCTGTAGCCCCCAAGAAGGAGCTCAGCGAAGACCTTGTCAAGAAGTTCGCCAAGATCAAGATCACATACAAGAACCGCGAGAAGGAGGAAGAGATCATGCGCATGGAGCGCCAGAAAGAGGAGCTCGAGCGCAAACTTGAGGCCGAGAAGAAGCGTCTCGCCAACGGCGGCGGCCGCGCGCCCAAGAAGACCCCCGTTGTCGCTGCACACTCGCCCTCAGCGGCGCCGAACGATGGTGGTATGGCGAGGGCGCGCTCCGTGTCTGGTTCGGGATCTGTGAGGGCACAGATCAACGGGCTGGATAAAATTAGCGCGCAAGCGAATGGCGGACACGCGGAGAAGGAGACGAAGATGGTGTCGCCGCCGCTGGGGCAGGCGGGCACTTATAAGGGTGGAGAGATGAAGTTTTCGGCGGGGCCGGCGGGGTTCATGGGAAGGACGGGCTAGGGTAATGTATAATGGGGTAGTATAGCTTTCTGCATGAAGAAAGTGAGTAGTGTAGGAGGAGGGGCTAAAGGGCGTTTTGATTCATTGGAATGGGGGATTATTGGATCGGGGGGTTATCTTTTTTTTAAACTTCTCTTTTTACTACTTTTTTTTCCCCTGTTGTTTCTTTTGTCTAATTCTCCTTTGTTTTATTAACCAGTGGATTCATTAACACCCTCCCTCTCCGGCACTCTATGTCTGCACCAGCTCGGCGGTTTTTCTGGCTGTGTTTTGGCGGGACGGGGTAGGGTTCTTAAATACCTCATTAAAATTATTGCTTTTTTACAGTAACTAGTTTCTTTTTTCTCCTCTTCTCCTTTTTCTTTGTATTCTGTCTTTCCGCTTCGATCACGATTGTCTTGGGCATCATAGAAGTTGTGTGAACACAAGATGAGATATCAGGAGGGGCCATGGTGCCGTTTTGGGAAGGTGAATTTAGTTCCGTCATGAGGTGGCAGAGGTGGTGGGTATTAAGGAAGGCAGGAAGGTGGGGTTGTTGGGTTGTTGGGTGGTTGTGGAGTTTTTTTTTATTTATTTTTTATCTTCCCTTTGTTTTATATTCCATTTGTACCATTCTCTCCCCTCTTCTCTCGCCTCCCCCACCTGCTGCTGTTTGTGCCTGATAGAGAGAGGTGTGTGGAGGAGGTAGAGAGCTGTAATTCTATTTTTTTCTATTTCTATTTTCTACTTGTTTTTTTTACTCTGTAGAAGAGATGAAGAATTGATGTGGCATTGGAATATATTGATTGATTGATATACTGGCTTGAGGCGGATATAATGTTAATGTGTAGTTGACTTTTATATATTACTTATATTATTATTATTGGCTGTTAATTGGTGAGAGCTGTTGGGAGGAACGAGAGAAGCCAGGGTTAGGGCCAAAAGGACGCCTACCTAGTATGTAGTAAAGTTTGAGCGTGGCTGGTGCTGCGGGGAACCGAAACCGCGGGGAGGAGTTTACAGGGTAGATACCTAGGTGGTGGCAATTAATGATCCACCACGCATGCGCCGGCGATGGGGGAAGGAAACGGCAATGATCCTCCCCCCCCCCCCGTACCTTCCCACAAAGTTGCACTTGACGCCGGTGGTGAGTACCTATAAATCTAGGTACCTGGTTGAGATCGGTGTTGGTTCGGTGGACCAGATCATGTTTTTAACTTTGGTTTCTGGGCGGTCGTACCTAGCTAGGCTATGACATAAACACCCCCAAGAATGAGAGTCAAGATGTTGGTACAAGTTGTAGGAAACCAACCTCGGGGTCCTGTTGGCCTTTGGCGGTGCCGCTCGCTCCGGAGAAACAAAGATAGGGAGCTGCTCCGAGGATCTAGGAGGGAGGAGAACGAGGACGTTGGGAGTTGCCTTGTAGTGGCTGGTATGCAAGTGCACTTATTGTTGGTTGTTGATGTACTCTACTCTGGGCGTTTAATGGATCAATCAATTTACTCAGTACCCGATGCGAGGTCCTTTCACACGCAGAAATGGCCACTGGAATTGCAACCAAGAAATAACTGGGTGGGAATTGGGTGCTGCGCTCGGTGGGTGGTGAGATCCCTGGGCAGGGAATGAGAGTACTGCATGTAGATAACGAATTAACAATCAACCTGCCCCCCAGAGCAATGAGGCGAGTGATACTTTATGATTCAAATTCATGTTTGAGTTCACATCATAGCTTACCGGCTATGTTCTTTTGTATACCAGATCGTAAGCTTTTCCGATCCACTTCAGAGCACGGAACTACGGCTCATACTCCCCAAAGTACCAATCCCACACTTGAAAGGTACTCTTGGTCAAAAGGGCACCACCTCTAGGGGACTCTATTTGCAACGAAGGGGCAATATCCAGAGCCTGTGGCCTTTGTGCAGCAGTATAGATTAAGCGGAGTAGGTCTTATATCCGGTACCCATTTGTGTTGTAGCCCTACATACGCCTACCTCCCTTAGTTAAAGCGTTACAATTTTTTTTGATGATTGGGGTTATCGGAGGGCGGAGAAGAAATGAGCCGAATAGTTAACATTCAGGGCCCGTCTTGTTAATGCTCGGGCTTAGACCCTGATTCTACGCTATTATCTGATAACCTTGCATTGATATAGTAAACCCCACAGATCGCCGCGGACTCAGGTTTAAAAAATATGCAATTTTCATGAACTAAGCAAGTAATTCCTCCCATGCACCAAATCCAGAAACCACTCAACTACTATTGAGCCGTATCCATTAAAGAGAAACCCTGCATATAGAAGGAGACAAAGTTGACCAATCATCAATTCATAGCAAGAGAAAGACCTAATGAAAAAACAAGATATCATCGCAACGAAAAAAAATCCCTCCGATACAACATTCGTTCTCACACACATTCATTATAAAGGGGTCGGTCTTAAGCACTCTCTTGGAGAAGTGGGGCTCTCTCACGGTCCTCTCTCTCGCCACTTGCACCAAACATCTCCGGAACAGCAACGGAGCATGTAGCCAGGAAAACGATGGTCATAACGGCGAAGGCAAATGGCCACTGCAGAGCAATGGTCTTTGTGAAGAACTGGCCGACACCCAATCCGGCGCTCAAGAATGCTGTTGCAAACCCAACGTGCCAATCCTTGAAAGCGGCCAGGAAGAAGCCGGCGTACACGACGATTCCCCAGATGGCAACATTTGCAAGGATGCGACAAAACAGGTCATGGCAGTGAACCATCACGGCACCGTTCCAAACCACGAGGAAGAAGGTGAAGGTCAGTGGCATGGCAACAACTGGAGTGTGAATCCAGCGAGGGAGGGTAGAGTGGCGGAGGTACAAAGCGGTGAGCTGCAAGAACTGGATCGCCTGGACCAATTCGGAAAGGATAAAATGAGAGCGGCACCACAACATAATCCAAGTAAAGTGGAGGACGTTGAAAAGGATAAAGTGTGAGCCAACCGAGGCTGCAGCTTTGACATGAGCCTCATTTCCGGAGAAAAGATGACATATGTAGCCGATCTGAAGGATATAGAGGACAATCCAGTAGATGGACACGAAGACATGGGATTGGGTAAAGGGGGTTATATGAAGGTTTGAAATGCCCTAAACAGGAAAAATCTAATTAGTAAATGACTTCAATTCGTGTTATGGCAAGATCATAGCTCCGGGATATTCTGCACGTCGTAATAATTCGGCTAGGAGAGTTGATAGTAGTGGGGTTATGTGTAGTACAGGTTCCCGCATAAAAGGGGTGCTCACAAAAATGGTTCCATTGGTATAGCTCCCGTCTAACGGTGGGCTGTGGTTGTAGACAATTGCCGTGACGAAGGCTAGAAGGAAAGATAGTAGCGTAAGGATTTTGTACGCAAGAATATTACGCTGTGCATCAGGATCACGGGAGAATGGATTGGCTACAGAAACATCAAGATTAGCATCAATCAGGGAGTAAAGGGGAGTTAAAGTGGGGGTGGGGGGAATTATTACTGGGACCCATGACTGTTGTTGTTACTGTTGGTGTTGGTGTTATTTCTCTGTTACTGGTATTCAATTGTCCTTCCTCACAGTCTTTTCTCTCTCTCGTCACACAGACAGGAAGCAGATGAAGGAGTCCAGAAGAAGAAAGAAAGGGGGATCTGTGGTGGTTTTAATACTCCACAATTTGGCTGAGGGCTATGGATGACGTATACATAGGACAGCAAGAAGAGCTGTCCGTACCCCGCAACATTTGGTTGGGCCTTCAGGCCTTGGGGGACAAGGCACGAGACTAGCCACGCGGCAAATAGGAAAACCTGTTGGACAAAGATGGGCAATTGACCAATTACGATCCAAGGCAAAGGGGGGGCCTACAGCTAAATGCGGGAAAGATCCTCTCAATTTAGTCCAAGTATGAGTTAGATCCCGAGGTAAGGGCATTTCTTGATTTCAAGTGTGGCGTCTAACTACTACAAGGTAGTATGCATATGGGCTACAAACGGCGTTCTTAATTTTCCTGGATACCACTTCTGTTGCGTCCTCAAGTAGTTCGACCATAGTACTAGTACTATTGGATCAGTACCTCTGAATTACTACCCCATCCCCCTTCTGATTTTCATCTCTTACTTCCCTTCTGTACACATCCCCGGAACCTCATCGTGAATATCGAATCTCCACAAGTGGGATAACGTAGAAATTACGTCACTCGTATTTTACCCCAGGCTTGGCAAATCAACATCTGTGCAAGGGTCGGAGAGCATTGAAGCGACTGCATTCGATTGGCACACATGAAATTTCTCTGAACGTACGCCGGGGGATTCAGCCGCTCCAAAAATGTTACTAATCGATGTGTTGCCTAACTATCTTTGATTATTGTTACTATTTCACTTCCTTCTTAATATTTAAGCTGAGAGAGGCTTAGTGTTAAAGAACTGCAGCCCCCTTCACATGATCTCGGCTACTTTGCCGGTTTATGGCAAGTACAATGTTCGGCAAAAAAGGAAAAAAACAAAACGATCATGTCGGCGTTTGTTGTCACCCCCCAGAATAAAGAACCCCTCATCTGTGTTGAGTACAATCTCTCTACCTACTCTAACTTAGGTGTCTCTATCTCTATCTCTGTATAGTCTGGTACATTTCGTCCTTTGTATTTTCTACATACCTTCCTTCACCTTAGATCCTTTCTCCTCTCGGCTTCGGGTTCTCGCCCCCCACACCCCCCCCCCCTCCTCCCTTCCCGGGGTTGCGTGGTTGTTGAGCCTCAAAGCCTTTGTTGGCTGCCCTGCGTGACGACGGTGCTCACTGCCGTTTTTCGTAGCTGTCTCCTTCTGTTCTGTTTGCTTTGTCGCTAACTCCCCCTCCCTCGCCTAACCCTCCCCCCCCCCCCTAACAGCTTACCTACACATTCTGCAGTACGTTACTGGAAGCCAGCGCATCGATCACAGAAGCAAATCAGTCTACCCATCAATCATCAATCTCACCTGTCCCCCCCCCCTCAACTAGATGATACCGCGAAACTCATTCCAATCCTCTCCTTCCTCTTCGTCCGCTAACAATATGTCTGGTTCATTCCTCCCTGCTATCCCCGCTTCGTTACCAAGCTATCCAAAACACCATTCCTTTCATTACTCTCCACCAGCTCAGACTCATTCTGCGCAGTCCCCATCCCCAACCCTTGCCCCAACAAGGAAACGTCTCCAACAGAGGAGACCGGCTGATACCCCACCAAGTAGTTATAGTAATAATAACTACGATTCTGATGAGGACGTTATGCGCAACTCTCTCTATTCCGATACTGCTTTCCGTACATCTTTGGCTGGGAGTCGGAAACGAGGCCTAGCAGATGAAGATATAGAAGACGGGCCAAGAGGGAAACGTGTAGAGGTGTCCGGAGATGACGGCCGTCCAGCTGCCAAACGGAGGATTATTGATGTCGTTGGCAGCGTGGCGAGTAGAGTATGGGAGTTTTGCATCAGCAAAACTCCATTCTACTCGGGAGTCGATGAAAACATTCAAGGGAAGGAAGAAATGGCATTTGAACATGAGGTTCAACGACATATGAAAGCTATGCCAGGGGGGTACTCCAACCCTCAACTTCGGTTGCAAGGATCAGGGGGGGCTGGGGACGGTATGGGGACGCAATATTACTTTGCTTCGGCCCTACCGCCATCAACCACATACTGCCCCCCAGAGGTGCTCCAGCAGGAGGAATCAAAACAAGATAATACTGGTGGATTATCATCTCGCTGGGTTATGGTCTCTCCTACCCCCGTTGCGTCTACCGCTTGTCCGCGCCCCTCGACTGCAAACCATGTCCCCTTAAATTCTACCTCGAGAATTCCGCGCCCGTATACAGCGCCAAACAATTATACAACACCTCCATACTCACCCACCACGTATGCCACCACCGCAACTTCAACAACAACTGCTACTGCAACTGTGACACAGACAAGTGCCCCCCCACAGAGAAGTAGGAGAAACAGCACGGCTTCCAGTACGTCAACTTCACGGAGACCGCCAGCCAGGCCGGTTGTCGCTGCGAGTAGCCGAGCAAAACGGCCCGCCGTAGTGAGAACTAGACACACGCAAGCGTCCTCTGTCTCCGCACCAGGTTGCAATCCGGTTCCTCCGCAGTCTGCGTTCACCTTTGATGGAGCACTATCCTCTGGCAGGGGTGGTGCAGCATCATCAGCGAGTACCCGCTCCTCGAGGCGTAGATTGACGGGGGGTAGTATTTCCGGTGGTAGAGCTGTATCTATCGGCAGTAGTTACGGAGGAAGCTTTGGTGCTGGGCTTGCAAAGGGTGATGATGAGGACGAGGCAGATGAGAGTATCAGAAGGTTCAATGAAAAACTAAAGGATATGATTAGAGAAGGAAAAGAGGCCTTAGGAAGTCGCATTGAGGTTACCTACGACGACGACGAATATCTGGATGGGTTTTAGAAACTTAGGTTGGGGGGGTGGAGTGAAAAGAGAAAAAGAAAAAAAAGAAACCAGAAGAGAAATTTGCGTCAAGTCAGGGGCGAACATGTGACGCAGGAGTTTAATGTTATTTTTATGATGATTTTCTATTTACTTTACGAATTTCATGGAGTACTTATTGCTTTCGTTCATTGCGAGTTACAGGTCAACAGGAAGGGTCGGTCTTTGTGTGTATCTGTCAACTTTCTTCAGTGGGTCAGTCGGTCGGTCGGTCGGTTCGGTATTTTCTATATTGTATGTTATTCTCCTCTATTGCATTTTGGATACGGCTTTTTTCTATATACCTCAACGTATTAGGGTGCTTCTTTTTTGTCCCCTTTCTTTACTTTCTTTTCTCCCTCTTAGCACTGTACAGGGGTGTTCTAGTGTTTTTTCCAGCTAGGTGCTACCGAGAGGCTCGAATTTTATGGGCAAGTCCATGATCCAAAGTTTATCTTTTTACGGGACTTGTCTTCTATATATATATTTCGCCAAATAAACAAATAAGGAAATAAATAGGGCGACGGACGCGCATGAACAAAAGCGCCCAGACTCCATCTCGGAAAACCACGGAAGTCTCGGCATTCGGGCTATGTAATAAAACAAACCATTTGTCTAACTGGCAGGCCAGGTTGCAACCAGCTTAACTGACGGATTCATTCTTTAATGATATCTAAGTGGGGGAGTAACCGTAAGGCTTATTAATTTGCTTAGCCAGAAGGAAAAAAAAAGAAAAGAAAAAAGGAGGGGTCCTGTAATGAATGTGCATACGCAACATGCCTGTGTGCTTTGATCTCGAATCATCTATTATCACTCGGATATCATCACATTTGAAGATAGGGTTGAGCTGATTTATTTATTCATTAAGTAAGAGGATCGTGTGCATTATCACAAGAAGATAGATACGAGCCATCTTCCAAAAGAGGGGGGTAAGATATGGGGGCGGGGCTAGATAGTTCTGCGAAGACCTAGATCATTTGGGCTGACAAGAAGCACACATGTCGTAACCGTTAATGTAAACAAGCTTCGCTTTACCTGTGAGTTAATATAAGCCAATGCGAATACCATGTACTCCAATGTTATAAGACATTCAGGACCTGCGTGCGAGAATGCACGATACGTGCACTGGTGGTATAGATCGTCTGCAGGGACATTGACTGGAGCTATGGCATGGATTGACACCCAAGTCAGCTACATGTTGTACCTGGTCACAATCGCTGTTCTCTAAAAACCCTTGTCACACGCACATGTTACACGATGTCATACCGGCGGTGGAAAAGAACTAACACTTGCCAAGACATAATTTCTAATCTCGGGGCCTGAGTAGGAGTGGACCGGTGTATGAAAAGGAGAAGTACCTTTGGTTTCGTTCTACAATCGTTCGCCGGTGCTAACTCAATTAATTCTAGCCCTATAGGAGAGTCGTGTCGATTGATCCCCTCCCATAATCCTCACTGATGGAGTCATGATATGTGAAAAACCATGAAGCAAGAGCGTCGTGGATTTAATTAGTTGGGCCGCGGAACTAACAGCTCGATCTAGACTTGTATATATTGACCTGGCATCCCAACGCAGTACTCTATCTCACCGCAAAGAACAGATAGTCTTAGATTAGAAGCATATCGCGATGCCACGCATATAATGAAAATAGTAAAGAAATAACGCATGTCCAAGCTGCTCATATCAGCCACGGATACGGTTGGCTTGCGCGAGCTTATCTACACTATTGCTAAGTCCTACGCACTAGGTAGTTTCGCTGCTATTGGCAGTGCTTGTACATTAATTGGAAAGCGTGATCGGCAAAGGCTGAGCTCAACACTTGCTACATACTTCTACTCGGCATCTAGAATTCTCTATCGGTGAACCTGGAAAACTAAATATGATCTGTAATTAAAAGCTTGATCCAATTTTAATGTGCACTGACTTATAGGTGGTATGTAGCCTTAGACAGCTGCCCGGTTTTTGCATTGTGGCTCTTTCCAGTTGTTGTGTACGTGTGGCTCCGTACATGCATGTAAATAGTTACATACATTTTGCTGCTAATTTCTCAAAGCCAACGCACCGCCACCAGAGTGTTTTCTCTAGGGACCAGGATAGAGTTCTGCTTTAGCATAGACCCACAATGTAACAGATCGATTCATACCGTAGATACCTAAGTAGGAATTTAAGACTATTAATTGACTTTTATTTACTGATGCGTGTTTAAGCCACCCCAATATTTGATTGGTGCCTCGCGAAAGGCACATACGTACACACATCATATCAATGATCGAGTCTCGAGAAAATTGCAAGCCAAAGGAGCGCCTCCTCCCTGGGTTACGGGAAGCGACTGGACGGTTATATTCAGGTATTGGTGATCCTTGACCCTTGACTACATGTAGACATGGAATATCCTACTTCGATAAATCGCCAATCTACGGTGAGTTGAGACACACTATATATCGCCTACTCCTATTGATTATAATTACTTGCTAATAGTAAAACCCTGGGTTCTGAGTTCCTAATTGTTGAAGTAGAGTTAGGGGCGCGGGTCGGACAGTAATAGCCGTTGGCGGAAGTATGCCGTTGTAGAGGAAGGCGACGAGTTATGGCCAACTAGCCTATATAGAATCTCCAATAAGACGACTTCTGATATGTAGGTTAGCAATGCTGGAATTTCCACCTCTTAAAATCCGGGGAAAGCAAAAAGAAAGAACCTGGGAGTTCGATAATCAGGATCTGCCTTGCACACGGTAAGAAATTAGCCCCACAAAACTCCGGGGTGGATACTAAATGGAGGGACGCTTGGTCAGGTGAGCATAAATGCAAGAGTATGCACCCGGTCTTTTTGCAAGGTTTGGACATAGGGTGGATTGATCTCCGGCCCTGTCATGGTAGAAATATTCATATACTAGACTTCTTGGAGTAGGCAGGGATCCGGAGGGAACTTGAGATTTTCATGGCTATGTAGGGAAGATCGGTGAGGGTCGAAATCTCGTGATAGGAGAACAATTAAGAAGAGGAAAGGTTTCTCCACCGAAGCTTGCCCATCCGGCCGGTAACCCCAGCCGGGATAAATGCGAGTGACGAATTTTTTTGTGAATTTGTGGTGATAATATGGCGTGGCGTAACTATATAAGACCGGAAGCCTAGAGCCCTCTAGACCACACGTAGAACTGAATTTCCTACTAACCTGGCGGGATGCATCTCGGATATAAAGCTTTCTTCTCTAAGGACATTTCTTGTGTCAAGCTAACGGTTACTCGACAATAACGGTCTCGACGCTAGGGTCACGCAAAGAGTTCTAGAAACATTCTAATCCCTAGCGTTCTCAATATTATAGATCCACATTCCAACCCCCTAGACGTGATCCCTGCAAGTCAATAACCGTGTTCTATGCACGTACGTGCTTCTAGAAAAAAGAATGATACCTAGTGGGTCAAATCACCGCCACCACCTCCTCCCTCTCCGAAAAAAACAAAACAAAACAAAAAACAAAAAAAACAGGGGACCCTACACACGGACGCTCAATCTACCGTAGTAATATCAAGGATATCACGCTCAAACTCTTGAAATATGATTGGATAAAGAGCGCTGGAGTTAGAAGAGAGGATGAAAGGAGGTGGTGTAGAAGTGCATACCTCTAGGTTGTAGTACATGTACGTACGTGTATCGGGTGCATGAGTGGGTGTGCACGGAAGTGGGTGTTAACTTCGCACCGTCAATTGTTAACTTCATGCTGTTATTATTTCTTTTGTACCTTGCATGTATTCAGCCACCACCACCAAAAAAAAAAAAAAAAAAAAAACCTTGGTCCCATGCTGGTGTCTAAGATCATTATTTTCCCTCAGGGATTATCTATACAACAGTTGGCTGAATTAAAGGTATTAGTCAGCCTCCGTTTTTTCAGCTAGGTTTGATCTTGCGTTATACGTAACCAATTTTTTCGGGTTTTGAGAGTTCATTCCTGACATTATGGACTGGGCTATTGCATTCCATATAAAATTGTGGGCTTAGTGGCGTTATTTTATGGTGAGTAGTGACAGCCCAGTCTAAAAACGTCAGGAAAATACGAGTATGTAGCTATAGGTATGGCGCGAGAAGGCATAGGGGGTGGGTGTGCAAACCCCAGAGATTCTGTATGGGAGTTAGACCGTTAGGCTAGGGACTAGTACAATTATGGGAGTAGATCCCCCAATTTCTATAGACTGATTGGCTGCAAATGCTGAAGTTTACACACCTACCCTCCATAGCTTCTCGAGCCATATACATAGATTTGATGTACGACCTCCACCGGCAGGCTTTAACGTGAAAACTAGTACGTATGTCATGTAGTGCCTATACAGGCTTAGTTAGGTTTTATTCTTCAGCTGATTTATCTCGGATATACTATCTTATTCAATTATTACTTTGCCGCGTCTAATTGTTTAAAAACAAATAATTCATTCAGCTTGCCGCCACTGATATTCCCTGCGCTAGGTGGACACGTCCCCACTACCCCTGGTCTGGGCACCGGCTGGGGTTTTGAACTGACTCGACTCCTCAATAACAAATAAAACAAGACCTATCGTTTTATGCGAATATTTCGGAAGCGTAATCATTGCAATGATTCCTTCCATCAAATCTATTCTTAAACATATCTAGCTACCTGAATGAGTATATGTAACCTATGTATGAGGTAGTTGGAATCCCCCAAAAATTCTAGCTGTGCTGTAATTAAAGGCGACCGAGCGTAAGCAACTAATCTACATTGCTTTCCCGTGACATACGTGCGAAATCTCGTAAACCCGGTCATCAACACTCTATGTAGTACTTGGTTATGCAAGTAAATACTCCATATGTTGGTTTTTCAATGGGCACTATATCTTACCTTAATGATGTTGTTGTTTTAAATTTCGACGCGGGCGATCATAGGGTGTCGTGCCTAGCAGGACAGGGCACGTACTAAATTCGAAACAAGGAACCCTAGCTCGCGATCTAAGCACAAATAGACTAAACAATGATAAGACTAGATGAGACAGTATTTAGACACAACGGTCCTAATGTAGCCGCCGTGGACCGGGAGTCACGGAAGAACGTTAACTCAGCCTCCATGGATCCATTAGAAGCCAGTCGTCATCTTCTAGAGATATTCCATTTTAGCACACGCTATGATGTTTCACAAGCTGTTTAGAGAATTGTTGAGACTGCTGAATTAAGTGATTATTCTCAGCGTAAGAGAAAAGGGGAAACAGGGAAACTAGGATATTAGATAGGTATGTAAGTTGAACTATGCTGCTTCAGGCTTCTTGCTGATACTAGGAAAGAATTAACGAAATAAGTTGGCTGGTATCGATTTTTAGCACGGTCATGATCGATGTGATATAATATGTTAGGTGTTAATTGACTGTTTAACTCCGGGGTCTCGTTATCAAAATGGTGACATTCTGTTAGTGCCTTGCCCCATAACAGACATCTAGATATTTTTATGACTGACAAGCTTCTCTACTGTAGATTTAGCTACATTTACATTTATCAGTGCGGATATTAACTAGATGTAGCTAGAGAATTAATAATTGCGCCATAGGCCATCCTATAAAGAGATTGCACTAAATCCATGTGCTTCTACCTAGGAATCGGAAATATCCGGGAATACAGCGACGGGCGTAACCGCTGAAAAATGAGAGGATTGGAATAAGAAAGGGAGAAAGGTAAGTGCCGGGAAAGGTGATCGGCTCCACATCGTACGTTCTTCCTTTGAAGCTTGTGTGAATGACCAATTTCCCAATTAATAAGCTACCACATCCAGTTCAAAGTAATCAATCCCTTATATGATAGCCACATGTATCTGTCCGTAGAGGTTTGAAAATAGGTTTACTATAAGGGGAGAGGTTTACGGTATAGATGTAGTACAGATAATGATCTGATAGCATTTAATAGGGAGCTAGAACCACCTACATGTATGCATGCATGTTGACAGTAGGATTCGCTAGTACGTACCAAGCGCTACATGTATGGTGCCCGCATTCACTCTAGCTACACTATGTAATGTACCTACATACATGTACTGTACAGTCTGTACTTACACTACATCATGTACCTACCCAACCTGTATTACACTCCGTGTGCGCCCTAGGGGATACTTGGCCTTTAATTTCTCTTTGGTAATAATCACGGATCGTGAGTATAACAATTGACTGTGCCAAGTTTATCGACAAAGCTCAATAGCATGCCTTGTCTTGCTCGTGTGTTCTTACGCACAAAACAGGTCAGAGTGCGTTAGCTTTCCTGGCTAGTCCTTTCAACTCGGAGGTTTTCTTCTTCTTTCCATTTCTTCGACTATAATTGATAGTAAGAGTGGGGCTATCAAACCTCTTTGACGCATGTGGAAAGAACAGCGCTAATCTGATCGATGGTAAACTACATATTCCGCATAAAAGGTCAACATAGTCAAGATGTAAGGATTATCCCAACATCGATGGCCGCTTATGGAGTCAATTTCTCGCTTTCTACTTAGCTGAGAATGGCTACACGGAGTAGTTTATCCTGCAGAATCAACTGCCTCTTGAGAGATTGCAGGTGTAGATGTTTCGATCCAGATATTCAATGTCTTGATATTTACACCTCATTCAAAGAGAAACGATAAAATGAGCCTTGGGTGAATGTTTCACTAATCCGCGGGAGACCTAACATCCCATGTGCATGGGACTATCTCTAGCTCTCGAGCCTATAAGATGAGAAATACTATGAAGAGGGATCTTCTACTATACCGTTTTCTCCTCTGAGCTTACTGTCTCTGTTTTGCTATACCTGTTTTCTTTCCTGATTAAAATAAGGCACGGTTAACACTTTGCGTAATTAAGAGTTACAAAAAGTAAAACAGTTAGAACGGGTGAAGATTTTAGGCACCCGTTCAGTCTCAATTCGGCGCAAGCCGAACCAATAGGAGCTCCATTTGTGAGCCGGGAATTCACGCCTCATCCTGGCGCTCAATATTCTTCAGAGACGACTCCCTGGAAATTTTTTGAGTATAGACCCCAAAGTCACAGTTCCCCGCAGAAATTGGTCGCAGCGGGGCCTCTCGAGGCCGGGGTCCGTCACGTCAGTGATCAACCCTGTAATGCTCTCAATACCGAGATACGATGGAGCTCTCATGAAAATTAGTTTGATATTATATAAACTACTTGTTATAGTAAGCTAGCTACTCCTAACTAGCATATATATAATCCCTCCCTTCGGGTCTTTTAAATATCCGCACTTTAGTTCAGGGATCCTTCAGCGAATACATATTCATATATAAAGCACCTCCTCGCCACTCGCACCGGGAAAATTTAAATTTAAGAAAACTCATTCTTGGTATTAATATGTCGTCCATGCCAAATTTAAGCGGAAGCAACGCCATTCCTACTGGAAATGATATTGCCCCCAAGGTTCAATTAGGTACCGGTAAGAATACCATATGTATGATTCTGCTTCATATTGAGAATTCCCTAACAATACCCTCTAGATTCCGCTCAAAGCACTGCGGTACCACCGGGGATTAGGATTCCAGGAAGCAAGATGTTGGAGAGCTGGTACGAACAGGATATAAAGGAGGAGCCAGTGATTGTCTACGCAAAATCTACAAAAAATTAAGGTGAGACTATAGCCCACAAATAAAAGTCGAGAATATTAATTAACCAATTGGCGATTCAGGCATCAAATTCGTTCAACTTTATATACCGTAATTGCAAAACTTCACTTGGTCAGATATAAAACTGCAATATAATATGATAATGATGGAGGGGAGGTGGATAGGGTTCTGGGGGGTATCTATGTTAATGTGTGGTGGAGTTTAAAGGGGTTGCTTTTTATGTTCGCTTTTCTTCGCTTTTCTTCGCTTTTCTTTGCTTCTTTCTCACAGTTCCCTCCTTTCCTGTTTTCGCTCCTTTCTTTTCTTATTAGTATAATCAGTTGGTACATATACATGCATTCCTACCAATCGGTAGCCAGCATCTGTTTCAGTGTTTTTCTCTTTCAGGTGACATGACAGCTGTAGCGCAATTATCATGTCATTGATTCATTCCCCTAAGATTATAGGAATAACGGCATAAAAAAACCTTCAGAGCACACCCACGTATATATACACAGTATACATACATAATACTCAGGGTATAGCGAGAGTTGTTATATATATGCGCTGGCCACAGTTGTCGGTGCACCGCTCTAGTATAATCTTCCCGGTGGGGTGCAGCCGGTTCTCGCATCATATGCTATCTAAAGGGTAATTGGCGATCACTTTTGCTATTCCACATCTCATGAAATAGTACTGCACATGCTGCAGGCCTAGGAGATATCACATCAACTAAAGAAACTGTCAGCGATCAAAATAACGAAAATTGTACATATACATATGTACATACATGTACATACTCACCGTTTGCTGACCGACATGGCTGGTGCGGTGCACTTATCGTTCTGGTATCAGGGCACCTAAACAAGCTTACATGCAGCGAAGACGTGAATAGACTTCACATTGCAGAACCAGGAGTGTCAACAACTCTGCTCCCGTCCATGGCGCGCCGTACGTACTGATCATGACACCTAATGCCTACGCATTGATGAAACCACTGCCATTTCCCAGCCTTAATCATGATCATTGATAGCCGGCGCAGCCTTCTCCGACTTGCATGCTTTCTCAAAGAAAGTGCAACGCCAATATGAAACGATCGGCGGGTGTAGGACGCCTCCGATTTCCTTTCCGGATATTTTTCGGCTATAGGTGAGGGACCTGTCTTATCTATTCTTGTGGGTACGAGAAGGGTATGAATTTGTCACTGTTGGATTTTTAAACCGGGGGCTTGAGCTACTTATGTTCCACGTGAGAGCATTGCAATACCAATTCAAGGTCCATTGTGTATGATGATGCATGCGGCTGTAGTGATTAGATGAACCTGTCAAGAACCGATCAATATAATAATACACGGACAGATCAAGTACTCAGTGCCGATCGAATCGACGTACGGTGCATCATTGAGTTGGGATTAATCGCTAGCTGGAAGGGTCAAATCCCCACAGTCCCGCCACACCGTGGAGGTGTATATAGGCGAATAAAATACATAGTTATGACACAAAGGCACAGTGAGGTCCATAGATCCGTAATATTGTCAGACGAGTCAACTCCTGCAATGTTCGGCGCCTCGCAAAGCGAACCACCATGAGGCTGCGCATGCATTCTGGCAGGTCCACCCTGTGATCTATGCGGCAAAGACAGAGGGCGTCCCCAAGTGATGATATGTATGTATATATGTTGGTGACTATTAATTAAGCACTGTGCAGTACGTTAACAGTGCCATAGTGTAGCCGAACTGTTCTGCTGGATACATGTATATATGCAGCCCTTTCGCAACGCAAAGGCTATGTGCGAACCCCAAAGGATATAGATCTACAGTAGTTAATAACCCCGCCATATCACTCATAAAAATGGCTGGATAACGAAAGCATTGATCTGAGGTTGAGCATACGTTATCTGAGACTTGTAGTATCGACATGGTTCGCATACTACCATCTATTGAAATGATACGTCCTGCCTCACAAGGCAACAGTGGTAAATTAGGTGATGCCTAGCAAATCGGGTACTTGTATTTTGACTGGCCGACATTCCCATATCTAGCAGTCTTTCGGAAGCTAGCTTAAGCCAGTACTGCCTAGAGCTACATGTATCGGACCGTACGTTCGTCCCAAACCTGTCGACTCTGTTTTTCTTTTTTTTGCTGTGATTGCATATTGTCACAGTTTTTCTTTTCCTGCTAGTTCCCCCCCGGCCCCTCTTCCCCCTCATTTTGTTTTTTCCCTCATACGTTTCCCACGGATGAGGGTACTTAAGTGGTCGATCATGTACTACACATTTATGAATGCCATCCCGCCAGCTGGCAACTGTTATGGGATCGTGAAAGGCGTTCCCTCGTTTCGACCGCTAATCTGATTTGCATTGCCGCAGCTCTATGTGTCTCAGGTGTCACCATGCCGGGTGCAACTTCTACATATGTGTGCGGCGCTCTGAGGTGGTTACACACGTTTATTCTGGAATACCATAATCCCCATGAAACAAAACCCCGGAAACAAGCTTAAAACACAAAACGTGCGCTTGGGTTTTCCAGGGCGCCATTCTTTAAGGCCTTTACAAATTAGATGACCCTTATTATTCCTTGAATATTGCACATGTACGTACATGCTCAACTCGATATGTCGGGAACCTCACAAGGTAAGTGAGGGGGTGGTGTTAAATGTGCAAATATGTTCGTAGCATTCATCTTCGGGACCAGTCAAACATGTGGTCAATATACTTCCGGGACAATATTCCGAGGCCTGTACTGGGACTCGTCCGACTACTAGTTAAAGAGGCCGGACCTACGAGAGGTAAAGGAGGCACGCACGCGCACTCTATAGTAGCATAATATACATAATATTATGTACGCATGGATCATTATGGTGAACTGAAAAATAGTACATAGCTATGCCATAGGTCCCGGATCCGCTCTGCATAGGTTGTCAACCTGGCCATTGCATACTAATTACTAAACAGTAAATGTGTACGAAGAAGTGGATAGAAGGTAAAGAGAAGGAGTAAGATCTTAAAAACCAGGAAGGGAAAACAGCAGCACCCACACAGATGCACTACTGGTCGATCGCAGTGGATAATGCTTCTTAGAACGGGCAGGTCCTTCCCCCCATTACCAGTTGTGTTCTGAACGAACGACCAGGCTATATCGCTATACTACCCAATATAAAATCTCAATCCCAACTAACATATCCATACTCATATCTCAAACTCCGGATCCGGTCCAAAGGCGTAGAATTTTGAGCCTCAAAGAATCTGAAAGGGAATGGTGCCTGAAGCCTTCTGCAACTACTGGATGTATGCCTTGTCCAAATAATGATTGGCAATTTCAGTCAGCTTTCTTTCTTTTTTCCCTTAAGCCCTTTTCGTGCATTGCAGGCAGTGATTGTCAGTGAACACCTCCTCAGTGATCAGCTAGCTAGCTAGCCGACAATTGAGAGAAGTAGACCGATCAAGCCTTATTCGCGGAAAATAAGTATAGGTCGCCTGGCCGGGTCGCCTGGCCAAACCATGTATAAGTATCGATGTAACCTTCAATGATGGCGGGTTAGCCAGATTCTTCTCTCGACATTCATTCCTCCCTACGCTACAGAACTATAGACTCAAAAACACTGGCATCCATCTATCCACCGTATCACAAAGACCCCGCGCCCCGCGAAATGTCACTTCGTCAGCCACAAGGCCCGGCGGTAGTAACGGCTTTCAATGCTAGCTCCCGGCCGGTCATTAACGATGAGGGTATGTCCTTCCATCCTGCCGAAATATACGCCGGTGTAGAGTTTTGACAGAGAGACAGATAGAAGCCTTGCATTTTCAAAGACCCTCAAACAATTGGGAACTCTAGAAGGTGGGATGATGGCTAGAATGCTTGATGAGGGAGATAAGGTGGAGCCCTGGAGTACAGTTGCGAGAATGGCGAAACCCAAACAATAATAGAGGAGGTGGAATCGAGATAGTTGGGAAATATTACTACATTGAGGGTTGTGATATTAGTGGTATTACATGCACACATTTCTGTGATTTCCTATTCTGGGGTTTGTGTCCTTTTGAGTTTGTGTTCCCTTTTCCTCTTTCCCCTTCCCCTTCCTTTTTTTTCTTTTTTTTTTTCGCTGTACACCATTTCATCGTTGCCCTAGATCGTTATAATTCCAACTTTCTTAATTTAAATCAGCCTTGATGATATTTATATCGCTTTCAAATGTTGTAACCTTCGTGAACTCCTTTCGAAGTGAGTGATAACTGCAAGTACATGTAGAGTTGACTCTTGTACCAATGCATAAATGTATGTTTATAATTATGTACAAAGTACATGCTCGGTAGCAGTGTGAGAGAGATTATACACACACAAGAAATATCGCGCGTTTTCATAACCGATCAGGTCATATCATGTGCCCACCAATTACATATGTAATTAATACACTTATCGTCCAACCAAGATATCCTACCAAGTCGGCGAGAGAAAACTATGGTGCGAGAGGCCGGGACCTTCACAACCCCCTATACACACCACTCCAATCAATTCTTTCATTGGCTCTGGGAAGCAAACACTGAAGAGCCTCACCTTTAACGTACTCAACACTATGGATGTCAGAGGCTAATGAGATATCACGCTGAACTGGTGCGAATTGGTTAACGTCGCCCTTCAATTGGCCAAACATCCTCGCACCATATAGAATCAATTATTAGTACATGTACATATATACATGTAACCCCAGTTATGCAGACAGCCGTGCATATAGTACATATTAATTACAAGTAGTCTTGTGCCCATGGCCAGTTTGTGTTGATCCTCCGTACATCGACTCGAGGAGCGGGGGAACGAGAATAAGGGCATACATACATGTATGTATGTAGATGTTGGCATTCGTATTAGATACATGTGGTCGTATTCGATTTCGACTTGGACCAATGATATGTGTGGCCTTAAACGACATTGTGTTACGGTAATTTTATAGTATACGATGTTTTGTCTGAACCAACTTTTATATCAATAAAACATACATATTATATCAGTACGATTTGATTGAGGTCCAAGTGGATGAACGGACGAATGGGAGCTACATCCAGAGCAACAGCTCGGCGAAAACTTCACTAATCACAAATTCGTGACCAAAACCATGATTATTACACCTGAGCAGGCACGATGGCACTAGTCGTGGCTAGTTACGGATGAGATTGTGGCTTGTTCTACCAGCACCTGCATGTACTAGTACCCAATATCTGCCCCCATTCACATATTTACGCAATATAGGATCCAATTACATTTAGGAAGAAATTTAGATACCCTGTTCTAGTAACCAAGCCTTAGGAGCCTTCTCCACGTAAAAACTGGTTTCTCAATCTGCAGCCAAGGAATATTTGTACATATGTGGAGGCCCGCCGGGCCCATCGGATCCAGTAACACACCTGTGTGCTGTGTGGGGGCGTCGCAACGGGTGTTAATTCGCAGGTCTCTTGATCGAAGCAGAGTACTTTTATTGGACTTCCTCCTGTAAAAGGGGCTAGTAGCTGCCGTATATTATTCGCGTAATAATTACAAACCAGGAAATTTGATATCCGAGTGATAATTCGTGATCTACTTCCGTTTCCACCGCCTTTGAAACATGTACAGAAAGCAAATCCGTTGATGCTTTTAGCTAATTTAAGTCTTACTTGTCAGTTAAGGCTTTTCCGGACCGCCATGGCCTAGCTGAGATTTATATACACTTATACCTTCTTGGCAGTACTGACGTACTTACATACAAGTAAGTACATAAGTACATGTACGTACATATGGAGAAGTTGCTTATGTTAGTAAGTACTTGATGTACTACATGTACTTCCACATACATGAACTACATACTTCATGTGCTGGTTCTTCCTACCTCTTTGATCCCCATTGAGTCGCTCCAACAATCGACTTTCGGAGCTAGGCGTATTCTGATATATCCCCCCCCCCCCCGCCCTCGCCTTCATTCCTACGCATATGTCTATCTGCCATAGAATCGATCGCTAACACATCATCTAGCCTCATATAATAAGTTGCCTCTAAACGAGATATTCGATGACACCATCTTCCCTGAGCTAGCCAGCTGGTTTTAGGCAGACAAAGCAACTGATGAGCTCAATCAATCCTGCTGAGAAGTCCTAGATACATCTAACCTATACAGTGCGATGCACCGACTGATTTCCAACTGTCATAAATGATATAAGGCATGTTTGGTCTCACAAAAATCGGGAAATCACAATCAAAAGAAACCTGGATCCATGGGGCCATTGCTATTGCTCTCGTACCATGCAACAGATTTCCCTACTCATTTGCATTTCCAGGGGTGATGGCCGTCATGCAAGGCAACAATGCCCGCTGAAGCACGATACTGGCGTACGCTCGGTATCTGTTCCGAGCGTCCGTCAGAGATCAGCACTCTCACGTCAAAGCGCCGACCCTTGCTCACGTGTGGTATTGCGGCAAGACATTGGTTGAGTTAACCGGGCACGGAAGCAGGCAACTGCAGAATCCCGCTCCCTGCCGATCATGTTAGATCGCTAGTGAGACCGCTTCCCATGTCATTACTTTACATATTTACAGGCTGATGGCCGCCTCTCGTCAGGCAGGGATGGGTGTCTTGGCATCATATCAATCATGTCCTTATTTTCTTCGCCCGTGTATGGACACGTAGGAGTGCGCGTTCGCTGAGCGGGGTTTGAAGCAAAGAAAAGAACTATACCTTGATATAAAGGAAGATAGGTGCGCCGGTTGGGTGCGTTTTAAGTCCTCTTCCTTGTGTTTGTGTATCAATCAATAGATCCTAGCTCGAATCAATTGATCAAGCGATCTTTAGTCTCTAGTCCGAGCTCTAGGAGAGAAGATCTAGAGCATTAAAGTGTTGAGGAAATTTCTCGGTCATTTTACACTAATTGACCATATTGCAATTTTCAAAATTTATACTAATAAAATTTTATTTCTAAGGTACACCCCTCCCTTCCTCCCCAAAACCTCACCATTATCACCATCACCGTCACCAATGCACCACAACTAATAGGACTAGAAGATTATCATAGATAGACTATAACCCAGAACCGAATTAATAAAGGAGGGACTTGCCTCTAAATGATTATTTTAAGGGCCTAGTCATTTAGGGCCCAGCAGGCCATGGCGGGGTTTTCAAGGATCAAATCATAACAAAAAGGTTGTTGAAACGAAATTTTCACCCCTATAAATTCCGTTATGGCCTGCTGCCAAACGGGCCCTAAGTCTCTATATGGATTTATCACTATAATACGGTAAATGACTTGGTCACTTAATTTATGCTAGATGACTGATCCTTTAAATTACTCCGCAAATAAGCAACCCACCTATAATACCATAAATCGAAAATGGGACCGCAAGCATGAGGTATCTATCCTATCATAATCTATGCAATCCAATTATCTACCTATCATAAGCCCTAGAGAGCTAATAGGCCCTTTGCGCAAAGGTTCTAGAGTCTTTTGCACAAAGGATCTATCAAATATATCGGCTAGATTAAATTGATACGCCACCATTCCTTGTATGTGCGTCCTCTCGTCAATAGGACCAATCAACGATCAGCATGCGAAGCGACAACTTTGCCCTGTGGCTTAATCGTACATAATCTAATTATTTTTATGAGACGTCCATTGGACCGGCTGCACGATCCCGTCACATGAGTGGTGGTCGGGCTACAGTTGCTTCAAATCGGCGTGCGCTTGTAATGAATCTTATATACCCCTATTTCTGTCTCCATGCAGAAGGTTTAGATTTTAAGCTTAATTCTTCATTCCCGCTCTTGCATACAATTGCAACAAGGCAATTCGGTCTAGACCCGTTTCTTGAAGTGGCATTACCGCATAAAGAGATTTATTAATTTTTCCTTATATATACATATAATGGGCGACTATTATATTACAATTTAGTATGAATTTGAGATCAGCTGTACGAGACATATTACTGATTTACATAATTCCTAGAGCGCAGAGATTTAGGGAATAATAACATTTCCAGACATGGGTGTCGACATCCTATACCGCATAATTTCTACCTGTTTTCCGCATATAAGTGCAGCCCTAGTGATATGATAGGTTTTTTTCATGGGCTAAGGCTTGATTGCCAAAGTCTACTATTGGATTTTCGCTCAACAATGCAGCCTATTGGGTCATACTACCTTGCGCTTTGATTTAGGGCTTGCACCTTGGGGGGTATTGTTGGGCGTCGTGATGGGCGCTATGGACCTACAAACCTTCGCAACGTCATTGACGTTCATCGAACATTAATGTGCTTTTTCTTACCGAGAAGTGCGGATCTGCAGATCTGCATGAAGCTTATCTATATACATTTATGTATAGATATTATAAATTAATGGGGACGCGGAAATGTTGTGCAAATACTAACACCACTGCGCATGCATGTTGTTATCCTGAGTATTGTAGGCGTAAATAGCTCAGTGCGAAACCGTTACCGACTGGGTGGTCGATATCAAGCTAAATCTCTCAAGATCGCCCGCAAGAGGCTTTACTCACAACTTATCACTCGGTATTACAAATTTAGCCCTTGGCGCCAATTTATATGTAGGGCCGAGTCCAAGAACTGACTCTTGTGACAAAGGTAGAGTAAAATAGGCTTTTACGGGCCCATTTTCGCCCTTAAACCTAGGTCTGTGGTACTACATGTATTTACCTTCAGTACTTCTTAAGCACATGGCAACGTTATCCTAGCTAGCCTTATAATAAATCAGGGCGACACTAACCACAAGAGTAACCTATCGAATGACGTAAATACAAATCCAATAAATATCACCCCAGTACGCCGTCCTAGCTGTTGGGAAGACGAAACAAGCTGTAGTTTTTGAGGGGTTATAGCAGGTCTCTTATATATATAAATATCAGCTAGTTATAGGCTTAGAGGATATTTTTCAAATGTAGTGAGGGGCATCGAAATTATGGCGTTAGGTAGATCAGTTATTCAAGCTAAGGGATTTGCTATGTATCGCAACATCGTTATGAGATGTTCCTGTATTACGGGACCTGCTGTAACATGTTACTACATACATGCAGCTAGCTGAAGTGTCTAAAATCACAAAGAATGAGAGGGGGATCGCTATTGCCTCCTTTCCTAATTTAGCCCCTTTAATTCGTGCTACACTGAACAACTACTGAGTATATGATCCTCACCGGCCACTCACCCCGCAATCCGAAATCCTCACGTAACCCCACTAGACCACTAGAGTACTCTACCCCACAATCCCGGAAAAGCCGTTGTACCCGTCAGTAGGTTGAATGGTATTACCCGCCCTCCTGCATATCAACAAGGTAGGTATAATATTAGCCGATGCGAAGCTTAAACCTACCACAGATTTCGGCCTACTATTGTCCGGGGCCCTCGGTATCTCGCTGATTGTACGGGAAAGACGGTGGAAAAGAGAAGGTCAAAGATGGGACTGAGATGTAGATCTCTAATATAACTTTATAGTCAATCAGGGAGGGAATTAAATGAGGGTGGGGATCCGGAGCTATAAGAAATACGGGCATCCGGCCCCATAATGATGGAGACATATACACAATATCAGCTGTCGACACCTATAGGATTCTACCTCAACGATGAAGCTCACTCTGCTCACACCCCTCCTCTTCCTCCCTAGTATCTCGGCGATAAAGGTGACTCCGTACCCTAAGCATCCCACGAAACCCCGCTACACTTCCACGCCGCGTACACCAAAAATTTGCACAGTCCCAAGCGGCGAAGCCGATTCTGCCGCCTCAATCCTCGCTGCTGCGAACTCTTGCAACAATGGTGGTACCGTCGTTTTCTCGCCAAACACAACTTACACCGTTGGTACAGCCTTGGACCTAACCTTCCTTAAACATATTGACATTGACATCAGAGGGACTATCAAAGTATGAGACCTGCCCCCAGCCCATCCAAGAAAGCAATACTAACAACACTATATATAGTTCTCCAGTGATGTCGAGTACTGGGATGCCAATGCCTTCTACCTGACCTTCCAGAACGCCACAACATTCTGGCAGATTGGCGGCGAGGATGTCAACATCTACGGCGGCGGCACTCTCGACGGTAACGGCCAGGTCTGGTACGATGCATTCGCCGCAAACATCTACATTCTCCGCCCCATTCTCCTTGGGATCGTCGGTCTCAACGGCGGCAGCGTAAGCAACATTAACATGCAGTTTTCGCCGCAGTGGTTCAACATCATCGTCAACTCCACCGACGTTGTCTACGACCACATCTCCATCTCCGGCGGCTCAACGAGTGCTAACCGAGCCCGCAACACAGACGGCTGGGACACATACCGCTCCTCTGCCATCACAATCCAGAACAGCGTAATCAATAACAACGACGACTGCGTCTCGTTCAAGCCAAACAGTACTGATATCGTCGTTCAGAACTTGGATTGCACGGGATCGCATGGCATCAGTGTGGGATCGCTGGGGCAGTACCTGGGCGAATATGATATCGTCGAGGATGTATACGTGTACAACATCAGCATGGCTAACTCATCCGACGGCGCGCGCATCAAGGTCTGGCCCGGGGTGCAGTCGGCGCTGAGTGGGGATCTGCAGGGAGGTGGCGGGAGGGGTCACGTCAAGAACATCACGTATGATACGTTCGGGAACAAGAACAATGACTATGTCATCCAGGTAACCCAATGCTACGGGCAGAAGAACAACACGCTATGTGAAATGTATCCTGTACGTTTACTCATCTCGGTATGAATTAATTAACGAGGGCAGAAACTAATATGATTTCAGAGCGCGCTTACGATCTCGGACATCTACTTCAAGAACTTTTATGGCACCACATCGTCGAAATATGACCCGATCGTTGGGAGTGTAGTGTGCTCTTCGCCGACGGTGTGTAGTAACATCTACACCCAGAACATCACGGTCACACCACCGAGTGGCAAGGAGGCGGTTTATACCTGTAGTAATGTAAGTCTACGCTACTATTTATATTGCTGTCGAACATCTGAACTAATGATTATGTTTGTCTAGGTAAATGAGACACAGTTGGGGTTGCCATGTCAGTAGTTTGAGGGACCCTAACCCATAGCACAACGAGTGATGCGGCATGATTATATAGCGCCACAAGACCGATGAGCCCTATTGATGGTTTTTGGTTGAAAAGGTCACCTTGAATGTTTATAGAATGAAGAAGATCATATAGCTGCTAGTCCGCGAATGCCGTCTTGTTAATCTATCATTTTCGAATCTAATTAAACCTCGAGTTGGCATTATGACATTTGTTGTGAGGTTCGATAGTATGCGTAGGACGAGACGGGTAGAGAGTGGTCAGAGAAGGTTGCATTGAAAAACTCTGAAAAGGTCTCGCACTATAAGAAAGTGTATGTGCACGTTTCAAGGTATATCAAACACTTACCTAGCTGGGGACTCTAGGGGATGTTGGTGCGGACTTGGTGCTTCTTTGGTGAGACGTAGAGGACATATCAATTAACTCTATTAAGGACCGCTCATTTGTGGGGCCTTGAGTACGTAGCCCGACTAGTGTGGTCCATATGAGCCGGCTCATAGGAGTCAGGCTCGTAAACTAGCTCGAGCCGGTGGCCGACGATTAAAAACCAGGTCGTCCTCTCACCTACATAGCTTAGCAAAACGGCAGATCATAGGGGCTTCATTTCGACATGGTAGAATACCCCCAAAAGAGTAAACTATTTAGTTGAGCGTTAAGGTAGGTAAAACTGCTCTTTTTGCCTATTTCATGGCTCTTGAGGCCTAGCAGAACATGTAATTAAGGCTCAAGCCGGCTCATGCTTGCCGAAGGACGAAGCCCACCCCAATGAGCTGGGGGCTCGAGCCCAAAGCTCGAGGGGTCTTTGCCACATGGGTACAACCTGCTGCGTTGGTTCCGTCCTGATCTACGTACCTACACGCATATGACTACTTGTAACAAGTCTGCATGTATGAAGCAAAGCAGGAATAAATAAATATATGCAATAAATACTGCATCACAGGGTATCACTCGGTAGCCGAATTTATACTAAACCCTTTGGATATTTTGCAACTGTCCCTTCTAGCTCAAAGGCGTTTAATCCCCAAGATGCTGACTGCAAAAACAATCGTTTCTTGGGCGGTATGGGCAATTTAAAGCAACCCGCTGATGTTCCCCACCGGCCCGATGACTTCGCTCGTAGGGACCTGGGCTCTGGTGCTCAGAAACGTTTTAGCCCGGCCATTATATTCCGCCATTCAAGTGTTTTACTCTCTGGTGGTATGCACCCGGGGGCATATTGCCTGAGACAACCCCAGCTGTAACTGTCGTCTTACTTGAGACCATTGTCCACATTCGCTACTAACATGACGGGACATGATGGGACAGGCAAACAGCTTTGATAGCTTCCCCGGTCAAACTACCACCCGGCCCGGGGTCTGCTACGTATATGGCTACCTAGTCTCAGACTCGGCGAGTACCAGTCTAGCCCCAAAGACCCTCCTTGATAGAGGTCACCCGACATAGAGGAGGAGCCAAAACCGAATTTTAGGAATGCGGTAGCGCGTACCGGGCCCAACACTGGATCAGCACGCTCAGGACAAGGAGGTGATGCATGGAAAGGTAGTCCAGCCACATAGCCCAGCCCAGTCATACCAACCTCAGCTTCGTGAGATTTCATGGGTTGTAGTTACGGAGAGAGGTGTTGTGTAAGCTTAGGTAAGGGCTAGTTCTCAGCTGCGGATTAAGGTTTATGGGGTTCTCGGCTGATATGGTCGTTCTTCTTCCTCGTCGGGTTGATGGTGTTTTGTAGTTATGCCGTTGTCTGTATCCTTGTTAGCTGCTGACTACGATGTATATCCTCTACGGCTTCCCAGGGCTTGGGTGGATTGATACTCTTGGGTAGGGGTTGTTTTACCCGACATGACCTATCTAGCTCCTGGCGTCTCGTCCGTGGGGTATATAGATACCCCGATATTGGCGCCGGCGGCCGTCTAGTTAGCTTGGCCGGCCGACCATCCGTAATTAAGTTGGCAAACCCGTCGGCGGGCCGGTCATACGTAGCCAACCACCATAACTCACTCCCCGATACCTACCGCATCTACTACTACCACCCCCAAGTGGAGAACGTACAGGTATAAGTATGTACTATATTGCCGTGTATGTATAACATACCACGCCTACGCCTACGTGCATTATGGTTTAGGGTATTCTAGGGACCAAGCATCATTGGCCCGTAACCTGCTTTTGATGTACGCCCATATGCAGTGGTTTATCAGCTCCCAGACGAACTGCCCCTGCACTCAACTTGAAACGCCCACTCTCTCTCGTGAGGGCCGCGGGCTGCATACATACATACATAACTGGCCGGAATATCTACCCCTTGTCTGTCGATTGCTGCCCCCCCATAGTTGGGAGTTATGTTTCCGTTGGTTGGGGCTAGCTAGGTAGGCCTGGTAGTAAAGCCGCAATAGAGTTGTTCTTCTTGGAAGGGTGGCATATTTTTGTTGATAGACGAAGGGATATTATGTAGAGTGGTATATTTAAGCCACGTTTTTTTTTGCTATTTGTGGCTAGTGCAGTAATCGATCACCCCACTACTCGGTATCCGGGACCGAGCCCGCACCGTGCAGATCCTGTACCGTGGGTAACATGTGGGCCCGGGGGTTATTCCTGTCTCGGGCGGGGGGGCGGGGGATAGCGATCGAGATCTGCTTCCAAGATTAGAAGCTGTTAATCTATACATGCGGCGCCCTGTGCTGGGTTGGAGGTACCGGGTGCGTACTTACATGTATGGAGTGCTTACCTGGTAAATGCGATAACATTTGGATCCTAGGGTACATGCGATATTGCAGCTCCAGGCAACAAGCCCCAAGTACATACTGTAAGTAACCCCACGGCAAAGACGAGAATAGGACTGCAAGAACAGGGCATGTAGGTATATAGAGCGAGAACGGGGGGGGGGGGGACCAGTACAGGCGTTTCAAGTAGAGTGTACATATGTACGTTTCAGTGGCCCGGCCGGTAAGTCCAGCATGCAGAGAAAAGACGTGCCGTACTGGCCTTCTAGACGTTTCTTTAATTCTGGGGACGTTGGAATAAACACATTGATCTCTGTCCTGAAACAGCACAGCCTCTACTAATTTTGGGCGCGCTGTGGAGAGATGCTGCTGCATGCATATGCACCGGGGTGTCGATTTGATCGCGGGGGAGGAAGCGTGGTAGGAGTACATGTAGTAGTATACAGATGTATTGTAGTAGCTAGCAGTGACTGAAACATGGAGCCCGCCGCCGAATGGACTGTTGATTCGCCAGACCTGGAAAAGTAACCTACCGGGCGACCATCGATCCTCCAGGCAGCTATATACTAAGGTATATGTAACTGTTTATAAGCTATGTCTCACTTCTGTGCCCACTGGTAGGTAATCCCCCTAGCTACATACTTCATATGCTCTCCCCCTCTCGCATAAGCTGTATGAATGCATGCATAGATACCCTCTCTACTCTACTCTCCTCTCTGCAAGTACCCAGGCCAGTGAAGCTTAACTGCAAATGTCATGTCTCGCGGGACCATCAGCATGAACTCTGAAACGAAGCTGCACTGTAGAGTGGTCGTTATCGATTACACATCTCTAGAGCTTCCATTGCGACGCACATGCCGCCGACCCTCATCCCATCCCATCACCGGCGCGCGGCGGCGAAGCTTTTTGCCAACCCAACCCAACCCAGGCATGCATGGCGGTATACGGTGTAGGCAAATACAGTATGGCCTCATTCATTGTAAGCCGTGTGATTTGCACAGTTAAGTTGGTTTGTGACCGGCAGAAACTGAGTTAGGTATGTACATACATACATAGGTAGCGACGTCTGGAATGTGAGGTTAGGTTCGGGGGGCCCATATGAGGATGCCCGCTACATCTCATATCATATTTTATTCCATTTCACCCATCATGTGCTGACCTATTTTCGTGCCCAGCCCAAGTAAGTAGGTAGGCAGCGAGGATCACTAACATTATTATTACTACCATAGGTTTAATCCGGGCAGCATCGATCGGTAAAGAGCGGTATTATCCACAGACAGGACAGCTAGGGCTGCAGCGCAGGGGCCGGGTGTATTTTTAGTATTATTACAAACTACATACTTTTCGATCACTTTCCCATGGTAGAAGTGCATCGGCTTTCTTGATGGAAAATTAACGGTGTCTTGGAAATTTCGGCTTGGGTGAATACATGTACCACCATCTCCAAACGGGGAATTCGAACGGAAGGTCATAATCATGCGAAAAAAAGAGCTAGTACCCTATTCCATAATCTCAATTTAGACGAAAAGATGCTGCGCCTGGCGATTGGCAGAAGGTGCAGGTTCCCATATCACGGATTGCAATCACACCACCACCCGGCCGGGCACGCAAAGATTTCGGTAACGAGGCTAAGTGGGCACGACGACATTAGATACACCAACCTTCCCGATCGGGGTGATTAATGTTGGGTAGATACCGGCAGCGCATGAATGGATAAACCCAATTAATATTCACCCACCCACACCCACACCCACACCCCAGCCAATACGGCGCAGCTCTACCGAGCGCCGCACAGCCCAAACCGAGCAGTCAATGTAACGATGAAGGCCTATATGAATTGACGCAGTTCTGCATCCTCCTCCCCCTCACTTCATCAGTACCAATTATCCATTCCAAAAAGCCAAACCAAAAACAAAATCCGAGATGCCATCCCTCACGCGCTCCCTCTCCAACGTCTTCCGCAGCCGCTCCCCCTCCGCTCATGTCTCGAGCGACACAGACATCCCCCCCACCCCGGGCCCTCCCACCAGCCCGTACAGCTACGGCAACCATCTGGCCGTGATGCTGCCCCCTTCGCCGCCGCCCGCTGATATCCCGGCCCCTCCGCCGCCGTCGTATGCGAGCCTGCAGAGGCCGTGCCTCTTTATCTAGGCGTCGGCATGCAATTATTACAATTGAGCCCTGCTCACTCCTGGAAAACATCGCGGGTCAGCACGGGCTGCAATATTTTTTGTCCGGCGGGCTTGAAATTGCAATTGAAAAACAAACACTTGGGGTGCGGGCACTGTAGATAATAGTCTTTTTTGGGGGGCGTTCTTCCGGGTTGGGTTAGACTGTATATTCTTCTTTTCTTTTCTTTCTTTCTTTCTTGGTGTAAATAATTTTCTTTTCTTTTTTCCCCCTCCTATGGGTTTGGGGGCGGGGCGGGTTAGAATCATTGGTGTTGGTGTTGGGTCTTTGGCGCATTTTGCGGGAAATTTTAAACTTTGAGTTTTTTGACCGTCCATATGCATCTGCATTCTTCCCATTGCGTTCTATCCAAAAGTGCAATATAAGAATCCACAGCTCTCTCTCCGGGGATTGCTGCCCATGCATGCAGGACTAGGCCAGCGACGCATGGACAGGTTAGAGGCCAGGAGTCGGGCGCTCTAATATACCACCAGTTCCAGGCCATCCTTCTCGCGATCGCGCGCGGGGCAGCGCAGCCCGACCCACAGCTGTCATGGAATGGTGGGTATGTACCTACCTACGGACAAACCGCAGTCTATGTATATACGCCGGCACCATCGGCCGTGGTGCATACACGATACTAGGCACTTAGCTGGCTGGCCAATTGTCTGTTGGGGTATCTGTGCCAGTTGGTTCAGGGAATCCCGTTGGCGGAATTGGTGATACGGATCAGGCACGGGTTGGTTTTACATACTTGCATAGTTACAAGTATGCAAGAGTTTGCATCTAGTAAGTACATACATATGCCCAAGTAGATACCCCGGAGATCGATACTACTCCCTACCCCATCAATTGCAATTGCAATAGCTCCATGGATCCACCCAATTGTCCCCCTTCTCTTCTTGATATAATCCAAGCAGCCACCCGAAAGCTCAATATATATACCCCACCATTTTATAAAAAGGATCTTAAATGCAACGAAGGATATCAATGCATCACAGCAACGAATTTCAAACACATTTACTGGTACTTTAGCTGTGAATAGCCTGAAATCATACCAATTTATAGCATGGCGTAATGGATTAGCTCTTCAGTAATCTAGTATAATGATTCAAGTTCAATTCTCTGATAGTTTTCCAGGAAACTGATGCATTAGCTGGTACATTTTAGATGCACATGCTGATCCACTACGTGGGGTAGTAGAGCCCCCCAGTAAATTAAAGAACCGCCCTCTGAGCACGACGTCGACATCCCACGTACCCGCCATTATATTACAGCTTGCCCGGACAAAACACCAGTGACGGGCACGAGACAATCTCGACATCACTTGAACCCCAAACGATCGAGGGTTGGGGTTTTGCAACTTGGGGGCTTTGTCAAGGCCGGGCCGAGACTTTCGAAAGACCTGGACAAGTCTTGTCTCGTGGGTGGCGGCGGTGCTGAACCCCACCGCAGACTTGAAAGGTACTTATGTAGCCAGATTGCCCCGAGCCGATGCACCCCCGCGGATAAGAACCAGACGGCGTGTAGGCGTCCACTCACCCAAGCCTACAGAGGGAGTCGACAAAGAGCCGTTTGTAGCTATAGGTTCCAACCCCCGCCGCCTTCACACGGGAACACTCAACCAGAAGCCACTACGTGCATGGATAACGCACGGCGCTGGGGGAAACGGCGGTGAAATTGAGTTGACCATAAACCCCAATTGCGACTGAAGGGCGTTGGATTAGTACTATAGCTCATTGGGTCTATAAATGATTATATAGATCAGCTTCCCGGTCATCTATATACTACCACCACTCGGGTGGGTGTTCTCAGGGAGGATCTGGTGCCTAGGTAGCTATAGTATAGCAGGATCAGCTAACTACGGGTGGGCGGACAAATTTTGGGCGAGTGATGGGCTGTGAAGATGTTCAAGTATTATATTTGGTTGTTATTGGCGTTGTTTCCGAGCACTATACGACAATTTATTCACTATAGAACTCTCACTAAGAACAACTAATAAACATACAGAGCGACCTCATTAGACCTAGTACACCCCTCCTTCTCCGCCTTCAACCTCTTGACGCCCCTCTCCTCAAACGCCACCTCCACCGTCCCATCCGCCCCCGTGACGGCGCCGCCCACCACCGCCCCGCCCACCAACCGCCCACTAACCCCATCCCAAACCCTAACCTGCACCAACTCGCCCACGCCCACGGCGCGCCTGGAAACCTCAGCCTTCAGGAACAGCCTCCCAGGGCTAAACGCATCCCAGGCCACGAGCAGCTCGTCGCCCGTGCCCACGCGCTGCTGGCACCCGCCCACGCCCGTAAAGTGCCAGTTTCGCAGCAGCCCCCAGTACGCGCTGTCCGTGTTTGGCACGCCGGCGACGCGCGTGATCAGAAAGTCCTCGAACGGCGGGTACCACGTGCCGTCCCAGGGGGTGCCGCTGCTGTCGAGCGCGCCCGTCAGCGTGGGGCCGGCCGACGGGTGCGCGTGTAGGTTGGTGCCGTCGCAGATGTGGGTGCCGGAGCTGGGGGTCGTGACGTTGTGGGCGGATGTGGTCACGGGGGAGGAGAAGAGGGTGCTGGTGGGGCCTTCGATGCGCAGGTGGACGAGGGCGTAGGGGGCGTCTGGTGGGGTGATGGGGTACTGTGGTTGGGCGTGGGAGAGGGTGAGGAGGGAGAGCAGGAGAAGTGGGAGACGCATTTTGAAATTGTTCATGTTGGGTTACGGGGTGGGGGGGGGGGAACTTGGACTGGGGAGTGGTGGTTGTATTTAAAGCTGTGGATATAACAAAAGAAGAAACCTTAAATTTTCACATGTCCGACTCCGGTCTCGCTTATTATGGATTACGGAGTTAGGAATCGGCATGCGAGTGCGAGTGTGAGTGTTGCGTGTGTGTTTGTGTTTGTGTTTGTGTTCGGAGATGCGGTGTAACGTCGCGGATTTGCCCTTTGGCTATAATAATATAACGCATATACTCCGGTCAACCAGGGGTTCGGGTCACGGTTTCTCACTCGGCACCACGACTGCCGCCTGATGATCAATCAACCCAACCCCAGTGCCCAGGGCTATCTGTCCGCCAGTGCACACATATACGAGTATACATAGTTACAAAGTATGTACGATGTATACCCTCGCTATCAGGACATGGTCTGGATAAAAAAAATATGTGCTGAGGGTGCCGGAACGTGATGCACATTCAATGATTTACCAATAACCAGATCCGCGTCGGGTTATTTCCGGATTAATATGAGCGTTTAGGTCCTATTGTGACTAGGAACTAAAAAAATTCTTTTCTGTACTGACCTTTACCACTTATTTCTACTATATACCTTGCAGTGACATCTTCCCTAAAAAGCAAGCCTTTAGTCTCTAGGCAGTAGCAGAGAGGATATATACTCAAACCCCCCATATTTTGGTTGAGGTACATGTATTTGGGTGTATTTAGGCGTCAAGTCAGAATGTGCATCACTATCATTATATAGCGAAGTATCCTCACACGAAGTGACCACGGCATCCTTATAGCAAGGACATCACCGTACCAGGTACCCCTATGTGAAGAGTCTCCCACCCAACAGCCGCCTCGGACGCAGATACATACATACATATAAACACATGTCTGCAAACGTATAAGCACATATCTGTCTGATCACTTAGTACATGTACCCATTAACCAGCCCCGCACTGTCCAGCCCTCTCTCCAGCCCGACTCCGCAGTCCAATATATACGCCACGATCCCACGTACCCGGACAAAGCCCTACGCAGATGTATCTCCAGCGTGCACGCACTAACTAACCTAGAAACATAGCTATACGTCCATACCCGTACTCCGAAGAACAGAGCTTAGTATCATAGATTATGCAAGCAACTATACTCGGGGTGGGTTGAGGTAGCTTAACCCTACTAGAATTATAGCCCGCGGACGTACCGGGCTCTGGTGAACGCTGAGCTCCGCTGCGGCCATCGCCGGAACGGTGGACCGGTGATTGTGAACAATCGTCTCAGAGCTGTCCCAACACAAGGAGAGTGTAGAGTATATGTATATATACGTAATACGTACAGAAGCAACAAGTGCATGCAAGCTCAAACCCAAAAGCGCACGGTATCGCAAACAGTGGATGAGTGAAGATATGTACTAAATGAAAAAAAGGAGAGATAGGAAAGCTACACCTAACTTACAAGACCGGCAGTAAATAAATAAACAAAATCAAAAACAGATAACCTACATCTCCCGGGCCCGCCGGCCTCACATATAACTCTCCAACCCCGCCGACACCGCCCCGGTACAAGCCGCGACCCATACCGCCCCCCAAAAGATCTTCCTCCTCGGCCTTCTGCTCTCCAACACCTCCTCCACCACCTCCTCCTCGGTCTCCGCACTCTCCCTCTCCACCCGCCTCCTCGCCCACGCCTCCTTCGCCACCCTCTCGGCCGGCGACACCAACCCCCTCATCTCCGCCAACACGCCCTCAACCTTTGCCCTCGCCCCCTCCTTCTCCACCTTCACCACCAGACACTCGTGCTCGCCGGCCACAACCTCGAACCCGCCCTTCTGCAGCACGCGCCACAGCGGCTGGAACGACTCGGGGGCGTCCAGCCGGCGCAGGGCGTCGAAGGCGGTGCTTTCGCGGGGGCGCGTGGAGAGGTCGCTGGTGAGGGTGCTGGGGAGGGGCGTGAAGTGCATGGCCCCGCTACCCGGGTTGCGGACGATGACGTAGTAGGTGTATGGTGTTGGTGGGGGGGTTGTGGTTGTGGGTGCGGTGGATGGGAGGGTGGGGGGCTCGGTGAAGGGGAGGGTGGGGACTACGGGCTCGATGAGGGGTGCGGGTCCTTTTGGTGGAGGGGCTGGGGTGGGGTCTGGGGCGGGGGCGGCGGGGGAGGGCTTGATGAAGTCCTCGGTAGAGACGTTCTCGGTTCCGGACCATTCGTAATCGTGGGCGTGGTCGTGATGGTGGTCTTTGGGGGGGATGAAGTTCTCGATGGGGCCAAGGTCGAGGGTGGCGGCGATGCGCTTCATCCGATTGCGGAGCTCTTCGGGGGTCTCGCGGGGCTTCTTCTCGGGCGATGGTGGGGTATTAGTGCTTGTCTGTTTGGATTTCGCGCCCTCGGGGTTGGACATTGGCTCTGCCTTGCTTTTGGGCTTGGGTGTTATTCCGACAGCCTTCCGGACGTCCGATGGCAGCAGAAGATCAATATCTACATCAGGCAAACCCTGACTCCCTTTAGAATCCTTCCCTGTGTTTAGCTTTTGTGGCTTTGATGCACTCTCTTTCAACTGAGGGCTCTTTGCTGCCTTTTCGCTTTTCGGGACGCCCACAACCGGGACAGCTCTAGTTGCCGGTGACGCAGCAACCTTCTCGGTTTTAATCGACGCCGGGGGCGGCGGCGGGATCTCCTCTGCCACCTTTTTCACATCGGCGACCTCGGTTTCCTGAGCCACAGAGGTTGACTGTTGAGACTTGGGCTTGGCCACCTCGGCTTTTGGCTCTGGAGTTACCATTTCCTTGCGGCTAGTGGGCTTTTCGGGCAGCGTTGGGGGGGCCATCTTCTTTAGGTCTTGGGTTTGGTCTTTGATTATTTTCGTGAGAATCTCGGAGGTGGTGGGTTTGGCGGATTTGACGGGGAGGTCTATCGGGATGGTGTCTGTTGTGGGGTTGAGATTTGGTTAGTGCTGGTCTATGGGGTAGAGAAATGATGGTATAGTTATCATTGATAGGGGAATGCGCTAGTAATGTTGAAAATCAATTGCAATCTTATCTGATAATTTAGTAGGGGCGGGTTGTTATCAGATTAGATTCCAATTGATCCTTTGACGATACTAGTAGATACTCGATCAGGATTAGCACCAGGACCGAAGGCGTACCTTTTGGGGGTGTTTCCAATTCCTTCTCTTTCTCTTTTGCCTTCTCCTTCTCCTCCTTCTCCTTCCTTTCCTTTTCCTTTTCCTTTTCCTTCTTTTCCTTCTCCTTTTCCTTCCTTTCCTTTTCCTTCTCCTTTTTCTCTTTCTCGGCCTTTTCCTTTTTCTCGGCCTTCTCGATCTCTGCTTTTTCCCTCTCTACTTTTTCCCTCTCTACTTTCTCCTTCTCTGCCTTTTCTTTTTCTGCCTTTTCTTTCTCCGCCTTTTCCCTCTCTGCCTTTTCCTTCTCTGCCTTTTCCCTTTCCGCCTTTTCCGCCTTTTCCTTTTCCTTTTCCTTCTTCTCTTTCTCGGCCTTCTCCCTTTCCTTCCTTTTCTTCTCTGCCTTCTCCTTCTCTGCCTTCTCCTTTTCCTTTTTCTCCCTCTCTGCTTTCTCCTTTTCCTTTTTCTCCTTCTCAGCCTTCTCCGCCTCCTTCTCCTTCCCCTTCTCCGCCCCACCCCCCTCCGGCTCCACCTCCACCTCCACCTCCGCCTTCGCCTCCACCACCACCCAATCCCTCCTCCTCGGCACCTTCCGCAGCGTAATCAGATCGATATCATACTACCACACCACATCAGCCCACCGCCCTCCCTCCACGGGGAGCAAGGAGAAAGCAACAACCAACATACCTCGTCAGCACTGCTGTGGATCCTGACCCACCCGCGCCCACGCACATACTCCCAGCGCAGCAGCGGCGACGGCGGGTGCAGGCGGAAGTAAGAGAGGAAGATGAAGCCGCGCGAGGACTGGCGGGCGCGCAGAGTGGGCAGCGTGCGGTGCTTGATGCTGGTGGCGAGCATTGTGGGTTGTGATTGGAGAGTGTGGGGGGATGGGATGGGATGGGATGGGATGGGATGGATGGGATGGGGTGGATGGGATGGGATGGGATCGTGGAGCTGGGTGTGGGGACGGGAGTAAGCGAGTGGGATGGTTGTGTATGTTTTCTTTTGCCTTCACGATGGTGTCTCTCCTAGCTGCTTAGCTATGTAGCTACTAAGCTCGTGGGTGGATGGATAGACGATAGATGGAGAACAGATAGCAGAAGGCCTAACCTGACAGGGTCTTTTTATCCAGGGGTGTCTCGGGTCGCTTATTACCGTGGGTGGGGGGTTGGGTATCTAATTTACTTTACTGTGGGTAGAGTGTGGTATAGGGTAGAGCTAGCTTGGGGCAGATAGAGATTGGGCAGCTAGCTTGGGTATGTGTCGGGCCCGCATATGTGCTTTTGACCATGTCGACCCACTGGCGGAATCTTGATCTCTGAGCTGCTAGAGTAAATACTCGACCGGGCATTTGAGCTACGTTGTCCGATCAAAGACACCCACCCACCAGTATCACTCCACCACGATGATGATCCCAATAGGAACCGGTACATATACACCCTTTCTCTTTCTCTTTCTCTCCCTTACTCACTGCCAGACACCCCGCCAAGCTTTTAAGCCTCATACTCCAGCCAGATCCTTGTAAATTCCCCTCTCCCCCCCCCCCGGTTAAGAGTAGGCATATATTAGATAAGAAGATCGAATCTTGTATTTACATGTAGCTGTTTAATCACTTCGCACACACTGCGTCATAACCATCACGCCCCAGTAATATCCATCCCATCCCATCATCCCATATTCCCATCTCTCCTCCTCCTCTCCTCCCTCTTTCTCTTTCTCTCCATCTTCCTGATCTATCAATCATTAACTTATCTCTTTCTCTCTATCCACTTATCTACTACACCCCACTATCCACTATCCACTGCCCACTACCCACTACCCACTAGCTGCCCATCATCACAACCTAATCTAATAAATGACCTCCTCGCCCACAGGCTCTGCAACCCCCTTCTCAGACTACACAGGCAGTCGAAGTAATCGTGGGATCACCGACATTGATGTCTTGGACATTTACATCCTCAAGCACAGCGCCGACCCGGTGTTGGTCCTGCTGCCCATGTCACGTATAGGGACGTATGCCGTGAGTCGTCTACCCCCTCCCAGTGCCAGTAACATCATATCACTATCTATTTATCCATATCTACCATAGCTTAGCTAGTACCTACTGATAATATGTAAAAGGAGTTTCTCTCCGTCCTCCAAAATGATTTATATCCTCCCAGCTCGACCCCACCCCCCCAGCAGGCCCCACCTCTCATATATACAATCGACCCGTACATGACCATGTCCCTCCTCCGACCTTCCCTCTGGCCCGACCTCATCCCCCACCTCCGCGGCAAGCGCCTCCTCGTTCTACCACCCGAAACTCCCACCTCAACCCCCACGCCCACGCCCACTTCACCCCCCGAGAAACGCACATCATGGACCTCCTACCTGACCCCAAAGTCCGCCCCCACCACCCCCGAAACCACCCGCGTCAGCGTCGACGCCCGCGCCCACTCGCAGCACAAGCTCCCCCCGCTCCCAGCCCCGGAACCCACCCGCCCCGCCCCAGAAGTCCTCTACGTCCCCGACCCGGCGCCCCCCAGCACGCCCAGCAACCCACGGCGCACAAAGGCCCCACTACCACCACCACCGCCGCCGCCAGTGGCCGCAGAGTCACCCCCGCGCGCACTCCGCCCGCTGACACGCACCGACTCGTTCCTCAAGCCGCCCGAGTTCGGCTTCGACATCAGTCTCTGGTGCCGCTTCGCGCCCGCGTACAAGCCGTCGGCGCTGCTGCACGTCCAGTTCCGCGAGATCACGCTGCAGGTGGTGCCGCTGCAGCCGGCGGGCATCGATGTGGTGTCGCTCGAGAACAAGGCCGCAAGGGCAATCACAAATATGCTGCGGCGACAGGGGTTTCTGCGCGGCGCGGACCCCGGGTTGCGCGACGTGGCGGTGCGTCCGGGCGCGCTGCGGTTTGCGCTGGAGGACTGGCCGTCGGCGGGGGGGTTGGGCGTTAGTGGGGAGACGCTGCGGTGGATCGCGGAGCCCATGGTCATGTTTTGTGAGGTTTCCGTGGTGGAGTTTGGGCGGGAGGTGAGGCCGGGGAGGGAGGAGGGGAGGAGGGCGGACGAGGTGAGGTGGGAGGAGGACTCGAAGAAGCTGGAGGAGTCGAGGAGGGTGGAGGACACGAGGAAGGCGGAGGACACGAGGAAGGCGGAGGACGCGCGGAAGCGGGAGGAGGCCAAGAGGGCTGAGGACGCAAAACGGGTGGAGGAGGCGAGGAAGGCGGAGGAGGAGTGGAGGCTCGAGGAGGCAAGGAGAAGGGAGGAGGCTAGGAGGGAGGAGGTGATGGCGCGGAGAGAGGGGAAGGCGGCGAAGAAGGCCAGCAGGAAGGTGAAGAGGGTCCAGGTTGAGAGTGAGGAGGAGGTAGATTAGCGCGCGGCCATAGCAATCTAATGTAACCCACTTATGTACTTGTCCTGACTTTGCTGTGATATTGTAATTAGAAGTCACTTTTGGGTATGCATCCGTGGCAGTAGAAAACATGCTAGAAAATCATTTACTGCCGCATCCGGGTAGTGTGGTCGGGGGTCAATGATCGGGGACCGATATCAAAACGCATCACTAGAACAAAAGAACAGCTGATATAGACACTATCTACCATCTATAACACAACCCACTACATACACACCCTACAACCTCCCCAAAACACGCAACCCCTCCTCCCCATGCACCAACACACACCACCCACCACAAACAACAACCATCCCCGCCGCCCGCGCAAACAAAACACACTCGTCGTCCGCCGCCCCAGGCTGGAACCACACGGCGGGAACGCCGAGGTCGCTCGCGACACGCAACACGGCCAGCGTCGCCGCGGGCGGCGTCACAAACGACAGTGCTGTCGAGGTGGGCGCCGGGAGGTCCGCGATACTAGGCACAACGGTGTATGGCGGGATCTGGGGCGCGCGCGGGTGCACACCCGTTGCCGGGAGCGAGTGCGTGTGGTACCAGGTTAGGACTGTGTGACGGGTTAGTGGTGATATCCGAGGACGGGGGGGGCGGACCTTTGTGGCCGTAGCGGGTTGGGTCTGGGACTGCGCCGATTACGGCGAAGAACGGGGTTGAGAGGAAGGATTTGATGGCGGGTGGGGGGGGCATTGTGGGTGTTGTTGTGGTGGTGGTGGTGCGTGGGGAGCTTAGAGCCTAGGGATAGGGTTATGGCTAATACCGGTCTATAGCAACGGTGCCGCGTGATGGGTTGTGAACCTCAGGCTTATTGCGGCGGGACCCCCGATGAGTATCCGATGGTAGCTGTTGGTGGCCGGGTTGGCTCAGAGCTTGTTCGCGATGGTGGTGTTATAGGTTTCTATTCCGGAGTTGCGCTATAAGTAGAGTACCCCGATCTAGGCTTCGCCGGGGAGTTCGGTACGGTCCTATCGACCGGCCCGCCCGGTTACTTGGGGTGGATTGTTTATCGGGGCCGGGATGGGGACCCTGCAGATTCTGTTAATGCGCATGGCATGTCCTCTTGAAGCATCGGCATCGACACAGCAGCTGCTTAAGAAGAGATGTGTACCCACTGCATCATACATGTACCTATCACAAGCGTTTATTGGCTGGCGGACCCTGCCCTAAATATAGGTAGATATCTAGATCTAGGTATTCGATACGTGACCTGTATCGAGGGAGACCCGCTTTGCTGATGTGTATATTCTTACTGTGGTTTAGGTACGTGGGCCTAGACGTCTTCTTAGACATAGAGTACAACTGGCCAACGGTACGCATCAAGCTCCTATTGGCTGCTTAGCTACTGTACTGTTACTGTATAGAGTACATGCCTTATAGGGTACGTGCACTACAGCACGGCGCACAGGACACGAGCAGCCAACGGGACGAGGTAGACAGCGCATGATCGAGATGGCCCGCAAATCATATCCCCGGCCATCGATCGAGTGATATCCAATGACCGGATCCAGCGTGCCAACGCACCAGGGTTAGCGGGTTTATATACCCCCCCCCCCCCAGGTCTTTCTTCGCCGATCGCTGTAATGGGGGGTACCGCAGAATCTCAGTTTATACGGACGGGACGGTTTTGCAGAGCTGGGAAATATCACCCCTTAAGCTTTATAAGGGAAGAGATCGGAGCCTGTTACATGTACAGCCAGCACCGCTCTTGGCAACTGTCTGGATAGACTGTGGGAGCGGAGTCTGGGTGCTGGCGTTGGGTGTTAGAGACCGGGCTAGCTAGCTGCCCTTGAGGTTTCCCAGCTGCCATGGTGCTAACTAGAGGTACCGGTTCGGTGATGCCGCGAGATAAAGCTAGCCCCGAGTTTGGTGGGCGGTGGTGTGGGTTGCATGCTGGCCCATCTTAGGACTGTATCTATGGGATCTGTTGATTACGGCCGCGTCTGCTTTAGGGACAGTTATAGCTTTCTATCTGTGCTGGTGGAATACCTGTCCCGGGCGGGAGTCCTCTTGGTATCTATGTTGGGCAGGGTCCATGGCCGGCTCTATAAGGTGTTCTGGGCGGTAGTGGCCGTCTCTTACCTTCCCGGGGCTTCTCATACCGTCGACAACACCGTCAGTGGTGAGGAAAATTCGGGCCTTCATGCATCAGGGGACGCCGCCCCTGACGCAAGAACAACTATCGCCGCGTGCTTGGGGGGTTTTGTACGAGCACTATGGTATTTGTACCGGTCAAAATCCCTTAATCATAACTACTATCTCTACTATCTCTACTCCCACGTACCCGAAACGAACGCTTGAACCAGTCGGTCCCAGCTGTCACAGAGAACCGGACATCCCTCGCCCTACTAACCCCCCCCCCCCCCCGCCCAAGGCTACACCCGTCTTGGAAAGGCCATGTCCGTGACTCTGCGGTAAGGAATGGTCATCAACCAGCGGTTGTCGCCCGCTTTTGTATAACTTGTCTGGTTGGAATCACGTCCTTGGTTTTTGGGCCGTTTCTCAGCGCTATGAGTCTACCAATAGGCCTCTGCGACAGTACTCTAGCAAGACCTTGATAATTTGGGTGATAGGAGATATCAGATGGATACTCAACCATCAAATATTGGGCCGCGGCGCCTACTGGCCTGTACCTCGGCATGGCATCATAAAGCTGCTATCGGGGGTAATACTACAAGTCAAGTACTCTATAAGGATGGATATTGTCAATTCCCTGCCCTAATTACTCTCCACCATTCTCCCAAATGACGTCCCAGAGTACTGGGGTCGAGTCACGGTCTCACAATACGCATCGCTCTGTCTCTGCGGGCCGGGTTTGGTTTCTATAAGCGGCTGTTGCAAGGGGTACTCGGGATGCGGCAAGGAGGCTCGTATCCACCACCACCGGCGCAGTTAACCTAGAAAGACAATATAACTCGCCTGCGCGGCTATATCAGCCATCAACTGCGTTCCGTCCATATTTTTCTTGAAATGACAGAATTTGGAACCCCACCTTTTTCCACACAGAGTTCAATACAGGTTTCTCTCCACGGAATATCCACCGAGAGTCGGCACACGATCCGATAAATAGCCGATAGCCGATCGACCCCCGCCCGTGGAGCGGAGCAACAGGGTTGATGACTATTCGCTTCAGAGTCATAGCTACACCGCCGGTCATGGACATGTTGGGTATATAATAATGCCATTTTCACGTAAAGTGGGCTCATAATACCATCTTCACGCTCTATCACTCGCACTTGGACGCACAGATTATCACTCGTAGTCAGACATGGCAGCCTTTGCGAAGAAAGACTTTGGATACACGGCCTATGCCACCCACCGTCCCACCTATCCTACTACCCTCTTCACCACGCACCTCCTCCCCTACCACCAGGGCCCCACACACACCCTCCTCGACCTCGGCTGCGGCCCCGGGACCGTCACCCGCCCGCTCGGGTCCCGCTTCACCCGCGCCATCGGCGTAGACCCAAGCACGGGCATGCTCGAGTCCGCACGGGCCCTCACCCCGCCCGAGGAGTACCCCCACATCGAGTACCGCCTCTCCGCGGCCGAGACGCTCCCGTTCCTGGCGGACGCATCGGTCGACATGGTTGTCTCGGGGCAGGCCGCGCACTGGTTCGACGTGCCCCGGTTCTGGGCCGAGATGGCGCGCGTGGTGCGGCCCGGCGGCACCGTGGCCGCGTGGACATACAAGGACTTTGTGTTCCCGGGCTTCCCGGCGGCTAGCCTGGTCGTGGCGCAGTACACGTATGGGCGCGATAAGATGGGCCCGTGCTGGCAGCAGCCGGGCCGCCACAGGTGTCAGAGCCGGATGCGCTTCCTGGAGCCCCCAGAGGGCGAGTGGGGGCATGTGCAGCGGTGGGAGTATGAGCCGGCTGTTGAGGGCAACTGCGAGGACCTCCGGGAGCTCGGGTATGCCAATGTCGTCGATGATGCGGAGGGTCTTGTCAGGCGCGGTGAACCGCTGTTGAGCATGAAGTGGAAGCTTGGCGAGGTGGAGAACTACGCGAGGACGTGGAGCGGGGCGCATGAATGGGGCGTGAGGAACGGGGGCGGGGATATCATCGGGGATATGTTTGCTGACATCCGGAAGGCGGCGGGGTGGGAGGGTGAGGGGTGGAGGGAGAGGGTTGTGGATGTGGAGTTTGGGCATGGGGTGTTGACGGCTAGGAGAAAGTAGGGGGATCGGAGACTCAGTCGGTCTGTAGACGGATCCGGGGACATTTGTTTTTTTTGTTTTGTTTTTTTACTCTCTCCTCTCGGTAATGTTTTGTATTATTTGTATGTTTAACTGGTAATGATAGTTTGTAGCCCTCTGGTGTTGTGGTGGGTCATGGGCATGTGTACTAACATAACATGGCATCAAATAGCACTTCTCTGCCGTATGTGTCTCGGGCGACCTGGAACGAAATCCATCTGATTTGGATTAGTTGATATTATCTATACGACCTTGCGGCGCAGTTTACATGGTATGACTCTTACTCCCTTCCACCGAAAAAAAGCACTTCCCCCCAAAAAAGCAAAAAGAAAACGGGAAGGGGGGAGGAAAGAGGAGATATAATGACCTGTTAACACCCACCCAGGCCTCGTAGAAGTTCGAGGCCTGATCATTGCCAGTTCACCACGCCACAGCACCCTTTTGAGATCTGGTCATCACCGTCTTACCTGGGTTGGGATATCGATGGCCGCAGGACACGGTTAGTGGGAGCGATGGGCTAATAAATACAGTCGAATCGTCCTATAAGGGTACCTCCTACAAGGGTAATCGCCGTATAAGAGTATGGGCTCTCGGGCTATGCAATGGTAGCCTAATTCGTGGGCACAAATTCGCCTGGTTATAAGGGTATATACACGCCGTATGAAGGCACGACTAGCTCCGCGCCACTTTTGTACCCTTAATTATAGGGAGATTCGACTGTATTTGGGGCATGTGCGGTGGGCTCACCACGTATTGCTCTAACAAAGTCGCAAATGGTACAGCGGCGGGAGTCAGGCCACCGGGCACAAATGTAGCACTTGTTAGCCATTGCTGGACCGAGGATGTGGTCATATCATCTGGACGGTCACTTGTAAGGATAACTTCTAGGTCTGCTCCACCGGCCTGGAGATTGATTGCAGTGGGAGGGTCATGGGTGAGGACTTGCAGAGGTGGGTATTAGGTCACACACCTAAACGGCAGGGTCTCCAATGGGCTGGCCGGGCTTGGATACCCCATACCCGCCTGGCCCAATTTTATAAGCCTGGGCATGCCCGGCCGGGCTCAGCCCGAAGAGCCCGTGTTATATCTACCCTATTCATGATCGGAGACACTGATATATAGGGGTCAGCTTATGACAGAATATGACATTGTTTTCAGCATCCAGGCCGAAAATATCGGTTCATTGTGGGCCCAAACAGCCTGGGCTTTGATTCCCATGAGGCCCGGTCCAAATAGCGCGCCCACGTGGTCAGTCCGTCAGTTTCCAATTCGTACGGGAGCACTATCAATCCAGATATGGTAGCCGTCTACGCATACTTACATACTACACCGACAGTAACCGGGCACTCTCGCAGTGACCGATATGGGGGGCCTGAGGCGCGGGGTGGCCTTGCCAAGGTCCGGAGCGGGACAGCTTCTATGTTGTCCATGTGTTCGCTAGGCTGCCTGGGCTTATGAACTCGGGCCAGGCCGAGGGCAGCAACACCGGGCTTTAGGCCGGGCATGGGGGGTATTTCAAGCGAACGTCTTGGCATCGAGTGATGAATTATGATTTATTGATTTGTTAAGTACGTGTACGACATGTAGCCTCTTGGGTTTAGTAAAGAGGTACGGAAGGCCGGCTGGTCACAGGTGATGGGTTGTAGCTGGTCTTTAATTTGAATTGGTATTGTATATGATTCTGCTGACCCATGCACCGGATTGATTGCTTATCCAAAGGGCGTGTTGGCAGAGTGTTTACACCGGGATGTCCTAGGGTACTCGGAACGGTACCGGAGTTTTTATACTACAGGCTTCAGGCTTAACGGGTATGTTTTCACAGTTCTATCACTTCTTCTGGGAATGGGTCTTTGGGTTTTGTTTCTGATGATATATATTTCGGTACAAAAAGATGTCACCATAGCTAAAGTATGCGCCCAAGAAACCCGAGCAGGGGGAGCGAAATCGAGCCAAGGCTGGGGGGCCCAGGAAGAGGACGGGGCAGCCAAAGTTAGATTTACATCCTCCCAACAAAATAATCCACCAGATGGACCGTCTTCCCCCAATCGCTCTCCCACTTCTCCTTCTCCTCACCCGTCAGCTCCTCCGGCACCTTCATTCTTCTCGCCAAATTTTGCGCCGAAATTCTCTGTTGGATGGTATTCACGCCGGCCTGCGGCGATGTAATCTTATATTTAATATTCATATCGGCTACGCCCGAGCTCCCAAGGATATCCACCATCTTTAAATCAAAGTTCCTAATCGCCACATGCAGCGGGGGCCCTAGATCTACTCTACCACAGATATCCGGGTTTGCCCCGGCCCCGAGCAGATGCTTCACAACGCCATAATCACCACGGGCCACAGCAGTTTCAAACGTGGTACAGTATGCGCCGTAGCCCTCGGCAGTGTTAGCTGAAGGATCGTACCTGAGAGTGGTAGTGTCCTTGCGGCTTATCATGGAGTGGATGATGGAAAGTTTGTCCGCTTGCGGGATGGGCTGGCAGCAGATCGTGTTGAAGGTACTGTCGCTGTGGGTGCAGACGGGGCCGTAGTAGAGGGGAGAAGAGATATCGTTGGTCATTTTGCGCTTTGAGCGTGTGCCTTACGGTGGTGGTATCCTTGTTTCGTGTTGGCTTAGAGCGGGAAAAGATTAGGGCCCACAACGTAGCTATTTAAGTTTGGTTTTGGGCCCCAATTGAATATCGAATACTGACTTTTTATTGTGCACCACAGGTCAGTGTATGGGCGTGAAAGGCCTAGCTTTCTCTGCCATTGATCATACTTCACCACCCGCTACACCACACCCTCCCTTAGAGCTAAGCTTTTGGCTCATTTGGGGTGAGCCTCGTGCACATCCATCAACAAACCTAGGCCAACTTGAGTCTTCTTCTCCCAGGCTCGAGCTTATGCTCGAGCCTTAATCACATGGTTATGCTCGGCCCTAAGAGCCATGAAACCGAAATAGGCGAAAAGGGCAGTTTTGCCTACCTCGGTGCTCAACTAAATAGTTTACTCTTTTTGGAGTATTCTACCATGTCGAGATGAAGCCTCTATCTGCCGTTTTGCTAAGTTAGCTGAGAGGATAACCTGTTTTTTGGTCATTGACCGCCGGCTCGAGCTAGTTTACGAGCCAGCTTGAGCCTATAGGTCGACCTGACTTGCCAGCCTACTGGTCTCGGCGGCGTCCAACAATTCATGATTACAATTCATCTTTTCGAAGAACAGAACTAGCTGATGAAGGCCTTAGGATAGGATACCGCTGCGTGACTCATGGCCAACCAGCATAGTCCCTCGTGAGCTGGATTTCATTATTACTAGGCCGCTAGGCTCTACTACCGGTCGGCCACCATTGGTCTAAAGAACCGAATGTTGAAGCTCGGACGACCGGAAAGATTCATACGGTGTACCAAAACCGAATACAAGCTTGTCCATAAACAAGCATTCTAGTATCCAGCGGCCCTCTGATACTCGTATCCCAATGATATTCCTTCATTTCAGTTAGGGCGGCTTTGACTTACATGAAGGACCCTAATGCACTAGCCAATCTATGTGAAGCCAAATTAAAAGGGAGAGAGATAATATAAGCGTCCCGGTCTATTGGTATGTACCCTTTCCTACCGATCAACTCGTGAACTACCGATCGATTACACCCGGCTACTACTACCCAAACGCATAAGGTATCGCAGCAAAGGAAACGAGCGGTACGTAGATACACCGACATCAAAATTCTATGCGTGCATGTTCACGTGCTCGTAAAATTCTGACGTTTGTCGGCCATACTAATCATGGGCTTGGCGCATCTCCGTATGGTATGCAAAAGTAGCCCATTTAAAAATGTCGACTTCTAGAGTAAGGGGACGTTGGAAACTGCATACATACATGTATTTACATGTTACGCCCTCACAGATGACACTGTCAAATCCGCACCCCTTGCCCAAATCAGCAACTTTCCGATAAAACGAATATGTGGTAAAGGCTTGCAGCCAATGATAGGTCACAAATTATTACCACAAACTATTAGACAACGGTTTAGGTACATGCACGTATACAATGTACTCTAAACTACATAAGTACATGTATGAGCGTTACCGGGTTCGAAACCTGCATGCAAGCTGCCTTATATATGATTTACTTATATGCATATATATTCCAAGTGCTTAGCTCAACGGAAGCTGGTCATTAGACCTGGTTTCGCTCATCCCGGCAGACTTCACAGGTAACCCCCAGAGTCAATTCATATCGAGTTATAATTGCATGTAATCAGCCCGTTATCTAGTCGAGTGATGTATCATGAACCGGGTATCGGGGCCGGGCCGACAACCCGAATCATCCACCACGCTGATCAAACACCCGCAAAACGATCAAAAGATGTGCCAACTGGTCCAGCAACAATACCTTTCCTACACGAACCGGGGGGGGGGGCAACTGGTACCGAGCAACCGTGCAGATATGCACGATAACACCTCAACATCAGTTCAGAACTACATATTTCTGTAGTATAGTGGGGGGTCCTAGCTCGAGTGTGGGCGTCCCTTACCACGTGGGGTACATCTTCGGCAAACCCAGATGCAGCGTTCCACCCGGTATTTGTGAACCCTCGCCACTTCAGAAGGTATTACTGAATGATCGCGGTATAGAGTGCACTGATCAAAGCTTTGCCTCAACATCGGCACAGAATGTTGAATATTAACTTTAATTCCGCCGAACAATATATGATCAACCCATGGGACTTCCTGGGTCAAAGCTACAAACATGGATGCGGCGGAAGGGATCTGGGCCCACAGCGGATCGGGGCCTTCGATCTCATCTATGCATAGAACGACTTCAAATCACCTGGTTATCAATAGCTCATATGCTCTCACTCTTGGACGCCTTCAGGATGCTCACGGACTGGATTGAGTTACAAAGAACATTCTTGCTATCTAATTGAAATACTCGAACTAAGTCTTTCCCAATGATATACTTGATGCGCCACATAGGCGTGAACCGCTACCGATTCCTTCGATCCATCCGATTCCTTCAACGCCTCTGCAAATTGGAGTGCAGTTTGCCCCTGGCTATTTCTGATATTCTTCTCCAGTCTCCTGAAACCATAGAGCGTTTTTACCATTCTCTCGTCACGGTTGATGATGGCCTGGTGAAGCGGCGGGACCCCAGTAAGGGTTCTATTTGGATCGAGGTTTGGTATCCCGTAATAGGCTTTCACCTCTTCGAACTTGCCGTTGGCCACTGCGGCCTCGAAGATCCTAATTCTGGTCTCGCTGTTTGGGTCGTTATCAATAGGTGCGGGGTTTGGATTGGCACTGCTGTTGTTTGAGTCTCGAACTGCTCCGCTTTGGTTGCTCATGACGAAGTATGAAGTATGGGTTTAAGGCGCTGGGCTGCAAGTAATAGTTTAGAATGTGTTAGGGACAGAGGTGTAAGAGCTTCTGAAAAGGATAAAGTGTTTAACCAATGGCTTAGGTTATGTTTTGACACCCCGGTTTCTTTGTTATGAATGTATCAGTAACGGTAAAGGGTATTTAGGTCTGGGGAAGGTCCCTTATATGTACAGGAAATAACACCATAGAAAGAAGCTATAATAACTTTATTATTATATCGTGAATTCTATATAGATATTGTTTCCTTGACGTAAAAAGGCCCGGCGCCCTCCGCTTGAATAGAACAGGACACACATTACATGGACCTCGCTCTGGATCTCAGCTGACAGATTAACACGAGAACCTACTAGAACACTTGTAAGTCTATAACTCAAACTGCCCTTTCTGTATCATAAGAGCTATGCATATGAGCTGAGCGGACTTGATCTTCGTGTTTCTTTCAGCCAGTCTCTATGTCGATACTTGCCAAATTTCCAAGTTGTGATTAAAATACAACTAATATTAATGATAATATTGACGGCTGCCACCACCCTTGATTGTATGCTCGTCCTAAACTTAAAATTTGCTAGGTAACATAACCCACACAAAAATCGAAGAAGCATGTCTACTTGGGCAAGTTTGAAACCGTAGAAGTGGTAGGTGAGTTAAGTTACGAGAGAGAGAACACCCAAGCGGGCCACAGAAAACCCTGTCTAGTTACTAATTCTAGGGTTGATGAGGGTGAGGGATTTAACAAGGTGTCTCTGGAAAGGTATACCTCCTGGATCAAGAAAGACTACTATTTTCTTTTCTTTTCGCCACATTATTCTGTACGGAAGGGTTCCTGGTGAGGTACTCTCGCCCCCTCAATGAACTTGGCAATCCATAATTGTTTTGTTCGTCGCACGTAGCAAACCGCCGACGAGTGATATTCTATGATTCCATCATACCCGTTATCAATTGTGTGCATTTACTATTCCTTGTATATGCCGATTTACTAATAGAAGGCCTTGTAATATATCCCATTTAATTGCAAGTGAGAGGCTACAAGGAAGAGATATATGTCCATCAATTTCAAAATATGTCGAAAATAGAATAACAAATAAACAAATCACATCCATCTTACTCCCATACAAAGTCATAGTCATAAAGCCATCAAGAAAATACATGTACTAGTAAAAGATATTTGCTCATATCAGCCAACAAACCCTTAAGCTTCCTGAATTCCATCGGCGACGGCGGTCTCGAAGGCAGAGTTTGCCACGGCGCCCTGGCTGATGAGTCTTTTGACTGTGCTAAGGTCTTTGGCCTGGACTGCACGGAGCATGTCGTCGTCTAGGGTTTTATCTTCAAATAGAGGGTATGATTTGATGGCACCACTAGGGTTTTCTCCGAGGAATCGCTCGTCTTTTACGTGAGGTAGCATCTCTGTTTTGTTTAGGTACTAGGGTTTGTAGTGAATAGTGTGATTGAGAGCGCATGTAGCGTGAGAAAGGCTTTTTAAACGTAGGTGGTTATTGAAGAGCTCGAGGGGCTTCCACAACGCTGTTTATATATTGGAAATATATACACGTGCTCATTGAAGTAAACTCGTCGCTTTCCCAAGAATTCTAAGGTAACGATAGACATTTCTAGACCTGAATATATCACGCAGCCTATTTGGAAAAACTCTTTACTACAATCGGAGTCAAGGTGTCAGTGATAACTATTATTTGATCATATCTTCTTACTAGTAGTCTCATTCCTGCCACCTGGCTAAAAGACAGCAGGCGACACGGCTCTTGTCTTACCCAGAGATTCTGTAAGTGCTGGTCCGTTATTCCGTATAAGTTTTTTTTCCTTCATTACGTTAGGGGACAAGTTCTGGATAAGTTCTAAATATTCGTAGAAACATACATGTATATCAAGCACATATATACTCTTGCGTCCGCTAGCTAGCTTTACCTCCACCCAAGTAAACTCGCCCCAAAGCTCCAAGACCGCCGGAGAAATTCGAATTCTTAGCGTCCACGCAGGGTAGGGACGCCGTTATTATGTGCCCACTTTGCCTGTTACATGGGCCGTCTTCTAATTCGACTCCCCATCTTTCATCGGCGATACCTACCGAGCAAATACCGTTAATATAAACCACAAACTTGAGCCCTAGGACCCCTCCTTTCTCCCCCATCAAGATTGGATTTCGCCGGCGTCCGGCAATCGCCCATAATACAGGTACCAATGATTACACAATGGATAGCTTATTACTGACCGAGTTATCCGTGGCTAGCCTATCCTTTCCCTATGTCTAAGAGGGATCTTGCGCGGAGCATTGGTATCGGGCTTGACAGAGACGAAGAGCCCAACAACCAAAACACTAGCGCAACTATAACTACAGAGTTTCTGATGGGATCGGAACTGGTAATAGCTGTGGGAGCTTCGCTTAGAACCTTGGGACGCCGGAAGCTCGTTGCGGCCTTGCCCAAAAAGATAATTCGACCAAACCGCGGCGCCGTTGTAACTTCATCTCACCGCTTGGTGATTGGTACCAGCAGCGGGTTGCTTTTAGCACGGGGCTGGTGGTTAGCTGTGAGGATAACCATTGCCTAGGACGCTGGACCGGCTAATAACTAAGCACGGATTCTTGGGGCCCTGTTGGTCCTCTAAGACTTAGTAGCCGATGATGTGCAGGGCAACGAGTGACATATTGTGAAAAAAGAAAAGAAAAATCAAATAATCACCACCGTCCCTTCAAAAACTACCGATCATCCAATATTTTACTTTAATTGGGGCATATCTATATAAGCGCGCTTATTACGTGTACATCTACTTTGAAAGTAGGGTGGGTTCCGAAAATTCGACGGCAAATAAAAGTCAGGAAGATCCACCCATGAGACAGGTGGACCAATAGGAAAAGGAAAGGAGGGGAGAAGAGAGAAGAAGAGGGGAGAGATAGAAGGAGTAATTAAGAGGGGAGAAAAGGAGGACTAGATACACAAATCGAAAACCGACCAAACTGTGATATCATCTAACTGTGTTCTACTCCCATAGCCGCATCTAAAGATCCGAAACGCAAGTCTATAATTCTTTCTCGTGCACACCTTTCTTTCCGGTGATAACTTCGTAACCCTTCTCGAATACGTATTCGACGGCGTGCTCAACCGGGTGATCGAAAATGTATGGTAGCGCTGGTACCACAGCCAACCCCAACCCTACGGGACCCCAGGTCCTGATCATGGTGTTCTTATTCTTTTTCAAAGCTTTCCCAGAGTATCGGACAACCTACGAGTATCAGTAACTGTAAATGATACAGGTAGAGGATACATACGGTGTGGATTGTGAGCGCGGGCAGTCCCATACTTGCCAAGCCTTGGAAAATAGCCCGTTGGACCATAACAGTCCTGTAATCTTCCAAAAATGGGACCGTTCCTTTAGGGTTCACCAAGTTCTTTCCTCCATCCTTACTGTCATCCCAACCGACTGACAAATCGCTTAACGGCGATACCTTCTTCGGCTTTTCCGCAGACGAGGGTTTCGGCGTGGTGGCAGGGTTGGCAACGCTCTTTGCGGCCTCCCCAGCCTTGTATCCCGTTGCCTCGGAAGATTTTTCGGAGCGTTTCGGGTCAAGCCACTCGGGTAACGGGGAAACAACTTGGCCTCCACGAAGGGTGGCTTGGTTGGATATGTAGGCTTTATATCCTTCGTGGAGGACATCACCAGTGAGGTAGAGCCACGAAATACCGTACGCAGTACGGATCAAACCCGGGTGAGCTACAGGGCGGAAGGATTCACCAATGTCGGAGGTGTATGCGACATATCGGTGTGCTGAGTTCATGATAGTACGGATACGAGTTGCATAGGCGGCCCAGCGGATGTTTGTTTCGGTGGTTTCGGGCGCCCTACATGGCATGGTGTTAGTTATTGATGTTTTCCGCCTCTCTCCGGGCAGCTCGCACCGGTTCTGGCGGGGGGGGGGGGGAATGTCCACATGATGGCAAACTTACTCTCCCTCATAAATCCTCTGGGATAGCGTTTCTGCCCTTGGCGGGTGGTCTGGGTTGGGAGGAGCCTTTGCCGACATGATGCAAGATTTCCAACAATATCAAAGACCTCGAAGAGCTTGAGGTAAGGTGATCTGTCTGTGGTAGTGGAGTTGGCGCCGTTTCTGGGTGTCCCTGGGTTTATATTCTATAGCTATAGCAGCAGACGCTTGAGCAAATAGAGTGACGCGATGTAAACCCTCCAGGTCCGGCTGAGTCATTCCAGACGAAGCGCCACAAACCAAACTCTGCCGTATCCTACGTCCGCCACACCATCAACCCTCCTCAACCGAGATCCCGTCTCATCATCACGACTTTTAAAACGATACCCTACCCTCCCGTATTCAATTGATCACCCGCCACAAAACTCATCAAAATGGTCGCTATGTACACCATCGCCGGAAGGCAGGTCGGATCCCACCACGTATGTCACTCTCCCTTCCTTCCCCCCGTCACCACCGGGTGCGGGCGGGTCAATTGCAATGGATTGTGAAGACCGTGAACATTGGTAGACTGACGATTACGGGATTAGCTCGCCATGGCCACTCTCGGTTCCGTCATCGGTATCGTTGCCCTCGCTACCGGAGGAAAGAAGGATAAGACTACCCCACCCATCCAGGCTTCCAGCAGTGATGAGGAGAAGTTTATCAAGTATCCACCCCTGCTTGTCCGCAATCCTCATAGACATATTATGACGTCGGATATCTAGTCAAGACTATTGGATGAACAGGATGCTAACCTGCTTCTGTCCTTAGGGAATTCATCGCAAAGGCTGAGGCCGAAAATGCCAGCTCTAAGGCAAAGCACTAAGTGCTGGGTCGGACAGATTGAACTTTCTCTTATATGTATGTGGATGATAGATGCGGGTTTGAAAAAGACGTTGTAGTACACTTTGTATAGAACGGATAATTTCCTATACCCTAGCTTGCACGCTGCCAAACGTGAATATTCATAACGCTGGCCAATTGAACTTTTGTATTGGCGTCTGATTTACCACCATGTCTCACATATGGCAATCCTTGCCTTGGCACAATCTACATCCGGAGTTAACGATATAGAAGGGGAAAGCACCTCGAGGCCGAAGGGACCTAGTGGTATACTCAAAGTCGTGAAGGCAGCTCACCAAATTAAATGCTTTACAGCTGATGAATAACACTTTAGTCATAGATTCTCACTCGACATACCCACCGAATAATGATGCCGGGAATGTCTCATCAAAATGCTCAGGTGATCTTAGAACATAGAGCATAAGTACATAGTATAAAGGCAATGCTCGCAGTAACACAGCAGCAAGTCGTTAAATAGAGTGTTTACGACATATAGAGCAAGTAGTACCCTAGTGTTTAATAGACCCTCCAAGATTATGTCTGATATGGACTACCATGTAGAGATCTTTAACATGAGACAAAACGGAGAACTATGCAAATAACAATGCTCATTATCAAAAGACTATGACAAGTACTTAATACAAGGCAAGAACATACACCCCAATTTAGCGGACTTTAAACCAAACATAAATATAACTTCACATCATCGATCATCCATACAATTCGTATACCTATGAACGTGAGGATTTACAACTCGTGCTCCTTATGTCCCTTCTCTTTCTTTCCGCTAAAGTCAGTGTTACCAAGCTCATAAGCAAGGCCAAGAGTCAACTTGGCGTGCTGGAGCATGTGGTCGAAGCTGAGATACTCAATCTTGTCCTCGGTGGTATGGATATGGTCATCGGATTCTAATAATACCTGTTAGTTCAATGTGGATTTGAGGTTAATTTTAAGGGGTAAAAACCAGAGAAGGCGCTCTCAATTACGAAAGCACTAGGGTATCCAGCCCTGCTAGCACTGGCGTGATCGGAACATGCGTAGCCACATTCGGTCAAGACATAAGGAATGTCGCAGTACTGTATTTTATCTAATTAGCATATATAAAACTACAGGCTCGGCAGGTTTGTTAGCTTACCTCGGTAATAACCTCCTTGATAAACTCAGTCAAACCCTCATCAACGTAGTCGGTGATGACGCCGACACTCTCAGGCTTTCCGGCATCAAGAGTCTTCTGGACAAAGCCGGTCATATCCTGCTGTAACATCGCCACAACCTCCCGGCCCTCCTTCTCATACTGACTGAAGATGGCCTGACTTCCCAAAAGACCAATCTCTTCAGCACTGAACCACATGAACTCAACAGTGTTCTCAAGCTGGACACCAGAGTCGGCAAGGTACTCAACAAGTACTCTAAATGCCTCCAGGATAGTGACAGTCCCGGAACCGTCATCATCGGCACCTGGTGCGCGAAATAATGATGGGAAATAAAGATTAATCGAATCCTGGTGAGCACCAATAACAACAGTCTTCTTGGTCTTTCCAGGAATCGAGGCAATGATGGATGACTGTGGCCACGGGTGCTTGAAAGGTCTCAGCTGAATCGTAGGAAGCATGTGGGCCGCAGTCTCGTTGATCCGGTTTAGAAGCCACTCAGAAGACTGTCTGCCGTAATCCGACTTGCAGTACCTGGTGTAGAAGCTAGTAAATTTCTCCAGATTCTCCTGCATGTTGCTCTTGGTCAAGTTCCCGAGAAGCGGTGTCACAAGCCCTTGGAACTGGGGCTTGGGTGGAAACACGACTTTGCCCTTACGGGGCTTAGATGCCTCTTTAAATGCGTTCATGTAGCCAAGGTCCTGATTATCAGTAATATCCATGAAGTTGCGGCCATTCTATAATCATAACAAGCTTATCAGCTTCCGCGGAGTCCTTAAATCAACATGAAAGGCTTCAAGATGAGCAACATACCCTGATCAGCTCCATCTTTTCGTCCTCAGTAATCCACTTCGTCTCCATAGGGTTAAGCTGGACCAGCCTCATTTCACTCCCAGCATCCTGTGCCATGAAGCTATCCGAAGAATCCCCAGAGAGAGCCTGGAACTGGTCCTGTTGAGTAGGGAGGACGATGGCGGATGCAAGCTGGGTCACAGCCGCGAGCCCAAGAATAGTAGAGGTGATAGAATACTTCATGATTTCTATGAACGATAGGAGTTGTTATGGTGTTTTCGAAGATGTTTGGTAGAGTAGAGTAGAGTAGAAGGAACGGAGAAGGAAGAGGGAGGGGGGCAGATACGTAACTGGGGTAAGTACGTCCAGGCAGGTACACAACGCGCAAAGCCGACCCCAGCCTCCGGCCTTACTCGCTACAAGCTCCCGAGTCCCAGGTGGTGTGCAGGTGACACCATACTACCGACTTGTACGGTCTGTACCCACTATGCCTAAAATGATATCTCCACGTGATTGTACCCAGCGGTTACTGATTGGCTTAAAAACACGATTTGAATAATTGCCTAAGGTCAACTACTGTAGAAAAGGAGAACTGTCAACCAAGCTAGTAGTTCTAATACAGCATGTCATATAGACTCAGTGGATATATTCCACAGTGTTGAGAATCATCGAAACTATAAGTTTATAGCCTCATTTGCAATTTGGCTACTAAAAATACTGCAAGATACCGGATTTTCCCTATAGGGTAATTTTTTTAAAAATTCTAGTAGGTATGTATCTATTGCAACAACATCCTGCCTACATGTAGTATTATAAGAGCTGTTGTCCCGAACACGACCACTAGTATTACAAAGGTAGCCTTGGCGGGTTTTTCTGAGTTATATGTGTATGCAATAGCAGTTGGGCCCGGAAACGCTATATATGAAATTACGAAATAATATCAGCTTGATCCTTAAAAGGGTATTTCGCTATGCAGTTATATATAAATTAAAGCTTCAAAGTCTAACTTTAGGTTACCTGTTTAATTATAATCTTAGTACCTAGGGAGCCTTGACCCCAGATTGCTCACGACTCCAACTAGAGATGACCGCTACTAGTATTGGTAAAACTTCTTGTGCCTCGCTATCAATTACGGCCATTATATTAATTTGGTTCATGCAGGGACAAGTCGATTGTTTATGTATGTGATGAGCTCAGTATGATGATGACTAATCAATACCGACTCCTTCATGTCTGGCTAACCAGAGCTCTAAGTCACAACATAAAAGCTCTCGTAGATCACCCGTTCAACTGTGCGCAATGCCAACCCCACGGTATTTAATCAGACATCTCTCACCATTGTTCTTCTTACTAACTATCCCAGGGTTTTCACCTACCATTGCGCGTACTGCTCCAACCTTTTCCTCGCTTCAACTCACGACTTTTCTGCACTTCCCAAGCGAAAAGATCCTGGCCTTGATCATGCGATCATAGTCCCATTGCCACCACCCCCGAAGTCTGAAGACGAATCAGATTCCTCTTCGGAGGACGATTCGTCCTCCGAAGAGGAAAACGAGCCTCAGAAGCAGGCCAAACCAGTGGAGGCTAAAATAACGAAGAAACAAGATCAAGTACCAAGTGTTGAAAGACGGGGCAAGGTGGTGGCAGAAGAGATACAGGCAGCCACTCCTGCAACGCCGCAGGAGAAGACGGACAAGAAAAAGGAGGAGTTACCAGCAGCCCACCCTAATATAAAGGCCCCAGGAACAGCGCCTATAACCTCCCCCGCCGCCCCATCCTCATCAGCGGTTTCAATGGCACCTCCACCCGCACCCCCCACCACTATTCCCCCTGATAGCTCTTCAACAGCTACATCCACCCTCCAAACCCGCGAAAAAGACGATTACACCCTAATCCTCTCCCTCACCAAAGACCGCGCCGCCCAGATAATCACCCGCGAAGACGGGTTCGAAAAGCGTTGGATCTGGCGCTGTGGCCGGTGCCGCATCATTAGCGGATATCAGCTTGATGATGTACACTTCGATCCTCCAGGGTCTGGGGCTAGCGAAATTGCCGATGAGAAGGAGAAGAAGCGCATCGACAGGAAGAGAAAAAGGTATCTCTATATTCTACCCGGCGCGGCGATACCAACGGAGGAGCTCGGCAGGGAGCTTAAGGAAAAGGAGATCGATGTCCTAGCACTCGACGTATAGCATATTAATTAAATTAATGAATATACTTATACTGTTTTTCCTGGCGTCATTATAAACGATTGAGGAACGGGGATTTTATCTACAGTGCATATATTATCTCTTACCTTTTATGACCTCCGTAGAAAGAACGACATCGTACTACAGTATGCCCATAGAGAGTCCTTGACAACACTTGATCGGGATATAGTGGCAAATATTAATAGATACAGATAATTCTGAATCTGGATATCTGACCTATCTTTTAATAAGTTCTAGATATACTAGCAACATACCATCTAAGTTCTCGACCGTTCTCGTTCAACTAGTTATTAGTGAATCACATGGGCCATGTGGAGCATACATCCAAGACCCAAAGCAGAAATGGAGTGAGCGAATTAGGTACGATCAGTTTAACACCGGGAGCAGGGTAGGATGGGACAGGCCCCTGCTCTGCCTTGTTTCAATTAGCTAGAAACTTAGGATTTGTGTTGTTATAATATCGATTTGGGGTGATTTGGAAATTGAGATAAGAGGAGAGTGTAGTGCTTAACTTATTATTGGCATCATTCCTTATCACTCGGGTGCTAGGACCTTCTAGTCTTTTTTGTTTAATTCACTAATTGCATGCAGCCTCTCTACGGAGCGGTAAATGTGTCAAAAGTAATTTTACCACCGGTGGTATAAGCACTGAATTTCAGTCCTTGTTCCAGTATAAATGCTGACTTTCAGTCTTCATCCTGCATTATCATTAATACCAACAGTTTCACACCGGTGGTAAAATAGCTGCCACCGGTGGTAAAATGACCTACCACTGGTAGTAAAATTCCCCACCGGTGGACAATGTCCATATATACTGGCATGATATAGCCCCTTTTGGCCAAAAGGTCAGTGCTTTTATCCATTTTAAGGTATAAATGCTGGTATTATTTTCACCACCGCTGGTAAAATCACTTTTGACACGTTTACCGCACCATAGGCCTCTCAGCTATGGCAAGCTGACTAGCTTTCGGCTGTTGTAGTTTGTGTTGCTCCCGAGCACAGTCAACCATCATGCCTAGGGTACACATGTATTTAACTATCTTATATGGGTATATAAGACATTGTATCCAAGGTTGACATGATAAAGAGGTTCTCTACCTTATATTTTATTCAAATTATAATTACAAAATCCGCCTCTAGAATTAGGTTAGTGGTACAGTGGCCTTAGTGGGTGGGTGTTTCAATCACATCTATACTGCGTATTTAATGATAAGTGCTTGCCTATGAGATAAAGCGAACACTTCTAAGTAGCAATATAGCTACACCCCATATTGCATAGGACTAGGTGGTAAGTGCGGGTCAATGCAATTATTTTTGATACACCGTTCGATGCTATTTGCCGCTCGATTCTATCAAGCTAGATCTAATAGCTTAGGTATATAAGAACTAGTACAAGTAGCTGTGAGTTTCCACGTTCATCATCCGAAATAACCATTACTCCGCGTCTAAACAACAACCCCTCTTCACACGGATTAAAAATGTCGGAACTCTTGGAATCTTTGGTATCTGTTACCACAAAGAAGGTTCTGTCAAACAACTGTTATATCGATGCAAAAGAATATATTTGGGAAACGGTCATTAAATTTTTCATGAACAAAAACGAGAGCTTTACTGCTTACGAATATAGGCTTATTATGAGCGAGTTCATGCTCCAGGTTCAGCACGATAAAGTAGCCGCTGGGCGCGAGTGGGACATACAATTTCCCAACTTTGATACTAACACCGCGGAAGAAATCAATGAATATGTGATCGAATGCAGGGAGCTGGCCCCAGGTCTGGTAGCAAGACTGACAGAGCTTAACAATTTCGCCGGTAAATTTAGAGATTTCGAGGACGAAATCTCTATTGCTAATCGTATCCGAGAGTTTACTTCTAACATTATACAAATGGTTCCCCTTGCGACCCCGGGGGGCATGCCCTCCCGTAATCATCGCAAGAATATTGGCGCACTTACATCGTGGGTTGATCATAGGGCATGTCTGATAGTATATGGCCCCGATGTAGCTGAAGATGCACGTTGGGAGCAATGGGACTACTTGCGTCGTCTCAGGGGGTATACGGATCGCCAGACTAGGTTGGCACAGCCCACTAGGGCCCCAACCCCCTAAGCGGATATTTGGCGGTAGTATATTCGGGTTCCGTTTACTCCCGGGCCCAACTTTTGATTCACCCTGCGTTTTTCTGCCCGTTCACTCTATAAGAAAGTGCTGTGGGGTCGTGTTCATGCTATATTTTAGACCTGCTTCTTACTACGATCTCGAATAATTTCGTTAAGTTTATATTTTTTTTGTTTTGAATTACTATGTAATATGCTGCCCAGTTAATTCACTAAAAAGAAATAATCCCAGCTCTCGTTCAGCTTCTTGATGAGCCTTAATACTTAAAATTGTGGTTGTTAATCCATTTATTGTCGACTTAATTGCCTGACGCGCGTGACGGCACAAACATACTTAACGGGGTAGAATTGAAACGGCTAACACGTATAATATTTCTGTCAGTACCCCACATTTAATGTATCAACGCACCTAGCCAACTTTATTCATCGCCTTTTGTATGCTGATCAGCAAACATGCAACGGGGATGCATGAGTTACCAATGATCAAGCAAGCAACGGGGAAAATCTGTGGCGCGAGTGATATCTCGTGATGCCCTATTCTCTCTCAAGCTAGACGCTACGCTAGGTGTACCCCAAAATACTCCTTTGTCGATGAATTACTGCTCGATAATGCCAGTAGGACCCCCATACTCAGGGTGAGAAGATAGTTCTAGAGTGTAGATTGTTATGTAGGCAGAATATAGCCTCATCACGCCAAACTACTTAGGCATGAAGGATGCATATAGATGTCAATTAAGACAAAAATCTCAAACATACATGTGCCTAACCTGCATTTAATGACAGGCCGTCCAACTTGAATATATTTTGGGTGTATGGTAGGTACATGTATTTACCAACAGTTTCAGCAGACCACTTACCGTCCAACCCCAATTCTTACTAAATGAACAACTGGCCGATTCTTTTAATGGCTGGCTAGGTTTCGGTTTCTAAGCTTGGGGATGGATATATGGGAAAAACAAAAACGAGCGTATAATCGCAAGATAAAGATGGAATAAAAACCACGAAAAACAAGAAGAGGACATCCACTACACTAAATCAGGCAGTCAGGGAAAAAAAGGCCCAAGGATGCAAGATAGCAGGAAAACAAAGAAAAAACGAAAAAACAGGCAAGTATAAAGAAGGCAAAACATGAATAACAGCTAAAACTACTACACTACACTACAATCCGAATCCTGCCTTCCGAATCCAGCCTTCCGAATCCTGCATCTCTACTACACACACGTCTGCCATGCCACACAGCACAACTTTCATTACCGGTCCTCCCACCAAAAACTACTGCTGTGCACCCCATCCGACCCACCCTCTACCCACAACTCTCCACACCTTGACCTCACCACTTCTCAGGTCTGCCACTTTGAAGCTCTCCATCTTCACCTTCCGACTCTCCCTACCCTGCTCCCATGCGCGCAGCTTCTTCTTCGTTCCATCCCAATCCACTACGACCGCAACATGGTCCGGCTTACCAGCCTCCATGTTGTACTTCTGATGCAGGCCTCCCTTGTGGCCTTGGAACTTCGCATTCCTGAAAGTAACGATATCACCAGCTCTGATCTCATCAAACTGTTGTACGGAGGCATTAGCAAGATTAGCGTATACTAGTGCACCATATGATCTTGCGCCTGCAGGTGGGAGACAGCCTGGTGCAAGCCCAAGAAGCTCTCGGATAAGACCCTCTGGGTCGCCACCGGCAGCGACAGTGTTTTCACGAGCCTTTGCTCCAGCAGCGATCTTGGCTCCGAACTTAGCCTGGAAATCCTCGAGCTGATCCTGGCGTGGTTGGGGGGGAGGAGCCTCATGACGTTGCTCAAGACTTGCAGTTTGCGGTTCGTCGCGGTCGTAGCGTGCTGTGACGACAGTTTGGGAGTAGTCGTGGAAGAGAACATACACATCTTTAGTTATTGTGGTACGACCACCACGACGGGTGGAAGGAACCTCCTCGATCTCGAAGTAGAGCTCACGGGGGCGGTTTTGGAAGATTGGTGGTGGGGTGTTGGGGGAAGTCCACCACTTGCTTGATTCACCTAGGTCAATGTCGCGGGCCACGTATTCAGCTGAAGGACGCGACTGATCCATTGAGCGCCTACCGCTTCCTTGAGAGGGGCGCGATTGATCCATCGATTGACGACCGGTACCCCCGCGAGATGGCAAGCGTTCCTGGGGAGGTGGGGCTTGATGAGGTGGTGGAGGGGGCATTGACGGCTGCGCAGGAGGAGGTGGTGGTGGGGACCCGTATCGCGGGGAGTCGTATTTGTATGGATCGTAATCATCATCTTCATAACTACCCTCCTCCTGTGTTTGCGCTGGTGGGGGAGGTGGTGCACCGCGGGGCATGTCCACTGACGGTCTTCCCTTTCTTGATGGTGGAGGGTTCCCAGGTGGGGGAGGCGGGGGAACACTTCTAGGTGGTGCCTGAGGAGTAATTACTGGTGATGGCAATGGTGTCTCTTCATCTTCGTCCTTGACGTGATCTTTTTTCAGAGCATCTCGATGGGCTACTTTGTTTCCGATATCCGTATCGTAGTCTGCTTCATACTCAGTGACCTCCTCTTCTGTATCAGATGGCCTATTACTACCGCTAGTTTCACTCATTCCCGGACGAGTATCATCAATGCTTTGTCTTGGGGGGGGACCACTCGGGGGTAGTGGGGGCGGTGCCCTAGAGGCACCTTGAGGTGATTGGTGAGGGGCCCCAGGACTAGGAGTCGCAGGGAAACCTCCAGGAACTGGTGGCATTCCACCTGCGCCCCTCTGATAACTAGCCCTTTTGTTAAACGCCGAAGGCGGACTTCCAGGAGCGAGAGTAGGCGGGGTGCTCTGGATAGGAGAAAAGTATCCCTGGGAAACACGTTTAGAAGTGGGAGAAGTTGGGGATTTAGCATCCCCGTAACCTGACTGGGGACGACCAGATGGGACAGAAGGAGGACCCGGGGGAGGTGGCGGCGGTGCCCCGCGTGGCTGCACTTCTACATCTTCGATTGCCAGTGATAGTTTGCTTGGAGGAGCAGACATCTCGTCATCAGACTCAGATCCTTCTGTAGGCGATTCATCAATGGCGGCTGAGGGAAGCAACTCTATATTCAAAGTATGAGTGAGGCCTGGAAAATAAGATTAGACTGAAATATTACATACGTCCTGTTGGAGGCAATGGTGGGGCAGGCCTCTCGCTTGGAACCGGCGGGGGAGGAGGAGGAGCCGGCCGTTCTATCAAGCTTCATTAGCACCTAACCTAAAAATAGACTCAGGAATAAATACCTTGTGGCAGCATGGGCGGAGACATTGGCACAACCCTTTCTGGCAAAGCCCTTTCGGCCTTTGGAGAAGCTGGAGTTGGCATCGGCCTTGGGCCTAGGGGATGATTCGGCGGTGACTGTGAGAGTTGGGGTTTCAAGTCTTCAATATCAGCCTCGTCATCACTGGCATTTTCTTCTGATATTTTCTTTCCGGTTCCAACTGTATCTCTCGCAGGCTCTTCGTCTTCACTATCGGACTGCTGCTTTTCAACCGCCGGTGGGGATTGGACTTTTGGCATAGCAAAAGGTAGTGCTACCGGCTGCTGCTGATAAGATTGGGAGGAGCTAGTCACCGGTCTCTCTTCTGTCAGCTCCGCAGCCTCTTGTGTCTCCCTAGGATCCTCGTCTTCTCTAGATGGCTTTGGAGGGGTCTTCTTCTTCTTTGCTGGCCCTGGTGGGGGCCCTCCCATTGGAATGCCCATCGGGGGTCCAAACATGCCATGCATACCCATACCGCCACTCATCTTAGCTATCCTCTCTCTAATTGCAAGTTTCCTTGCGACCTCAGGGTCAACTTCTTCCTCATCATCATCAGAAGCAACGTCCGGAGTATCATCATTGGCACCCTCATCATCGCCATCATCAGACTTGTCTTCTCTAGTAGGTACATTGGGCCGAGGCCTGTGGACAACGGGAGGCTGATCCTCTGCAATAGAGGAAGCATCTGCGTCACCTGCACTGGACTCTGCTCTAGTATTGTCATCACGCCCAATATCCAAGCTCTTCTTTGGTCTCTGGGCCTGTTCATGTTCCTCTATGTCTTGATCCCGGCCTGAATCGAAAGATCTCCTCTCTTGGACAGATTCCTCTTGGACCGCCAAACTATGACCAGCTTCTTCCGTATTTCCCTCTCCAGCGGCCTGGTCGCTCTCAGCTCTTTTCGGCTTTGGGGGTCGTTTGGGCTTTCCGCCAGGAATGCCGGATGGGTCCAGCTGTTGAGTCTGGAGCAGTGCAATCCTGTCTTTGAGCGCCAACTTCGGCCTTTCCTCCTCTTTATCCCTTTCCTGATCTAGAGACATCCTAGGTGTGTCCTCTGTAGCCTCTGCACGAACATAGTTCGAGTCCTCATCACGTTTTGGCTTGGGAGTATGCTGCGTTGGTGGAGGCACATAGGAGTTCTTACTCGGTGGGGGAGCTACAAACGGCTTCTTGATAAAATTGAGAGGAGGTTTATGCGGATTGTATGGAGCAATCGGGGCCGCTGAAGCCTTATTAAACAGTGCCAAACGATCCTTAAACGAGCTCGGCTTCTCTGGCGGTGGTGGCTTGTTCCCGCCCGCCTTCTTCTCATCAGCGCCCGATGACACCTGTGGCTTAGGGTTAAATGCCGGTTTCGGAGCTGGGGGCGGGGAAGCCGGAGTAGCCTGTTGCTGCACTGGTGCAGGTCTTGGCTCCTCAATGACACGCGGCGGCGACCTAACCTCCATCTGCTTCGGCGCCTCCCTTGCAACCGGCGAAGCTACCGTCGAGCTAGTACTTGGCCTACTTCCTGCCGCAGCCGTATTAACCGTTGGGGCGCGCGGGGACGAGTCCTGAGGGGGTGACGCTGGCTGATATGGGGGGGATTTGCCCTCGTACTCTTCTTGCTGTTGCTGAGTATTGTCATCCACAGGCTTCTTTGGACCTCTTGCACCACCGCCGGGCCTCGTTGGTCTTGGGGGTAGCTCGACCACGATCCTCTCGACGAAGTTCTTGGGGAAGATACCCTGCTTGAGAGTGCCGGTGGCCTTGTCGGTGTACTCACCATAGTACCAGTCGTCGTCCTCCTCCTCGGTCACGGTGATGATTTCGTCGGCGGGGAAATTGAGATCGTCGTCATGGGGTGAAGAGTAGTCGAAGAGAGCCTTGACTTTGAAAGGCGGGGCAGTAGAAGTGTTGGCCATGATGATGGATCTAGGACCATGTACACGCTCCTGGCCGGTGATGAGTAGGGGGTGGGTGGGGGGAGTGATTAGGGGGTTTAGATGGGATGATTATGAAGATGAAGGTACTATAGTGCAGGTATTATTCCGAGAGAATGAGGCCCAAGATATGTTGTACGTAGTTGTAGTTGTAGAAGAGAGAAGACGTAAACTGAGTCGGTCAGTCAGGTCAAATAGAACTAACGCCGAAGGAGTCCCTTGAACTCCTGGGCTCCCGTTTCTCTTTTGATTTCTTGGTATATCTCTCTTAAGTTAGTAGGTAGTAGTATCCTATGTCTTTCTGTCTGTGTCTGTATGATTCTCATACGAGAGTTGGTTGGTAGTGTGGCTGTTCCCGGCAGGAAGGAGTACGTCAGCGGGGGGGCACAGGCAGTGATGGATGGTGGTGAGTTGAGCAACAGGCGGGTAGAGCAAGCACAGCACAGCAAGCAAGCAAATCAGGGCATAGAATCTCGCCCCGCACTCAGGAACCTCTAGAAGCTGCCCGGAACTCACAATGCCAATGCAGGGCACATCTACAGACACACCGGATGCAGAGCCAGAAGTCAAAGTCACAGATTGGATAGATTTACATTGTTCCGAGTGGGGAGTTTACAAATTTTCTTGGCCTGCTCCCTAAGGTGATGATGAAGCAGGGCAAAGCGCATGAGGCGGGGGAACGGAATCACCAAAAGCGGCCAGAGGGTGAGTGGCGGGGTGGATGGTGGTGGCTAGTGTGGGGGAGGGTCTGTGTCAGTGGCTGATGACGTATTATAAAGCCACACATGCGTATCGATTGCTGACGAGGCTCCCAGAAGTCTTGAGGATTAATAGTAGAGTGGCTGATACCTGCTGTTTAGCCACACCTTAACTTCCTTCTTACAAAGCCATAGGTACCTACCTCCATGAGTGAGCTTCGAATATCAATCAAACACTGAATAACCTCACAAAATCTCCAATATGGCAGCCCCAACTCCAAAATCGATTCTAAAAAAGACCCCTGCTTCTTCCACTGTTCCACCATCAGGTGTAGTCGACATCAATCCAGGTCCCAGAGCCACAACTGGTAGCAAACCCACTCCCGCCGAAGCCCGCGCAATAGCACTCTCTCACGCACACGCCCTGCAAATACGCAAAGCCCTTGAGCTATCGATTCTCATGTCCCTCGAGGAGCTTGTTGACTTCCCCACTCCTGGTCCTCCATCCCCAGAAACAGCCACAACTCACCACGATGCCTCAGCCCTCAAACTCCACCTCCGTTATTTCCAGCCTTCCGACTACGACTCCCTTATCCACGAGCGCAACATCTTAAAGCTCTGTGGCTATCCGCTCTGTTCCGAGCCAAAGAAATCAAAGGCGACCTCTAACCATGTACTTATCGACAAAGGCCTCCCGACTATGCGCTTCGTTCCACGAGCTAAGCTGGAGCGCTTCTGCTCTGACCTGTGTACGCGCCGTGGCCTATGGCTACGAGTTCAGCTGAATGATGAGCCCTCTTGGTTACGTGGGGATGTGCTAGAGGGAGTAGAGGTCGGCGAGAAGGGCGAGGTTATAGGACTGGATCTGGAGGGTGTCAAGTGGAAAGAAAATGGCGGCGAAGAGACAATGATATTACTGGAAGAGGTAGAGAGAAAGAAGGAGATGGGTATAAGAAGTGCCGTTAAAGAGGGAGATCTCAGAAAGCTTGCACAAGAGCTTGAGGGCATCGGAATTGAAAGTAAGGGAATCCTGGGCGGGAAAAAGAAGCCTGAGGTAGCACGGAGCGGCGTAGGCTTCGCCGTAGATGGCAAAGAGGCCCCTGTAAAACAGGAACCATTGAGTTTTACTATCGAGGAGAAGGAGGTAACTGGGAGCGCGGTGGCGCCATCTGCGGACGATCTGGCCGCTGGGATGTCGGCACTGGCAATTGAAGGGTACAACCCGAGAAAAGGCCCAGAGGACTATCTTTCAAAGAATAAGAAGCAATAGAGTAGGATAATGGTAGTAAATCTCTTGCATTTTTTTCGGCGCTCGGGGTGTTATTGGTAACTTTTATTTAGATATTATTACTGCATACTGTACTAGAGCACTCTGCTATCGAACAGGTGGCTGGATGGGCTTAAAAATTGAAATTTTAAACACTATTTGATCATGAAGTATCACTCCTAAACATGACCTTTAAATGCTTATTTACACCTAAAGTTAAACCTGTGTAGCTACTTGAGGGGTCAGTCCCCCCTAAAAGGTATGCACATGGATCATGGCCGAGGTTTCTCCACGCATATCAACACGGGAGTTACCTAACCCCCCGCTGTTGCTCGTTTCTAAGTCCGCCTATGTATAGAATATATAAAGAGTCCCCATAACGCCATGTTCCATATTCCCGCTGCATGTACAGCGGCAGGTAATAAGTGATGGAACGCAGCAATGCCTGTTTTGGTAAAACGCCACCAACATTTGGTGTTTGTACTCCCAGGGCGTTCCATCACTTATTACCTACCGCTGTACACCATAAGTATCATTTCACCTTCAACCCGGGCCCATTGATCGGTGATATGAGTTGTTTTGGGACATAAGGAATGCGTTAGCATTGTTAGTGAGATAGATCATTCTTCGCGAACTTCTTACCATCTATATCAATGGCTGGAGAGGCTACCTAATATAGGCCGAGAGCTAAGTCTTTCTAGATAACCCTGACGCTTATAGTTCGTTCAAGTACAAACGGATTAATTCAGGGGGTTTGTTTATAATTACAACATCAATAAAACTACAAAGACTAGCTGGGGAGACCACACCCTAATTTCTGGGCCCCTGATATTACTATAAATAGTGAGAAAATAATAGGGTAGGCTGTAAGAGAATTGCAGAATCGTAAGATTCCGGGTCCCCGATTGGTACCTCCCTTGGACTTTATCGGTGTTGCTGAAATCGACTATTCTATGCAGCCTATCAGCCTGGATAAAGGGGGGGAAGACTGGAGGGGGTTAGCTGCGGGGAAAACGCACTATATTTGCAGTCAACGATCTCTCCTTTCCCCTTTCACTACCCAAAGTCCTAGACAGCGTATCAGTCAATAAGACCTCAATATTCTTCGATCTCAACGGTTAGTTTTTAAAGATATGCTGATTGAAGGCGCAGTAATATTAGGCCGGGGTACAATACCATGTATAGAAGATTATATATCTTTGCTTGAGAACTTGACTTTCTCCCGAACTAGTTCGTCGGTCCTATTGCCCCTAGGGCCATCATTATTAGTGTATCTTCAACGATTTAGATCCTACACTACAAGGCTTTTGGCTTGAATTCAATGTAACTTGGTAACCACCCATGTAGACAACTAACTACGCTGGTAAGATTTAAAGCTTTTTCCCCATATCAAAGAATTCTGAGAACCCTGACCACCTTGAGCCCCAATACGAGAATAATCTATCGAGTGATATCTCATGACGAAACCGCTAGTATACTAAATACATGTATGTACCTTCAGTACTCCCACTAATACACATAGAATATAATACATGTATTAATATTATGCGCAGCAGGCCTCTGCGTATACATATTCAGGCTAGACACGGTGTGCATGTGACATCATTCCGGGCATGATGCTCGTAGGAGGACTACATGTAGCTTTTGAGCCAGCCAAATTAGGAACAGGGCAGAATCAATGCTTTTGCGCGTACCAAGTCTCACTGGCCGCTTACCCATGGCCATATAATACAATCTTTACGTGGAGCGCAGGTAGAATTAGATATAACCATATTATACTACTAGAAAACACTTTTGAACTCCAACGCCCGAAGTCTATGCCTAAGTCTATACCCTTCAGACACTTTTAACACCCCAGGTCTATACCCATCAAGTTACCCTAATTTAGACATCAACACACCCCGAGGCCTGCCACCCGGGCTTAGATACTAGAACTGATGGAAGACTGGCTTAGGGAAAGAATAAGGACCTTGGTGCGGCCCCTGCCACCCGGAGGGGGGGGGGGGGCGGTGCGCAGACCTCGCCAGTGTCCAAGACAAACCAACATATCAAGGTTAAATATTATCGCGAGAGGAGGACCTCCGACCTGCGGTCTACCCCGAAAGTACCCCCAAACCTTAACATCGTCCCCAAACCTAATCCTGAGTACTACCAATGGGAGGCCAGCCTGGGGAGAAAATTAGTAACTCCGTAATTGGTATCAGTAGGGGAATACAGGAGAAGGCACAAACCTCGCGAGCACCCAAGACAAGCCAACATAATAAGACTATCTACCACCGTAAGAGAGGGCTCCTGGCCCGTAGTATACCCCCAAATCACTTTTAAACTCCAACGCCCAAATCTATATATACCCATAAAGCACTTTTAAACTCTAACACCCCGAGACCTGGTCTTTGATACTAATAACGGGAGGCCAGCCTAGGGGAAGAGTTAATGACCCGCTCGTGATATTCATAAGTAGAAAGGGTTAAGAGAGAGGGTGGGTACGAACCTCGCCGGTACCAAGACAAGCCACGTTAACGCTAGGCGCCGAGCACCTTCGCGAGGGGGTGACTCGCTTGGTAAAACCCCAAAGCACCCTTGAACTCCAATACCCCAAGTCTATCCCCACGCCCCAAGTCTATCCAAACGCCCCAAGTCTATCCCAACGCCCCAAATCTATCCCAACGCCCCAAGTCTATCCTCCAACACCCCAAGTCTATCCCAACGCCCCAAGTCTATCCCAATGCCCCAAGTCTATCCCATCTATAACCCAAGTCTATCCCGTCTATAACCAAAAGCACCGTTAAACTCCATCGATCCAGGATCTTGGATACTAATGATGTAAGGCCAGCCTAGAGAAGTAATTAATGACCCTGTAATCTCCGCCGAGTAGGAAGGACTAAAGGGGTAAGTGAAAATACGAACCTTACCAGTATCCAAGACCCACCAACATATTAAGATTAATGCTACCCTGGAGAGAAAAGACAGCTTGGGGAAATGGGGGGTATTTATATATAGCAGAATTCTACATTTCTGGCGTAGGAAAAACGCCTAACATAAAAAGGTTCTATTCATGCCGCTCGACAGAACAATTTTGCCACATGCGCACTCACCTGAACAAGTGCGAGATCTAGACCACAACACCACAAGACGTACCAATCGCGAGGCCGCGAGGAGTCGTGGATCTAGAGAGATGTAGAGATCAGCTAGACTTTATTTGACTCACCGGTCCATTATTCGAAGAGAAACAACTAAACCCACGGAGATTAGTATTAGTTTACCCTATGATAAACAGCAAGTTATATAGGGGCTAGCAGCACAAGGCTACATGTAGTACTATCGCTACGTCTGCCGTTATTCGATGTTTAACCACGGGCACGGCACCGCGCGCAACATGAACAGCGTCCACGCTCAGCAATCCCGTGACATTGGGGCCCCTAGACAGATATAGTCGAATTGTGGGCCCAGTTCCTCTGATAATTCAGCGAACTAATCCTAATTAAACTCAGTCGCCTCCGCTGCTGCATGTACTTGGTGAATCAATCAATTTCCCTTAGATCAAGAATGCCAAGACGAGTGAGAAAATGTGAAGTTGATCACGACGTCACGACCAGCTCGGACCGGAAGTGCTGCGCTTAGTATTCTCAACAACTACACCCTAGAGCCACCCAACAAACACTATAACGTTACATGGAGATTATTAGAACCTTTTTTCATACGTGGTAATATAATTGCATCATCTGAGGGAAACTGCCTATAAAACCCCCTCTTTCTACCTTTTCATCTGTGGTTTTAAACCTTTAATTATATAATTCAAGAACCTCGGAGGTATATCGTGTGCTCGAAAAAATACCGTGAGTTGAATGTCTCATTCAAACAGAAATCCTTTGGAGTTCTTTCCCCGGCCCGTGCGCGCAAGTCAAGCAATCTGCGATTTTTAACGACTTTGTCGCTCCCAATATTATATGTACGTATCAGGGTTGGTGCAAACAGTTACGCCATATATTCCTGGCAGCACCGCGCTACCTAAAGAAGGCCGAGGATACAGTATTAATTACATGTACATATAGATTGATACATCATGTGCCGACTAGCCAGGCGGGTAGCCCCTAACTGACCTCTAGAATAATTGAGACTTCCTAGGTCCCTCGTCCGGAGTAGCAGCAACCTCAGATCTAGAGTTGTGTCTAGGCTTTATCTCATCGGCGAGGACCACAGTTTCTACACCAGCATGACACATCCCCGGTCCTTCAAAAGACTCTGGAAGGTTTAGTTCAGCATTTAAGAGAGTACCAATAATTATATATGCGCCAGTCTTGGATATTACGGCACTTGACCCTTTACAGCGCTCGCTCATGACGCCTGTGTAGGAGCGCTAAATTAGTTATCCAAAGGTAGCAATATTAATTCCAGAAAAATCACGTCAGAACGAGATCAAGACGGGAGTACTTACACTCAACGCATCCAGCAGCACAGCCACATGCCTTGACTCGCTCCCATGCCTGTTTCAGCAATACGTCGATAAACTCGAACGCCTTTGTACTAATCCCACTCCCGTCCTTACCACCTTTCGCATCATAGAACATCAACCTCCCTGGCCTCTTCCGTGTCGTCTCGCGCTTCATGAATTCCTTTTCGGGCATTTTACATTCGGTCCTTACGTCTCCAGGCATGCTCACAACTACGCCCGGCAACAGGCCCAGTATAGCATGCTGCGCTGCATGAATAGCACCCGCCACGTTAATCCCACGCTGACCTAGAAGATCTAGGGCCACTCTTGGAATATCAATCCACATCCCTTTCGAGTAGAGCACTAGCGGCGGCGTATCCACCTCTACAGCGTCAAGGATGTGTTTACGCTTATCCATCTTAAAATACCCAAAAATGACGCTACAGACACGAATAGCGCCATAATATGCACGCCAAGGGCTATTAGGAAGTTGACGGATAGCCTCAGTCTCGATTGGGTCAACATCAGTAAAGTCACGGGGGGAGGTAGTCCAGTCAACATGGACGAGCTCTACCTGCGCGAGCTTTCGCTCCCAGCTGACGTCTTTCACGATATATGTCCGGCCCTGATGGAGGAATATTGCGCCGTCGTAAAGATTGAACACTGCGCGGGAAGGCTCTACTTCTTCGAGTACGTGGTTTCGTCGTGCGGTCACATCGACAACTGCAATATGCCCGTCTTCGGTGTCGCGTATTGAAACTAGTTTGGAAGGGTATGGGAGAAATCGGGAGTGGCAATGGTAAAATCCGGAGGAATCGGAGAGTAATCTTTCGGTAGCAATAGAGGGAAGGTCATCACCAAAATAGGATCTGTCCTCAAGTGGCTCTATGGGCATTTCGAAAGCTGCACATTGGATGTGTCCCTCGCGCACTAAGAGATTCTCAAGGTCGACTTGGAGTTGAACGTTTGGTTTTGCGAATATTTCATCTGGGTTGGCCATGTAATACTGATCTGTTGGGAACGAATCCCCTACCAAAATTGACAGAGAATCATTATTTCGCCTTCCGGCTCTTCCGCTTTGTTGTCGAAGATTTGAGACCGAATATGGAAATCCAACGGTTACCACAGCATCTAAATAGTCAGTAATCTCCCAGCTAAATATAGTGGTTTAGTCAAACACACCTAAACTCCCAATATCTACGCCCAGTTCTAATGCACTAGTAGCTATAATTCCCATTAACCGCCCTTCAAACATCTCCTTCTCTATCATTCTTCTATCTTGCGGTGTATATCCGCCTCTGTACGCCATCACCATACCAACAACCTCTAGTCTCTCCAGCCGTTGCAATTCACTCTTAACAGCCGCTAATAACCCTTCACAGATATTTCTTGTTCTACAAAAAGCAATACCTCTCACTCCGCGAAGAATCAACTGCGAGAAAAGCTTCGCAGACTCCGATATGGGATCAACGCGGCCTTCGGATGGGTCGCTCGGATCTTTGAATGGCGTGTTCCAGCAAAGAAACTCTTTCCGGCCAGCAGGGGAGCCATCTTCTTCGGTCAGTTTAACGTTGTCTATTCCGAATATTTTACGCATATGCTGGTTACTGGTTAGTTTTGTGGGAGGTAGTGGAGAGAGGTCTAATTACGGCTTCTGGGTTTGCCACTGTAGCAGAGCAGGATATAAATTTAACCTCGTTGTTTCCTACGGCTGAGCAGATTCTTCTAAGTCGTCTCATGATGAAAGATACATGAGAGCCAAAAATTCCATTATAAACATGCAATTCTAGTATTTCTCAGTTATCTACTTTTTGACAACTACTGAAGAGGGTTAGGCTAACCATCAACTACTACAAACTTTAAGTTTTGCAAGAATGTTCTCCACTGCGTTTCATTCGGAAGAATGCTTAAATGCAGCATGTCTAATCACACGTGAGCTCTCGTATTCCGAAAAATATAGCACTAAGCTTACCGGGATTCGTGAAAATTATGCTGGCCCCGTCCCTGATCGCTCTCCTATCCTCCACGCTTGTATCACCGTCAAAAGTCTCAACTCTTATATCTCCCAAGGCCTCTTTCATATAAACTAGAACCTCAATTAGACTTCTCCTCTGGTCCTGGGCCAAGGCCTTGGTGGGGAAAATAAACATGGTTCTTGTTTCAAGATCTTTCTCTAGTTCATGTAGAACAGGAATTTGGTATATCAGGGACTTCCCTGAGGACGTTGATGTCGATACGATGATATGATGCCCATTGTGAAGATTATTAATAGCCTCTGCTTGATGCGAGTATAGTTTGGTGATATTATGTGCGGTATATAATGCGTTGACAAGACCCTGGGAGAGTTGGAATGTGAGATCTCCAAACACAGCTTCCTGTGGCGGAAAAATACGGTGTCCGTTAGGAACAATTTGATCAGAGTACAAATCAGAGGCTTTGATCTCTTCAATTATTTCTGCGATCGATTTTCTTTCTTTTGGTATTTCAGGCGGTAGATCTGACACCGCTGTTCGCTCAGTGGGGCCCTTTGTTTTAATTGGAACATGCGGATGGTGTTGGGCTTTGATACTTTCAACAGCATCAACCCCACCCTCTGCACACTGAGCCAGGAAGGAATTGACCGCCGAGGCGAATTTCTCGTTCCGTTTATTGATGAGATTCGTCATTTGTGGCATTGAGAAACTCGGCATTTTTAGGTCCTCCTCCTTTGATTTACCGCCCTTTGTTGCAGTTTTCTTTAGATCCCCATCAATAAATTCAAATAATAGAACCTCCTTCGTATCCTTTGTTTTGTCATTCTTCCCGAGGTCCTTATAAACATCCTCAACTGCCATTGCTGCTCGCCCACGACGTGTATCAACACTTGCTGAGGCGGCCATAACATGGATCTGCAGACTTTCCTCATCAACATACGTAAACTGTATACTCTTCGGCAGCAGAAATTTAATCTGCGCGATATCTCCCACTACTAGCTCCTTCTTGGTATTACCCTCAACTGCAGACTTGAGGTTGTCGAATGTTGTCGCCAGATGCTTTCTAGTGCAACAGAACGTAAAGACCACATTGAGAGCTCGGTGGACTTTCTCCAGTTCTTTGAAATGAGGAGGCCATGGTATGTCATTTTTGATGATAGGTGCTTTCCCCTTTGTTGTTGTTTTTCGGGACCTCTTGAGCTCAGGGGCGGAATTATCGGTGGCGATCGGTAGAGATGAGGCGTCGGTAAGGGGTTTAGCTGGTGTACGCTTGCGTTTAAGGGTCGACATGTCTTCCCCTGAGCTCCCTTGGTTTTGGTTCCTGAACAACTGGTTATCGGATCTGGTGTTGAAACCTGATGTCGCAGAGCCTCCGGAAGATGATCGATATCTTATCTTATCTGTTAGTTACGTCATTCCCAAACATAGAATATCACTCGGGATAGCTTTTTGGGTTGTTTCGGCTGTTAACTCATTAATTGCGATAGTTGTTAAGTCACAGTATCTATAGGCGGTGAGCGACAATATAAGGGAGGTACCTGTTTCCCTGCACCTCGAGACTATAAAATATTGCTCCATCTATTCGTATAGCCATGTCTATACGCTCCATGTTACGGATTCTTGAGTTACCAGATGAGCTAAGACCATCTTCACGACAGGGTTACCTAGGATTAGATGCCCTTATATTCAGGATTATCACACTTATAAAAGATGCTAAAACAGGAACTTGTATTCAAAAGCAGCCGCAATCCAAACCTACAAGCCTTAAAACTCTTCGGCAAAAGAACTACCAAAACTTAAAGTTACAAAATTGACCCAAGCATTTTACCCAATTCTATTTCTCACTTACTACACCCTATGTGCATGTACCGTTTTCAACTGATTTGAGGAGCCATCTTCTGACCGAATGTTGTAAATTCGAATCCTTCCTCCTAAAAAAAAAAATTTCGTTTTCCTCCTACTCGTCCTAAGATATCCGGCAGTTGAAGACATCCTAGTAAAATTTATGACTGGTAAATTTCGCAGCTTTCCTAGAGGCAGGAGAGGTCTAGGTGAAATACGCACCTTCATATATCAAGAACGGCTTAAATACAAACTTGAAGCCGTCTTGTTATATTACTAGGATATCAACAGACTAAAGGAAAAATGCGGAACTGAGCTGACTAGAGATAACACATTTACTCAATGAGTATCAACAGTCCTTCCTTTAGGTTAGGTGATAGGAGAGTACTTACTAATAATAATATATTGCGGTCGTGCCTAAACTTTGCACGACCCAAGCCTGAGACTTAAAACATGTATACGGGCTGCACTGCACTCCCTAAGAAGATCTCTTCAAAGGGGAGATCTTCTTCCGGATCCGCTTCTGACCCATCCAGACAGCCACCACCGGGATTTTGCGCTCTATATTTTAGGAGGAGTTTGAATATCTCCCTATCACCTCTGACCTTCGCGGCATCGATTGCTGAGCAGCCTTTGAACCTCGCTTGTATCTGATTTGGATTAGCACCACTTTCAAGTAGAAATTTGACTACTGAAAGGTGGCCATTCTCGGCTGCGCCTTGTAGAGCGGTACGGCCACTTTGGATGCAAGGCTTGTCATCCAACACATCGGCCCCTTTTTTGATGAGTAGCTTTACCATCTCGATATGGCCATTCTCCGCTGCGGCCTGTAGGGCTGTTCGGCCAATTATCTTGATCACGTCATTGTGGTAACTTGGCACATGTGGCTCATTGACCTTTCCTGCATTCTTCTTGAGAAGAGACTCAACCATACGGATATTCCCAAGACCGGCTGCTCTTTGCATGAATGACTGGAGTCTAATCGACCGTTCAACGGCTCCAGGAACTTTTTTGTCAACCCTAAAATATTGAAGAATAGGTCTGTGAAGACCCCCAGACCTTTGCGACTCGCGGTACACGTCCAGCAACATCTCTGTTAGGGGAATAAACCCCTCGGTAACACTCCTGAAAACTAGAGTACCAATATCACTTTTTTGTTCATCAGTCAATAGAACACTAATCAGGCCAGTACCGCGTAGGAAATAGTCGTTGGGGTCATAAGTCGCTAAAAAGTTTTCGGTGCGGATGAAATCAACTTTAACTCCAATTTGCTGCAAGTGTTTGTGGAACACACGGGCTGAAAATACCCATAAGTCTTCTAGGGCTTCCTTTATAGTGATTCGCTGAGCCGGGTTGAGAACAAAGATTCTTTTCAAAAAGCAGACAGCCCTATCGGTGAGCTTAAAGCCCACTTCCTGTAAGGCTTGGTATTCGAGCGTTATGGACCCCCTTTTCATGAACTCTGGAAGAAGATCCCTAATTCCAGGGGGATCAGCCCAGCCCCCCGTAGTTGTGAATGCCGACTTAATAAACTCGCCTAGCCCGTCCTTGAAGCCTTGTCCTACGACTACAAATGGCGTGTGCCAATGCAACATCTCATGGATTATACATCCTATGGCCCATAGGTCCACTGCTTTGGTAATTTCAGCATACCCCGGTTTTACAAGTTCCGGAGCTTTGAATCTATCCTGATAAACGGGATGTCCCCCATGGGGTTTGCCCGAGGAGATGCCAAAATTGGAAACCCTTACTGATAAAGATTTTTTATCTGCTATTAGGATGTGCTGCGTTGAATTTATAATCAGTAAACTGGTAATCATCATGATTTATTAGATCGCGTTCAAACCTTAGGCCTCAAATCCAAATTAAAAATGCCTTTCTCGTGAAGGTAAAAAACAGCGCTCAAAAGCTGCCTTGTGACATTTAACACAGGCCCTTGAGCGATAGGTTTGCCTCGACAATCATTGAGCTTATAATTCTCGAGATCACCGTCCTTGTAGTAAACCATCGAGAAGAATACGTCTCCCCTTGGATAGTTTTCATACCACCCATAAAACTTAACAAACAACTCGGGGTACTATACATCATTTCATTAGCTAGCAAGCAACTCAGGCTTAAGGGATATACTTACGTCATGAGAGATTTTTAATGACTGGAGGATAATTTCGTGCTGGGGCTTCGATTGATCCATGGAACCTGGTTGAAAACGTTTTACCGCTCGAACCTTCTCTAACAAAAGCTTACCGGCCTTCTGAGCCGAAACAGTTTTCTTATTTGGGTTGAGAATTTTAACATGAACCCATTTTTCGGCTCCGCGCTTTGAGCGTAACCACCATAGAGATTCCCCTACATGGGTAATAGAGCTTTGGTCTTTTAAACTGGGAATAGCGGCCAACTTCAAGACCCGTGCGTCTTGGATAAACTGGTGACCATTTTCACCACCACCACCCTGGCTCTCTTTGGGGAGGAGTGGAAGCAGAGAATCATCGTTTTCTGAAGCCATGTTGACGCTGAGGTATTCCTCTCTGTTATAACATTTAGAAAGTCGGTCACATAACTACAAAATAGTTGATATTAACAAAGAGTGGGAAGGGGCTCACCAAATAGCTTGTGTTATTCGGGGACCGAAGGTAGTACGATCACTCAATGGTAATCAGCTTCGAGGCTAATAAAAAGGAGGTTTTCGAATGATGGTTTTAGGAACTGTGGGGATGGAGATGGGGATGAAGACGGATACGGAGATGGAGATGGAGGTGGAGATGGGGATGGAGATGGAGATGGAGATGGAGATGGAGATGGAGATGGAGATGGAGATGGAGATGGAGATGGGAAGGGGATAGAGATGGGGATGGGGATGGGGATGGGATGAGATGGGGACGGGGATGGATGGATGGATGGATGGATGATGGGGACGTGAGAGGGGGGCTCAATACTTTTGGGTCAGAAACTAACGCGGCATAACGATGGAAGGGGGGGCTCATGGCTATCGTACTAGTGACTACATGTAGGTCTGGACCTGAATTTCACTGATCTCACTTTATAAACTTTTAATTTCATTCCAAAGGTCAATGATTATATTAACATCTTCCCCTAGTCCGGACCCCTCTAATTCTACATAGACGGGAGGCCGCCTACATCTGGAGGTATATGTTGGTTTATCTAAAAGTACCACGATTACTGATTTTATAGATCTACTCAGTCCATACCTTTGAGAAATTACTTGGTTGTACGGCTGTGCGTATACCTTGCATCGCAGTCCGCAGCTTATATAGTTTAACTGCGTGTAACCCGTTGAAGTTCTGACCTTTCCTCTATACGTATCTATCTCTATTGAGTACATTTACTCTAGCTATGCCTTCCTTCTCACGGCCCTGTGGGGATCTACTTGGTCACATTTCCATATTCTTACATGCCATTTAACTAACCGTTTTCAAGAACGGAATCAGTTAAGTACCCATCCAGGAGTGACACTGAAGAGAGTTAACTATTAGAAACTTAGATCCCCGTTCTGAGCAGGTTATTTCTATGAAATTTCAGATAAGTATGTACATATATATGAAGTTCTGACCTGCTTTCCCACCGTTGCCATGCATGTTTAACTCATGTGCATTGTGCATGTGGTGCACTCCAAACCTCAAAATCACCTTCGAAACACCACCCCAAAATTTCCGTGTTTTCCAAGAAGGGCCATATTCGGACACATTCAAATTTTTCTTTTACGCCAAGATCCAGTCCACGGGGTTATACAGTACAATCCCGCTATAAGGATATGGAAATGTGACAATTCTGCATCCAAAAATATCCTCATAGGCCATTTATCCTTATAAGAAGTGCCTAGTTCACCCAAAGTAATCCCTATTGGGACTCAAGATATATCCTTACAGGCTGAATATCCTTATAAACAATATCCTTATAACGAGATTATACTGTACTCACTTTGCCAGCATTAGATTGCCGCATACATAGTATTTCCCATGCCCCCAGCCTATCATAAGTCCTTTTCAGCGGATTTTACTTAAGTGGAATTTTAATTCTGGAACCATGAATATACTCTTAGCCATACCTCGCCCTCTAGCTACGTGTAGATACACTATACCAAGCTTAATACCCTATGTGTATATATATACTAATGAAGGTAGGAGACATACTATTCTCGTTCTCAGCTCCCCTACAAGGCTACAGCACGCTGGAATAACTGTAGGGGATTGGTACGAGACTAGGGACGTAGGGACGTCGATCCCCGTAGTAAGTTGGCTTCTTCAGAAGATAGAGGTAAGTGTGTGTAAGTATGTGCAAAATATGTTCAATAAATTCCCTAGTCTACCTCTTTGAGCCCTCAAGCGTGAAAGACTACACGGATAGTCCATAACAGAACCATTTAACAATAAATAAGCCCCGGAATTAGTTAGCCCATTATTACAATCAATAGCGATCCGACTACTAAAGAAATTCGTGGCAAGTCGTCCAAATTGAGATACAGTTGATAACATTATTATAATAATAGAGAAACGGAAGTTTATGGTATCTAACTAGATTATGGGTAGAGGAACATTAGATCTCAAATGTCATCGTACCAGGGTTTGGTGGCTAAGAACTCACCCATCTAGAGTGTCCCTAAAAATATTCCAAGACTATGAGGTAGTTTTCCGACTAGGCCTGAATCCGCTATCTAGAAGTAATTTCTGAACTTCCAGATGGTTCTGTTCAATTGCCACGTCTAATGCCATTCTTCCATAACGCTTCCATGGTTCAGTATATGCCTCGAGCCCATTCTCTAAAACTACTTTCACAACCTCCAGATGTCCCTTCGCCGCCGCCGTTTCCAACGCATGCCCACGATGTCTAGGACTCTCGTCGACCTTCTTTTCCAGTAACAGCCTTACAATGTCAACCCTCCCATTCCTCGCTGCCAATCTCAATGCATGTTGTCCACGGGTCCTATGCCCACCCTCGAGAAGCATTTTGACTACTGAAAGGTGTCCATTTTTTACTGCTGCTTGCAGTGGTGTTGTTTTGGATTTTTTGCCTGGTTTAGCATGGATGTCGATCCCATGCGTTAAGAGAAATGACACAGCTTTGGCATTCCCACCTCCTGCTACGACCCGCAGGGTTGTGTATCCAGAATACCAGCCGTTGATATCAGCCCCCTCTTCTATAAGTAGCCTCGCTACCGAAAAATGACCATTTTCCACCGCCTCCTGGAACGCCGTTCTACCGAGTGATCCACTTGGCCTAGCATTGACTTCAGCTCCGTTCGCTAAAAGTTCCTTCACAATTTCATAATGGCCTTTCGCAGATGCTAACTGAAGTGCCGTTGGTCCATGATACCGATAGTTGACTTTGGCTCCGTGATCTAAGAGCAACCTGACTATATCTACGTATCCCATTTCTGCAGCTACCTGCAGCGCCATCCTGCCATGGTGCTCACCTGGCTTGGCATTTACTTCAGCCCGATTCTCCAACAATAACTTCACCCATTCGTATAACCCACTTCCAACTGCTGCTGTCAGGGTTGTAGGCCCATGGTACCAGGCATTAGGATCCGCCCCGTTTGCTAGTAAAAGCCTTCCCATTCTAAAGTACCCCGTTTCCAATGCCCCTTGGAGTGCAGTTTGACCATAAAGTTTTCCCGGTTTCTCATTGACATCAGCCCCAGCCCTTAAAAGTAGTTTTGCAACCTTAAGATGCCCGCCTCTTGCCGCTGCCTGTAATGCTGTTTGATCGTAGGTCTCGCCCAGCATAGGATTGACCTCTGCCCCGTTTTTCAAAAGCTCCCGCACGATTTCCAAATGTCCCCTTCCTGCTGCTTCTTGAAGCATTATAGGCCCATAATACAGAGGGTTGGCGTCGAACCCATTCTTTAAGAGCAACTTCACCACTTCGGTATGTCCGTTCTCTACCGCAAGTTGAAGTGTCCGTTGACAATTAGTTCGGTGTCCGTTCTCTAGTAGTAGCCTGGTCACATCGGCGTGACCATTCTCCGCTGCTAGTTGAAGTGCTTTCTGACCGTTGATGCTAGTCCTTACATTTAAAAGCAATTTTACCACCTCAGTGTGTCCGTTTCTTGCAGCTAATAAAACTGCCTTTCCAACGTCAGTTGTTTCGCCCTTCCGAAGTAACTGCTTCACCACCTCAACCTGCCCAGTTTCCGAGGCTGTTTTTAAATCGATCATCCACAAGCATTTTAAGGCTTCCGCGGCAGAGAGTCGACGGTTGGGGTCTGCCACCAACAATCTCCTTAAGAGTAGCATCGCTTGCTTGCTCGCATGTGACTGCAAATAATCTCCTGGAAGAGGTATTGTTCCTTTGCAGAAATCTAACAATAGTTTCATGTCTGTGGGTATTGGCTCAGATGTAGCTACAATCCCGGATTTCGTGGAAATTGTAGTCCATATTTTATCATCCGCCCACCGTTCCATGAAGGGTGTTTTTAGTGTGAACATTTTGTATAGAAGGCAGCCAAGAGCCCAAATATCTGCGGAATCTGTGCATTTGAAATTCCGCCCAAATATTCCGAAATATTCAGGTGCGATATAAGCCACGGTTCCCAGTCGAAGGCTGATGACACGACTATTTGATGGCTTTGAAAATTTTGATATCCCGAAATTAGCGAGTTTGACACTCAACGGAAATTTCGATGCTATAATAACGTTCTAGATCATTTCAGCAAACCATCAAAACCAAGGCAATATCAAAATCCTTGCTTTTCTTAAGAGTGGGCCTCGAACCTCCGGCTTCATATCGCGATGGCTTATTCCCTTTCGATGTAAAAATTCAAGCGCTTCCAGGAGATTCTTGGTTATCCTTTTAGCAGACTCGTCTCCCAATGGTCCTTGATCCTCGAGATATTCATCCAAATCGCCATTCCGGTGATATTCTATTGCAAAAGGAAATGGTTCGCCTGCATTATTGCTATAGCCCCGAGAGCAAAGTACGAACAGATCCGGGCGCTAACAAGAATCTATCAGAATTATAGCTTATTAACCAGTTGACAGAAACACCCTTAGCTACTCACCTCACTCGTAATCGTCAATACCTGAAGTTCCCGCAAATGGTCTATCACAGCCTTTTCCCTCAGAAAATCCGGTCCCAATGTCTTGACTGCTCTAAATCTATTGGTCACCCTGTTCCTTTGAAGATAAATCGTCCCATCTTCCCCCTGCCCGATCCTCCTGAGCTCTTCCCAATCCCTCGAGGGAGGCGAGCCTCGACTCCGTTCAACAGCAAGCGTTTTAAAGGTTCTATCATCGGTTTTATGTTGAGGGTGGAGACTGCGTTCCGCCATAACTCGTCACTTTTTGTCGCGCTCTTGGGCCTGTTGCCTCGACGAAACTGTCGGTGAGTATACGAAACCACGGGGTTGTTCTTCGATCATGTAGAGTAGACAGCCTTGCTTCATACATACCTTTGTTCATATGACCAGGGTCAAGGATATATACTGGTAATATTGACAGCGAAGAGGAGCGGAGCCACTTAGATTCCGGCTTGCGCGACAAAGTCCAACACCCCCATGAAGAAACGAATCTCTGATGCGATTCGTAGTCTGCACCAATGAGTATACCTGCAGCATCAATTGATACAAGTTGGATGGGATGCTGTCCCGTGTTTCTTCTTGCACAAAGTGGAGCTCAAGGCCCCGGAACTCTCACCTCGTAATCGATAATGACAGGTGTCTATGCAATGTTGCATGCTGCACCTTGCACTTCATGCACAACAACAACATCGTGCATGGATCGGACTCAGGATAGATAAACCTTGAACATTTCGTTAGTCATAGATTAATCATCATTGCGTGATCTCGGACTGCACCTAGTGAAGGCTCCCAACTGCATGCAGTGTAGATTGATGACTAAGCGACAAGGAAATTTTCGTGCCTGAGGCACCCTAAAGGAAACCCGACTAAGGCTTAGCCCGTACTATAGAGTCTACATACCTCTCATAACGCCTATCTCGATATACTTACAACGATATTATATCGCCTATTAAGGTACTCCTAGGGAAGCGTACTGGAGGTGTTTACCTACTTCCTAGCTATGATATCTACATGATGTATGTACTTATATACTTACTCGGCTCAAAGATTATCTAAAATCATTAGTGTCTGAGAATATAGACTCTGACTTTGATAATAAATACATAGGTAAGGGTAAGTGTGATATGACATTTCCCCCCGCATTAATCATTAACGAAAACATTAGCACGGTCAGATTAAGCCCTGTTTACTAAACTTTAAATCCCTTGGCATTCCGTCTCCATTCCCTCGGGACCAACCTCACATCACCTAACATGAATTCCAGTCCTTCCACTCCTATTCACCATGTCCACACGCCCTTCGAAAGTTGTCTTTGTCACAGTCGGCGCTACGGCGCCATTCAATGACCTTATCTCTGCCGCCCTATCCTCCACTGTCATCGCTACACTCAGTGGTCTAGGCTACACGGACCTCCGCATACAATTCGGCACGGGCCGAGACGTTTTCGAGCAGCGTCTCTCGTCGACTATTGGATCAAGGCACAGCCTCAGTGTCAGTGGATTCGACTTTGCCGAGAGTATAAGGGAAGAGATTGCTGCGGCCGATTTAATAATTTCACATGCTGGTGAGCTTATGGAGCATGAAGCGAGGGAGAATGTTGTGACGAGCGTGCAGCTAATGGTTGTGATGTTTATCTAGGCTCTGGATCAATACTAGATGCACTACGCTACCAAAAAAGCTTGATTGTGGTTCCCAATGAAAGTTTGATGGGCAACCATCAAAAGGAACTCTCGGAGGAACTAGAGAGGCAAGGATATCTAATTGAGGGTCATGTCGAGTTGGGCTTCCCACATCCCTTCACTCACCGACGTTATATTTTTGCTAATATATACACAGGGATTTACAAAATGCTATATACAAGGCTGAGAAGGCTGAGTTTATGCACTTCCCACAGAGCGGGAGCAAAAAATTCGTCAAACTTCTAGATGAGGAGATTGGACTGCTCAGTCTAGATTGATCATTGCACTTGCTCGCGGGTCGATAATAAGGAGCATTTAATTATAGACCGCACCACGCGGTATTTGGATATGTGGAATACATTAATTATGATGTAGGGCTTGACAAGTATGTACTCTAGATCATCAACAGAGAGCATCTTCCTGACAAAAAGAAAGTACATGTATGTATGTATGCTTTGAGTGTCAGCCTCGCTAAGTTACGCTATAGGAAAATTGGTAGCCCCTCTATTGCACAAATAAACGTGAGACACATAGCTATAGAGTCTACTCTAAGAAAAAGACAATACCAGCGGCGTATAGATGTAATTACCTACTCTAAATATATACTAGGTAAATCTTTAGAGTACTATTACCCAAAGATAAGGTTGCACGGACTGAAAACTCTGCACGGGTGCATTCCGAATACAGACGAGTGTCTTAAAATACCTACTTGTGGTAGGACTATCATCGAAGGGGCGCGCGGGGCAAGCCCAATAGGGGCCGACCTATCCAACAACAAATCAGCCACAATCTTGGCGTCAACTCTTTGCACTATCGACCATACAGAATTAGGAGATCTACTCCCATAAAGGTACTAGTGCCTGGACTAACCGTGGTATTTTCTCAAGTTTCCATACTCCAACAAAAATTCTTTTTGAGATGGAGACACAATTCGGCGATTGCCGAGATGTGAGAGAAGAGTAGGTATTGATCGTGAACGTACGTACAAGTAAACCGCAAAAGCAATCATCACCCAGACCCTCCCTGCATGAGATGTGAGTTCCAGACTACGTTACTTTTTCACAGCCAATGATCCCGTGGCCAAATTGAGAATTCCGGAATCTAACCCCTGTCTCAGGCACTTTCGGCCCGCTGGTTCGTGTCATTGGATGCGCAATTAACCTTCAGCTAGGTTGATCCCCAGCGCGTGTGGAGATTGAGACTCGATATATAAGTACATGTATACAGTATGTCTATATATTCTTTGATAGGCCCCAACTTCTGAAGATACTGGGCATAGTACGCAGCATCTCACTGAACATAACTTTGGATTTATCACAGCCAGCAATGGCACCACCGTTCCCAGAATCACTTCACCACCCACCAACTATTCCCGGCCGCATTTTCTCAGAAGCATACTCTGAACATCAAGTGCCATCTGAAGAGAATCGTTCAGACATACAACCAGAACCCCAAGAGCAAGTTGACGGAAATGGTTCAAGTATTAACAAACCGTCCGAGTCAATCAAAAGTCAAAACGAGAACACCGATCCACAGACTGCAGTGATTCATGGCGTCGGATGGAACAGACCCACCTTCATCTTTGGTCTTTTCCTCCTCGGCCTCTCAAGCGGTTTTGGTCACCACCTCTTTTACTCAAGGCTCGATGGGAGGCTTGCGCAGCAGCAAGAGTGGACTATTCGGATTGGAACAGCTCTTGCCTACATATTGGGCAATTCCTTGGCCATCATGTGCGGTCTATGCAGAGACCAGTGGCTATGGCATACCCTCAGCAAACGCTCATTTTCGCTGAGGAGTCTCGATGCCATCTTCGGTGTCACGACGAACCCGGGTCACTTTCTACACTTTGATATGGTGAAGCTTGCAAAGACTGCAACTCTTCTGGCTGCCGCAAAATGGTTATTTGCGCCGCTTGCGACGCTGTCTACGCCCAGTACGATCTCGGTGGTCATGGAGCCTCGTTATTCGAGTGCGAGCTGTACAGTAAACTCTCTTAAATTTAGCTACGACGATGCTCCATACTCAACGCTATTGCAGCGTACGGACCTGCCATACCCGCATATGCTCTATCTCAACTCCTCCAGCGCCGGCTACCTGCGCCAGAGCTCCCAGGGCATGAAATACTTTGTCACCTCCGCTTTTTCAGGCAAAACGACGGCCAAGGGCAACGGCATTCCCTACGGCACGACCGTCCGGAGACACTGCGGCTCAAACTGCACCTACTCTGTTGAGTTTGTCGGGCCCTCCGTCAACTGCACCGAGATAGATCCCCTTACCATCGGCCCATACACAAAAATGCGCCTGAACGACCTCGCCGACTGTGCCGAGTCCCCCAGCTCCGGAAACGACACCGCCACCAGGTACCTCCCCATCTTCCACTCCCGCCGCTGGGAGGGTTCCCTCACCAGCTTCTGGGCGCTGTACACCGTCCCCGCAGCGCCCGACGAGCGCGTTGCGTGCCGCAAGCAGTACGCCTACACATGCCAGGCGTCCGTCTCCCGCTACACCGTCAACGAGACCATGAGCGGCTACAACTTCCTCGAGCCCCGGGTCGTCGCCGCCGAGAAGCTCTACAACCTCGACGACGCCCACACCGACTACGCATACGCACCAAACTGGGCGCAGTTCGACACGCTCGTGTCGCTGATGGATGGCGAGCGCGGGTGGGACATTACAAACAGCGTCACGGAGGGCAAGTACAAGCGCAAGCCCGCCGACAACGCAACCACGTATGCCAGCGCCACGCCACTAGTCAACTATGACCGCACGTCGCACCCGCTCGGCCCCGCGATCGAGAACATGGTGCACATGATGACGGCGTCGCTGCTCTCGGACACGGTGCTCTACTACTCGGCCAACACGAGCGCCGTGTGCATGTCGGTCGACTGGAAGGGCGTGTACCGGTACCGCCCGTTCGAGCTGATCCTGACATACTCGATTGGGCTGGGGATCGCGGCGGTCATTGCGCTGCTGGGCCTGCGCGCCCTCTTCCTGAACAGGGAGAAGATGGATACGGATTCGTCGTTTATTAGCATCTTTCATGTGCTGAGGAACTCGAATCTCGACCATTCCGTGCCCGTGAAGGAGAAGAGGCTGAAGTGTAGAGTCATATCGGCCGCTGGGGAGGTCGGGTTTTATGAGGTGCCAAAGCAGCCGAAAGAGCCGAAGCCGTGATGTCCGGGAGGTTAGGGGAATGGATGTTGTGTAATTTCTTGTTTTTTGTATGTTTTTTTGGTTAGTTTGGGTGTAATGGTTGGACGGTGGTATGAGTCATGGCTATTTTGGTCTTTTTCTTGTTTTTTTTCCCTTAGTTATATACATGTAGAATTAAAGTCTAGCTACTGCAGATGGAATAGAAAGCATGCATGTAGCTAGTACATATACGATCTACCCTAAATACTTATATACGTGAACCCCCACAAAGCCCGGCCGTAAAAAAAAGAAATGACCCTCGGTCATGGGGTATCACTCGATTCATAGGTTATCACTCGGGGCCAATATATTGGCTGTGGATTTTTGTCTGGCTGCATATGTGCTGTAATACAGCGGGGGGGGGGGGGGGAGTATTGGTTACCCTGTATGAAGGGGAGTAGTAGCGTAGTGCTAGACCGCATCTGTAACGTACCCATAGGTGTCTGGCTCACTCGGTGGTGTGTGGTGGCTGGTGGGTACTAGTGGTGCTGCAGGGGGCCGACTTGCGTGTGCGTGTTGTAGATACATTTACTTTTATCGTCCCGGGCCCGCCACGGCCTCGTCTCGTCGCGGGTAACCACCCCCCCTCCCCTTTCCCCTTCTCCCTTCCTACTACTACTACTACGGCTGTGTGGCGGTGCTAGTAAAGTGTGGTGCTCTGTAGTCGGTAACTATTCATGGTGCGGGGTTGGGGTGGCATTTGATGTTCCTGTATATGTCTTGAGTGAGGAGAAAGGGGGGGGGGGGGGGTCGTGGGTGCTGGTCTGTGGCGTTGACAGGGCTTGGGGTTGACATAACTCAGAGAAGCGTTCAATGTTTGCTCCCCTGGTTGACCGGCGTCATGGGATATCACTGGCTACATATGCTTTGAACGACGACACCACACCCACACCCACACCCACACCCACACACCATACTATAGACCGCAAACCGCAAACCACAGACCAATGGAGATGTAACATTCGCCGATACAATACACATAGCCAAACGATTAATTCTATTACTCTTTTAGTCGTGTGGGTTAGGGTTCGTTTCGTGGGCGGGCGGTCATTGGTTGCACGTTGCAGCTCGCACCTGGGGGTGTAGATAGATATAGCTTTTTACTGTATTGGGCAGTCTTCTGGACGGTGCCTTGCCTTTCTCTTCGCTGTAGGTACAATACTTGTCTCATGTAGGCACTTGCACTTGGTGTAAGGGGCGAGCGAGGGGCTTGTTAACAGGGAGAAAAAGTGGCTGGGGCCCACCACACCCACGGGCCGGGCCAGGGATTAAAAACTCTTAATTGTATTTCTACTTTGGTTCTACTTTACTTACACGTCTCCCCAACCCTTTTTTTTCTTTCTCTTTTTTCTTCTCTTTCTTCTCTTTCTCTAGGTTTCCCTTCTATCTTTCTCTCTCTCTCTTTCGTTCGTGCTCTCTCACATCCACTCCCTGACGAATTATATCACCCCTGTTTCCCTCCCTTCTCTTAGACATAGATCTCTGCAGACAGCAGAGGAGAACACTACCGGCGGCTCCCTAATTGACGGGTTATAGAGATATCTAGTTTTTCCATATTCACACACACCTATATGCAAGTCACCACTACTCTCCCTCTTCCTTCTACTACGACTGCTACTTCCACCGCTCTCCCCAATCTCGAGGTCTAAAATACAGAGATCCCCGTTACCACCACGACGCGTCCCACGCGTCTCGCCACCCCGACCCCCACCCCCCCAACAGGCAAACAATGTTCATCCCCCGCGCCCTCCTCTCCTCAGCCTACGCGCACCTGAAAGCGCACTCCCACAGCACCACCCCATCCATCCTTCTGCTCTGCGCGCTAGACACGGACTCCCTCTGCGCCACGCGGATCCTCACCCACCTCCTCAAGCGCGACTACATCCCGCACAAGATGCACCCAGTGTCGGGGTACCAGGAGCTGGAGCGGCTCAACGCCGCGCTGGTGCGCGGGAACGACGACCTGCGCTTCGTCGTGTGTCTGGGGCTCGGCGGGCTGGTGGAGGTCGCGGCGTTCCTGGACCTGGCGCCCACCGTCGAGTGCTGGGTTGTGGATGGCCGTAGGCCGTGGAACCTCGCTAACGTGTTTACCGGGGCTGATGGGAGGGTGCGTGGGGGGGTGCATGGCGTTGGGCCGCTCGGCGGCGTAAAGTGTTGGGATGATGGGGATATCGAGGAGGATTTAGGGCCCGAGGGGGCGGCGTTTAGGGCGCTGGTGGAGATGCCGGAGGTGGGGAGTGAGAGCGAGAGTGAGAGTGAGGATGAGGAGGAGGATGAGGACGAGGAGGAGGAGGTGGTGGTGGTGCAGAGTGAGGATGAGGATGATGGGGGGGGCGCAATGCTGGATGCGGGGGTGAGTGGGAACGGGAATGGACGCAAGAGAAAGAGCCTGGGCGACCCCGCGAACGACTCGGACGGCGACGAGGGGAGCTCGCGGGCCCGGCGGAGACGCAGGGGGAGTAATGAGGATGAGGAGGTAAGTTATATGGCATTTTTGGTTTACAGCTCTATATACAAATTTCTAGCTTACTGATCATTGACCCTCCCCCCCCCTTTCTAGGATTCCTCCGGCGCCTCATCACCGCTCCTACAATCCTACACGCTCCTCTCGGCAGCAACCACCGTACCCACGACAGCAATGGCGTCCTCCCCCCCGCCCCTCCGATTCAACTCCCCCCACTTCTCCTCACCGTCCCAACAGCTACCGCGCCGCCCCAAACCCACGACCAAGCACCTCCGCCGAAAACTACGCAGGCTGCGCGCGCAGCACGAATCAAAGATCGCGCACTACTACTCGCAGGGCACGTGGTACGGCGAACCCATCTCTGGCCTCCTGTACTCCCTCGCCTCCGACCTGGGCCGCGAAGACAACGACCTCCTCTGGCTGGCCATTGTCGGCGTCTCCTCCGGCGAGATCTACGGCCGCGGCATCTCCTCGGGACCCCCGAAGAAGTCGGCAGACATGGGGTGGGTCAGCTCGCGCGAGGAGCAGATCCGCAGCGTCCTCCGCGATGAGGTCCGTCGCCTCAACCCGCCGGACGTCTCGAGTGCCGGGGGTGGCAGTGCCGGCGGTGGTGGTGGCGGCGGCGGCGGCGGTTTCGGCAGTAGCTCAGGTGCCACGGCGGTAAACAGCTCGCTGCAGACCACGGCGAGGTCGCCGGACGATACGGCGATACGCATGTCGCCGGAGTTTAGGTTCATGCTGATCCGGCACTGGTCGCTGTACGACTCGATGCTGCACTCGAGCTTCCTGGGCACCAAGCTGCACATCTGGTCCGAGCACGGGCGGAAGCGTCTCCACAAGCTGCTGGCAAAGATGGGCTTCTCGCTCAACCAGTGCAAGCAGAGCTACACGCACATGGACATGGACCTGAAGCGCACGCTGCGCGACCGCCTGGAGAAGTATGCGCCGCTGTACGGGCTCGAGGGCGTCGTCCGCGAGGGCTTTGTCCGCTGCTGGGGATGGAGCGGGTGTCTCAGCGCCGTCGACGTTGCCTATGTCATTGGCGGCCTCCTCGAGATTGGAAAGAAGGGCCTTGCCGCCGTCCGCCTAGGCGACGGTGTGTTAATCGAGACCGAAGCCGAGGGTCGTCGCGAGGAAACCCGCGAGTCCGAAACCTGGATAGAGAACTTCTGGGGCGCCTACGACGCACTCGAAGAGTACCCCCTCCCCCTTCCCCCACGCAGTGACGACAACAGCTAACAAAGCGCAGCATAGAAGCCCTTAAGACAGCGCTCCCCACGGCAATGGACCTCCACCGCGCAATCCTGCGCACGGGGACGGCGCTCATCGAGAAGCGGCAGATCCGGCTCCTGCGCGCCTACCGGCTCGCGGTCGTCAAGGAGGGCCCCGACGTGGGCATCTTCACGCACCCGAACGCCGTGTCGAAGCTGGCGCTGTGGCTGGGCGATGCGATCCTGGAGCAGGAGCGCGAGCAGGAGCGCAAGAAGCATCTCCCCCTCGTCGTGGCCGCGCTGAATGAGCGCCGCAACGTCTATATCGTCGTGGGCACGATCCCGGGCGGGAGGGCGGCGGCGGCGGCGGCGAAGAAGAGGAAGGAGAAGAAGGAGAAGGAGAAGGAGAAGGGAAAGGGGAAAGAGAAGGAGAGGAAGAAGAAGGTTGGGCCAGACGGCATTGAGGAGGAGGAGGAGGAAGAGGAGGAGGAACAGGAGGAGGACGACGAAGACGAAGAGGACGAAGAGCAGGAGCGGAGAAGAGGCAAGAACAAATTCGGGATTGCCTTCCAGGAGGTTGCGGGGTCGACGCAGGCACGGATCCGCATCGACGCGTTCGAGGCCACGGTGGTGGAGGTGCGGAAAGAGGACCTGGCGGGATTCCTAGAAGGCCTGAGTACCAGGATTGTGCTTGGGGGGTAGGGTAGCTATCCCCGGGGGTTGTGAATGTTGTGGATCTTTGGCCTGTTGTTTTTTTCTTCTCCTTCTTCTTATATTTTTTGTATTTGTTTTTAGCCCTTTCTTTCTTTCTTCCCTTCTCTCTCTCTCTCTCACTCACTCTCTGGTGGGCGGGGGGGTGCATGCATGCTGTAACATAGATTAAGACTTCTTTCTTCCCCCTTGTTCTCTTCTGTTGGGAGTCCTCTTCTTGTTTCTTCTTTCTTGCTCATGAGTGTAGTTACATATGGCACATACGGCACATTACGGTACGGCACGGTAGGACGTGGTAATTCGGGACACAAAAATAAAACAAAATGAAAAACTCGTTATAGAGAGGATGTGATGCGTGTATGCTAAAACTAGAAAAAGGAGTCTTTTTGCGCCGTGTTCTTGGGTGTTGATAGGACCCTGATGGCGGGGTGGTCGTTGTGTGGTGTGGTGTGGTCATGGGGTATCACTCGGTCGGCAGTCGGCCGTTGCTAGGTTTTGGTAGTCCCCCTGCTGGGTTCTTACCACACTACGCTGCGTTCCTGGATCTGCATTTTTACAGTCCTATGCGGGCGAGTGATAATACATGAATCCAGATGCAGTCCCGGTTGGCGCAGATCCCTTCCGTATCCGGACACAAAAGGGCCGGTACAAAACGAGAAAGCCCGCGGATATATTCCCATGTCGATACTTACACCTCACACCACCACCGCCCCCACAAACATCGCCAATGGACACGCAGCAGCTTGTAAAGGAAGGGAGGAGGTAAAAAAAACCCCATTTTTTTTTCTTTTGGAAAAAACAAAGAAGATCGAACCTCCAGACAGAAAAAGGACATCTAACTACTATTGTACCCCACCATTCCCACTCCCCAGTCTATCACAAGCCTCCATGCATGGGCGGGTATGATGGTCTCTTAACCATTAAGCCCCCCCAATCCACACCTCTAACTAAACGCTCCAATTTTCACTTCTACGCTAAAGAGGACAAAAAAAGGGTGTTTGTTTACAACTTGCTGATGACGGCCTCGGCGTATTGGGCGTTTGTTGCCTTTCCGCCCAGGTCACCGGTCAAGGACTTGCCCTCGGCGAGGGTCGCGAAGATGGCCTTCTGGATCTTGTCAGCGTGCTCAGAGAGTCCCATATGCTGCAACATCATGACGGATGACAGGAGGAGCGCGGTAGGGTTGGCGAGGTCCTTTCCGGCAATGTCGGGTGCGGATCCGTGGACGGCCTCGAAGATGGAGCACTCATCTCCAATGTTTCCGGAGGGGGTCAGACCGAGACCGCCAATGAGACCGGCACAGAGATCGGAGAGAATGTCTCCGTACAGGTTGGGCATAACGAGGAGGATGTCCGAGTAGAGGTCAGGGTTGGTAGTCATCTGTGTTTGAGGCCTTATATCAGTTCCCGTTGTTTCCTCCTCAATAGCTCAAGGAGCTTAACTTACCTTCAAACAGGCGTTGTCCAGCAACTCGGCGTCGAATTCAATGTCCGGAAACTCCTTGGCGATCTCGTTTGCGGTGTTCAAGAACAAACCGTCACTCATCTTCATGATGGTGGCCTTGTGCACAGCACGGACCTTCTTCCTGCCAATCATCTGGGCGTGCTGGAAAGCGAATCGCAGGACCCTCTCGGAAGCCTCCCTGGTGATCAACTTGATGGACTGGACGACACCGTCGACGACAACGTGCTCGATACCAGAGTACTCTCCCTCGGTGTTCTCACGGATGAGGATGGTGTTGACATCATCATAGGCAGTCTTGTAACCGGCGATGGAGCGGCAGGGACGGACGTTGGCGAAAAGGTTGAAGGTACGACGAAGAGTCAAGTTGAGCGACACGTGACCTTTTCCGATGGGGGTCTGGGAACGAGGGGTTAGTTTAGAATTCCTCGATAAACTAACGCTAGCTTCAACATACGGCTAGAGGTCCCTTGAGGGCGACCAAATTCTTCTTGACCGACTGAATCGCAGCATCGGGAATCGCAGTCCTTCCGTCTACCAGAACCGGAGTAACATCGACAGATTCCCATTCGATGGGGGCCTGCACTGTATCAGCCGCTGACATCACGAGAATGACGGGCTTATCACTCGGAGGAGCGATAAATATTACACAAAATAGGGCCGGGCGGGAAAGTGAAGAAAACTGCAGGATCCGTAGAGCGTACCTTAGCAGCAGCAAAGATGCTCTTGACTGACTTGGAAATTTCCGGACCGATACCGTCACCCTCGATGAAGGTTACTGTGTAGTTTCCCTACAAACAAGCCGTATCAACTCGTGAACTTGACCCCTCTCGCATACTGGTACGCCCATCACAGCATCTTCCGGGGAGGGAGGGGAGATCCATTTCGTCCGTTGCTCCCGGTGAAGATGTGTTGATGTACCACCGCTGCTAAAAGTGTTCTTCGGGGAAAGTGGGGGTTACAAACAGCTGCATTTTTTGTCCCCTTAAATTCGGCGATCTTCTTCTGCTCAGTAGCGTATGCTCTTCGGAACTATATATTGTTTCGTTTCAGTTAGAAAAGTTTTCCGTGCTAAATTCCAATATGTTTCAAGCAAGGGAAGAGAGAGAAAAAAAAGCAAATAATAAAGAAAAACTCTTACTAGGGCGGCTCTTGACTGGACGAGTGGTCGAGCAGCAAAGAGGCTCCGAGAGGCAGAGCGAGCAGCGAACATGATTTTCAGAGGTAACTTGAGAAGAGAGAAGGGAAGGCTTATAGGTATTCTAGGTACAAATGTTAAACAGAGAAGAAGAGGAGAGGGGGTTTCGTCTTGAGACTTACCTAGTTTATGCAGGTTTATGCACACGCGCCTTCCTGGATAAGCGTTTAGAGAGGAGGCGTCATAATTCAGCGTCTCCTACCGTTGCCGTTCCAGGCGGCTTTCGGGCCTGCGGGATTGTGGGAGCCTTAGTCATCAATCAATTCATCTGATAGCAGTCTAAGTCAACAAGCTTGGCAAAGGCTTAAAGTGGAGAGTGGTCAATGGTAACTAACTACATGTACTCTACGAGACTTGCTTTCATTGATATCGATCTATAAAACATTTACACTATTCTCTCGGTTTTGATACAGAGAGTATTCTTTTGAACCCCTGATAGAATTTCTTGTAGCGTACTTACTATGAGAACATACCTCAAAGGTAGCCAAGGGAATTCTATCTACGATCTATCGTAGGCAATCGAGGAAGTTGGTCGTTCTTCTCAAACGTTTTCATAACATTTAATAGAGAAAACACCTTCCTAGAAATGCTAGCCCTAATTATAAAAAGACTAAATCCCTTCTGCTATTTATTTACTACTAATCTACAGCTCGTGCGGTGCAAAAAGAGACACGTCCAACTTTTCCACTTTGCGCGTGTCCACAGAACCCGTAGCCTAGGCAACGGGGGTAAATAACAAAGACATTTCTCGTTACATTCCCCCTTCCCTCTTCTTCATCACTCCTCACTCCCACACCACAGGAAGAAAAAGAAGAAACACGCCTTAATAAAGCCTGTATAATATTCTTGTACAATACCTCTTACTGCCTTGGCACCTTACAGTCAACAAGCAGCGTGTGCAGAGTATTAACACCATCAACTGTAACAATGCCTTCCAAACGCAAAGCCGCCGCTGTCCAGACGCAGACACTCCATTCGTTCTCAACCGTCGGGAAGAACATACCGAGGCCCGGAAAACTGGCAGGGAAGGCTGGGGCAGTCACGGAGACAAAGAAAAAGGAGGGCGCGAAGGATACGACTGCTGCTACAGCTACTCCGGCTTTCGAGATTAGGCAGGAGGGCGACGAGGATGTCGTTGTCAAGTTGCACGAGAAACCTACAAAAGATGACTTGGCGCCACCGGTTGGATCAGTAAAACCTCCACCGGCCAAAGTTGAGAAGGCCGAAATTGGACAGGACGGAGTTGAGCAGGGCAAAGTTGAGCCACCTGGAGTTTTGCCAGCAAAAGTTAAACCAGCCAAATCCAAATCAGCAAAAGTCGCTGGTTCTGAAAAGTCAAGGCCAGGGTTAAAACCGACGCCCGCTACTTCTGCTCCTAGTGGTGGTAAAAGGAAACGGACCCTACTCGATGACTATGTCTCATCGCCCGCAAAAAAGCGGGAAATAAAGTCTCTTGGGGGTCCGAATCTCCCTACTCCACCTGCTACCTCGAGCCCAGCGCCTCCAGATGATCCTCCCGCACTTGAACCAACAAAGCCAATCGAACTCCCCTCAGAGTTGGTGCTCTTGCAATCGCTCCATAGCTCTCTTCTCACTGCACTTCTACTGCACAGAGCCCACCACAACAGTAGCATACAACCTCCGGCATTCTCTGCGATCAAATTACATATCGAGAGATTATGCCGTCGCCAGATCACATTGGAGGATGTACGGAGGATTGTTTACCTTTCCCACTACTCTCCTAATGTCAAAAATCCCGAAGAGCACTTTCATACTGAGGGTGGATTGAAGTTGATTGATTATGGCTCAAATAAGATCTGTATTGATTTTTCTGAGAAGACTAAGGCCCGTAAGCTCACCAACACCGATATTTTAAAGAAAGACTTCCTATCACGGACTCAATCCTTCTTCGACGAGTCGAACAAAGCCCAGGCTGCCCTTCCTACGCCGCCATCTTCATTCACCGAGATTTTACCTCAGGATGAAGACGATAAGAGCAAGACTAACACCGAGGGAAAAGAAACTAGCTCGGAAGAAGACGGAGTTGAGTCTAAAGTCGAAGGGGATGATGAGGCCAGCCCCAAAACAAAGGAGGAGGGTGAAGAGGAAAATGCCACCCCGGCTTCCCTAGCCCCAATCCTCACAATTCCTCTTGCAAAGATACATGCCCACCACAGAGCCAAGACAATATCAAAGGTTCTCCACTCAAAGGGTCAACAGCGTCTTGATGACCTTCTTAAGCGTAGCAAGCCTGCACTCCTAGCATCTCCCATTAGACCCAAGGCTACTGGCGCGCCAGTCGCCCGTGGTGACTCCCTACTCTCACGTATCCGTGCTAAAGCAGAAGCCGCTGCTCTTGAAGCAGCCAAAGCACCTTCAAAGGAGGAACAGCAGCGTGATGCGGCCCGCCAACGTATTCCAGACATTGAGCCAATTCTAAAGGGGCTTGCAGGAAGAGGAAGCAACATGACGATGAAGTCGGTAGTGGAGGGTATTAAGGAAAGCATTAGGAATCCCATTAGTTCTGAGCAGGCGGGGTTGGCAGTTAGACTTATTGCGGAAAAGGAGGGAGTAGACGGGTGGGTGAAGGTTAGACAGGCGGGGAAGGTTGTTGGAGTTGTATTTGGGAAGAAGAGGGAGGATGGTGGTTTTCTGTAAACGTCTGCACTATGTGCTACTGAAACGATTTTTTCTTGGCCTTCGGTGAAAGTTTTGACGTATTTCTATTATGCTGTCTTGGTACCATAATTATTATTATTATTTGTTGCTGTATTATCATAGGTTGGGACAGGGCGTCATGGTATAAAAATTATCGAGTCTGATTACATGTATTTATGCTGTATAAACATTCCCAAACAGAGATATTTTTGTTGTTTATTGATCAAACGGAGGTAGACCTCCACCGACGGCATTCGAGGCGATCCCTAAATACCTGTCCTTATGTATGTAGTTAAGCACCATGAACATCGATCGTCTGTAGTCCTACGCGGCACTTACCATAAAGAAGGTTGCGAGGCCGGGTTTGGTCAACTTCATGCATGTAAGTGTGCTCGTTTTTGGGCCAATGGCTGGCTAAAACAACTAGGACTCGGGTACATACGGCTGGCTGAAAGTTGCACTCGCCATTCACCCAGACATGAGACTTAAAATAAGGCTGAACCTCTCACTCACCCCGCAATCGTGATCAAACTTCAACTTACACATCCACTATCAACCAACATATAACATGGCTGAGGTAGTCGGTCTCACGGCAAGCATTATTACGGTTGTGGAATTGGTCGGAAAAGCGACCACTTTGAGTTACGAGTATCTTCGTGGGCTGAGGCGGGCACCAAAGGACCTAGGCGATCTTGTATGCGAGCTGGGATCCCTTGGAAAAGTTCTTATTTCGGTTCAGCATATAGCAGATCAGGATGGTCAGCACTTGAGTGTACTGCGCTCGCTCAACTCTCATGATGGCCCGTTACATGAGATTTCTGCAGAATTGAACATACTTATATCGAAGCTTGAATCTGCCTGCAAGACGGGGCTTAGAGGGTCCGTGGAAAGACTAAAATGGCCATTAAGGGAGGCGGAGACAATGCAGCACATATCTCGAATTGAGCGACATAAAGCACTGTTTATTTTTGCTTTGAGCGCTGACCAAATGTAAGTCTCCACCTGATAACAGAATTTTTGATGAATGTCGACTAAACTATAAAGATCACTCTCGAAAGGCCTCACAAAAACCCTCCAAAAAACAGATTCCAATGTTCAACAAATTCAGAGGCTTTCTCAAGATACAAACTCGACTACTCATGATATCAACAGCCTAATTCAGAGCACAAATCTGTCCGTTAAGGGCATCCAGGGTATTGCCGAAAAGACGTGTCTAGGATTGAATGATATCCGAACACTTGCTGAGACGACCAGTTTCACCATGCACAACGCCCAGGAGCTCGCCCTAGACACGAATCTAGCTGTTCAAGATATTAGGAGAGATGTAACTCGTGCAAATCTTGCTATCCGAGATATTAAGCTTAGCTCTGCAGGTCGATCTTTGAAGATAGAGAATACGGAGACTCGGCAATGTGGTAAGAATAAAAGATCTCATCTTGCTACACACCATACATATGATTCTATATATTTAGTAGAGCATCTAACTTATTATCCACTCTCAGCGGAGAAACGCAAGTGTGTGTTGTATTGGTTGTCTTCAGAAGACTTTCATAGTAAGCACAACGAGATTAGTAAACGGAGACAGCAGAATACAGCCCTGTGGATCTTACAAACACCCGAATATAAGGGGTGGCGTATGGGGAATAACAAAAGGCGGTTGCTTTGGGGCCACGGTATCCGTAAGTACTAACTAAACTGCCTGACTATAATGATCGACGCTGACAGGCAGAGGGTTCTTCCCTAATAGCGGGCGCCGGGAAAACATTTTTAAGGTACTCCTCTAATAAAACACAAAGATATATAATCATAACCATTCTTAAAGAACTAGAACTAACAGTATTTACGGTTAAACTAGTTCTTCGGTGATCGATCATCTGAAGGCTCAAGCAGAGTTCGAGGGCTATGGTGTGGCCTATATTTATTTTGATTACCAGAATCAGGATCAGCAGAGTCCTGAAAATGTCATGGCCAGCCTCCTTAAACAGTTAGCCCATCAGTTACCTAACCTTCATGCTCGGATCGAGATTCTCCACTCGAAATGTCAGCAGGAGGGGAGGAGGCCTACTGTTGAGGAGATGTATTCCGCCTTGGTTGAAATTACACATTCTTTCCCTCAAACATTTTTCGTTTTCGATGCGCTGGATGAGTACGACCGGGATAATCAACGAGAAGAGCTCCTTGAAATATTCCACGATATGGCAAGGGACGGGATGAACCTATTCATAACCAGTCGACCCTACCCCGAAGACGTTCAAGAATCACTTGGAAACGCAGTAAAGATAGATATTTTAGCACGGAAAGAAGATATTCGTTTCTACATAATAGCGAAAATTAATAGGAATCGGCGCGCAAAACGCCTCTGTCAAGGGAACCGTAACCTTGAAGAGAAGATTATATCTGGGCTTATTGACTGCTCAAAAGGAATGTAAGTAGTGCATTTACAACATTGTTACCCATATCGTTATCCTTTTTGACAACTTTAGGTTTCTCTTGGTTCATTTCCACATAAAATATATTTGTGAGCAAACGACGAAAAACCAAATCTTAGAAACGCTAGAAACTCTCAAGAATTCCCCTACAAAAGAAAGGCCCTTGGATCCGACATATGACAGGGCCATGGGAAATATCCGCAGGCAAGGTGGACCTTGCCTCGACTTGGCTTTAAGGATCTTCGTATAGTCGGTAAAGGCTCGGCGAACTCTTACGATAGAAGAGATACAAATAGCGGTATCTATTCGAAGAAACTCACACCCTAGACAACGGAGATATGCCAGGTAAAGACACTCTTCTCGGTGTTTGCGCTGGCCTAGTCATCATCGATGAAAACAGTGGGACAGTCCGACTGGCCCATTACACAGTTCAAGAGTATTTTATCAGATCGTCTGTCATTCCCCCGGACTCAGAAAGCCAGGTCACCAATGTTTGTGTTACCTATCTCTTATTCAATGTGTTCACAGAAGGTGCATGCGTGTCAAATGATGGAGTCAAAGCTCGCTCCAAGTCGCACAAATTCTTCGATTATTCAGTCCGTTGTTTGGGTAGTCACCTGAAGATATGTGATGAAGAGTTATCAAAGGATACCGTTTATTCATTTGTAAGATCATCGGGCAATGTATCCTCCTACCTACAGGCCAAAAACTTTCCAGAAAACCCTGGAAAACCTTCAGGCTACGATATCTTCCCCAAAGGTCAACACTCATTACACATAGCAGCTGCTCTTGGTCACTGTAAAGTCATCTCGATGCTATTGAATGCTGGGAGTGATATTTCAGTCCTAGATGGTCACAAACAAACCGCCCTTCATGTTGCGGCAGCCGAAGGTCAAGAACTTGTGGCTGAGTTGCTTATCCAGAAGGGGATCCAAACATCAGTTCAGAATCTTCATGGCCAGACAACACTGCATATAGCAGCGCTCAAGGGATACGAAGAAGTAGTTCGTATTCTACTCTATAATGGAGTCGATATCTCGGCCTCTGACTACCTTGGATATACGGCACTTCACTTTGCAACTATCGGCGACCTCAACCCTGGTCCTAGTCCTAATACATCAGATTCCGGCCCATCGAGAGGTGTTGGGGTGGTCCAGGTTTTACTTGATCACGGGGCGAGTACTTCTTCTAAGACAAATAGTGGACGTACAGCACTCCACATGGCTGTATATCGAGGGAACGAGAATGCTACTCGGAAATTATTATCATGTATGAACGGTCTCGAATCTTTGGTCCAGGACAACTCCGGTCAAACCCCTCTGCATCTTGCTGTTTCAAGATTGAATGAAGGGATTGTCAAAATATTGGTTGAGAATAAGTCAGTCGATTTGTCAATAAAAGACAAAAGAGGATACACAGCCTTAGATATTGCCTACAATAAAGGGCACATAGGAATATCACAGTTTCTCCTTATTAACGGAGGGGGTAGCCCAGGGGAGTATCGATACGCAAATAGAACACCCATTTATAAAAACCATTCGACCTCTCGACTATTCTATATCATTACAAACCCAGTCAGACCAAGAACAGCCGAAATTGCGAGTAGCTTCCCCCCAGCCAGATGTAAAGTCCATACCAACGCTGTCTCGTTCGATATAGATCCAGATCTAATTAAGAGCTGTCTTGAGGAAGGTGCCGATGCCTCCGCTTTAGATCAAAATGGGAATAGTCTATTACACCTAGCTGTCATACATCGAGCTGGTCTACGTGCTATTAAGGCTCTCCTCGAAGGAGGCGCCGAAATCTCGAAACTTGACCCACTGGGGAATAGTATACTGCACCTAGCTTTCCAGTATAATGATAGCCCAGATTTGATCAATTTCCTTGTCCAAAAGGATGTCCACATCTCTGCTTTAGACCCATACGGAAGCAGCCTATTACACCTAGCTCTCAAACACCAAAAAAATAGACCTAGATTTATTAAAACTCCTTGTCGAAAAAGGCGCCGGCATCTCTACTTTAGATCAAGACGGAAACAGCGTGCTACACCTAGCTCTGAAGCGTCAAGCTGGATTAGAGATCACCAAATTTCTTGTCGAAAAAGGCGCCGATGCCTCTGCTTTAGATCGGGACGGGAATAGTTTATTACACCTAGCTGTTACACACCGAGCTGGCCTCGATGCTATTAAGGTTCTCCTTGAAGGAGGCGCCGAAATCCCGAGACCTGTCCCACTGGGGAATAGTGTGCTGCGCCTAGCTTTGCATTATAATGATAGCCCAGATGTGATCAGGTTTCTTGTCCAAAAGGGTGTCCACATCTCTGCTTTAGACCCGTACGAAAACAGCCTGTTACACCTAGCCCTCAAACACCAAAAAATAGACCTAGATCTATTAAAACTCCTTGTCGAAAAAGGCGCGGACATTTCTACTTTAGATCGAGACGGAAACAGCGTGCTACACCTAGCTCTGAAGAGTCGAGCTGGCTTAAAAGTAATCAAATTTCTTATTGAAAAAGGCGCCGATATCTCCATCCCGGACCGAAATGGGTGCAGCATGCTAGAGGTGGCCCTGAAGCGTCAGGCTAGCCTAGAAGTCATTAAGTTTCTTGTCGAAAAAGGCGCCGATACCTCCATTTTGAACCGAAACGGGCGCGGCATATTAGAGCTAGCCCTGATACACCAGGTTGGCCTAGATATCACCAAGTTTCTTGCTGAAGGCACTGATATCTCCACTTTGAACCGAAACGGGGGCAGCATGCTAGAACTGGCCCTGTGGTATCGGGCTGGCCTAGATGTTACCAAAATTCTTGCTGAAGGCGCTGATATCTGCACTTTAAACAAAAACGGGTGCAGCATGCTAGAGCTAGCCCTGAAGCATCAGGCTTGCCCAGATGTCATCAATTTTCTTACCGAAAAAATAATCCAACATAGTTGATGTGGATTGTGGAGGGAGGCTTTGCGCGTTGTTATCAAGAAAAATGCTTGGCTAAATTCTTTGTCGAAAATGGCTTTGATAACTTTAAAGATGAACCCCGGTATATATCAAGGTCTAGAAATCGGGTTTTCAGAAAAGGTGTTAGACCTAGGTTTCAGGAGTAACTGGTTATGGCTCCTAGTTGCAACTATTAATTATATTAACGGAGGGTGTGAACCTGATTATTATAGAGGGACTGGGTTTTATTGATATCTCGTTCTGAAATACATGTAGTATTGAGGGCATGTGCGATTATTACCGCTCTTTATTGCGGAACACTGATCATGTGAAAACTTGTATTCTTATTTCTTATTTTCCTTTTTTTTTTCTTCTTTCTTTTCTCTCCTGATTATGTACTCAGGGTGTCGGAAAGTGATGCATATTTGATAATTTATCAACTTATACCAGAGGGTTACATACTACATGCGATTATTTTAGGTTAATATGAGCGTTGAGATGCATATTGTGACCAGGAACTAAAAGAAAAGAGTCTGTTATCAATTCTTTTCTGTGACCTTTACCACTCATTTTTACTACCTTGAAGTGACTTCTTCCCTATAAAGTAAACATTTAGTATCCAGACATCTCTAGATACATTCATTCCAGGCAATAATAGAGGGAGCATATACTCGAATTAAACCCCACCAAGAAAGTATTTTGAGTTGGTGTATTTAGGCCAAAATGTGCATCACTTTCCAACAACCTGGGTACATGTTAGTTACGACTACGATGGGGCCAGTATCGAAAAGTTGTGATTCCCTAATATCTAGTCCTTTCCCTGATGATAGGTATATATATTTGAATTACAGTATGAAAAAATGGGGTGAAATCACTACCATAGGACTACGGAATCTAATGACAAATACCAAATTAAACCAGCATTAGAGGAAGAGTACTGTACAAATACCGTATTCTTATATACCGCATTGCTAGCGTATCAACGGGAATACCGTAGTGATCCCACGCCTCTTTTTGGTACTGTAGTTAGGAATAATACTAACAAATACATGTACATACTCCGTTGGGCGCCTAATCAACGTTAACAGCGACTTTAAATCATCTAATATTGCTGACCAGTCCGCACTGCAGTGAGCGCAGCCCATAGTGAGTGTAGTAGTAGTAGGTATACTAAAACCTATGGGCGGCAACCGTTACGCATTTTGGTACATATCTATGCTCAATTATAAGTTTCTTGAGCCTACAATATCTCTCTACGTACATGCATACAGCGGGTCTCAAACCATCACTCGCACCATCACCAAATACTGCCTAACAATCATTTCCCGCCAAGGCCTTTAGTGCTCTACGACCGCACCGCCGCACGTGATACCCCCAACCCCACCAAACCCTATCATCACCTCCCCGCACTCGAGAAAGCTCAAGATGACCGCCCCCCCGCCCCCCGACGCATCCGATGCCACCCCGACTCCTAAAACACTGATCTCGCAAGGCGCCGAAGCGCTTGTCTACCGCACAACCTTTCTCGTCCCCACTCTCCCCGCGCTCCTCAAGCACCGCCCCCGCAAGACCTACCGCCACCCGACGCTCGACGCACGCCTCACCAAGCACCGCGTCCTCTCCGAGGCACGCCTCCTCGTCCGCGCGCGCGGCCTCGGAATCCCTGTACCCGCTGTCTACTTCGTCGATGAGGCCAACGGCTCAATCTTTATGGAGTGGATTGAGGGCTCCAGTGTAAGGCAGGTGCTGGATGCGATCCTGGCATCGCCGGGGGGCGAGGAGAAGGTCGATTCCATGATGGTACGTGTCGGTGAGGCCGTCGGGAGACTCCATAAGGCCGATATCGTCCATGGCGACCTCACGACAAGTAACCTGATGGTTAGGAAGGTCGGGGATGAGGAGGGCGGCCTAGGAGAGGTGGTGCTGATTGACTTTGGGCTTGGCCAGGTCAGCACCCAGGAGGAAGATAAGGCTGTGGACTTATATGTCCTCGAGAGGGCGTTCAGTAGTACGCATCCGAAGGCAGAGAAGCTTTTTGAGGATGTGCTGAGCGCCTATGGTAGGAGCTGGAAGGGTGGGAAAACGGTATTGAGGAGGCTACAAGATGTAAGAATGAGGGGAAGGAAGAGGAGCATGGTAGGGTAGAACCCTATCAATAGTAATAAAAATCTATTCTTTGACCTACTACTCCTATGAACTAATAAAAGCAAAGCTTGGTGCGCATAACATTACCCACAGGTGTATAGCCTCTGAGGTAAAACCTGTCTTCCTATCAATGCATTCATGCAAGTCACCCACCAGTAATACCTTAGGTACAACGATAGAAGAATGCTCTTTACGTGTCCACGCATCCAAGTAACTTAGCTCCAAAGGGCAACTTCTCAAAGTAATCAATCCTATTACAGAGCCAATACCTGTCTATAAAGTAATACCCCTATGCTAGTATATATAACTGTACGACCTTATATACTTAAAATTATTGGTAACTTGTCACCTACCTTGGTACCAGATTATTCACTACAGTCACTAGAAATCACTCGGCCGGCACAAAGTTTGAAAATATTCACCACAGGGTCATTCCGCCACGCGAGGATTTACTACAGGCATTATCAGTATAAAGAGGGGAAATCCCTCCTAGTGAAAAATCATTTCTATGAAGTCTATCAATGTTCTAGATTTAATTGGGCTTCGAAGCAGAACTTTCACAACGCTAAAATAAAAAAAAGTGCCAGCAAAAAATCCGCTTTATTTGTGAACTATAAACCATTCAACCGATACAGAGCTTTCTTTAATTTCGGGTTACATAAATTAAATGTTGGCCTTTGATTTAAAGGCATTGATCAAGCCATTTGTGGAGCCATCATGGCTCGACACTGGGCCGGAGGTATCCAACTCCGCACCAATTTTCTCTGCGCTTTCTGGTTAGTCCTGAAAAGAGAGACCAAAGAAATGTAACAAGATAAAACTTACTTGCTAGAACCTTGCCCAACTCAACACCCCACTGGTCAAAGGAGTTGATGTTCCAGACTGCGCCTTCGATAAAGGTAAGGTGCTCATAGTACGCAATGAGAGCTCCAAGAGTAGCTGGTGTTATCTTTTGCGCAAGAATCGAGGTTGTAGGGCGGTTTCCGAGGAAGATCTTGTGGGGCTTCAGCTCGTCAGATGCACCTTCCGCCGTTACCTCGTCACCGCTCTTTCCGACCATCAAGGCCTCGGATTGGGCGAAAAAGTTGGAGGCAAGCATCCTGTCTTAATGTTAGATTTGTGAGTATTCTACCCGGAATAGAGAATATTACTTCTGGTGAAGACCGCCCTCGACCGGGTTGTGGCTCTCAGCGGCCATCAGGAAGTCTGTTGGGATAAGCTTGGTGCCCTGGTGAAGCAACTGGAAGAAGGAGTGCTGCGCGTTGGTGGCTGGCTCTCCGAAGAGAATGGGGCCGGTAGTGTACTTGACGTACTCCCCAGTGCGGGTAATCGCCTTGCCGTTGGACTCCATGGAAAGCTGTTGGAGGTATGCTGGGAAGCGGTGGAGGTATTGATCGAATCTTAAATTTTGAACATGTTAGAATTACCCTGTGAACGAAAATAAAAATTCTACTGTTAGGTCGATGTTTATGACTTACGGAGCAACCAAGTGCGTCTGGGCATTAAAGAAATCACTATACCAGACGCTCAAAAGACCACCAAGAGCGGGGATATTCTGCTCCAGAGGAGTCTCAGTAAAGTGGTTGTCCATGGCATGGGCACCAGCAAGGAATTCATGGAAACGCTCATAACCGATATAAAGAGCAACACTCAATCCGATCGCAGACCACACAGAGTATCTGCCTCCCACCCACGATTCAAAACCGAACATGTTCTTAGTATCAATACCAAACTTGGAGACCTCATCAGCGTTAGTAGACAAAGCAACGAAGTGCTTCGCAATTGCTGAAGAATCACCGCCAATGGCAGGCTGAGAAAGAAACCATTTCTTGGCAGTGTTGGCATTTGTGCATGTTTCGGCTGTGGTGAAGGTCTTTGAGGCAACGAGGAAGAGGGTAGTCTCCGGATCGCATGCGCGGAGAGCTTCAGCGACGTGAGTTCCGTCGATGTTTGATACGAAGTGGAGCGTTAGGTTACGGTCAGAATAAGGCTTGAGGGCCTCAGTTACCATCACGGGACCCCTGCAAAGAACTTGTTAGCAAAAGGAATCATTGGTGTCTCAAATAAAGATGTCACACAAATCTGATCCGCCAATACCAATATTGACAATTGTGTTAATCTGCTTCCCAGTGTGACCCTTCCATTCACCACTCCTCACCTGTTCCGAAAATTCCTTGATGTGAGCAAGAACAGATTCGACGTCCTCAACAACGCTCTGCCCATCGACCTTCATTTCCTTCTTCGAGGTATTCCTCAGAGCAACATGGTAGACTGCTCTGTTCTCGGTAAAGTTGATCTTCTCACCCTTGAACATATCATCACGGAGCTTCTCAACACCAGCTTCCTTGGCGAGCTGAACAAGTAGCTTCAAAGTTTCTTCGGTCAGAAAGTTCTTAGAGAAGTCGAACAGAATCTCTGTGCCGTCCGCATCGTTCTTGAATGTCCTAGAAAATTTCTCGAAGCGATTTGGGTCTTGAGAGAAAAGATCCTTCAGAACAAGGTTTTTGGCAGCTACGTAGTGCTCCTGGAGCTTTTCCCAGGCTTTGAGGTCGGATGTTTGGGAGAAAGACATTATGGGCTTCTGATATTGAGTCAATTGTGAGAAATGATCTTTTGCCAATACATCTGACAGGAAGAAGAATGCAATTAACGAATACAAGAACAGTTTTAAGCTACTGTAGCGGGGTAGGAGGGGCATCGTGATTGGCGGGGTGCGGGGTAAACAAATTGCCAGGGATATGGAAACATTCGAGCAACGCAAAAATAGCAGCAATAGAGGTTATTTTATACCTTGGATATTGATTGCGCAATGTCTCCGCTGGGGTAATCTGTCTTTATTTCCTTTGGTAGAACAAAAATGCGGCACGGTGATGGAGAATTGGTGGTTGATGTTGATTGATGAAGAAACGGCGAGAATGTGACGTCGACCACGGAGTCGACCCTTATTATAACGTTAGCTATTACCCTTACTATTATTCCGCCTTCGGCAGACATCGCTGCTGAGATGTCCGCGGATAAATTCCCAGTTGCATCTGAGCGATTTTTAGCGTGCGAAACGCGGGGAGTTTTTTTTTTTTAAACATTCGGCCCTATCCCGGAAAAATCCTACTCCAGTGCCGGGCCCAGTATAACAGGTTATTCGAAATCAGGTCTAGGTACCTCGTCTACATCACCGAGCAGCCACTAAACAGCCGGTTCTTCCCACGAGCTTAATCCCATCTCCTTCCCCCACCTCTGATACGCGGGTTACTTTTACTACTAAGAATTCAGGCATGACTCGATTTAGTAATATAATGTTTCATAACCGCTTAAATTGATGAAACTACTGAAGATACTTAGTCCGAGTATCCGTGAGGTAAAACACCGAGCATCGGGGACACTGGATGAACTCTCTTCCTCCTTTCCGGTGATTGCGTGCTCACATTTCACCACCTAAGCCGGGCGAAAAACATTTTCTCGGCCATATCACCCCCGATTTGACGAAGCTTAGGCCCCTCATTGAAGTAACAGCACCCCAACAAAGAAAATCTTCTCTAGCTCTATAGTCCCTCCAAAGCCTGCAGTTGTACCCTTCCTCCTCGTTTCCTTACTCTTTCCCCTCCCCTTCCTCGTCCCTTTTATTTTTGCCAGAAAACGTAAACTTAGGAACTAATGTGAAGTGTTCCTGTAACTCTTCTCTTGAACGGTCGAATGGATAGGGGCACTAAAACACTCCATCAACAAATCGGCACAAGTTACGGGAGGAACCACTCAAACCAGACCTGTTTGTTTGGACACATCACAAATCCTCTACCTTCACTGATCAGGTACTGAAACAAATCTCCAAAACACAACGGGCAAAACAACCCCGTCCCTAGCCCATATTTGTCCCTATCAACCCCCATACCCAATGGCCAATCCCTCTCGGAGGCACCAGTTTTCGGCTCGACGGTGACAGGAGATCTGGTTTCAGCAACAGGGGCTTTAGTCGGCGCATTTGTAGTCGGAGGAACACTACTCGCGGCCGGTCTTCTGTGTTCTAAGCGTGTTGGGAGAAGTAGTGTTGGCTTTTTGGGAGCTTGTTCTGCCATTTTTTATATCGACGTTACCATGATCTATGATGACCTTGTGAGTTATGACATGATAAAGCTTACTGAGTGCACGGACCATGCGGAGCCTCAAGGTCTTGGCATATGTCTCCCAAATATCACTCGCCTTTATTTGAATGCGCAAAGCAGCACCCCCCCCCCCTTTTGTTATACTACATATAACATGAAGCCGTTAAAGTTTCTGCACAAGGATAAGTTATATAAACATACAAGTATTTGTTCGCTATATAAGTCGGGCCCTATTGAATTTAGGGATATTTGTGTCTTGTAAGTAAATAAACCATGGCCTTAATTGATATTATTGCTATATAGAGGACAAAAACCTACTTTTATTGAGTGGCCCATATTCAAAATAAACGCCCATCAGAAAAGCACAAAAGAGGGTGTTTCCCGGCCTTATCCAAGGCTTTTCACCGGTTGTGTATGTACAACCAGAGCTCACTATAAGGGTACCACTCTTCGGTCCGCTTTCCTCTTTTTGTGTGCTTGGTACTCTTCTATATATAAGGGTATTAATCTTGCTATAAGCTAGCTAGGGAATCAAACTTCGGTCCCAGCCGTATCCTTATAGAGAGGTTTCACCGCATACACTATAGCTATTATATAAACCCGGCTATCTGCTCGGTATTGTGGCAGTCCCCCCCTGAGGAGCTATGGGGGGTACGTATACGGCGTAGGGTGTAAACTTGGGCTTTTGCAGCTAATCAATCAAACCGGGAGATTTACTCCCATAATGCATGATACCAACGCCTAGACTAAGGGTGGAACTTTCTCTAATTCCCATACAAAAAGTTCCTCTAAAGTTGACACACCAATTCCCTATACCCTCTTGCTCCATACTTCGAGCTGATTCCCCAACCAAGCATAGCTAGGGTATACGATAAGGCGCTCAACCGATTGGGTAATGTCACGACATAAGAGCTCTGACCCGACCACCACCTATGTACCCCGCAACGAAAAACTCAAAAGAAATACTGTCTATGATGGAAGATGGACATGCCCAAAAAGCTGACGTCATGGGCACATTCCTGATGGAGTGATCCTTGCTTCCAAATTCTAAATCCCAATCAACGTGTCGGCGCCCACGGCTCCAATTAAAGTTGGCGACTGACATCATCTTTTTACCTTATCTTTTATCATATCGGGTCTGAATATTGGGGTGCAATTATTCCGGCTGTATTCCCTCGTTTCCTCGAGTAGTTGCGCCAAAATTTCTACTAAACAGCAGTACTACTGGTTTGAATTTGGGCGGTTAAGATGTTGCTTAGGGTATGCACCCGGACTAGTGGTACAAGGTAGACATTGATACCACAACTGTTTGAGAATTCTATTCTGTATTGAATTGATAGTTAATCATCAAGTCTCTGCAGGTCATAAAGGTATGGCATGATATATGCAGAGCGATGTGATGTCTCAATACTGCTGGAAATCTTTAGTACATGTAATTTGCTAAACCGGCAGGAATAGCTAGAGTCATGTGCTTTTGATACATACATACATACATAAATGTGGCCTAATGGGCCAGTCTGTACATGGTACAATGTTGGCGTCTCGAACGGGTCATCTGCCAGGTTAAGTATGGTGAGTGAAACAAACAGGACATAAGTGAAACTATTGACTTCCGAACTTACAAGGGCCAATTCATCAAGGTCGATTATTGGGGGAAATTTACACCAACTTGGTCACCCGAGAGAAAACTTGAAAAAAGAAATTGATCCTCATTTGCTTTTTCTTCAGGAACTGGATCACTATCAGCCTCACCAAGTTTTTGAATTGATAAAAACACTTTCTCAAGCACTCATGATCAGAGCAAGAAACCTCGACCAATTCGCTCAGGCATTGCGCATATACTCGGGAACTCACGCATGTGAGTCAATTTCAAATATCTCGGTGTTTGTTTTCCAATCAGACATCATATTTGAAATTAGTACTTATAACCAATTATGTTCTACTAGGTTCCTGCAGAAGGTCGATCAGTACATCCGTTCACAAAACGCGCAGTACAAGATTGGCCCTTGATATATTACTCTGGTGTGAGTGTTTTTGATTTCAGGCCTGCATCAAATTGCAATTGCTGCCTCGCATGATTATTCTGAAAGGCACTTACCTGATGACAATTAATTAAAATATGGGTATATGTATCATTGTAATATTTTATTAGAGTCATTGCAGGTTGTCGGTTTACATATTGTGGTGGTGACCCCTAACCCTAACAAGTCTGAATATCACTCGGTATCATACGCGCTTAATTAATTAATTAAGCGCGCACTGAGAAATAAAGTTTATTACACAGTTGGTAAAGCTTGCTCCATGCTCTTTTACCAAAATAGGGCGGGGATCAAGGACTTGCACCTGTCAGGATCGAAATGGCAATCATCGTCGCTGCACCGGCGAACATGAAATCGCGCCTTGCACCCTCATATGAAATAGTAAAGGCTAGTATTTGGCCGGACTTCCAGAATACTACCGAATCATATGCATGAGTTCCTTGCCGCGGCCGATCGTACGCAGCAAATCGGTCTCCGATGGAAGCAGCCCAGAAAAGGCACAACTATAATCAAGGTACAATGATATTAAACAAATAGGAGCGCCTATATGCATAAAAGCCCAACAATAAGTTAGAAAATCTCTTAAACAGAATGACAGTAAATTTGAGCTGGAGACCTACAACATCGGACGAACAACCTAGGGCCAGAACAGTGACTCAAGTCAGCCCTTCGGCCTGGTACACTGAGCAGCGATTATATTCCACATGGGATGATTATCGAAGGTCCGGAGAAGTTCTTATATAATGCAAGGCTAAAATAACCTTATATTCTTTGGCCTGCTTAGGCAGACACCATTATGTTTTACGGGCGATTACACGGCAGATCCCTCGGGCTTTCCCCGCTCTGATGCACAAGCATATCATCTCAACCCCACGAAGTAGGAAACAATAGTAATATGGCACGGAATCTCCATGCGAGAAGAGTGATTGTTTCCGAAAACACCGGGGGCATCAGCATCGGAGTCGTCGGCATCGAATCCTAGGGTACACCCCCGATATATCGATATCAACTCTACAGTTGCTTAACTTACGTGCATTATGGTGCATAGATAAACAGCCGTTGCGACTTTCCAAACTTCGCACCATATGGTAGATCTCTAGTCCTTGCTGCGCTTGCACCACTCTAAGGCTTCTAGCCATTTATCTGTTTAACACACTTCTTCTATGCTTCGAGACACAAGGCATATTCTTGGCTCAATTCTCAACTTCAAAGGTTGATTGATTGACACACGTGCACACACAATTGCATAATATCACCTGGAGACAACGGGTGTATGTAATTGTTTTTTTGATCTCTCTGTGATTATACATCCTAATAGCCATTATGCACGCACCTTGTCTGGCAGCACATAGACTAGAGTACAGTAGAGTCTATATCGACTATACATAGTTACACGACGCCCAGTGGACGACGGTATGACGAGTGCTATGAGGCGGACGATGACAGGCTGAGCGGGAATCAAAAATATAAAAGAGCAGCCCCGCATGCAACCTTAGGAACCGAATCCAAAATACATATTCCCCACACCTCACTCATCCACGAGCCGCGAAACCCCACCTCCTGCTTGCTTGCGTGCCTTCCTCAGTCGCGTTTCCCGACTCAGTTCTGCAGCCTGCAATGCACTGGTGATAGTTCCTTGGGCCATGGTTTCGGGGCTGGCTGGCTGGCTGGGGGAGACAATTGGTACTCTCCCGTACAGTGCTTCGTTTCGCAGAATTTGTATTAGTTTTGGCTGGCTGATGATTTGTTTTTTACCCCCCCGGAGGAAAAATTAAAAATGGGGGAGTGCTGCGTACGTGAATGGATATTCCCTTCGTGTTGCCGCTTAATGGAGGAGCTCAAAGAGTACCTACATAGGAAGTGGAGACGTAGGAGTAGGAGGAGGCTGAGCGAAGTGTCGGAGGATTTTTTCCACGTCATGTCGCACCGCCTCAGGTGTCGGATTTCCCAGCGCCCCTCATCTGGAGAGAGAGAAATACTTTGTCTATGATCATTTACCTTGATGCGCCACCGATAAAAAAAATTCGTCTTTGTGAGCCGAGGTTTGTATGGGAGGCTGGTAACATTGTCAAGTCAGGTGGGATGTTCAAACTATCTGTGTGAATGGGAAATTCGCTGTGGCTGGCTGATGGATTGGGATGCGGAAACAAGTTCCTGACGACAGCCAAAAGTTTGTCCGGGGTCAGCTGGTCCCGGTAATGAAAGGGAAGGAGCCACCCGGTGCCGGTTTCGTTCGTTGCTGTAATATGGAACGCTTCCATTACACTTAGAGCATTATGTACCCCTCACCAAGAAAAGCGAGGGAACTAGAAATCAGGAATCGGGAAATGATGTGATAATTGTCGAGGACTGGACGTCTCTCGTTCTTCTTGATTCTTCGTACGCAAAAAAAGCATGTAAACCACCCACTGATAGAAACCGTAAACCGTACACATAAATACACAATGTCACAACCGAAGATAAAAGAAAAATCACGCAACGAGAAGAGGGTTAAAAAAAAACAAATTTAACAAAAGAAATTCAGGCCTCTAAGGAGAGGAGAAGGATCGTAAAACGAAGAAATAAAACAAATATACCAGCCGCCCCAAGCAATTATACCGCAGGGCGGGGGAAAAAAAAAAGTAAAAGAAGAGGAATAAAGTAGTCGAAGAAGTAGAGAGATGTCCTATAACCCAACAAAATGCAAAAAATGCTTCCCTAGTAATCCAATATAACCCTCGGAACAAATGAGACTATAGTACCGAAAATAGCCATTAGAAAATGACGGATACTTCTCCCTCTCTCTCCTCCCCGCCGTCCAGGCTTCAACCCGGGAGAAAGTAAAAAGCAAAAAAGCATCCTCTAATATACCAAACACCGCTCCACTCGCACACTCCTTATGACGCCGTTGGCCTGGTCACGGCTTTACCCTAGGTATTGCAGCATTTCGCTAAATCATAGGAATATTGCGCATAGAGAAAAAGAGTTTCTCGAAATAAGTAAAAAAGAAAACGCCAGCCTCCCAAAAAAAGTATGCACACATGACGCGATATATGTACTCGAGAGCCGAAACAAGGGCGCGATTGTTTTCATAATCGTCGTCTTTAGTCGTCTTTTTTCGTTCTCTTCGAAATTAGGCATCGCCGAACTATCGGTGACGCCGTTAGAAACTTTAGGCAGTCCTTGTCCTGGCTGGCATCGGATTTCGACTAATCTGTGCTGATTGACTGCGCGATATCGTTGGTCTTCGGTTGAAAACTTCATCGATGAGTCTTCGGGGTCCAACGTATTCCATCTTCATCTTCAGCGGGCTGCTGACCATGGGTATAGGCAAAACCATATGGACCGTCTTTTTCTTGTGGAATTTTCGCTTGATGCAATCATCCACGAGGGCAGTCAGACCAGTTGCGACAATGACACTAAATTGTAATAAACTCAATTAGTATACCTGGGTCCATGCATTGGAGTGGTTGGAAATATAGAAATGTAGATCAATGACGGATCTATCAATGTGGGGTGAAGACTTACTCAGCAACATCTGCTAAACAGTTGATCACAGGGTCCTGCGCTGAGTCCCTGAAGATGAACGATGAGGGGGGTACAAAGCCGCCCTTCGCCTCTTCCGCTTTAGCGCGGGCAGGTGACAAATGGTCAGGTACGATATAAGCGACAACATTATTGGTGCCGTTGTTAACAAGGTGATAATTGACCTCTTCGCCACCGCCGATCGACCTAATAATAACCCTTTTCCACGAATAACTCTTTCCCCAGTACTCAAAATCATACTTCTTGGATGCCTTGCCTCCTCTCCTTGTGAGGTCCACGTGAGCGTAGTTGGAGAATTCCAAAGTGCAGACGTTCGAGATGCCCGATGCCTGAGTTGGGTGTGCAGCTACAGCCGACGATGACTCCTTCACTTGATGATCCTCCTCGTCTTCGTCCAATGATGACGAGTATCCACTATCCTGCCTATTCAACTTGAATTGCTCCGCCTCCCCCTTCCCACGGAAGCTCTCAAAGGCCCTGCTCAGTGAGCGTTGGAGTTTTGGTCGTACAGGAGCGGGCTTGGCGACTTTTCGCTTGATGTGGGCAACCTCGCGACCACAATCCCGGCCATAGCGTCTCAGTGAAAAGTCGCGGGCCTTCAAGTCGTACATTCGAAGGTGGAAAAGCGTCAGGTTCCTTGGTGCCTCTCCGGTTGTTGAAACGTTGGTGTCGACCCTAAGATTCATGTTGCCATCAAGAGTCGAGTCGTCATGCTGGATGTTGAGACGCCTGGTCGAGGGAAAGAGCTCCGCAAACTCTGAAGGAATCGCCGGGATCGCTTGAGTCTGGATAGGCTCTTTTGGGGCATTATAAGTATGGTATCCGTGCTCGTAGTAGGGGTAATCCTCCTCCACAAACTCGTCAAAAGATGCAACGGTACTGCAGTAAGTATCCACAGTGCCGCGGGGATTTGAGTGCGAGTAGCTATCGTGGTGGTCATAGGACTCGGACGGGGAACCAAACTTCGATTCTGCTGATGAGTAGTGTAGTGATGGCACTGAACTGGGTACGGTACTTCGAGACGAACTGCTATCCCGGGTACTCATATCACTGTCACTGTCATCGTAACAACGGGGGGAATTTGATGAACTCATTTTCGAGTTGTTGAGAAGTGATGTGATGCTATGTTGATTGTGTTGTAGTGTTGTTGCGTTATGTAGTTGTTACTGTGTTAGTTGTGTTGTAGTGTCGACTTGGTATTGTAGAATAGCCACAGATGTTGAAATTCGTAGAAATGGATTAAAAGAATCTGAAAAAGGTACGGAACGATGGATGATATATAATTATACCGACGAATGTGGCAAATGGTTGAGTCCGGCTGAGTGATCCAGAATTTCCGGAAAGATCAGGAAACACGGAGAAGGAAAAAAAAGGACGCAGTATGTATGGATAACCGGGTGGGGGAGGGAAAAAGTAGTACGGGGATAAGTAGTAATGTAATATGTAGTGGATAATAATGGTAATAATAAAAAAAAGAATGCTGCTTTTCACAAATCGGATGAGAGGAAGAGAATGCAAATGGGGTGAATGGGAATTATAGAAATTATCCTATGTGAACTGTCATGGATTCCCTCTGCTGTAAACCCTTCATAAAAAAAAAGCGAGAGATGTCGACAAGAAGAATGGACACGCCACTGTTCGGGATAATATCACCACGTCTGTCGCTAATTTGCTTGCTTTGGAATTGTCTTGAAGGCGTTGGGGGGGAGCAGCGAGCGAGTGAGTGAATGAGTAGTAGTATAACAGCAAGCAGCAGTTAGCAGCAGCGACGCAGCAGGAGGGAGTGTGATGTTTATTATGAGCGGTTGAGTCCATAATCGATCATGGCCATACTTGGCTGGGAGACCCGGGGGGGGTACCACAAACCTAGCCAGCCATGTATGGGGGTGAGTTCCTCCCAGGAGTCCAGGACCTCCCTTCACTCCCTACTTTCTTGCCTCAGACTGATCTAAGCGGTGTGTCGCAAAGCGCGAGATTGGAACTCAACTGAATCTGGGCAAATGGGCTGCGGGCGAGAGTTCCTTTTCCAGGTGAGGGGGTAAGGAGGGGGGGTACGATTTGCCAGTCGCCCTCGGCCACACCCACCACTCCTTCCCACACCATTACAGGTCCCCCTACCCCCCCGTGCCCGTGCCATGCGCGGCGGCTGTGTCCATTCATATTTGGAGGTAAGCATTAGCATACCCACATTAATTCTCACCTACTTATTGAATAGCAGCTTGATGATTATTACGCATCTATTGATCAAAAAGAGCGCCTTGTTGTCAGCTATTCGCCCACAGAGTGATGGGAGGGGAGTGGAATGAAATATGTAATCCAAATGAATTGGAGTCGAAAGTAGGTCCTACTACTACGAAGCCTACTTCACTAGAGTACGAGTTACTGCTTCCTGCACAGCTTGCTTCTGCCGACACGGGTCCTATCCCTGTTGCGCGACGAGCGCAGCAGCAAGCAGCAGCAGGAAGAGTTGGTTGGCTGGTACATATCGTGGTCTGTACCCTCTAATTCGTAGGTGAATGATGAGCTCACCGTGATGGTCCTTTTCCACGTAAAGGACGTCCCTTGAGAACTTGAAAGCACTGCTGTTCACCGACCAAGTACATTTCAGCAACCTCCCCCTCCCACCCCTACCCACCACTATCGTCGCCTCGATCAGCACAGCTAGATTGAATTACAGAACTAGAGACCCAACGAACCATCGTGAGGTTCGTTCACTCGCTCGTCTACTTTACCTAACTACCTACTGCAACCAGAAAGGAAGGGGAAAAAAAAAAAAGGAATATATCAGAGAGAGCAGAAAAAAGTGAGTATTGACCCGACTACTATCCGTTGCTTGCTGCTTGATGCTGCGTCCTCCCTCTCGACTCTCGACTCAAAACTTTTCTTTGACCTGAAACGTATCTTCTAAATTCCCCCACAGCAGTAAAAGAATTAAAAGCAGAGGAGTTTTGCCACTGAGTAAAGTATTGGCACTGGACCTTCCTCGGGAATCTCCTATAATTTGTGCATCTCTTTTTTTTTTTTTTTTTCTTTCTCGTTTCTTTTTGCTTTTGCTTCCTTTCTTTTTCCTTTTCTTAAAATCTGCCATCTTCTCCTCGCCCCGGGTTTATTCATTTACACTTCCCCGGGGGAAACCCTAAGACTACTAGGGGCGTTTAACACTTTAGGTCGTTGCCAATCAACGTTGATAGGACCCCCAAATGTTTGGAAGGCGGCTACCAATGATTAAATGTCTTTTTAAACTCCAACCAGTACGCAAGAAAAAAAAAAGGTGTGGTGGCCGCGGGTTTGGTTGGCATAACAACAGCCAAAAAGAAAAAGGAAAGGGAAAAAATTCTAGTAGTTCTGGGCTACAAAAAAAAAAAAAAGGCAGCAAACGGTGTTACATATCCTCACTCTCACTCTCTTTTCGAAAAATTCCGAATGCATACCCCTGCACGCTTGGACTTATCAGGACCAACGCAGCCGAGAATCGAATTCGTGGGTGTTATCGCGAGGCCTTCCGTTGGTCCCATTAGAACACCACACACAACACACAGGCTCTCTAGTGGAGCGAAGCTAAGACAGGGTTACGATCGTGATGTGCGGTGCGGTGAGCGAGGACTCAACCACACAGCTCACTCACAGCAGCTGTAGGTACCTAGAGTACCACTTACCATACGCTCTCTTGCCTATCCGTAAGTAGGTACACAGCTTTCCCGTGCAAATACATAAGAGCAGCAGCAGCACAATAAATAAAACTAGCCAACCAACCAGCTACAAGCCAGCAAGGCAACAAGGCGGAGATGTCTACCTGCTTGCTTGCTTGCTTGCTTGCTTGCCTGCGCTGCTCCTCTACATAGCTAGCTAGTCAACTAGCTAGTTTCTTTTATTTCATCCGTTCCACTTCCCACATAGTCCAATGTCTGTGTGTTCAAAAAGAATTCCCCGGGAAAAAGAAGAACAAACACCGGGAAATATATTCTCAAAAAGAAAATTTTAAAAAAATAAAAAATAAAAGGGAGCAGATATATATATATAAATAACAACGAGGCCCGTCGATCAGTATCAACGGAATGGAAGAATCCCAAAGTCGCCAAACCCAGCGGCCAGCCAGGCTAGGCCCCAGGATGGGGCCTTGTGACAGAACGCTTTACAGCAGACATCGCTATTGTTCTCGCCTGCCCTAGTGCTTGCTGCTGGTGCCCGGCGCCAAAGCAGAAGAGAGCCGCCCACACCCACCCCACTCTAAATTCAACCTGTCACGATATTCCTAAGGAAGGGGGGGGGTGTGGGTTGTTTCGCTGTCCGTACCTACAGGCTATAATATCGCTATTTCTAAAAGAAGCGTCCCCAACTCCCCCGTACTGACTGTTCGTCTCCACTAGAACCCGTACCTGGCCCGTGCTTCTTGGTCCTAATAAACACACATAACCTTACTTACTCACACCTGTGCCAGCAGGGCCGCGAGCTTAGCTTTTTTACTCAGCTTGGGGTCTAAATTTCTGGGCTGGATGCGGTCTAATCCAAGACTGGGGGCGAGGGGGGGAGCACACTACCTACACTACCTGACGTGGTCAATCATGTCTCTGATCTCACGAACTACGAAAAAAAAAAAAAAAAGATAAAAGCGGACATGAGTCGTGACTTTTGCCAGCAACTCGTTGGGGTACACGCCAGTTAGTCCGTGTGTTTTGTTTCCATCCATCAATTAATCCAATTCGAATCCCAACTACCATGATGGTCGTCCAGAGTGTACCCCCATCCCCAAGCGTACCCAGACCGCTCTGTCTGGATGATCACCATGGGCCGCGAAACCCTATCAACAGCGCGAAACATAATTCCCCAAGAAGTAGTGGCGGACGTCGGGCAAACAAAACAGCACAAAGCACAGGTGGGGCGCGTGGGGCTGCTGCGTGTAATTCGCTTCGAAATATATTTCAACACATTAACTGTTTGGTTGGCTAGCTGGGTTGGGGTTGGTTTGGGGTTGCATCTTGCACCACACCCTCAACCCCGCGAGGCTTGTAGATCTCCCAGAAGCGGTACGGTACCTACTCTACGGAGCCGGGAGGGCGGACGTCCTAGCCCCAAAAATAAGAATTCCTCACACGCTCGCGAGCCCGCGACTCGCGAAGGGACTCGCGAAACAAACCATTTACAGGGAGGTGATGTGATGTGATGTGATGTGATGAGGGGTAAGATAGATCAGAAGCTGTTCTCATGCCTCATGCTGTAAGTCAGACGTCGAACAGGGGAGCGGAAGGGTAGGTATAAACGCCCTGGATGTGAGGTGGAGGGGGGGAAGGGGAACTTTTTTTATTATTATTTTTTTTTTCTATTTTCTATTTATTTTTTATAGTTCTGCCGTCAGAAACCGGGTAGCCTGTGAAACGCGATGACCAAGATCGAGAAGAAGAGGAAGCTGTCGAAAGATGAAGATGAAGATGAATTACTCCTCTAGACATGGTGGCTTGTGAACACGGTTTTTCTAATTTCTATCCTCAAATCTCCATACACACCACGTTTCGAGGCTGGTGGGGTGCTGTGGCACACACACACACGCATAACTACCAAGGGTGGTAAATGTATCTCCATGATCCTACACCCACACAGGCAGTTTAGAGAGCTGCAAAAAAGGTGAGACCTGACCAGACCTGTACCACTCGCCTCAACTCACTGGGTTGCCTGCTCACAAGGCCCGCCTCGCGCGACGTCTGTCTGTCGACGGCATAGTCCGGGTAGCTGATAAGATCCCCGCTAATTCCAGAAAGTGCATTTCAGCATGTTCTTTCCCAAAAACCCACGCTCGACATCAGATCAGATGCGTAGATAGCTGTGGTTCAGCCGGGGGTGGTGGTGGTGTAGGTATTCTACATAATATTTAATGGACATCCATCGCCTAATACTCTAAGTACGTACTACCCAGTACTTCTCCTCTCTCCCGTACCCTACAGGTCATGATACTTCCCTGAATCTACAGCTCCACAAATTCATCTACCTACCTGGTCATATGCAAACAAACTGTAATCGCAAAGGGTCCTCCTATTCCCTGCAAATGAGCTGTGTGTTTGTCAGTCATGAGCTACTATGTACCATGTACTACATACTAGTCGATAATAACAATGTAGGCCGACAAAAGTGCAACAATGTACCTCTACATGTGTAATCATGTATGTGTATTATAGATTGAGTATTGTACCGAATGTAAGTACAGTGCACTCTACCTATAACACTCTCCCCCCTCCCACCCCTACCCCACGAATGACGAATAAGAACGTGCCGGTTGCTCACATATGCAAAGACCGGGTTTGCCTTAGAGTATTGAGCCTCTGGAAGCCTAGTCTGGTCCCAATTGTTTTCATCCCTTCTTCTTCTTCAACTTCTTCTTTCTCTACCACCTACATACATTCCTATCGACTCACCACACACTAGATGTATCTCTACCTCCATAATGTACCTATCCACTAGATATCTACGTGCCTATCCACCCCCCTCACCCCCCAATACCCATCTCCAGTCCCCATAGGCAGAAAAAAGCCAAAAAAGAAGGATCTTCTAGTCTTCGAGTATCTATCTCCCTCTTCCACTTCTACCCGGATCACCCCATCCCCCATCCATCCTCCATCCCATCACTCCGGTTCCTGATCAGCAGCAGTACAACCACCGCGCCGCGCCGGAAGAACCAGTTATGTACCTCTTCTTCTTCAAGGAAGTTTTTTTTTTTTTCAATCTCCCCCCACACACACAACATGATCGCCGCCGCCGAAACCCGACCGCAGGAAAAGCTCATATCATCTCACTCCGAGGTGCCGAACTGTCTCCTCTAAAAAAAAAAAAAAAGCAAAAAAAAAAGAGAGAGACACAATCACAATATGTATGTATGCTACCTAACTGACCCAGCCAGGTGCCGATTATGTGCAGACTCCAAAACCGAACTAGGGGCCCGGAGGAAGGGGGGAGCCTGTGATGGTTTGACATATGGCGGCGGCGGCGCGAGTGGACTCGTGGAGATATGTAGGTAGGTCATGTAGCTAAGTGTAGGTACTTAGTGGTCGGTACATGCTCTCTACATATTCTGCTAGATCTACTTGGAGGTAGAGTACCTACCTCCCGTCCTCTAATCTGTAGGTACTGGGTACTCTACTGTAATTTGCAACTTACTGGGAAGGAGCAGAGAGCTAGCTAGCTAGAGGAGATGGGATAGATACCTAGCTGGCTAGATTTGCACATGCTGCGCTGTAAAGGGTCGAGTGTCACGCACTTGGGGGGAGGTATTCGTGGAGATGGAGCTGGCCAGTCATTTCCGCCGCACTTTTTTTTCTTGGGAACGGCGCGGCGGACCACTTTGTACAGGAGCTAGAGCTAGAGAGAGCTACATATACATATTTAGCACCCTACATCATACACAATGGTAGTTATTTTACATAGCTCGATACGTGCCAGTAACCGTTTCTATATACTCTACACTCCTATGTAGGTACTCTACACTTACATACAAGTCTACACTGAATTAAGTCTTTAGTGATAGACAAGCTGACATGAGCCCCCGATACCGAATATAACCCGGGAATACACTTAGCCGCATCTCTCTCTCTCCAATTTTAAAAAAAATTTCACACACACACACTGCAATACATACACACACACCCATAGGGTACTCCCACACCCAAACCCAGCATCCAACTACTGAATCCCGCCCAGATCTGCTCATCAATCAATCCAACCCCCCCCCCCCAACCCTGACCCTAACTAAGATCTGCGCGTTGACGTCGGGAAATGACGACAGCATGGGATTGGATGAAGCGACGGTCCAACCGTTTCTTGCGGGCCACTCCACTCCTCGGCGTTGCATTTACCAGCAAGTAAGAAAAGCAGGTCCTGTCTGGAATTTTTTTTTTTTTTTTGGGATCCCCCTCCCACCCGCCGTGCGCGCGCGCACGCGGAAAACAAATCAGATTAAATTAAATCTGGGTAGCGAAGCGCAGGTTTTGTCAGATCCTGCCCTGAGCTTGGGATGGGAGGAGGAGGAGGAGGACTCGAGCTCGAGTGTGACTGTCGTCGTCGGTGACATGACGGAGTTTGGAGGTCATCGGTTGTGGGGGCCGGGGAAGGTGAGAGGGTGACTTTTCACATTTCACGTTCACTATTCTCGCTCTGGATCTCTGGCTTGTCTATGGTAGAATAGAGTACCTAGCGGCTAATGTGAGACCTCGACGTTTGCTGTGTATCATGTAGGGTTTATGTGTGGGTCGAGTAAGGTATGGTAGGTTATGTACATCTTTGATGTACCTACTCTAGACTCGCAGGCTGCTGTCTAGAGTTCTGTAGATTACATCGCACAGTTGTCCCACTGCCGCATCATCCATCATGAAACGGCCCTGCTGCACGCCGACCGTCATCGTGCCGGGATCCCCCGGACGGGAAAAAATGTCACTCCTTCCCGAGCGTGACGTCCCGAGAAAAAACAAGACCCCGATCCGATCCGAGCCAGGCCCGCCGGGGATCGGATCACCTGCCGTATCGCAGCCGACCACATGTCCATGAAGTGACCGTCTTCTTCTTCCAAGTTGCACCACTCGCCCCCATCCGGCCATCCACACCCGAGGGGATCTTCATCTGTGTCTTATTTTTTATTTTATTTTTTTCTTTTCGGAGTAGAGTAGTACCGGTTTTACTCGCCCATGGTACCACTGCTGGGCCCGTGGAGTTGGAAGGGTAGGGTACGTAGGGGTGGGATAGCTAGGTTCGGTAATAGGCAGAGAGAGTGAGAGTGAGAGAGAGAGAGAGAGAGAGAGCTAGCTAGCTATGGCCGCCTTCTGATATCGCAAAATCCTTTTTCGGCGGGGAAGTGCTCCGGGCCTTACGATGGAATACCATTCATAACCATTCATCCATTACCCCACAAAAACCCAACTGCGCGGGAGCCTCCCCGTCGCCCGGAAGCGAGCGAAGCGAGAAACAAATTATTTGGGGGGAATAAAGAAAAAGCAAAAAAAAAAAAAAAAAAAAACTAGAGGAACGAAAGGAAACGAAACGGAGAGAAAAAAAAGTCTCGTGTTTTATCGATGTCGGGTCTAGCTAGCTGCTAGTGTCTAGTGTACATTGTAGCTAGCTTTACGTAGTCTTGCTCGTGTTTGGGGGTCGGGGTGTGCAATAATAGCCCAGCCCATCCGAGTGCAGTCCACAAGTATACACTTTTTGGGGGATCAGCTATGTGGATTAAGATTGTATCCAATAACTATGCCATTATCTCGACAGAGCTCGAGCCCCACAAAGTAATACGCCACGATCATGCCACGATAGAACTCAGGTGACGCGTCAGTCAGTCAGTCAGTGATCAGTCAGTCAGTCAGTCATTCACCATGTGGCGGCCGGGCGATACTTCCGTGATTTCTCCATGTCTATTGGCCGAGTGGTTTGACTGGTCTGGGTTATGTTACGTTTGGTTGGGAGGAGGGGTGTTTCAATCATGGATTCTCACTCGCTTAACGGTGAGTGAGGGTTAAATCGGGATTAAGCTATAGCTAGACTTGAGTGGTGTGGTAATGTAACATTTCCTTTTTTTCCCCTTCCCCCCTTGTGACGCCTGGCTGGTGGTGATGGAAGTATAGCTAGCTACTCTATGGGGCCGTATTTGATCGTGTTTACCCGGTGCGGTATTTTTTTGGGCGGTGCACTCATTAACGCCCTACCTGACCCAGTGGGTGACGGTGGGTGACGCTAGTTAGCTAGGGGAGAGAGTGTGAGATGCGAAACGAAACGAAACAAGCTAGTGGGTCCTCTCTCATGGCATCATCATCGACCATTAATCATGTATGGGTGCTACATGTCATGTAACTACGTCGAGTCTGAATTGTCTAGCTAGTAAGAGATATCTATAGAAACATTTTACTGTAGCTGTCTTAGCTGTTCTCTGCCTGATTCTGGCTTGATCTGGCATGTTCTGGCGCACTCTAATCGATGATGGTATGAATTAGCTACTGTTGTTTAATTCACTCCATCGCCATCGGCGCCGGTAGTCGACATCGTCGTGGTTGTGGTTGTGGTGGTGGTGGTGGTGGTGGTGGTGGTACAGGCTAAATCAATCAATCTCAAATCTCAACGTTCACCATAACCCTCAACACTTCCGAGCATCATGTGTGTTACACCTTCCGCGCTGCTGCCATTAATTTTGTTTTTTTGCTTGGATACAATAGAGACGAAAGCACACCACAAACAACACGTGAGCTGCGCGCTGAGTAAGCTATAACAGTAACGTAGATCTGATTCCGAGCAACAGGAAAACGTGGCCCAGAAAGGGAAATATATGTGTCGCTCCTATCGGCTTTGTGCCTTGCTAGCTTGCGATTCCTGGGAAATCCTTCTGTAGCCTCGTCTAGCTTTTTTTTTTTCTTGTTTACTATATTCGGCGGCGCCCATGCCAGCTCTGGCGCATAGTACTGGTCGGAGTTAGCTAGTATCCAGTAGAGTTGAATACGACCCCCGGGGGGGGTTACTGTCGGGTTTGAGGGAGCGAGCGAGTGAGTGAGTGATTGATCCATCAACCGATCACCACCGCTCTCAATCTCGATCGGTACGGGTACCTCACCCCTCATACCCCCCCCCCCTTCAAACCCATACCCATACCCATACCCACTGCATCCAACCAAACAGCGCAGAAACGTGATCTCGATAGCCAAAACCTATTCTATATTAATTTCGCTAAGGCACATCAATTATCTCCGGGGGTCGGGGGGGGGGGTAAGGCCAACTCTAATTTGCCATCTTGAGCTCCCTCTCTCTCTTTCTCCAGTACTGGGTACAGTGCACATAGAGAGTGCACACACAGGCTTGCTTTCTTGCTTGTGCGCGCGGGAACCCGATTGCAAGCAAGCAAGCAAGCCGTTAAGCTAGATAGAGAGATACTATGAATACACCGACATTCCACCTCGGCCAGTAATCGGGCCCCATCTCCTACCCACGTTCGTTAATTCCTCCGCTCGCACCCCACCCCGAGCGAGCCGAGTAAGCCCTTTAGCTCTCGCTACTTACTTACTTGTACTATGTATACCCGTAAGTACTGTACATACTTACATACATGGAACCCTACCCAAGCCCACCACATGTATGTATGTAGTCAGTGCCATGCCTCCCTCTCTCACGGATTCCTTGTGATGATCATTAGTAGCCACCGCGGCGGCGGATCCAGCGGTAGATCCTCAGGCTGTCTCTCACCCACCATATCATTCCCCCAATCCATGATCCACCGGTGCCCATTGCTTCCGAACACCGTACCTACAGTACCTATCTACACTTCGCACCACCACCCCTGACACATGTCCGCAATCGCCCCTCTCCATCGATCCGCATCTATAAACAGCGTACATATACGTGCGATGAACAACACCGTCCACGCACCCTCTACCCAGGGCTACATTATCTCTACTGTACCTCCTCCTACCTGCCTGTCAAGGATATCCCCCCCCCCCCCCACCGAAACCCTAACCCTGAGGTGTGGAAACATTCCTGAGCTTCCTACTGGCCGGGGGAGGGGTAAAATAAGTACTCAGCCCGAAATGGGGGCAGGATGTTGTCTAGCCCAAAACGGGAGAACAAGAGGAGGGGCAAAAAGACCGAGGTGAAAACTGAACTGGTGGGGCGCACATTTCTCTGTTGTTGTCGTTGTCGTTGTCGTTGTTTTGTTGTAGGCGGGGGTGGTGGTGGTGGTGGTGCTTATCGTTCGAGTGAGAGTGCGTGAGACAGCTAGCTAGCTAGCTTAGTAGCGGACACTTCGGCTTTCCAAGGGCGCACCACCAAACGAGACGTACATAGAGTAACCAGCTAGTCAGGACTGGCCGATGAGGCCCGATGCGAATTCCAGAAACAACGGGGCGGGGTCGGAGCGTGAGGGGAGCGAAGGGTAGGATTGGACGGAAGAGGGAGCGATTAATTGAAAATTAATTGATTGCTGTTGAGTGTGTACGTTTGTGTTGTTTGTGTTCGGCGGAAGTCTCTAGCCGGCGAGTGGCCGTACTGGTAGGTACATACGATACGATGTGCAGTCTATCTGTCTATCTGTCTGTCTGTCTGTCTATCTCTCTGTAGACTGTGTCTGTCTGTTTGCCCCGTGACCCGCAGTGGTCCTACCTATACTACAGTGGACAAACATCACACACACAGAGAGAGAGAGAGAGAGAGTCCGTCTGTCCGTCAATCCCGTCCGTCTGTCTGTCCCACCGTACCGGCCCCCCCCCTTAATCGGCGGTTCCCTTAATCCCCAAATCCTCTATGGCCAGGCGTAATTAAACGTAACGTGTCAAGGCACACAGAGAGCACGACATGCAATACTGTTGTAAAGTATTCCAAACCGGCCCTGTCAGTTCCAGGCCCAAGAGTACACAAGGCGATAAACAAAACAATAAAAAATCTTTTTTCTTTTTTCCTTCTCTTCCCCCCCCCCCCCACTCCCCTTCTTCCTTCTTTCTCCTGACCCATGAAACAGTGCTTAACCTGCTTGTGCACTGCATTGCGTGCGAAGCAAGCTTTCTTTCAAAAATACTACTCGAGATTGTTGTCGCAACTAACACACTCTGAAACATTCACTTTTTTTGCTGCCCTTATGACATAGTTGGTGTGTTTTTGGTCGTATGTTAGTGGTGGCCCATGCTGTCTGTCTTAGCAGGTTATATGTAAGCTGTAGTTTAGTAAGTATTACATGTATCTAAGTAGTAGTAACCAACTATTGTAACCGCGTACTAAGTAAATATGACCCTAGTCCACGAGTGATGTGTCATGATGGAGGCTCTCTGGGGAACCCTAACCCTTCACCCCCACCTCAATCGTTGACAAACAATGCTGGGGCTAGCTAGAGCGATCCCCTCCATTCCTCCTTCCATAAGAATATATTTCGATGCTCAAGCAAATGGCGAAAACGACGATGCCGTCGGCCTTGAAGTTTGAGCTTACAGCCCGCTGCTCTGTTCGTCCCATCTCTCTTCCTCTTCCCCCTCCCGCCTTGCTCTTCTGCTTCTGCACTGCAAGGCAGCTGCAGAAAGAGATAGAGATGGATGGATGGATGGATCGTGTAGCTAATATCTGGCCGATGACATGTACCTACTTAGACCACGCGAGCTAGAGCCTCGATCCTGCAGCTCCCTCATGGGACGGTCCAGACTCCGCTATTTATGCCCGTCGCAACACAAGGCTCGCTGAAGGGCATTACCCCCGAGCAACTGGAAGCTACAGGGTGCCGCCTCTGTTTGAACAACACCTATCATCTGGGTCTTCGTCCTGGGCAAGAGGTACTTGACACCATCAAAGGCGCGCACGCTCTACAATCGTGGCCGCATAATATCCTCACCGGTGCGCACCTCCCTCGTGCGCGCGCGCGCAGTAGCAGTAGAAGTAGTAGATTAGTAGCTAATTAACATTCTTCGTTCTTAAATATAGACAGCGGCGGGTCCGTTAATCCACCCCTGCGAAACAAGTTTGAATCTAGACTTGCCGTTGCTGATGATGAATGTTTTGAGTGAGTGAGTAGGTTTCAAATGGTGTCCCTTCTCGACCTTGCTACCGTCACCGAGCGCGGCGTCGAGTTTCTCTCACCCCACGACGGCACGCCAATGCTACTGACGCCCGAGCACTCCATTGCGCTGCAGCACAGTATCGGCTCAGACATCATCATGCAGCTCGACGACGTGATTGCGACTACTTCTGCCGATAGTGCGCGCATGCGCGAGGCCATGCTGCGGTCCGTTCGCTGGCTGGATCGGTGCATTGAGGAGCACAGTAAGCCGGACCCGTGTGCGCAGGTCCCGGGTGAGACCTATGCAGCTAGGCAGAACCTGTTTTGTATTATACAGGGAGGCCTGGATTTAGAGATGAGGAAGGAGTGCTGTGAGGAGATGGTGAAGAGAGGGACCCCAGGGATTGCGATTGGCGGGTTAAGCGGTGGGGAGGAGAAGGATAGTTATTGTAAAGTGTTAGTCTTTTTGTTGCTTTTCTTTTGGGTGTGGTGAAAGTTAGTTAGGGTTGCTGATGGAGATCTGGGGAAGGGGTAGTGTGAAGGCGTGCACTGAGATGTTGCCAGAGGGGAAACCGAGATATGTCATGGGAGTGGTAGGTTTTCCTTTTGCTTGTTTTGTGTTAGCCCTACCTAGGCGGTAATTAATGGTGTAAGAAGGGATATCCGGAGGACCTGATTGTTTCCGTCGCACTGGGTGCCGACATGTTCGACTGCGTCTGGGGCACCCGCACAGCTGTAAGTTCCCTCCTGCCCAAGTTTGCTACTCATCAGGCGGATCTCTGCAGCAGGGATTGGGCTCTAGACCATGTCAGGGTCAATGATACCGGTGACCGGAAAAAGGAAGCCGGTCTAGAATGGATGTCGATATGCCGTCCCTAGAGTCTGAAAGCCCGGTATGAATGATCGAACCATCAGATATCATCTAGCTTTCGATCCGTGCTATTCAGAGGCGGATATCATCTATGCCTTCACAAGAATCTGCACAATTTTCCTGTCACTGATATCATTGACCCACACCCGCTCAGCCTCCTAAACCCTTTCCCATAAAAGATCCCACCCTCACCCCATGTGATTTTGATCTTAACCAAACCTATAGCGCTTCGGAAACGCCATCACCTCGTCCGGGGTCCTAAATCTCCGCTCATCCAACTATGCCACCGACTTCACACCCATCGACCCCCACTGTCAATGTCCCGTCTGCCGCCCCCTTGACTCACCCGCGCCGCCGCTTCTAAACACATCAATCTGCCCACCCTCCTATGCGCAGCCAGGAGAAGGGGAGGAGGCTTACTCGGCGAGGGGAATGGGGATCACAAAGGCATACATACACCACCTTGTGGCCAAGGAGACGGTTGGCGCGCATCTGCTCACAATGCACAATGTTGCATGGCTGCTGGCGCTGATGGCGCGCGCAAGGGAGGCAGTTGTGCAGGACCGCTTCCCGGCGTTTGTGAAGCAGTTCTTTGCAGACTGGTATGCCGGGGATAAGGAGAAGTACCCGGCGTGGGCAGTGGAGGCACTGAGGGGCGTCGGGGTGGATTTGATGGAGTAGTGGCGGCTGTGGGCCCGATGGCTTCTCTTTATCACTCTTTTTTCTTTGTTGCGGGTAGAGATGCCGGAGATCTATGCCGGTGGAGTGGATGAGTAGATAGAAATGTAGAATTTGTTGGTGGGTAGGCAACGGGTAGATAGATGCTTATACTAATAATCGTGAGATGCCGTCCTACCGTTTAAACCGGGCCGCTTCTCTGCTGCTCTTAGTTGATATGTTCTTGACGTTGGCACTGGTATGGATACATAAACATAATGTACCCGATCGACGGACTGGCCCGTGGCCCACTATATGAGTGATATCTGGTGACGCGCAACTATAAGCCAGCATACAAACTGGCTGTGAATGCGATTCAGGCACTTTAAGATCCGCTTGGGGATAGTTTTTTAGCCCCCCAAAGGTCGTTCAAACCATGACTATATATTTGTCCCTGCTTACCTTACTGCCGTCATACCATATGTGCGTTTCTTGCGATGTGTCGGTGCTTACGTTGGACGGTCCGACGTGATAGTGCCATCAAACAAAATCCCATGACGGTCGAGTAGACCTCATCTCACCACATGTACAGCCACGAGTTAGATGATGGAGCTGGCTAATGTTGAGGTAGTGTAGAGTAGACTTTATGGTGAGCGAACATTGGAATGGGGTTAGTGAACCGGTGAAGTGGTTCTATTGTGTTGTAGAACTGATGATCGAAAGGGAAGAGGAAAGACAAAATAAGTTTTTATAGGTATGTACACACTTAGATACAGGACAGGTGGAAAGAACAAGTATACTTAATGTCTACGGATGACTGCCAGGGCGGGGTGGGTGGCCGGGACCTAAACAAGTGCCCACCTTGGCGAGGAGGACGCCGACTAAATAACAGCGAGGGCCGCCGCTGGGTAGGGTCTGCCTTTACTAGGACGCGGGTGGGTGTATTCACGAATAAAGAAAAAAAAAAGCACAAGTGGCTTAGGGGTGGTTGAAGCCAGCTAGGCTGCGTAGCGAATTGCAGTTTGCTGACAACGATATCCATATCCTTAATTGACTACCGCCAATACTTAAGAGCAACAGGTGCTAGCCCCTCAACCGCCGGTGGCTGTGGACTGTATATACATGTAGGTCTATGGTTTGGGCGGAGTTTCGGTGGGGTTGTGTCTGTAGGTAGGGTTTGATTGTGTTGGGTTATATAGTGATGTATGGAGTACGTCTGTAGCTAGGATACGTGGGAAGAAACAATGAGCGCATGTATATATATGAGAGGGATCGGCCATAAACTCGGTAAAGAAGAAAAAAGAACTCTTATCCGCTCTAACAGTTAAATGGCGTTAATTGAATTGCCAAGGAATAACAGACGGCTTTGGGCGAACACCTGCCAAGCAACAAAATCATCAGAGTAACCCCCAAATGATCATGAGTCAAGGGGCATCAGGACATCAGAGGGAGCAATGGAGCGGGTATTCTTGGTGGAATGGATGAGGCCTGAGGCGTCCGTCCCCGTGTAGAGAAGGTTTTTCATTTTATTTATTTACATAACTCCAGGTTTCGATCAGGATCGGGAAACCAGGCGGAACTAACTATGGGTGTGGTTATGAGGACTAAGGCATAGCAAGTACATGTGTTTCTAAGGAGTATCTTTTGACTGGGTAAATCTGAGAGGTAATGGGGAATAGAAGGTGCTTGTACAGCTACCTGTCAGATAGGGGTTAATTGGAACTGGGCCCTGAGGTATTGGGATATAGATGTGCCCTTTAACTAATTGTGAGCGAAAGAAGACGGCCGAGTTGAAAGTGAAAGATACATGTAAGCAACATGTAAGGTATACGTAGCGGCAAATGTGTGAAAAGTGGTTTTGCCGGCGGTAGAGGTTGTTTGCCACTGATGGTGGAGGTAGTACCAGGGTTTGTGCCTTATGATTAGTCCTAATTTGTGGTGGAGGCGGGCCTTTTGGTTGGAGGGGGCTATATAATGCCAACATATATGAATATTGTCCACGGGTGGTAGGTATTTCACCATTGGTGGGAAAAATCATAATTATAAGTGGTGGCGTTAATGGTTGGGCATTTGCTTAGCGCAGCATGAAGACTGAAATTCAGTGTTTATACTGGCAGAAGAACTGAAATTCAATACTTATGCCACCGGTACACGTAGTAAACAATTTAGTACTGTTGGTAAAATTACGTTTGACACATTTACCGCTCCATAGGATCAGGGCGGACAGATGAGGGTATTCACTCAGACTACGTTTTATAGTTTTGAATAATCACTAAGATGTTTTCATATATCATATTGAGTTGTTAAATTATAAACTGAAGACGTTATACGTTATTGTCTTTGTACGTTCTGATTTTGCTCTTGCATGCTTAGATTTTTTGGTTTTATTTATTTTGTGTATTTTAGTTGATAAAAGGTGGTAAAAGTATGTACGTACCAGAGCCAGAAGACTGCATGTATCCATAGGTTAATTAATAAATAAATGAGTTTTATTTTTTATTTTTGTAGCTGGGTATCACCGAGTGATTTTTGGTGATCGAAACCAAGCATCATGGTATCACATGTTATGGAACCATGGTGTTAATTAATAGGCTCATAGATATATGCCAAATAAACAGGAATCTAATTTCAGGCGGTATGGCCATCCTACGCCAAATAACTCAATCTATGCTACACAAAGACGTCTGACATGTCCTACAGTGGTATCACTAAGACATGATCACCACGTGCACATTTATGACTCTAAGCCCTCAGGCACCACCCCCCAGAAAAAGATTAACTCGAATTAATTAATGTGAAAATAACTCAGGAGTTAATTAAGCCCTGGGAGGCCTCCTCTGACTTGATTAACACGCAAGTGCACGCAAGTGCATGCAAAGTGATATAACCGTGGCATTAATTAGATCTAGCAGCCTTTGTGTATCGGGCCTTGGTTGCATACGCGATCGCAGATCTAGGCGCAGCTTATAACTTATTTGCAGCACATTTGGGGGGGGGGGGGGTTGGAATATAGGCATTTGGTTAATGTTCCTAGTATTATTCTTATTAACACTGCCATTGGGGACTATTGGTAATCACGTACATGAGCCCGCTGGTTTTCGTGGTTGTTGCCTATATTTGCATATAGAGTTGCCAGTCTAACAAAACCATCATGATAATATAAACGTGGCTACGAGCTATATATGGCCTCGAGTCTAGACCAGGCGGTCTCTAGGCTACCCTCTGGCATCGCCTCGAACAGCATCGTGGACTACACTTCCAGAGATGGTGTCTGTGACGGCCCGCACAGCAGATTCCTTGTTTCGACGAACCACAGCCAATCAGCTGTAAGTATTCATCTTCGGGCTGGAAAATCTTAGTGTGAGGACCTATAATTAACTTTTAATTTTCAGATGCCCCTTCTATTGGTTGGGGGCACGTACTGGTAGGGCCTTTTCGGGTCGCAACTAACTGCACTAGACGGTTTCACAGATTGATACCCGGCCGGAGAACCGGAAAAAGTGATTTTTGGGAAACTTCTTTGAGAGATTGCTTGGGTTGGGTTTCTCAAAGCCTACTGGCCCGGATAACCCAGTATGTAATACTGTTTTTGGACGGCAGTGAGAACCTGAGATCGAGATGATCAAACTTAAGATAGATAAGCAAATGAGCGTCTTTGACTGACAAGCCCTATTTGTCGAAGATAATAGGCCCTTTGCGCAAAAGACTCCAGAGTCTTTTTCTACCTGTGTGATTGGTTGATGGGAGGATAGATACTAATCAAGTTACCAGAGAAAGACTCTAGAGTCTTTTGCGCAAAGGGCCTAATGACTGTAAGCGCTTTTGGGGGGTTGTTTCTGCGGGTGGGATACGAAGTGAATTTGGACTTTAATAAAAGTGGCTGGTGTATGGTGGTGTTGGTTGTAGCCAGAGATACAAATCACTTTCTTGGCGACATGTAATCCTTCTGAAGTCTGGTTTGTCCTAGCTAGACCTGACGAGTTGCCAATTCGGTATCCACATAATGACTCGGCATAGTTAGTAATCGTTGGTTAAAGTGCCATCGTGGATGTTGGAGGTGGTTATTTGACGATGGAATATTGTCGTTATGGCTCGTGGGTATTAATTTTATGGATGCGCATGTATCCTGTAGATAGAATTAAAAAGATTTCTCCCAACTCTAAAAAACTGTTTCAAGGCTCTTTTTAAGCTTCCAGCCTTACACATCCAATCCAGCTGGCTTTCCAGAAAGTCTGCGTACTTTTTATTGACCTATTTATCCCGCTTCAAAGCTGGTTTAATGGCATTCCGAGGTATTGCCAGATTACAAAAATAACTAGCTGCGCGCCCCATTTTGTATAGAAAAACAACGTTTTTGAGGGTATCTTCTCTAAAAATCCACAGAGAACTTCATACTAGAAGTACCATATCTCTAAAACCCGGGAATTATAGATATATAGCTATATATTAATATCTTGTGTATTTGTGATGTTACAAACTGCCAAATTTGTTGAACTTTGTATGGTTTCTATGTGGGTTACTAGCAAAAAAAAGGCCCACTTTGAAAGCTCACTACTCCACAACCACATGAACTTTATGGTGGCGTCTTTGGAGAGGATACACTCGAAAAAACGTTGTTTTCTATACAAAGTGGGGTGCGCAGTTATTCTTGTAACCTGGAAATACCTTTCCTTTCAAGTCCTTTAGCACACTTGTTATGTCATACGTGGTGGTGTAGATGATCGTGTTCTTACTGTCTAGAATAGTAGCGGGATATCGTCTAATGTCTTTTTCCCTTTAATATATAGCGTCGAAGGCGTGCTCAACCAATCCCCGTAAATTTTGGCTCGATACATGGAGTTGATTAACAGTAGTGTGTCGTAATTCCGGGATTCCCTTAGAATATTTGGAGATTCTGTCGAGTCGTTTATGTTACGGTTGTTAAAACCGGCTCGGGTTCGGCTTCGGGAAGTTGTGTTATAAAGTTAACTCCCTTATTAATGTAGTAAGGTCTCTAGCCTCGGGGGTATCACCGTTTGTTACACCATAGATCAGGGATTTATAGGTAATTCTTTCCCTGGAATCTAAAGTATGTAGATTAGAGAATGATTTGGGCCAAGGTTAACGTCTGTTATTGGAATAGGGGTGCGTGTACATATCGGTATCTTAGACAAGGCGACTGGGAGATTGAGGCCTACTTTACTGAAGTCAAAACCCCGTGTATAGGTGTAGTTTGCAGGATGCCGGGGCGAATGTAAAGAGCTAAGCTAGGCATAAATGTACTACGGGTGTAGGGGTAAGTCTGTAGGCACCTACTGCTGTTGCAACCACAACCACTGTCAACAGACTTACCCCTACACCCGTAGTAGTTTTATGTATATCAGTAGGGGAAGTTAGATATGGTAATAGCTACCTCTCGGCGCTCCCTATACCACTGCAAAAACACTTTGGTTCCTGTATTTTTCGATACAGGGTTCAATGTAAGGTTTGGAAAGAGCGGTCTCCGCCCCTCCTAACGACTCTCCGCCATTTTCACCTTATCACACCCTTCTTCAGCTTTCGAAGCGTCCTATGATCAGTGCGGCGGTAAATAAGGCTGTAAGGTTCTCGATCAATATAGCCCGAATGATGTAGGTATTGACCTTGTTGTATCCGACTATCATAAGTATACCCGCGGATCCATGATCAGGTCTTCTCAGCTTCGAAGTTGTGGCAAGAAATTAGTAGGTGGTATGAATGAAACGGGCGCCTGAACTCTGGTGTAACAAAGACCACCAATCATGAAGAATCACTCGTAGTTAGTAGAGCATGAGAAAGAAATTGGTTACTTGTTGTTTATTGTTGTTATTTTTATTAATCGTGTGCAACCCGTCGAGGAAGTTAACGTTTGATACTTGATCGACTCGTATTCATTGGGCATATAAAGACTTCCACCTGAGGCAAGGGAAAAAGCGGTACTTGTTATGGAAGATATATATATATATAGGTACCGATAGAGGGATTTAACGATATATAAGGTCCTGCACTGAAAAAATCTCCAATTAATTGAGGGCTTGATCGAGAACTTTTGAAATTTCAATCATGAACTACATGTAGAGGTGTTCAAATAACTCGTATCCACCGGCCGAAGACAGGTCTAGATGTAGACACAATCCTGTCTCCGAATCCATCTTACGTGGATAGTGAGATTATGTACGTACGCGTGTTACAATTTTTATATCGTTTTTGACGAGTTTGCAATTGTAAGGTATTTCATATAGCTTATGCAAAGATTGCTTAACTGTAGATCAACCTAGTCTAGTGTTTAGTACACCAGGGGGACTTGGGCCCAAATCCCAACCTGGGTGCTCAGTCTTTCTTTACTTTCTATTCTTTGTGCGCTCTCTCAAGTAAGACCAGCACAATGGCCTAGAAATTGATGTTCCGTCTCGAAAGACATGCGAACTACACCTAGAACGCCATAGAATCAACATGAGAGAGGATAAGCCATCCGGGCCCCGTTACTGGCTCAATCCTCTTCTCTCGAAAAGGTCGCGATCTAAGAATCCCTAACTGTGTTAACGAACCTCTAACTTTTCCTAGAATAGATCAATACTTCATAGCGACAAAGCTGGGCCCTCTTTGTATCACAACTAAAAGTATATTCGAGTTAAATCTCAAAGGCGGCGCTAGCTCCCTGACGATACATGTAGTAAATACGACTGGAGCTGCATATAAGCCAAATCTTGCATGAGACACTTGGTTTGGTGGTACATGTATGTATTTTCGGAGCCAGTTGTGTCTGGAAACGTTGCATACATGGATGCACATATAAAGATCCACAACTTCTTACTTTGTACGTACATTAGTATGTCATAAACGATGTGTTAGATTTTCGAAGGGAACGAAGTACAAGCTTTAACACCCACACTTTACTACATTTAGTCTCTTCAACGAGTTAGCTTTTGGAAGGTTCTCCTTACCCTCTTAATTTAGGCTCCAGATCACTGATCGTGCAAGTTCAAGAATCCAATTATGATAGCCGCACATGTCTCCCAAAAGCATGTATTCTTAGAAATTGACATCTGATATATACAGGTAAAAGTCTTTTTCTAATAGGAGGGATTGGCGAGATGAAGCACATCCCCGTCAAACCACTGTTGTTTGTTTGAGTCATTTATGCAGCCTCCCGAGATGGTTGTATGTTTCAGGTAATAGATTTTGAAGTTACACGATTGGCGTAAAAGCCCCACCGTACCTGCATCGATAGTAGGAATCTTACCGGGTAGTCAGATATAAGACCACTTTCCCTGCCAAAAGGTAATAAATATACGTATATGTATAGTTCCCGAACCTCAGGCTTGTACCAGTGGGTGTACGGCTTGGCATTGTGATCAGTTGGAAATTTGGTTTCTAGTGGAAAGACCTAGGAAGTACGCGTTGTGGTGTGTGCCTTATCCTGCCAAGCCACCCTTCTATTGACAAATATTCGAATGTTCCAGAAGCTAGCATAGAAGGGTTGCACTGTGATCAAGACAGAGGTTTCAAATTTTGAATTATGTATACTTCTTCACAATAAATCACTCGCAGGATGAGGACGTACAAAGCCCTGGCCCTGTGGATTCCTACATGAAAGATAACGGTACAGAGGAACATTGGGCCACTCCTTCTGGTTCGATAGGAATACTTCGAGCTAGTGATTATTTAGAATCGACGCAAAGACAACCACTGCAGGTGTGTGAGGACATCATTGGGAAAGTTTCAGACTGACCGGTCGTTGGCATAAGGAATGTCAAAGCGTAAACATTTAACCGCAACGTTGTCCAATCCAGATCTTGTCGATAATCGAGCTAACCAGGGAAGTCGCACCAAGCTTCGTGCGTATCTTGTGCTACATTAATGCTAACCACTATTTGAACACCAGTGTGACTTCGCATAGGTCCATAAAATCATCCCTACCCGTTCTGCGTCAACCTCATCGACCCAAACCATCCATACCGCAATATTCGATCCGCTTCTTATCAGAGATGTTCCGTGGTCGGGGTTAGCTCGGGTGATGCGCATCTGGCATTAGCTATAGGTCCGGATTTGCGTACTCCCCCCCGCTTGGAACTTTGAATACGACGTAGAGCTATAATAACACTTTGAATAGTATATCAGCTGCCAAACCGCCGAGATAATAAACACGTGAAAAAACCCTTGGTTATCATAACTGCCCCGCGGGAAAGAGGGGGCGAGGGTTGTTCCAGTACGTTGCTTGTATGACAGCATGTATACGTCCAACTACCGTCTGTACACTTATTTTATTTTCTTTCCTCCCTGAATTATTCCCATTTGATAACTCCCGAGAGGCTTCGAACCGGAGTGTGTTCATTCTAGACAGAGAACGGGCTAGAGTCTGGTCATAATAACAAAAAATCTACTGTATTTGTTGCTTTTGTCAAGGTACCTAATGAGTTCTAACTAATCAAGCAACACCCTGCCAGAAACCTTCCCCGCAAACTACCAGCCTTCAGACAACAAATTACCCTGGTACTACAGCACTGATATGCATATCTTCTTCGGAAAAGGTTTCAGTCAAGGCATGGGGGTGGTAATCGATAAGGCTGAGGTGGGGGCCCGATGTGTTGATCTTTCTTGTACGACTAAGGCTAATCCGAAACAGGCGATCTGCGATGTGCATGATGATGCCCCATAATCATTCAAAAAGCAATACTTCAATAAGTCACGACATATGAGGCCTGAGCAATGTGAGATTCTTGTCTCCAATAATATGGAGATACATGGTACTGAGGTTTTGGGGCCACGGTAGATTTCCATGGATTACCCCACTATCTCGTTAGATATCGGCTATCAGGACATACAGACAATCGCTTACTTGATCGATATCAGGACAGAAGCAATTAAGTGTTGCAGCCTAGATTTCTGCAGGTGCCCAATGGATAACGTACTGTACGTTTTTGGACGGTATGCCAGCAGGCTGGTCCACCCACTTTCTTAGCTTAATGTATGATATTTGATGAAAAACCGACAACTCTCGAGTTTACATGAGCTTAGAAACCTCGCAAGACAAAACTCCAATAGAACAATATTGAAAAAATGGTTGGGGGTTGCTTTCATGAATCATGGTAATACAGAAGCAGAAAAAACAACCGACAACGCCATAACATAAACCAGAAATAACAAAAACAATAATTGTCTAAGAGTTTAAAAACTAAGAGAAGAAAAACAGAAATAAAAAGTGACAGTATAGCTTTCCGTAACGCAGAAAGAGCTCATGACTGCCAAAATTGTTGCGCCCTCAGCTCCTCTAGTGTGAGAGTTCTCACCACACAGGCATCCAAGACGTTGGTGCGGATCTGGCCCATAGGGAGTTTCATCAAATAATGTATCTCGTTCAACCCAAGGCTTTCAACATATTCCAGAACTCGGTGGTAATTTAGTCCGACTTGATCCACGGCATGGCTGTCATCTGATAAGGTAAAACGTCCGCGCCTGGCAATGATGATCTACAGAGATTGATATCAGTAAACATAAATTCATAAGTTGAGTAAACGGAAGAAGACCAACCTCGCACACGTCCCTCTTAGGGTATGGCTCATTCCATCCTTTCCGGATGCTTGCTGAATTCAATTCTGTAATTCCACCGTAACTACAAATAAAGTCTACATTCCGCTGAACTTTCTCCACAACCTCTCCACCATAATCGGCCAATCTCTTATCTGGGTCGTCACAGAATAATCTGATGAGGTCAAAGTGACCAACCACCGCAGGCTTGAGCGCTTTCAACATCTCATACTGCGCATCAAAATATGCCTCAAACAGATTCCTCTCAGTTCCTCCAGTTGCCTCGATGGCTTTCTGATATAGTGGCTTATCGAAATCAATTGGGATGGTCCTTACATGATGAACCGAACCGACGAAGAAGTCGAATTTGTAAAGAGATTGGAGATGGTTGATAAGGGTAATTGAGGACTCTCTGATGTAGTCAACTTCAAAGCCGATGGGGAGTTCGATCAAGTGTTGGTATCGAGACCGGAGGCGGAGGGCAGTGTCATAGTAGTCTTTAAACGCTGCGAAGAGCTCAAACGGACTTTGGCGAGCCTCAATCTACCATCGACCCGATACACCGGTCAGCACACCACAATCTACGGCCTGGGGCTTGGAGAACGCCACATGGGTTTTTTCCGGATCAAGACTTTTTTTTCTGGACCAGAAGAGGAAAGCACCAAGATCCCCAGGGAAAGAAGAAGAAGAAAAAAAAAAAACATACCTCCTCCGGGTACAAATCTTCCAAGCAATCTCTCGGCATATGTTCCGTTAATGAAAACACTATCATCCTCTTTGCGATAGCTGCCTGTATCATTTGTTCTAGGGAATTTTCTGCATGTCGACAAAACTGTCCGGAATGACTGTGGTGCGAGAATGGCATTGTCCTCCGCTGTCTTCTTGATCTTTGGGCTGTTGTTGAAAAGGAGTAAACGTAAAAACAAGGTCGACAGTACAATAAATACAAAGATATCCAATACCACCACGAATCGATTTGCTTCCTTTGTCAGCGGGTTATCGAAGGGGGGAGATTTGGGACGAAGATAAATAAAAATGAAATATTTTCGGCGAACGAACAGGCAGCAAGGAATGACGATAAAGGGAACCTCCTTCTTGAGGAGGTGAGATCAGACTGTCTCTGATTTACGCTGCTCGTTCTATGCATCTCTAGACGCCGGAAATTCTCGTCATAAGGATAGGAAGGGGGAGGGAAAAAAACAGCTAGTTTCAAAAGTGGCTGTGACTACCTACTGATGGGACGAGAAGTACACATGGCCTAGAACTAAAGAACAATGCCCCTCCCTCTCCTTACAACCCCCACGCACCCCCTCCCAGTTAAGTCAGGGGACACCAAACATCGTCGCCGCCCTCGTCTTCTCCCTTCTCTTGTTCATCATCACCGCCAGCCCTGCGGGGCCAACAACTTTGGTTCCTATCGGGAGAGGGTTCAAGTGGGTCCAGCCTGTGGAGTAGAGTAAAGAACACAGGTTCTAATTTTACGCTGTAATCCCACCACCATCAAGATGTACGATGTACGCCTGAAAACCGCCAGCAAGTACCGGGGGGAAACTGATTAGGTTAGTTAATAACGCAATCGTGGCGCCATGACACCCAGGTGCGCCTGGGAGTCGATCTGAGATCGTCATTGATGGAGGTTGGGGTAAGGTGACTCGGCATACAAGCGAACGTCCCAATGATTGTAAACCGAGTCGACGTCTACTTACTGGCTCTTTGTCGGCACCTCCCGGTAAACGTCGAACCAGGAAAAGTACAACCGTAACGGTCACATTTTCATCTCTTTCTGATCTTGAGAAAACCCACGTTGAACTGTTTTGCTTTTTTCCACAATGCACCCTCTGATTTGATTATCGGGTCTGTATAAATACCATACCCACGTCCAGATCATATTTTGCCTCCATAAGCCCGTAAATCGGGGGAGTAATATCTTTTTCCACATAATAACGGGCCGGCCTCCAATTGGGGAGAAATTATCTTTTTCTTTGCCTCTAGAAAGTTTGAAACAAGACCCAATTGACCACGTGAATTGTGTCCGTTTAGAGAGAACTACATATTGCAGTTCAATTCTGGTCTGGGGTCAAATTTGTTAATTGGTGAATACATGTGGTTTTGAGTATAGGGTAGGAAGAAATCGGAAGGGTCATCCATCATCCTCCTGTCTTACCCCAGAGAGGAGGCCAGAGAGCTGTATCACAAGATACGATGGATTAGACTAGGACAGAATAATGAGGCCGAACTAATACATGCTTGGAGTACTTTGTTCGGGTTATATAGCTTGGTAAGGTGTGGGAGGAGCTTTGGGAAGTTTTGTCTGTGCTCTCAGGCCCTGATCCTGGAATCGAAGTTTTGGGAGAAGATCAACATTCCTTATTGAGGGCCAATATATACTAGATAAATTGATAAAATTTACATATATGCCTGAATTTAGGACCTCAGTTTACAGGGTGGTTACAATCAGTGGAAATTGCTCAATGGCACTCGAAAGATAAGGCATTTAACCCTCCCTTGAGTTTCCCTCCTTCCACCAATAGGTTGCGTATAAAAACGAATGTATGGTTCACAACGTACCGCATCGCAGAAAGTCGGGTTCACGATCGAGATTGCAGAACCGACACCACTCGGAGTAACCAGAGACACGGTTGTGCTGGGAGTACATTTGATTTGTCCTCAACAACATCACCCCAGAAGGGGAAAAAAAAACTCTAGCCCTGCATAATCTACTCCACTTGTTTAATTTGATCAGGTAGCTATAGCATATCAGCGGTCAATAATGTACACACATGGACGTAGCCTCGAGACTACTCGTCCTGCCTGGTGGAACGCACACTAGGACGCCTTAATCAAAATGACGCCGGTCCCGAAGAGGATACTGTTGCCGGTGTTGGTAGGGCGCCAAAGGAGATGCTTTTCATTTGTGCGCGCAGCAAAGGCAGGGTATAATTGATATTTTTTTTTCCTGTGGGTTGCTCGTCGTCGTGATGTCGGACGTGGTGTTTTTGAACACATCACACAAGCGCAGCTTGTGGAGCTCCCATCTGTTTGAAAACAAAACCCTGAAAGTGGGGGCTTGGGGGTGGCTTTGAGAAATACGGGGAAGTGGGGGTTAGAGTCAAGCGAAATATTTCGGTTTTTCTTTTTCCCTTTTTCCTTTTTCCTTTTTCCTTTTTTTTAGTTTGAAAAAAAAGGAAACACTCGACTGTCCCTGCAGCATGCGGTGCAATTTCACAGGTTCACGGGTTCTCGCTCGGAGCTCACTTACTTTAGGCCAATTGAGCTTAAATCTGAATCTAGGTAACACTGCAGCCGCCGCACATTACATATTTTTTCCCTTAAACCTTTTCAGGAAGAAAATTTATTCATTTCCCCTCATTTCAATACCGATCCACCGCAATCTGTGTTGTGTCATGAATCATCACTCGATTCAATATATGTGCGGGTCCGACAGAGAACTAGTACCGCTTAATAGTGCTGTATTTGGAAAAAGAGGATCATGTGTTTTGCAACAAAAAAAAGTACTTATAGCCGTTATTTCTTGCATAATTTGCTAGTCCTCCTTTTCCAAATTCTCAATCCCAAAAAGACAACTGCAACCCCACCAGCCGCGACAATTGACACCTGCAGCCAAGTATCTCCCACTGGATCGTTGATACTTGACGGTGTTCCAAAATCTGCCGCTGCATAACGGGAGCGTAAGAAATGATGTCAGTAAACCAGAGAAAAATAATACCCGATTTTTCAACAAGGAGCTAAAGCAAAGATCCAGGGAGTCGGAATCACATACCCCAGCGTTTCTTATAACCGTGCGGTGACGACATTATACGCTTTGGGTCGTTAAAGACCCTGACCACCGGTTTGTAAAGTTGGTACTCTTTATCCAATAGTAGCGACTCCCAGGTATAGTCTGTCTTCATGGAGTCCCTTAATGGATTAGGGTTAAACAGATCCAAACGGGTCCCCTGAGTACCATACATATCTGTCGGTACTTCTTGGGGCTCCGTCATCACAAAGAAAGACGACTTTAGGGAGTTTAGAGGCATCGGGTTCTCCGAATCAATAGTGGTGGCCTTCCGTCCCCACCATTCGGGTTCGTCTTTTGCTGAATCGCTTGACGAATCAACGTCGTCATCCTCAAACTCACCGAAAACTGAGGGGGTCCTAGTTTCAGATGTGGACCAGGAGTCGCCAAACCAAGAATCTTGCGAGGACACAGATTCGGTAGATTTGGAGAATTCGTTATCCATGTAAAACCCCGTATCAGGTTGTGGATCTCGACGGGCCCAAGCAGCGACCTTTGACAAAGCTCGACCACCCCAATCTGTCGCGGTGCCGTAGATAGCTTTTCCAGTGTCTATGATACCAAATAGGTAATCTGGTAACAAATGCTCTCCAAAGGCTGGATGTCTCTTTTCCTTCAATGCTTTGTTTTCATTCCCACGTCTCCTCAATTGCCCGATCCTCTTGATATGCGTTTTCTCCCCAAGCTCCCCACATGTCTCCATCTTAATCTCGTTTACTTCTCGCTTTGCCTTAAGAGCCGTCATTCGCGCCTGCATCTATTCTGCGGTCTTAAACTTTCATGGTCTTAGTCTGAATTAGTAATTGATTAATACATACCGGTCTAGCAGCTTCATCTCCATCCTCTCTGGATTTTTGGGCGGGCAGAGCCTTTTGCCCCCCAAGGCGGTCAGTTTTTGGCGGCAAAGGTGACATCCTAGCTTCTGGAAGGGATTGAAATGTGCAGAAGCGAATATCAAACGTGTGGGATATGGAACAGTCAAGCGAATGATGCAGGGAAGGGAGGAAACAGCCCCCAGCTAGCCATTAAGTAGGAACCAATGGTTGCATACATAACTTAGGGCAGACCTATGGCGACCGTTGCCCTCATCGTATAATCTTACGCGGAGACCTATGGTAACCGTTGCTTTCGTCGTGTTTAGGTCCGTCATATATGAGTGACGTTTACATACGTAAATAAACCACTAGCCAATAACGAAGCAGTACTAAAATAATTTGAGACACTTGAAAGTCTCATTGTGGGAAGCGTGGGGAACTAAAATGCGGGCATCACGTAAATCTGGCGTACTGTGATAGGCTAATATAAATTTATGCAGGCAACAAAAAACCCAACGCCGGATGGAGCAGCATACATATATAGACGTGGATCCAGGTGGCAGACTTCGAGAAACATTTGCACACGTACCTTTCGCTGAGCGGAGGAAACATCCTTTACAATTCGGGTGCATATCAATTATACGCAACTACGTAGTAGCATGAGATCTTTAGTCCGGCGGACAGGTGCGCAGAAATATATGCAGGTACAGTTAGACAGTTACCCGGTATATAAATGCGGGTATTGATATAAATGCGGGTATTGAGCATTGCTAATATGATACATTTGAGTTGGTGCGGTAGATGGAGAAGTTAAACTATTGACTGATTACAGGCATAATTAATCCCAAATTCTAAGTTGATGCTTTAATTAGTCCCGCAATGAGGTTCGGGTACCGAGACGTTATGCATTGAGGAAGAAAAAGAAAAAGGCCAGCTCGCTCGCTAGAGCAAATGTCACTTTCATGCAGCCTGCCCCAAAATCCGGTTCTACTTTGCTTCTTCCATCTTTTTGTCGCCGTCCCCCTCATCTTCTTCAGTATCATCCTCATCCTCCTCCTCCCCCTCCTCCCCCTCCTCATCATCGTCGTCACTGTCCTCTCCCTCGATGGAATCCGATTGGGGTTTGCGCGTGCCAAGACTCATCATGATCTTTTGGTAAAACTTGGTCATGTGTTCTTTCTGAAAAGAAATTTCCCCGAGAAGATACCCGGGTAATATTTCGATGACAGACTTGTCTCTTACTTGATCAAACAACGGGATAAATAAGACTTCATCGTCCTCAAGCTCGTCAGTGTCACCAGGGGCTTTGTTTTCTTGATTAGAAGGTCTTTTCGACCTTGTGCTTTGGGTCGGAACTGATAGCTTGAAATGAATGGCCACTGATATAAATTAGCCAAAATCAAGAATAACGGTCAGGACAACTTACACCCGTCGATTCCTGTCTGCAGACATTCAAAGATATTACAATCATTTTCTTTCTTGACATTGACGATGATTAAACCGCAAAGATCTGCATAAAGATCCTCCTTGATTTTAGCATCATCCGCCGCTGTGTTGAGATTGGCCTTTGGATTGCCCAAAGGCCCTCTATGACCGGATTTAACAGCACTCCCTGGGACTTGTGCGTTCTTCTGAGTTTGCGCCTGCGCAATTTGGTTCCGAGCCTGCGCAAGCTTTGCAGAAATTACTTGGTTCTCATTCTGCTGATCATGAAGACTTTTGTTCAATTCCTGAACCTTTTCTTGTAATTTTGAAACCTCGGCCTCCTTGGCGATAAGCTTCTTCTGGACAGCTCTTGATTCCCCGAAAAGCGCCTGCTGAGCTTTCAGTTCATCCTGAAGATTTGAAATGACCTTGTTCCTTTCTATTTGCGCAGTTGTTAGTATTTGACGTAGTTGGGCTAACTATGTAATAAATTTCGAACCTTCATCTTTTTCCTTCATATTCTTCCGAAACTCTTTCAAAGCTCGTTCAGGCTCAGACTCCTTGGCTTCTAAAAGTTTATCATATCTGCCTTGTAGTTCCTCGTATGCTTTTTGGAGATCTCTAAGTGCTTTATCATCTCCGACGGAGATCTGTTTCTTTCCCTTGCCCCTCCCTGGAGGTGCTATCGGGATTGGTACTTTCGTAGGATGTGAAAGATCGTCTTCCTCGGTATCAATTTCTTCATCAGACTTCGTTGCTTTCCCCTTCCCCTTTGCCGCAGCATTTTTTCTGCTACTACCTTTCTTTAGGCCGGCTTGATGCACCTGAGTAGGCGTCGGTGCGATTTCTAGCTCCTGGTCATTATCTGTTTCTTTGTCGGAGGGTGGGTCGAGCTCCATCGGTGATAATTGGGTCTCTGCGATCTCTTTATCCGCCGCTTCCTTATCTTTCCTAGACATACGCTTCTTCTTTTCTGGTGCAAGTGCAGCAGGTGCAGCGGCAGCTTTCCTACCCCTCTTTGCTGCATCAACCGTAACTTCAACGGCAATGTCGTCTTGAATTGCTGCTGGCTGTTGTTCTTCTTCGTCTTCCTCTGGTTCTGGCTCCTCTGTAGCAGGCTTTTTCCCTCTTGTTCTCTTAGCAGGTTCCTTTTTTGCTGGCCTAGCTGCTGCCTTCCCCCCCCTTTTCTTTCTTTCATCAACAACAATTATGTCATCTAAAACCTCGTCATCTTCGATGGGGTCGTCCATCTCTTCCTTGTCTTCCGTAGCTGCTGCCGCTTTCTTTCTTCCGCGGACAGCGGGTTTCTTTTCGACTACAGTGGTTGATGCTTTTCTTGTAGCAGCACGTCTCCCCGCAGCTTTCATCTGCGCGGCTGAAACAACCTTGGCTACAGCCCACCTTTAGTCCTCCGTCGATTGATGAAAGTGAAGCTCTAGGATAAACACAAACCTTCTTCAATTACTGGCTCATCATCGCTACTGAAATCGATATGTGCGCTAAGCGTTTGCGCAGCTTTCTTCTTGGGCGCCATTCTTTATCTATTGGGTCGATGGTTTAACGTCTTTGCTTTTACAACGAATGAGTTCGTATGAAAACCCGGGAGTGGTGAGGGCTTGTCTTTGTGTCCGTAATGACGCGTTGACAAAGACACGGTTTCTCAGCAACCAATTTACGCGCCAAGACATGGATGCAGGTCCCTTGCATTTCAGGTTTAGGGTTTATGTTTTTAAATTTGTCCATACGTTCTGGAGAGAAACCTTTCAAAAACCACTACTCTGTCGTGAATAAGTAAATGAGATCCCGAACAGCCCGTCTTAGAAGGTGGGTCAAATTATTACCAACATGTAATCGATACTTCCAGAGTTTGCTAACGAAAATCTACTTCTATCTATCCATTAAGCACAAATATCAGCTACGTGATCCTACATTATAACATGTGGCCTTTTACTATATCATGGGCCCCGAAAAAAAAACCCTGTACTTCTCATTGATGGTAGATACCCCTTCTATAGAGCATATAGTTTCCTCTCATGGAATATTCAAGGAAAGTTGTGGAACCATAACCCAGGCCACAATTTTGCAGGTTCACTGAGTGAAATGCACCTGCATGTGTTAAGGTGACAGGACACGCTAGCGACTAGCTAGTAGCAAGGTGTTATAATGACCTCATGACTCCTCGCATTGCTCCCCTCTCTCTTCAGCTCGATTGGCTTTGTACTAATCACCGTGGTAGCAGACAACCTACATCATCCAGCATTAGAGTCTTTTAGCCATCAACGAACAAAAAATTATTTATTCCCAAGACTTCCAAGACATGCAAGTAGGATGTGATATAATATTTTCAACTACAAGATTTAAAGGTACACATGGAGATATATTCAATCCTCACGCCTATGATTTTTCCTTCTCAGGGTACCTGTGACTCTATGTGGGCCAAGGGACAAACGCATGCAGCATAGTCTTGGGAATTAATAATTTTTTGTTTGTTGCCTTTTCCACCTATGGCTGAAAGTCTCTATTAAGCAAGCTGGGATTTGACAATTGGAATTTGGACATACATACATGAATTGTAAGATCTTCAGCTGGGCTCCGAACGAATCATTTTTTTAACTGTAGCTTCATGGCAGGGTTCTGGAGCAAGTGGATTCTCAACTGCGTAATAGCATTTCCGGAATCACGAGTTCTCACTCTACCGGAATCCACAAACAACGCAGTAAGCACAATCTATTCGCTCACTGACTTTGAAAATAATAATTTTCATACATCTAGGTATCATAACAAAAATCATTAAAGCACACAAACGAGATCATATCCGCATCCACTCCTGTCATGGTAACAACCCTACAGGCCTACCGGGTATCCCAAACAAAAAGCAGAACATCCTACCCAGAAGAGAAGAGAAACAAGAAGAAACAAGAGCACTCAGCTCCGCTAGAATATACAAAAAGATAAAGAAGAAGATATACACCATAAAGGACATGAGAAAGACGTAAACCCCATCCATTATCATAGGCCATGAATACAAAAGAAATCACTACCTCCGCGCAGATTTTCCAAGGTTGCTTACGCTTGGAATTACTAGCATTTTATTGGTCCATGGCATGCTTATTTGGAAATTTGACGGCGGAGACTGTTTCCATGCAGGCTGGAATCTATTCGTGATGATGTCAGGGTCGAACTTGACTCTTCCTTCTACGAATCTGTGGAGTCCCTGGAGGATCAAATATGTTGTTGATCCAAGAGCTCTAAATACGGCTAGTGCTGCAACAGACCATAGAAGAACTACACAAATAGAATTAGTCAATAAGCTTGAGGACAAAAGGGGTAAGAGGAGTAAGGGCGTAACCTACACTTCAAATAGAAATTTCCACTCATTTCATTAAGGGGATAGGCCTCAGTCACAATCATCGCTAAAATAGCATTCGCAACCATCCACACAACCACCACGTATGTCCTGACCGCACGGTAATAATCTTCTTGAATTTGGCCCTCCGAAACGGGATCTTCTGAAACCTCAAGGCGGTCACGGAGGTTCCGAAGTGCCTCATCGTATCCAGAATCGATATCGAGCTGCTCAGATGGCATTTCAAGTTCGACTGTGTCGCCTTTCGAAGCGACGGCAGCACCGAGATCGACGGAAACTGTGTTGTCACCCTTGGTACCCCAAGAGACATCGTGAGTATTACAGAAGGCATAAACTTGGAGGGTGCAAATATAACTGGGTAACATCATGAAGTACTGTGCGGAGGAGGTAAACATGTGCCATGGGTCCAAGTATAAGAAACTCATGAGGAAATAAACGCCCATTGTGGACCCGACTGAGACGATAAGGTTCGTGAAGATGTTATCACCAAGAACGATCTCGGTGACTTGATCACCAATACCACCAGTGAAGGATTTGATAACAATATACATTCCGCAGAAGGTTGTGTAGGCCATGATTATTGCGTATACAACCATTGATGATAAGAACATTCGTTTTGCTCTATTTCACCACAAGGTTAGTACAAGCGCGGTTAAGAGATCATTGGTTGCTTACCCTTGTGGCCGGTTCCCCATACACACGATAAATTGCGTGCAAATCAACAACACACACGCAAACCTCAAGAATACAAAAATTCTTGCCCCCCAACCATTTCCAAAAGGGTCCATGGTTTTGTCCGCCAGACTTCCTGCAATGAAGTAGAAACTGAGATAAAAGTTTGCCAAAGAGAAGAACGTAAACACCAACGAGGCAAACTGGTACAAAAACTCGACATGTAGCAAGAACTTTCTAAGGACCGTATGGTCCGTCGACCAAATCTGTTTGAAATGAGCTAGCGAGAATGTCGCTGCAAAAAAGGCCCCGTTAAGCCATCTACGACGCTGTGAGATGAACTCGGGGACAGAATCGGGGACATCGGTTTCTCCGGTTGCTGCACGCACATACTTCAATACCCATCGCTCAGAGCGTTTTGCAACCAACTCCCAGCAAAGAATACGGTCCTCAGCAAGATACATGTTTGCCGTAAACACATCAGCATCTTTTCCATGGAGAGTTTCTCCCTTGAAATATTGCGACAATGGCCCATGCCCGTTCTCGTCATTCTGGAGTGCGTGGTACCGGTACGCCGACAGAGCTCCTGGGAGCACAGTGATATACCCGAAAACACTCTCGAGAGGTTTATCGAGAATGTTACTCATCTTGTACTCGAAATTTTGACTCGCAACGAGGGGATTGAAGAGTCCCATCCAACCTCTCCCCTTCATAGCCTTGATCTCACCACATGCACCAGCAACGTTGGAGTCTGTGTCAAAGGCTTTCCAGAGATGGTATAACGACGTATTCCCTGGCCGAGTTCCAACATCAAGAAGAATACAAACGTTAGGGGACAATGTAGCTCCGAAGGCATTGAAGAACCATCGATGAGAATTCAGCTTTTTTGCGTTCTTCTCCTTGAGACAGAACACCATTTGCACTGGTACGATGCCCTTCTCAGCACCCTTGAACTTGAGACCTGAATCGAGCGACACTTGGGTGGTGTACTCATAAACGTGGGCCTTGACCTCTCTACCATTGACGGAGTTCTTTGCAATACCGTCCTGGTACACCCCCATGACAGCTAGGGCATCAAGTACACGCGGGTGTACCTTCTTGCGCCCATCAGCAACGATACACACCACGATCTTTTTCCATCCATCCTTTCCCCAAACTCTACTCTTACTCCTGGCACAGAAATGTGCAATATTCCTCATGACGCCGTGCATGGTCCTCGTAAATAAAATCTCGTTTTCGTTATACATCGTAATACAGATAAACAACTCCGTCTCTCTTCTCGTAGGGTCTATGCCCTGCCTCAGCAGATATCCACGGCTCGCGTACTCATCTGGATCACAAGTAACCGCAGTATATCTCATATAGGTAAATTCCTGGGCATCTCTCCTGGGCAAGAAACTGTACAGAATCGTCGGAATTTTACAATCAAGAATAAGCTCTCCGTTGATAAGCTTGACTTGTTTCTTCGTCATGAGCGCCTGGCGATTGAGACCTCTTCTCGTCTGTGGTGCATGAGGTGCAGGACCAAAGTGCGCACCCTTGGTCTGTAACGCAAGCTTTCCAGATTCACTCTCGGTGCCCATAGTATAGGTTCTTCCATCCTCCCCGGAAGACGAATTTGTGATTTCACGCTTCAGATCATCCGAGTAGCCACCCTGACTGCTAGCCCCGGGACCGTATTGAGAATCCCCTAGATCTGTGTACTGATAATCGCTGATATCATCCCCCACAGGGATCATTGTATCTCCGCTCTGATATGAATTCCTCGCTGTGATGTTTTGGTATCCGCGATCCTCCGGTAGTGTCTGTTGGCTTTCTCTGCTTCTCTTTGAGTAATTACTCATGACGCTCCCCGGCCTCGGCGACCCATTCAAGACCCTGGGAATATAGGGGACCGCGCTGGGCGGCGGGCGGGAGTAGTCAACCTCCCGAACATCAATCTGCCTAACACCGCTATTCCGGCTGGGGGTCCACGTCCTGTCAATGGGGACACCACCTCTGGTCGAAGACCTCTCCATCTGCACGCTCCCAGGTCCTCCACCCCGCTGACCCGGTGTCCACCCCCCTACGCTCGAGGGCGTCCATGAACGATTTTCCGAAATACGTGATGGAACCGACGTGAGGCGTGAGTGTGAGGCCGGCGTCCCATACCTCGACTCTGGCGAAAGCGGTGTGTTATCATATCCAATCGCCGTATGACTACCCCCAAAGCTCGGGGATGGCGACTGAGTGGACTCGTATCCGATAGCAGTATTGACATTCCTGACCTGTGGCGGTGGAGTGTTCTGTCGGGAAAGCTCTTGGTATTGTAGGTTATTTGGGTGGTATGACCTGCCTGGTTCACTCGGACTATCAAGTTATAGTACCAGTAAGCATTCAGCTTTCCCATTAACTTTAAGTGGGGGGGGGGGGGGGGTTAACATACGCTTCATAACCAGTGTCGTCTTCGTCCCCAAGCAGCCTCATCTGCTGCCCACTTGGTAATCCGTGCGCCCCAAGAGCACTCTGGTCGTCATTGTCGTCACGGTCATCGCCATAGCCTGCCGCATCACTAGTTGCAAAATCAGGGTGTCTTGACTGGCCGTACGGAGTAGCCATGTTTTACTTTCCCCTTCACCGCAAGACAGGTTGTTTCAAACGATAGAACAAATTGCAATATATATATATATATATTTGTTTTCCCAATAGACGGGATGGAGCTAGTGGCGCGCGTGCGTGTCACGCAGGGTAAAAGGCAGATGGCTAGTCGTAAATCGGACACACGTACGTTCGTGAGATGCAATGAGGTGGGAGAGAATTAAAAGAGGGAGGGAAGGCCCAGAAGGAAATCAAAAAAAAAATAATCCTTTAGTAGAGCAGTAGCAGCAGCAGCAGGCAGCAGGTGCAGGTGGGTGAATGGTGAGTGGGTGGGACGTGTTGGTTCAAGTAGTGGGTTGGTGTCTGTGCCGTGCATACATCCACCATCTTGACACACACACCCATGGGGACCCGTTGTTTGTTGCCCCTGACTGAACGAACGGCCGTCGCTATGGCAACTCCCCCCCCCTCTCTACCAAAACAACCCCACATACTCGCGCGAGTACACAAGGCTGAGGTGCTGTGTTGCCGTGGGAACGAGACGGCACCCCGCGAGCTGCTTGTTTACATGTGTAAGCACATACCCAACGGTCTCTCCCAAGACGGAACCAGGACCGCTGCCTGTTTTACCCGCTGGACTTGCCCCTAGTCTACCCCAGCTCAGTCCAGCAGGTACTTACATGGTACGAGATCAACCCGCCGCCGTCACATCACAACATTGACAATCACCATCTCCGGATCACCTCTAACCGAGCAACGCCCCCAATTCGGCCGGGCCAGATAAGACACTCCGCACTCTGTTTGCACGGCCGCACGGGACAGATAGAGATTGGCAGGGGGGGTGAAACACGGAATGTGCTGGTATGCTATGCCATTACATCACACTAGAATGGAGCTTGAGCTTAGCTTAGGCATAGCAGTCCAGTAGTAGTAGTATTAGTAGAGACCCAACCAGTAGCAATCCCACTTGGAGTGGCTACACTGTAATCTTAAGAGCCCGTACGTAGCCTGGTCTCTTCCAGCGGTAGTATGAAAGCCATTGCGGCTCTGGCACCCGTTTTTTTCATTCCTTTTTTTCTTGCTGTTTTTGTTTTTTTGTTTTTGTTTTTCTGGCGGCGTGCTTATATCTGTCCCCCTTACTGGCTGGTCGCAGCGATAAAACTATCATTGGTATTGGTATTGGTATGGATGGATGGTATCTATCTATCTACCGCGAGAAAAGAAAAGCAAACGCATCGCATCAAACGCAAACGCACATTCTTCAAAGATAACCCACCACCAGATGTGAACACGAAAGATGGGGCCAAACAGAACGAAATGTACTACACACACACAGAGATATAGGTATATATATATAAAAAAAAAAAAAGGAAAAGAAAAAAAAAACTCCGATAAGCCATAAGAACCCCCAACGCTCTACAAACCAAAAACCAGAAAAACAAAAGTCCCACACGCCTTACAACCCCCCTCCCCCTCCCTCCCCACCCCTATCACCCCCTCGTCTTAACACACTACACCTCCCTCTCAATCCACATGACGCTGCCCATCTCACTGAGCCTGCTGAGCGCGCGAGCAAAAGCGAAGCGCTCCTCGTCGCCGCTAAAGATCGAGCTGTCCTTGAGCATCTTCATGTTCAGCCCCAAATCATCCATGAGGCTCCTCATGGCGCTGTCGAGGCCCGCGCCCTCCTCCTCCCCGGCGGCGGCGGCCTCCCTCATCTCCGCCTCGGACACGAAGAGGCTGTGTAGCGGGGTCGTTGTCGTGAGCACCAGTTTTGCCTATGTTCGTTAGCTAGTGTTGTGGAGGGAGGGAGGGGAGGGGGGGGGGGTACCTTGCTCTCGTAGACGGCGTCAATGAATGTTATGAAGCGGCGGGCCAGGTCGCGACTCTTATGGTCCATGGCGGGCACGTCCTCGACCACGAAGGCGGTGTAGTGCCTGCACAGCTCCAGGTAATCCGCCGCGCTCTTTGCGCTGCCGCAGATGTCAGAGAAGGTGAAGCGCGCGGCGCGGCCGCTGGCCATTGGGACGCTGACCTCGCGCCCCCAGATCTCGTGGGTGCGCGGCCTAGGTGGGTCTGCGGCGTGGTCGCCGAGGTATGCGAACCACCTGTCGGCGTGGGCTGCGGCGGCGGCGCCAAGCGGGTGGTGGTAGACGCCTGATGCGGGCCGCGGGAGCTTTCGGTAGTCGGTGGGCGAGGCGAGGGCCACCACGGTCAGGGCCGAGTTGAGCAGCGCGATGCACGGGAGGAAGCTGCCGCGCTGGATGCCGTTCTTGTAGAGGTCGTCCGGGTGGCGGTTGGAGGTTGCGACCATGACTACGCCGTGCGACATGAGCGAGTCGAGGAGGCGGCGCAGGATCATGGCGTCGGCCACGTCCGTGCACTGGAACTCGTCGAAGCAGAGGACGCTGGCGCGCGCGGCGATGGCGGCGCCGACGAACGGGATGGCGTCGAAGTCGGGGCCGTGGGTGGTCTTGAGGACGTGGAGGCGCTTGTGGACGTCCTGCATGAAGGCGTGGAAGTGGATGCGTGTCTTTGAGGTGATGTGCGCGGGGAGCGTCTGGTAGAACATGTCCATGAGCATGGTCTTGCCGGAGCCAACCTCGCCAAAGAGGTACATGCCCTTTGGCATGTTTTCGGGGATCACGGTCGTCGGGGGCGGGGGCGGGGTGCGGTTGAAGAGGGTGGAGAGGAGGGATCGCGGCGGGGGCGGGGCGAGGGATTCGAGGGTGGGGTGGACGACGGCGGGGGGGTTGTAGCTCTGGAGGTCGTCGTGGAGCTTCTGTAGTTTCATGACGATGCCTGCACGGTATGGGATTAGAGGAGATTTCATATCGTATCATGGGTATGTGTTACGCACCTCTCTGGTACTCATCGTCCCGTAGCTTCCCTTCCGATACCCAGCGCTGGTACTGGTCTATTGGGCCCTTGATCACGCCTGCGGATAGCATCAGCCATCACCATCACTATCAACCTTGATCCGTAAGATACCTGATTGGTCTCTGACTTGATCCACCTCCACCACCTCCTGCTGCTGCTCCTCCACCTCAGCCATCGCCGACATCATCCCCCTCCTCTGCCCGTTCGGCCCCGTCGCAATGCCACGACGCGGCTGGAGCCACGGCGCCGGCCGCTTCTGTGGAGCGGGGAAGGCCCGTCTTGCACTGCTGCTTGGTAGTAGTAGCGCTCGTGGTGTTGAGGTGAGGCGCCGCCGGGAGAGGAGGAGCAGCCTTTGTTGTGTGGCGAGCATCTTTCCGGGTGGTTTGTTTTTTGCTTTTTTATTCTGGTCGGGGGTAGATACTGGGTGTAGGTAGTAGGTACTGCTACAAGAGAGAGGGGGAGGGGGGAGAGAGGGGGAGAGAGAGAGAAAGAGAGAGAGAAGAAAAAGAGTCCCTGGATGGGCTGAGTGTTGCCCGGAACAGCGGGAGAAAAAAAAAAAAAAAAAAAAAAAAAAGTTGTTCTCGGGCCAGGTTCGGTTGTCTGCGGCGGTTGTTGTTGTTGTTGTTGTTGTTGTTGTTCCCGGATTAGTTCAGCTCAGCTCAGCTCACCCTGAAAGTTGCCCTTAACTCGCAACCCGCCCGGTTCAGGGTCCGTTGTTGTGTTGCGGTCGATCGATCGATCATGAGTGAGTGAGTGCCTGCGACGAACGATCGGCCGTCAACCGAGGATTGTTTCCGGGTGCACGTGCCGGCCGTCGCCCCCGTCATCGAGTGATATTTTATGTAGTAGCGAATATATACAGCGACACCCCGCCGTTCTTGTCTCTTACAGCAGAACCCCACAGCAAGCGAGGTTCTGTTGTTTCAGATCCATACCACGGTTCCGGGGTCTGTAGCATATAGACGGCATACAGGGCGAAATAGCAGTAGCGAGTAGGATTAACACCGGGCGGGGATGGTATGTACAATATTATACCAAGTGCCAGCCACCGCCCCACTAGAGTATGGGGTAAACACCCCCCACCCCCCCCGCCCCGCAGACCCAGACTGGGTGGGAGACTGGTACGTTGCTGATTGCCTGTAGACAAGCCAACCTCTTTCTATATCTGCCCTGCTAGCTAGCTGGGGGGTTCTCCACCATGAGAACTCACAGACATACTTATATGCGTGGCTAGCTAGCAACGAGACACCGCCGAGCACCATCTACACCCAGACACCCGCAAGATATCTGCCCCGGGCCTATTCCCCGTCCAGCTCAACTCGTCAACCTCCAGTGCGGCCCACGGCCCAACCCGCAGGAAACAGCTCTGCAACACAACCCCACAAGCACCCCCATAGCCGGCCTTTCAACAACCAAGTCCAGAAGCGCCACTCTATCTAAATGAAGACACAAAGCCCAGGAACCAAATGCCGGACGGAAACCATTCTAGTAGAGGACTAGGAGTGGTGGATATATACATAAGGTTAGAGGCCGGCCATATGTATGGTGGGTTTCCACAAGTAAGCGAACATTCACCTTGCAATCAAAATTTGTATGGGAATGCAACTTCAAAGACGTATTTCTCCACAAGCGCAAGGAGATAGAACAAAAGAACCTTAGATATAGATTCTCCAGCTGTGATAGTACCTACGACTAAAATGTCAGCTCGAGAGTGCGACTTTGAAATTTTGATGTTGTTAGGTGGTTTGTATGGTTACTACCCTCATGTTCAACTATTTGTGGCACCGTGCAATACTTAAGTATCTATTCTTTTCGTTTCTGTGTTCGGTTTTGCAGTGGGTGTCGGAAAGTGCTGCACATTCGGTGGGGGGAATCAATCCCCACACCAGGCTACTCCAGGGTAGATATGAGTGTGCTCATCAAGTATATGCTTAGTACTTGGGAGGTTCTGTACCTGTGATAAAGTATCGGGCGTTGTCTAGCTAGCTAGTCAGAATTTGCACCGCCTTCCAGCACCCTGGGTACATACTAGCTAGCTCCATGTTGCTTGCCTACCGACTAATTCATATATAGAGCCCGTACATACATACCAACGAACCGCAAACTCCACCGCGCAAAAGCCATACCGGCCTAGGGGACGGGCGGACAGGTCCCGACCCCCCCGCGCTGCCCAAGCGCAAGGTTTAACCACACGTTACCATAGCTCCGTGGCGTCTGCCCGCAACTCCTCCTCATGGTGCATAACATATCTGGACCGCATCACCTGCACTTAGCTGCTTATACCTATATACATGTAGCCCCCCCCCCCCGTTGATCAGAGCTGTTGTGTAGCCAGAGCTTTAACCAAGAGCCATGCCAGTGTTAAGACAGACGTTGGTGTGCACTACACTACCGGCGTACATATGCACATCCAGCGAGTGATATCTCGTGACCGGCCACCCATAGAATTTGCGGGCATAGGTTAAGCCAGAGAGTTACCATTGCGGTAATAGAAAGTGGGAAGTTGGGACTGGGAGGGGGGGTTAATGTTGCAATTGGGGATGTGTATATATATAATAATAACATCCTCCTGGGAGTTATAATATCTTAATGGAGCTTGGAGTTATTAATTACCAGCACGAACAAGTGACGCCTACACACAAAGCAAAAAAAAAAAAAAAACCATCCAGAGCCCCCCTTCAACTCCCGCAGTAAAAAGCAGCAACCGCTCTTCTTCCTCTGACATCTAACTTCTCCCTCTCTCCATCCTCTGTTCTAAAAACATTCCAACTCTCCAACTCAAACTCCCATACTCATCCTCCCCAACCACAACACCTTCAACCCCAGTACTCCAAACCCCAAACCTCAAGTTCTAAACCCCCATTTCCATTTCCCACCCCCACCTCTTTAAAAAAAAATGATGATGATTCTCACCCTCCTCACCGCCAAACCACTCCACGGGCTCCAACACCACCTCCTCAGCCCTCTCATGCGCTACACCCTCCTCTTCATCAATACCCACTTCACCCCGCGCACCCTCCTCCTCCAATCCCTCGTCGCAACCACCTCCCTCGACCTTCTGCCCGCGCAAGACGTCGCCGCCTCCCTCTTCCTCCTCAACATCCTCAATGTTGCCGTCCCCTTCGCGCTCCCGCACATCCTCTCGTTCCTGTTCCCGGCGAGGCTCTACCAGCGCGAGATCAGCGCCGCCGTGGCCTGCTACCACGGGGTGGCCCGCTCGGCCCCAGTCGCCGCCGTCAAGTTGCTAGTCTGGCATGCGCGCCGCGGGAGCGGTATCTTGGCCACCGCAATCCTAGAGGCTTCAAAGGACATCAAGGAGCTGTGGAGGAGAATAAAACTGGTCCTGCAGTGGGTTGGGCTGAAATGTATGTAACCCCCCGCAACTAAACTAACGGATGTTCATAAACCTCTAACACATACATTAGACACAAGAGTCTTTCTCGAGGCCCTAAGCATCACAACAACTGATGTTGCCGCACCCATCGAACCAGAGCCGGAGCCCGAGACCATAGTTGAGCGCCCTGTATCTCTTCCACTAGTAGAGTTACGGCAGCAACGGCCGGTCAAGGGCCTTCCCCCACGCTATCCTAGCCCGTTCCGGTCCTCCCACAAATCAAATTTCACCCGTGAGCAAGCCGACAAGCTCATTCGTAAAGCCTGTGATGCCTACAGGCGCGCTGAAGCTGGTACGGGGCCAAAGCAGACCTCCGATTTCGTCGTTGTGACCGCCAAGCCGATCATTACCTCTGTCCGTGCGGCGAAGCCAATGATCAGAAAACCGAGAAACAGGGGGCGGGCGGCAACGGCCAGGAGCTCCCGAGAAGAGATTATCGTGAAGGTCGGGGACGCTTCCAGAGGGGTATCCAACGATGCGATGGAGGAGGTGAGTCCGTAATTTCCGGGTTATCATTTGATTATCTTAGCTAAACGGATATATTTAGTCACATCGCGAATTGCCTGCTGTTGTTGCTAACAACACTTCTATCGAATGCATGCCTCCAAAGTGTGCGCGAGATGAAGTTAGAACTAAGAACAAAGAAGAGGGGGAACTGAAAGCTATTAGAATGAAGGAAAAGAATGAAAAGGAAGAAAGTTCTGTTCAGGTACAATTGCCCCTATTTTATTACCTGCCCACAGAATAAGTTTCAGGTCAAAGTTGATAAAACATATTAGCGATTTGGGTACTAACTGGATGAAAGGTGTACCGCATACAAGAAGAGCCTGAACTGATCGGGGATACTATGAATCTCCAGAAAACAGAAACTCCAATATCCACTCCCCAGGCTGAAGCCAACAAGGCTGCTATTCCTCAAGACGAGGCTACAGTCACTGAGAGCAAAGGTGCAATTATTGAGCACGAGGCTATTGTCACCGCCAGTGAGGCCATCACCACTGAAAGAGAGGTCATCATCACTAAGCGTGTTACCATGGTTGAACCCGAGGGGACCATCGAAGAATCGAAGCAGGGCTGGGAGCTTAAGCCAGAGGAGAGGAGAGCCCCTCAGAATAATCCCGCCCCCGAGTTCCTGAGTTCTAGAACCAGTGTTCCCAGCGTTGCCACCGCTAAAGGCACCATATCTGTGGTTTTCGAAGTAACCACTGCCTCTAAAGCCGCGGCTGCCCTCACTCCCCAAGTGCCCCAGATTTGTGATGAAGAAACCGCCACAAAAACCTCCGAGTGTCCCACCGCCAAAACTGTTGGACCCACCCCCAACACCAAAGCTCCTACTCCTGCTTGGATCTACGATATGGAAGATCTCCGGCCTCCCAGGCCGGCCCCAGAAATGTCCAGTTTACCATACCCCGATGGGTCCGCGGCGCGCATGCAGATTGCTTTCTCCCATTATCGCATAGCTGGTGACAAAAAAGAGAATAAAACACCGAGCATACAGGAGTTTGAACGGCTAGAACTGGGGGTGGCGGGAGCCGGGGGCGGTGGAATGATGAATGAACTGGGTGGACGGATTGAAGAGGATGAGGAGATGCAGGAGACTCCAATTGAGCCCCAGATGATTGGTAATGCTCACCTTTATAATGGAAATCCCAAGGAACGGGAGGACACCATGGATGCCGAGATGGAAATAGAGGAGATAGGGTCGGGGATTACTTCAAGCCAGGAGATGGAAGTAGAGATGACAGGATTAGAATTTGCCTCCACCCAGGAGATGGAGATAGATCCGACAGGATTTGCTTCTGACCAGATGATGGAAATAGAAGCAACGGGACTGGGACCAGTTACTCCCGCTCAGATCTCCAACACCGGCCCTCCCCAGTATCAACAGTATATAATACCTCCGCATATTGTGGCCGCTCCTGTTTACTCTTCTCCCCCGGTCCAGAACCTCCCCTCCGCCCCCATTCTAACACCAGCCCCTGTTATTAACCCCACCATAGTGGAGACCCTCCCCGCGCAAGTTACTTCCAATTCGGCTAGTGGGTCTATCACTCACCCCGCCGCCGCCCCCAAACCCGCAGGCGCCACCACCACAACTCCGGCTCTTGCGCCAACGGAGATGTTCGCCGCCCCTATTATACATATGACTAGTTCTTCTCCCCCTGGCTTCACCAGCTATCTTCGGCCATCTCAACTCTGGCCAAGCTCTGATTTGTTCCCTGAACCTCCTGCTAGCGCCGCCAGCCCTCTTCGGCCATCTCTCTGGCCAAGCTCTGATCTGTTCCCTAGATCTCCTCCCCCACCAGTAAACACCGTCGATAGTGTTCCAGCTCTCACTCAAACCCAATACGCGGGGGTAGCCAGGACAGCTACTGTTCCTACTCCACATAGTCAAACTTTTGAAAAACACCGCGAGTCTGCCACCGCGACCGGCGAAACCGTCGCCCCAGCTAAGATCCCCGAGAAAGTCGAGACCAGAAATCTCAACACTGTTCCTCCTAGCTCCCCTCCACAGGTGCAGCACCAAGTAGACACTTCCAGTGCTCTTGTACTCTACAACCCTACTCGACAAGTGGAGACAGCCACTACTCCTGGAACAGATCTTGTACTCTATAACCCTATTCGACAAGTGGAGACAGCCACTACTCCTAGAACAGAAGAGGAAATCTTCAATAGCACTGCGGAAGTCGTTACCCCTAGCTCCCGAGCTCCCTCTCCACAGATGGAGTATCAAATAGACGCTTCTAGTGCTCTTGTACTCTACAAATATACTCGACACGTGGAGACAGCCGTAGCCTCCAGCTCCCGTGTGCCTACCCTCAAGAGGCGGTTAGAGCATGATGCCGACCCCTCCTCCCCAAGCTCTAAGAGGCCTACGCGTACGATAGCACCTCTTAAAAAAACTATGGCCTACACAGATACTTCCAAACATACAGGTTTATCCAGCACCCCCTCGGCTGATGTGGAGGAAAAGTGCAAGAATAACGAGAGGGCAACTAATGACGTGAAGGGGAAGGGGAAGGCAAAGAGTGAGTGGTCGATTTGACGAGAAAAGGCGAGAAGGCCTCTAGGTTTTGAGATAATAAACAGTTATAGTAAATACAGGTTAGATAAGGATATATAATAAAAATCAATAAATCAGTAATACTGTTTAGGTAGAGCTTTTATATAATTAATGAACTAATGACTAGTTAAAGTAGCGATCCGCTGTCGAGTGAGATCCTATGAATATATCCCTTCAACTATAAGAATCAGAAAGATTAATATACAAGTCCGATCTAGGATATGGTATATATAAAGGCTAATATTTGAGACCGACCTAACACTGGCGTTACCATAACTCGCCCTGTCAAACATAACACAACCTTTAAAACATCAAGCAGACCCCCTGCAGCTGGTTTCTGCTACCACGGGTCTAATAAGTCTGGGCCGGGTGAATTGATACCTCCAAAATATATAAACAGTACAGATATATAACGGGAGTGTAGTAGAGATTCTCATCCGGTCATCTCCTATGATCAGCCAAATGTATTACTACGCGTACGGCCCAATATGCAGTGCGTTCTAAAGCTCAGGCATGATTAACTACATGTACTTAGACAATGATTATACCTCTAATAGTGCACATGTACTCGCGTACAGGAATAAGAACCAGAAAATGCAAGTGACAATACAGGGATTATTTGTATGGAGGGCGAAGCTCTGCCATACAAATAACCCTATTGCTTTTCTGGTTCTTTCCCCCACCCCCGAGTATATATGGGACCTATCATGCATCAATCTGCATCTCGTCATCGTACTACTTTTCAATTGACTTGCGGGGGAGGGTCTTGCAGAAGACCTGTGTCCCGAGGAATATGTAATCGATCGTCTCAATATTCGTCGCTATCAACGTCGAGTTCGATCCTGTCTTAACAGTTGCGATTCTCAAACAATTATCCAGACACGCACCCATATATTACTGCGGATCAGCTCAGGCCTTCGGCTAAAAAGCCTTAATAAAATCGACTACGTCAAGCCCCCGCGGCCATCGCGGTTAATTGGAGGACATAACTTGCAATCCTGTGGAACTTTAAACTCTCTTCGTGCTGCCCTCCGTAGCCCAGTCGAGTACAGATTCGCTACCACAATCTTACTCACATCATGCAACGAGCAGATCTCTCTAATTTTTTCAATGGTTGAAGATACTTAGCTAGAATGGCAAAATTCTCGGAATCCAGAGAATTTGCTGCCAGATATCCCTTCGTCTGCTGCCCCTCTAAGAACAAATCTAGTGTGGCTTTACAACAGGTCTCGTTTTCACTCGATGGAAATTTAATTCCTCTATTATAGGGGGGCAGATACCCAGACTGTGGTGCTGATTTCCCCACACCAAAGGCCTTGCAGAGAAGTGTATATGTATCTTTTAGGAAGCGTTCGTTAATTTGGGCGTGCCTAGCAGGCAGTTTATAGCATCCGCGAACTTCCAGCGACGTCACACATCAGTCCTAGAACACCCAACCCCAGTTTCTCAATCCTCGCGTCCTAGCTATTCCCAATTGAGAACGATTGCGGCTGATTTTCATCAACAAGGTTTCATCTAGATTGCAATCCGTGAGAGTCAGGGAGGGAGACAGGTTTTTCTCTATTCGTGTGTGTTTCTACATCCGTGACTTACCATTTGACCTTGAAGGGCTGCACTAAGTTACTAACCCTCTCTGTATAGCTCTGTCCTGCATATCGATAACTCACGAGTGAGAGCCAGCGCATATCGAGTATCAGTAAGCTTCATAGGTGGGCGGTGTATGGATAAACAAACCTAATCTTCGCGTCATCCACCGGATGTCAGGCATGAGTACTGTCCAAATATAACTTTGAAGTTTTCGAGAAAAAATGATATGACGGTGTATCTAAACTTGGGAATTCCGATGATGCGACATGCCACGTTTTTGAAATCGATACATCGCCCGATGGCAGTGTATGTAGGTGCAGTATGAAATCTCTAGTGACATGGCTTATCGTGGGAAGGTTTGTGTGGCTTGTGAAGTTACTTTTTCTCAGAAAATAGGAACCTTGGAGTTGCAAGGAAGAACCCAACCATTCTATACCCACTTTAGTGAGTCCGCATCCTACCTACCTGTACTAACATGTCACATGTGGTTATCACTGTCAAAAAAAGGAATTCTCGCTGATCAGCCCGCAACGTGAATGCTTTTGCGCAACCACACCGCATATATATACATATGATCTTTCTCTTTCGCATGTTACAAATATGCAGATTACCTTATTTAAGGTGACTTAGGGCTCTAGAATATATGTGGCCCTGGCCGTGATAGAATGTGTAAGCGAGGTTCTGGAAATAAAGGAATGGATATTGTATCATTAATTTTCCAGGTAGTTATTTAGTAGGTTGAATTAATACTAACGAGAAACTCGGTCTTTGACTGCCTGGGACTATTGTATGGTTCCTAGCTATCTTGATGGTACGTTAGATTCTCTGCTACTACCCCCCACTCTTACTAAACCCTATGCTGCGATCGATCGACTTACTCTAATTAATATAAGACTTTGCCGGAAGCGTAAGCTATTGGACAGAATAGAGCCTCATGTCTTGCTGAACTCTCAATGCCCTAAACAGGGCTGCCCTAAGACATTCAAAAGCTTAAGTAGCTACCCGCCACAGAGAAACCCGATTCTAAGCGCCGCCCTGCAGCTGTGGTGTCTTTGATATTAACGATATCAACTGAGTCGGAACATTGTAGGACTAAACCTAAGGAGCTGTTTGAATCTATTTTTATGGATAACCTAGCCCAGAACAAAAATCAAGGGCTGGCTAGAGTAAAGAACTTGACTTCAGAACTAATGGATTATATATATTAGTTACATGATAGCATATGATCTTAGTCGGTACCTTTATACGTTGTCAACGGTGTTTTCACTATATACCACCCCAGGGTCTATATAAACATACAGTATAGTAGGGATTTTCAACGATTAAACAGAAGCAGCAAATTAAGGGTCAAAGGCCGGGGCCGATCCGAGCCACGATCCTGGATGTAAGGGTTTGCTAATGACGAGTGAGATCCAATGAACTGGGATTACCAGTTGCCATCAACCCCTCGCATCCTTCCATAAAACCTGGCATTCGTTCACCCTTCATCTTTCTCGAAAACAAAGTCTGTAGCCCAACGGGCTTCTTTCAGACCATATACCTGGCCCGCGGAATTTAAGATACGGCGCAATTCCACAGTGCTTAACCAACTGTATCATGGACTCCCTGTGTTTGCAGACCAGTTCTTCTTTATATAGCTATCCGAAAAGGCCTTCCCCGCCTTTCCCGCACAAAATAAGTAAATAAATTGGCATAAGAAAGAAATTTTACGTGCATATGTATATCTCATTAATGGGGCAAGTCGGACGTGGTTAATTGTTCGGCCCTGTTGATCGGCTCTCGTGTGGGTGCTTATTGTACGTACCTGCTTAGACGATCCACTTTTGATGATCCTTCTAGGGTGTCTATAGCTACATGTCGGCCTATGGGCAGGCACATACATACTAAAGTAGATGATTACTTTACTCGATGTGTGCCACATGGGTCACTTCACGCACTGTGGCAATGCATGTCAGCAAATCAGCCCAAATAGGCACGTTCAGAATTAAATTTGGTAAAACAAACATGGCACGATGATATTCAATTCTGGGCGCTGGACGTGGCTGATTTCGGATGGCCGTAAGTCCATATGAAGTCTAGACGGAGAGGAACATCATCGATTTGTGTGTAATAACCCTACATGGCCATGTGAGCTGTTTTTTTTTTCTTCCCGCAAAGGTAAGTAAGCGCTGTTCTGCTCCTAGATATCACTAGCTAAGTATCGAATTCTAACAAAAGCGACATTTCCCAAGAGAAGGGTTAGGGCTGTCTCAGAGGGTCCATCTAAAAAAAGCACATACAGAATCCTAATGTTTGCCCGTTGAGGGGCGCGTGGGGCATGCAAGCCACCCTCGGTAAAAGTTGACCTTACCAGTTTAGGCTTAAATCAATTCACCCATAGGGAGAAGCGGCATCCGTTCCTGTTCCTGAATCTTGAATGGCTTGAAACAGCTCAAATGACTGCCGCTTGTCAAGATCTGGTTCTCTCGCAAATCTTCCGCACATGTTTCTAGATGGCGAGCACGAGGTTAAGCAAGAGACCCTCCCTACCTGGCATAGAGGTGGCTTTTTTCCTATGGACCCTACGAATCAAACCTTTCTCCACGGGTTTGAGGCTCTTCTGATCTAGCATAATTATAAAGTGTTTCTAACACTGTATAGGTGCGTACACGCCCGTACTATCATGTAGATACATGTACTTGCATATATGCAAATTTCATCGTACCCACGTCAGTATATGATAGGAAGGCTCCGTGAGAAGGAATGGAAAAGAAAGTCAGCAGGAATGCTTCGTACGTGTAAAAAGATCTCTAATCTCCGTGAGCTAAGAAATTACATGTAGTATATATAAGTGCACGTGTACTTTTACATGTATACACATTATTGACAACGTCCTCAATAGATAGAGTTATCGCTATAGAATGCCACTTAGTAACAGTCCATACAAACTAGTCGGCAACTCTGTGAGCGAGATGAGTTCGGAAGATGCGGGGCCTTTCCGATCATATCCTTGTCTCTAATCTATACTTTATAGGTTGGGGTTGAGGTTTGGGGGGGGGGGGGGGGTTTCATGGATTTATGTTAACCAACCAACTGAAAGATTTACCCCTGTTGCAGCTTGCGAACCCGAAACGAAGCGCCCTGAAAGTGGAAGCTCAGACAAAATAGGAAGCACACAAAGGTACGGTACTGTAACTAACTGGCCTGATTCGTGTCTTGTCTTTGGGTTTTTTGACATCACGAAGCCCTGTCCTCTACGCTGACTGGACACTAGCTGGACGCAAAACGGGTTACAGCCTTAAGGATCTGTTAAAATACTGCAATTACATACTAGATAATTCGTGGCACTTCTTACATGCAGTACATACATCTATATATACTGGAGGTACCATAATATACCCTGCAGCAATACATTTAATTACGCATCGTGTGGTGGGGGCAATGTTTGGCTGACCGGCTTCCCGAGCGGGTACGCTCTTCGCTTTTCATCGCTTTCTCTTGCTCTCCATTAGAACGCTCATCTCTTGTCAATAGTGTATCCTCACCACCAACCAAGTAGAGCGAGTACCTTGATCGGTACCTATCTCTATCTTACCACATTCGTTTTAAACTCTCTTTTCTTAAATTGTTCTCTTTTACTCTTCTGGCAGCTCTTTTTGTGGGGGCTGTACAACTCTATTGTCACTCTTTTTTTTTTCCCTCTTCTCCCGGTGCTTGTTGTGTGAAAAGGTAATACTAATTTTGCGCAGCTCCCAGTACGTGCCCCCAGCGGTCCTCCCACTGTTATGGCCGTACCCTCCCCATTCATCCATCCCTCCCTTGTACTCTAACGGCCGGCCTGCTCTGCCTCTACATTGCTGACTTTTTTTCCCAGTCAATAGCCCCCCCCTCTTCGCCGCCTATATACTCTCATCACTCGTTTTGGGCACCTGCAGAGCAATTTACTGCCCTCACACTCGCTACTTTGCCCTTTCTCTCTCTCCAATCCCTCCCTTTTCTTAACAGAGTACACACAACCCCACCCTCTTTCTCTCTCCCTCCCATTCGTTTGTCTTGTTCGTTGCTGCTGCTGCTTTCCTGCAACTTCTTTCCTGGCGTACGGAAAGACGAGACGCTGCTATTGTCTCAAAAGTGCACTCCCCGACAACTTCAAAGGATCGACTCGTTTCTTCCATACCCGCATCCAAGTGGTAGCCAAGTGCTCTAACTAATACTGTAAGTGTTTTTTTTAATGCTTTAAAATGACATTCCGTGCCATTCAATTGTGATTCTCGTTTCTTTGTTTGGGTAGGGACCGGGCGGTGTGACAAGTGGGATTTCCGCTACGTATGAGCGGTGCTAGTGACCAGGAGCAAAAGAATCCCGCTAATTCGTGCAGCGCAAGCAAGCGAGACTCATCTGCATACTACTCCCTCCCCGCCATCAGAAAATTGAGGGGCCCTTAGAAGCTAGCCAGATATTTAGAAAGCCAGCTCGAGGTCTTTAAAGAAAAGACTCCGCGGTTAAAATTTGGGTCTTGGGTTCTGGGGTTGGTGGTCGTTTGCTTGGAGGTTTTTTTTTCTTCTTTCCGTAAGTTTCACCCCTACTTTTTTAACCCCCTTTTACCAACACCCACCCACCCACACACCCAACTATAACACCATGCCTTTCCCTACCTCATTCCCCTACTTACTCCTACCTAACCTACCTACACCGTGGAATGACAGTCAACGCGCGCTGACACATTCCTTCCTTGAGATTTTCTTTGCTTCCTTTCATAGGCCCCACGTTCATTTGATTTAGTTTTTTGTTTTTCTCTCACGCAGGCAGTTGATACAATCACTCTCGTTAAGTAGCTTGGCTGTACAGTAACTGCTCTAAGCATCATTACAGGTAAGCGGATCTAACCAAACCCAACCCAATTATTAGTAGGAGGTCGACGGCGGCGGCGGTGTATGCGAGCTATATATAAGAAATAAAAAAAAACGAGAAGGGTCTTATTTACACATAGGTTCGAATTTATAGTACAACCGCAATCACCATGAAGTCCCCAAATATCGCCATCCTCTTTTCGCTCTTCACGACACTCAGCTTAACCACAGCTCAAGACGCACCACCTGCATCCCATTACTCCCCCAGAAATATCAAGCGACTAGTCTCCGATATCCTCAGCGACTCGATCCTCGCAGAACCCAACCCGCCTCCAGCCCCACCCCCTTCATCGTCATCAACCGCATCGGCCTCAGCAGCTAGTACCGACATTAGTGCACTCCTCTCATCGTTATTTCCAAGCACAGTCGCACCAGATCCACCTCAAAGTTCCGATGTCACATATACCGTCAGTGTGCCAACCTCAGATTCCACTACTGCCGCTGCTACTACCGCCTCAGCAAGCGGAATTCTTAACGTTGTTGACAGTATAGTTGAAGCGCCAAGCTCAATTGTCTCGGAGGCTACCTCGACGGTTGTTGCACCGGTGGTTTCTGGGGTTAGCTCGGTGGCTTCGGTGGCTACGAGCGCTGTATCGGAGGTCGTTTCTCAGGGGACTTCTGTAGTATCGGGGGTTACTTCAACGGTCGTTGACGCGGTTTCTCAGGTCACTTCTGCGGCGCAATCGGTGGTTTCGGACGTTACCTCAGATGTCAATTCAGTGGTCACATCTGCTGCTGGTAGTGTTACTTCTGTGGTTGATTCTGCAGTTGCGGATGTCACTTCTGTCGCATCTAGTGCAATTGCGGATGTCACTTCTGTGGCTAATCCGGTGGTTTCAGGAGTTACGTCTGCGGTCGGTTCGGTTGCTTCCAGTGCGGTTCCAGATGTCACTTCTGCGGTCGGTTCAGTTGCCTCTAGTGCAGTCCCGGATGTCACTTCTGCGGTCGGTTCGGTTGCCTCTAGTGCAGTCCCGGATGTCACTTCTGCAGTCGGCTCCGTAGCTTCTAGTGCGGTTCCGGATGTCACTTCTGCTGTTGGTTCGGTTGCTTCTAGTGCGGTCCCAGATATCACTTCTGCGGTCGATTCGGTTGCTTCTAGTGCGGTCCCAGATATCACTTCTGCGGTCGATTCGGTTGCTTCCAGTGCGGTTCCAGATATCACTTCTGCTGTCGGTTCGGTTGCTTCCAGTGCAGTTCCGGATGTCACTTCTGCTGTCGGTTCGGTTGCCTCCAGTGCGGTTCCGGATGTCACTTCTGCTGTCGGTTCGGTTGCCTCCAGTGCGGTTCCGGATGTCACTTCTGCTGTCGGTTCGGTTGCCTCCAGTGCGGTTCCGGATGTCACTTCTGCTGTCGGTTCGGTTGCTTCTAGTGCAGTTCCGGATGTCACTTCTGCGGTCGGTTCGGTTGCTTCTAGTGCGGTCCCGGATGTCACTTCTGCGGTCGGTTCGGTTGCTTCTAGTGCGGTTCCGGATGTCACTTCTGCGGTCGGTTCGGTTGTTTCGGACGTCACCTCTGTAGCCTCTGGTGTCACTTCTGCTGTTGCTTCTGATGCTGCCAGTGCTGTTGTTTCAGGAGCGACTTCTGCAGTTGGTGATGTTACTTCTGCCGTGGACTCTGCCGCGTCAGGTCTCACTTCTGGTGTTGCAAGTGTCACTTCTATTGCTGGATCTGCGGTCTCAGCTATCGTGTCTGATGCCACGTCGGTCCCCAGTGCTGTTATTTCAGGAGCAACCTCTATTGCTGGCGATGTTACTTCTGCCGTTGGTTCTGCCGCTTCGGGCATGAGCTCTAGTGTTGCAGAAATCACCTCTGGTGCTGGCTCTGCAGTCTCATCCGTCGCATCTGATGCCACCGCAGTTGTTAGTAGTGGACTCTCGCAAGTCACTTCTGCTGCTGGCGCTATCACTTCGGGGGCATCCTCTCTGGTTAGCGATATTACCTCTACTGCCAACAGTGTAGTTTCGGGAGTTCCTTCCGCTGTTGATTCCGCAGTTTCTGGTGTTACATCTGCTGCTGGCTCTGCTGCTTCAGGTGTAACCTCTGGTGTTGCAGAAATCACCTCTGTTGCTGGCTCTGCGGTTTCCTCTATCGCGTCTGATGCTACCGCCGTTGTAAGCAGCGGACTCTCGCAAGTCACTACAGTTGCTGGTGTTGTAACTTCAGGAGCATCCTCTCTCGTGAGTGATGTTACTTCTGTTGCCAACAGCATGGCCTCAGGTGTTACTTCGGCTGTTGGTTCTGCAGCTTCAGGCATTTCTTCGGTCTCTGGAGCTACCTCAGCTATCGATTCTGCCGCTTCAGGCGTCTCTTCTATCGCCTCAGGTGCTACTTCGGCTCTTAATTCAGGTGTATCTGGCGTTACTTTAGTTACTAGCGGAATTGTCTCACAGGCTACCTCTGTTGCCGCTGGGGTCTCTTCTGTTGCTAGCAGTGTGGCTTCTGGGGTTACTTCACCTGTCTCCCAAATTACTGATATCGCAAACTCAACTCTGCCCGACACATCAATCGTCCAAAGCATTCTACCTACCTCAGTTATTCAAAGCGTTCTCCCATCCGACCTCCCAAGTAACTTGAATGGTAATTGATCACCATCATCCTGTTTCTCACTCGTGAGTGCTAACGTAACTGTGGTTGTAGATACTATTGCTCCTGTAACATCGATCATTGACGTCTCCTCAGTGGCTTCAAGTGTATTACCTATTCACACCTCGGATTATGCCATTAACATCACTGTCCCAACTGTTGATATCTCGAGTCTGTTATCAAGTGCCACAAACCTTCCATCCATCACTAGCGATATCCCACTCCCTATCCAAACTAATGGGACCATTATTGCGACTTCACTCACTTCTTTGATCTCTGTGATTCCTACCGGAATCTTGACAGATGGTGGCAACAACAGTGTTATTGTTACCCCAACCATCACATCAATGCTGTCTAGTATTTTGGAACCTTTACCCACTGCTAATATAACGGAGCCGGTTCCTACTTCCCTTCCATATGACTCTACTACTTTATTCCCACCAACTGTTAATGGAACTTCAACCGGGACACCTTCCACTGGCACTGTTTCCTCATCTTCTCAAACGTTCACTGGCACTGTTTCCTCATCTTCTCAGACATCCACTGGTGCTGTTTCCTCATCTTCTCACACATCCACTGGCGCTGTTTCCACAACTTCTCAAACATCCACTGGCATAGTATCAACCACTTTCTCGACGTCGACCATTGAGGCCACTTCCAAGATCACCTCCACCCCAGCTACTGGGAACACGACCTCCTCAGTCTCGGAGACGCCAACTACAACCACTGAGCTTCCCACCACCACTCCGACCACTTCAACCACTTCAACCACAAAGTCCACCACATCTACCACTCAATGGTTCTCTTCGGATCTCACCGTCGCACCCGACACCACTTCGACTACTACTGCCACTGCAACGGGTAAAGAAACCACAACTACAACCACCTCACTTGAGACTGGCATCCCGACATACCTCCCCAAGGTGATCACTCCAGCCGACGGCATGCCCGAACAGCCCCTAAATCATACCCTTTGCCGCTTCGGCTTCAAGCACGAACTTAATTACAAGTTTGTCGTCGATAACCCTGTATCTGTCGCCCAAGTTTTCGAGTATCTCCCCAAAGGTCTCGCATACGGCCTCAACCTCGATACCTCAGACGTGATTATGCACACTCTCCAGCCATACGACACGGCTAAGAAGCTCGGCTGGATCACAACCCTCGCATTTGCCTTCGTCCCCAGCGATCTTGTCAACCAGCTCGAACTCGACCGCCACACGCCCAACTCACGCCTCTTCCAAAACCCAGAGACACCCGTCAGGCAGATGATGGACTTACTGGACCCCTCTATTCCAATGATCGCATCAACCGATGACCTGACTGGCGATAGTAACGGTGAAACTGGCACAGGCGGGACCTGGTCGGGCGGCAGCAACGGAGATGTATCCTCGGACAACGGAGATGCTGCTCCTATGGGAAGTACATCCTCTAACACAACTGTATCTGGCAGAACCATTGGTTTGAGCGTTGGTATCGTTGCAGGCGCTGCGGCATATGGTGCGGCGATGTTTTTGGTGGCTAGGAGGTACAGGCAGAGAAGGGCTGGGCGACACGGAAGAAGCAATTCCATCAACAGGAGTGTTTCGCCTGGAAGCAACCCGGCGAGCGGGTTGATGACCAGTGGGGGCGCGGTGATGCATGGTGCGGCGAGATTTGACCACAGAGGAAGTAGAGGAAGTGGCGGAAGGGCTAGTGCTAGAACAGCACAAATCTCGGCACCGATGATGGCCGAGAATTCGCTAGGTTGGAATTAATCTGTTGTCTTTGTATGTGCTGGAAAGGAGGGAAGCAGGACGTTGTTGGAAACAAACAATGGAATGGAAAAAGGATCAACGCTTTAGTCAACCTATTTCTGGTTTCAAACATTCCTACTATTAGTTTTATACCCTTTCTTACCAACCGACCGACCAACGGATTCGGCCAAAATTTAGATAATTCTTCAATGTCATAAAGTACCACCTTATCATTTCTTACCCTGTGCGAAACTTGTATCTATACCCGAACTTGGTTTCATTTTTTTCTTTTTTTTTCGTTTCAGCTTTACATATTTGACTACCCTGTTTTTTTCCCTCTTCTTTACTCTCCTGTTTTTCTTTTTCACGCTTCTTATTCTCACGGCGTTTGTTGGGTATCAGAATGTTTTATACCTACCTACTTACCTACTTTGGCTGGCTGGCTACGCTGGAAAAATTTATTCACTTCTCTGCCCCGTGATTTCACGGGGCGACATCGTATTACACTAATGTCATTTTGGGATTTGGGGGTTTTGCGGGGGCTTTTATATTTTTGATGATGTCAAGTAGGAGGGAGGATTAGTTGAATTTAGCTTGGTTTAGCTTGTGTTTTTTGAGTAATATCGCTTGAGTGTTGTCATTTACTATGTTTGCATTTATTATACCACCACCTTCAATATTGCTGAGTTAGCTTTATCGCGCTCTCAATGTATCTCCTTCAACTCGTTCCTAGTGTTAGGGTGGCGACGGTGGTGATTTGAGCTTTGTAATGACGTGGGGTATTTGATATTATTTTTTCATAGCGGTGGGTTATTTATTATTTATTTATAATTCTCATAGCGGTTAGTGTATGGGCTTCATGGAGGGGATAGATTGAGATTTTGGGGTTGTAATCAAGCTTTTTTGACCTAGAGTGTGATCGCTGGTGACCCAGATTGATACTAGTTGCAATCGAGTGAGTGATAGATGGTGACGCCAAAACTGAAGTACTCTACCGCCTCAGTGGCCGGTCACACAAGTCGAAGTTACCTTTTTAAGCCTGTATGAGCGAAAATTAGGGGGCGTATTCAAGGCAAGTAGCTGAACAGGGGAATTCCAACGTCTTGTACCAGCCACTGAAGGCAGTTTTTGCGGTATTACGCCCTCCAAGATGCCACACACTTAATATGAGAATTTAATAGATATTATCTTAAGCCTGAGGGGGCAGACAAAATGGTCTTCTAAATTGTCTAATAATAGCACATTTGATTACACGTAAAAATTTAAACATGAAACAAATGTATATACGTTGTACAATATGACGACGTCGACGATGGTCTCTAGGGTTATATAAGATTTGGCCTCTGAGGTGCCCTTTATTAAAAATTGACTTTTGAGCCTTCTAAAGCTCCTAGTAATAGTGAGTTTCTAGAAATGAGGTTGATATTCGTCCGGTATACACCTATCAAGGATACTCATTGATTATTAATGACCACTCAAAACTTCTCTTTGTAGTTTATCATGCGTTATAGTACTTTCTTCCACTTAAGTGAGGCTTCAAACCATCCCATAACACTTGATAATTAGTCACTAATTATCAGCCATTAGCACTAGCTACGCCGAATAAGAGTGAGAAAACGACTCTGAACTCCAACTCATTTGTTAGGGAGTGTCAAAACTACCTTAATTTAGTGGGTCCTATGGCAGGCCTGTGGCCTGGAGCTGGACACTCCATTGTAGTCTCAAACATCACCGATAAAGAGAGGAGAGATGTCTTGTTTATACTAGCCGCGGTTACTCTTCCAAAAGCAGTCAATATGCAATAATGCAGGGATGTCACGTGCTCTTATAACTAAGATAGATGTGTGTACGTGTGCGTAATGACGGAAGAACCCTTCAGCTTTGAGGTCCCAGAATCCCTATAGATATAGCTCATGGCCTATAGTATAGATACCCAGTACAGTACCAAAAAGGGGGATGTAATAGATACCATAGCAGTACGGTATCGTGAAAAACTTCCGAATTAAATCGGAGCTCCGACCATCATACCATAGCAATGCTGTAGCAATACCGGAGTGTCATGGTATTCTGGCAGATAAGGTACTAGATACACCCGCTTTTGGGGTACTATAGTAATCAACGTACATGTAGTTACGTTATGTTGTACAGCTGAAATAGGGGTGGGAGAGGAGGAGTGATACATTGCCGTCTATATACATATACGTATGTATGCGCTCATAAAGATGTAGGGCGAGTACCTGAGCTACTGCCTATATATAATCTATACTTGCCATGATTTTTAGGTCTAATCCTATAGTACTTATTTCTGCGTGGGTTTAATCGTCTGGTGGATCACGGCTTGACCGCTGCCTCCCACATACATGTAACGAAAGTCACACTGGGCCTGGTTAGGGAATCATAGGCTATCACCCGGTCACCTTAGGTAAGGATACTTATCTATGTACAGATCAATTGTTATACGTGTCCTATCACTCTTCTTTTTCAGTAATAATACCTGTCGGTTTTTCGGCCCCATTCTTGTAGATCTATGCAACTGTAAATGTCGTATCATACTGTGGCTATAGAAACCAAAACTGGCCATTCGTGACGCTTGCTGAAAAAGATGTTCTATATTACGTGTACTAAGCTTAATCCAGACTCTCATCAAACCCGGTTCGTTGAAGTTTATATTAACCATCTAAGGAGAAGCCGCAAGGTATGTCGCTTGTGTCCTCAATTCCGATTGGCCTCAAAGTACCAAACAAGCAATTGAGTTTCCCAAGTTTTGAATTAAACGATGTGAATGTATGGGTAACTAGGTTCAACCTGGTTTATTTAGCCCCGTTCAACGGATATCGGATATTGAATTTACACTTCCTGTCTCCACAAAACCCGGACCATGTCTATTCAATGCCCCCCTCCCACCCCCCCTTCCAGTCTTCGAGAAGAGTGTGCCGTTTCCTTTTTATAAGCTTCGATAGGTTCGGTCGTCGGAACCCAATCTCCCCGCTATATACCCTGTATAGAGTGGGAGTTCCGGGTCACCTTGCCATTTAACGAATTAAAGGTCACTCCAAGCCACAATAGCGGGCCGTAAAACGTGGTCCCTAGCCATCGTCCATTAGAATAGGTACATACATACATGTATATATCGTAATCCACTTCTCTGTCCCATGTACCGGCATCTTCTGACCCTAGCTTCTCAGTGGTATAGCCACAAACCTTATGTGAAAAATACCCACCTTTCGACGTCCTGCATACTGACGTCTCGACTCTCAACCGTGTAAAGTGGGGAGTGAAACCACAGGACGCAACGGTACGATATTATCCCTGTACTGCATAGCATGTACCTTGCACATAGTACGGTGCGGTAGTTAATACAATCAAGAGCCTGTTTTATAAATGTACCTCTTGCGTTGTATTATACAAAGAGGTTTTATTGATCGAAGCTGTGACTGTAGACGTCTCCTTACTTCGTTCTCGTTAATTCGGTAGAGTAGTGACCGTGGAAGCTCTGGATAAATAATATGCAGCCATTGCTGCTCATGTAAATAGAAATGCATCGCCGACTCGACCCCTAGGTTTGAGTTCTTTTCTGAGGCGATGAATAACACGGCAGTTATATATGCCATTTTTGACTCCATGTCTCCCAAAAGCTTAGGAAGGGATGCAATGGGGATGGTAGATGTGTCGATCGATCGATTAGTTCATGCGATTACTCTGCGCGCGACGAAATCACCGCGCATTTAAAGTTGGGCATCCGATGTCGATACAGACAATTTTATATTGCCAGGACTTTCTTCTTCTTCACGATCTCATCAGACCGTTATATTGGTGATTTCCCTTCGGCCCCGGATGAGGCTAGGAGAACCTCAATTGGCCTTGAGATTTAATTCCATCTTGACGCTCCTCTGCCTCAAAGTCGAGTCTACTCCACATGTAAATAAAAGTCAGGAGACTTACCTCTGTCTTGGGAGTAATGCTCAATCAGAGTTGCAAGCACAAACTTGCGATTCAATTATGATCTTTTGACGTTGGAAAAATCAATTCGCGCTAATCGAATTGGTAATAGCGATCAGAGCTGAGGTTCAGGCCTTTGCCATGTCGTTGTACCGATCTCCCATGATCGTTGGGGGGGGGGGGGTGTTTGGTGGGAGGATAAATATTTTCGACTCTAAACACAATTACCGGATACAGGGTTTGCGATATCCACTACCCTGTAAGCATGTATGTATGTACCTACAGTACCTGTAGTTAATTGTGAAGTTGGGTTTAAAATGTAGTGTGAGAATTTGCCTATTAAGAAAGAGCGGGGTGACTAAGCTAAATTAACTACCATAGCACATCTATGGGATATATAAATTACTTGAAGTTGTGTAGATATAGTGCGAGATGTGTGTGCGCATGTGAGTGGGTGTACTGCATATGGATTTACATACATTAATTGTTACATGGAGGTGGAAATTGTATGTACTTGAGAATCGCCAATTCGCTAACTTCGCTTCAATGGCTTACGATCACATTTAGACTATTTAGGGGCTATAATTTTAGTTTCAAAAGCAGCTTTGGAAAAGTCCCGTATGCAAGTTTTTGGACAACTCTGTTGTCGCCATGCCGCTGTCAAACCCACGATGTATGGTTGGCTGTCGGTTCACTTACATCTTAAACATCTAAGCAGGTGGCCGCATTGCCCCTCGTGGGATACCCTATGAGCAGCCTTGTCCGTAGTTCCAGAGACCATCATGCAAGGAGTAGGTCTCTCTGTTCGGAGACAAGAGCTTCAACATCACGTATATCACTGGTTTGAAAACTTTCTCACGTACGTAGTAGCAATTAACACTGGTAATGATGATGGGCCTTCGGGTTTAAGATGGCCCACCTTACTCCTATGTAGGTACATGTACGTAGGATTTGCCAGTGTCTAGCCGGTCGAAAAATAGGGAACCTGACAGCAATATGGTCGTAGTGATCGATCTAGTATCGGGAAGTGCCTAGTCCGAGGCCTGACGCCCTATGGCCCGGCCGGCCTAAAGATATGATCACGGCTGGAGACTATCAGAGTTCACGAGCTGTCTGTCTGTATGAGCAGGCTGGCTGTAACACGTCTCAAGGATATTTTCAAATGATTGTTTCCCCCGATCACCCCCGCCATGCCCAGGCTATATGCCCCAGACATGCCTAGCATGGTGGTAACAGCTAGCCAGTTCAACCCGCGTTCAACTTTACTCAATGTAGTAGTTGCATCTGATAAACCTCATATGGTGCCACAGAATTTCCCATCATTTCAACCTTCCCCCTTCTGTCCACATCATTCAGACTTCATTGGAACTCGAGTGGCTGACTAAGCACAGCGGATTCCTCGAAATGTGACCAATTTTCTTCATCTCGACATGTCGATATACTGTGCTGTGTATGTAGAGCGGCATACGCAGACACAACATCATAGTACGTGCATAATATCCTATCAAGTCCATGCTCAAAGAAGCCTAGTTCTTGCAGGAAAAAGCACTGAATTATGGAGTCTCCGTGAAATTAGCTTCGACTCTTTGCAACCCTCCTTCCTCACACTGATTTTTGTTGGCAGAAACCGGGATTGTAGTGCAGTAAATAATTGGGTAGTCCCAGGACCTAGGGGAAGATTAATGACTAGCTACATATGTTTAACTAGGTGAGGATTCGAGCCCATACTCGAAATGTCTGATCAGGCTTGCAAGACTCCCTGTCCTTCTTCATCTTGAGAAAGTACTTGAAATTCGTGTAATACCGGGAAGTACTATTACCTTACGTTCCATCGCGGGCCTGGGTATGAGATTGACCTTATGGATCGCCTTGCGCAATAGTTAGTACTCGGGTGTAGATTTACTTACTCCTTCGGCTGATGACACTAGATATTTATCACGAGGTTTCGTTGAGAGGGGATCGGTGTTCGCCAATGTCAGGTCGGCGGTTTATCATTTCTTACATATCTGCGGATATGTACCATGGATTCAAGGCAGACCCGTTTACAAGACCCCCAAATTATTTGGTGTGGAGAAGGCCGAATCCGTAGCCGAGGAGTTCGAGACATAGGATCAACGGCTTCGTTGTCGTTTCTGCAAACTAGGTGGATCCGATTGGGCTAGCTAGTGCTATATATATGCGAGCAAAGAAATGTGATCGTCAAAGAACACAGATCCAAATCTGATCTGCGGCGCACGAAAAATTGGCTTTTTTTCTTTTTACTTCGCTTGGAATCCACACGCCGAGCCTCAACCCAGATTAACCACCGCCTAGGTACAATGCATCGGCAGTGATTAAACAAGACAGTATCAAAAAAAATTTCTTCCATTTATCACCACCCCCAATCATCCTAACAGCTAACCGCTGTTACGACTCCCGTACCTATTAGCTACAAGAAGGAGCTAATAGATTGAATGAAACCCAGAAAAATCCATCAGAAAAAATATCCCCGAAACCGAAAACAAAGCACCAATTTCTCCCAGCCGTTTAACCCCCATATATGGAATCCGATTTGATAATACTACCGGAGAAAGTAAATGGAATCAACATTCATGCTTTAGGGTTAATGGCTAAAAGCTCGACTTCACTGTTTTCACAAAGTTAGCATTTTTCAAAGAAAGGTGCATATCGATACCAATATGCACGCACGGAAAGAAGCACTTACAAGACCAAAGTAGCATTTGGGGGGATCAAGTTGGGGAAGCCACTGTGACGTAAGGATAACCCTTGTAAGTAAATCACCAGGATAGATTGGTGTCGCAATTCATGTACATACCGCTCTCCATAGGCATAATCGCTAAATAGCATGCGAGCAATTATACATATGGTTAGCCAAAAAAACGTTTCCTATCAAGTGGTGGAAGAAGAAGGAAAAAGGAAAAAGGAACGTTCAACGGACAAAGCTCGGATGAAAATATGTGATTGGAAATGATTTACCCAGTGATAGTCAATTTTGCCTTTTCGCCCAACGACATCTGGAGAACCTCCACGTCCCAGCCTATTAAACATGTCAGGAACAAGCCCGAACACTAGCTGCTTGCGTTTCAAAGCAGGAAGGTGGCGACGGAAACAGATCGCAACAGGTGCCAGTGGAGATTCCACCTAGTGTGAAGACGACGACAGCGAGCAATGGCCTCACCTTTAATAACCTTTCCAACACCAATCTGGGTGGTAAACGGCTCACCACGGTCGACAGAGGAATCGAACCTGAAGAGATTATGGGTAAACAAGAGTCTCGTGAGGGTTTGAGTTGGAGTGTAATTCTTTACTCTTTTGCTTTGGTGAGTTTAGTCCCGTCGGCGAATATGGTGCCCTCGGGAAGGGTGCCAGTGTAGTGCATGGTGACCGTGTCCCCTTCCTTGGGCTTGTTAACTTTGTCACCTTCCTTAATAACTTCCCTCTTTACGGCCATTCTTGTGCTGTATGATGTAAAAGCGTTTTTCTGAAAGTTTGAGTAAAGTATTCGAGAGGTTTGGCTGACTCCAGTGAGTGATGTAATTGAGCGTAAAGATGCCTTTAGGTAGGAAGCCAGGTTTACTTGAATGAATTTGTGTGATCGAATTCACGGAGGGTGGGGGGTGGGTGGTTTATATAAACTCAAAAAAGTGGGGAGATGTTTTTGGTGATATTGATACGACTTTCAATTTGTGAGGTGAGAAGTATGAGGAGAAGAGAAGAAGGATCAAGGAGGATAGGGACGCGGAGGATGCCATCCGCTGTCTGTCCAAAGAAATGCCCTTGATCCTTTCGGATATTAGCAAATCGCGAAAACGCGAGGCATGGCTAGTCAACCCAATTGCTGCACCGCATTCTTTCCCAGTGAATAAAACACGGTTCAGGGTTGAGCCCAACCGGCGCTGGAGTAACCAACTTGTAAGTATATGCAAATAAATTATGCATATATGTACCATAAAGTATATGTACTTACATGTACACAACACTAAGTACATGTACATAATGTATGTTAGTATGAAGCTGTATCCCTTATGCACACCCGTCGCATCGCGGCAACGCATTTAACGATATTGCCCTCCCGCAAATACAACCGTATGCACCGAATCGGCTCCTTCAAGAGAAATTGAGTTGCCGCCATGAACATATGGATACATTATGCATAAATTCGACATTCATTCCATGGGCCCAGGACGGTACCCTGAGAATTTGAGCCCACCTCACCGCGTTCCTTAGCGCAATTCTCAATCTGTCGAATTCAATCTGAGTGCGTGCGTATGAGCATTGTATTGTGCCATCTCATATCCTCATCAATTGCTAATGACATTCGTGGGTCTATGATTGTAGAAGCAACATCTATGCCGACTTCCACGGACTGGGTAGAGTACTGTAGGTGCATGTATCTCTCAGGCGTTTTTGTTCTTAACCTACCCCTGTTCACTTTAGGTCATGGAGAATGAGCACGCCCTACATTACAATTCTCTTCTTCTCCCATACTAACAATGCTTCTTTGTTGTACCACTTTATTCCGCTCTAAGCGTAGCAAGGCACTTCCTGCATTCCACGTTGTACATCCTGTTTCGCCCTTCACAACTGAGCTGGGCTTGCAGGGTCAAGATTTCGCGAGACTAGAGCAAGGGGTCGATCATGCAAGAGGTCCGCATAATGTTTTCTACTCTATAGAGTACAGGAAACGATTTTGGTATAGTTGGCCTTTTTCTTTTGCTTTTGTTCCCGAGTTTTTTGTTATAACGCTTTTTCCGCGTCAAGAAAGATAAAAATAATTTACTTTTACAGTGTCGATCACCGTAGAGGGCCGGGCGGGTAGGGTTATGTAAGTATTATCGTGGAACGTTGATAACCAAATCTCTGTGGGGGTTACTTTGCAATTTGCAATAATTGATCATCCGCATATAGATATAGATTATTGAAAGAACAAATCCCACTGGATCTAGAGGCCGATGGAGAATTTCTCCATAATTGAGGCCGTCCGGATAAGCAACTCTGCACAACCTTATCAGCGGTATTAGCTAGATGGCTCTGTGCGCCTGATGACGGCAGTTATGACGGCATCTCAGTAATACTCAAATTGTTGATTTTCACCCATAGTATGGGGGGTATTTAACACCGAAGGCCACTATAATATTACGCAACTGATCGCCATTAGGTTGAGTGAGAACCCAGCTATCAAAATATGGAATTGCAATCAGAGTTCTTAATGGTATTTGCTAGATCGAGCCGCGTAGAAGACAAACCGTCCGATATATGGGGCCACCTTCAGAACGAAGTAGCTGGATAGTGTCAACTTTCTTCTTGATTTGGGAATATTAAGATGTTCTAAACTAATCATGATCCTCGGCAACTAGGTCCTGTTTTGCTTCCTCAGTAATCTTCAGAGCAGCCCTGGTCCACAGTCATCATAATTAACATGTCCAGAAGTGGGCAACAATAGGATGGTAAAGCACCCATGGCTTTTCTCCTGCAGGGACGGCGGCCATACCCACCCACGCCTTTAGGTAGCACGAATACCTACTTTACAAACTAAGGACGTTGTTGCTCTGGTTCCTGGTTCGTTACTCCAAATGTCGATCATACCCACACCCATCTATATATATGATATCCGGCACGCAATGGTAATTAGAAACGCGGGGTACGCGGGTGTTGTCACGTGGTCCTATATCTATACAATATCTATGAGAGGAACCTAATATCCAAATCTCAATAGCAGGCTCAATCATGATCAGCTTTCTAATGAAGGTTTACCAACTTGTGCCCGACCACGAAAACCTTATCCTATAACTAGCTAAGTTTCTGATCATTATAAGATTTTACCGCTGATAGAGTTTTTGAGCATTACCACCGGTAAACACCTACATGTACTCTTGTATCCTGAGCGAGCGCGAGATCCAAGGACGCTACACGTTAACGTTCGGTATTAAATTAGACACTCCGACATCCCTACAAACTCTTCGACTTGTCGTATACAAGAACCTAATAATCTCTCGGCTTCTATTAGTGGAAATCGGGATGTATAATTACTACATATAGGTACGTTCAAGGCCAAAATCATCATGAAATTCATTATTCGCGTATCCAGGTACCACCAGACGGGAACCTGCATTTTATCTGCATGGTTCTACCCCGCACACATTATTGTAGCTTTCATCTCCTGCACAACAATTGGCTGTAGTTTAACAAGTGCGTGGGGCTTGTCAATTTAGAAGCGGAATGTTTTTATCCATTGTAAAAAGGGCTAAAGGTAACATACATATAAATACATGTATATAACACGAGATATTAATGAGCTAAGACTAAGAAGCTGCCAGGTAGACAAGTTTAAAACTAGCTCTGGTACTGTACGCGTAAACCCTTCGTAATCCACTAATAATTTTTGGTTCATGTCTCTGGTTCTATCATACGTGCACCGGGTCGTCACGGGGTGAAATTTATTGGATATACATGAACTACATGTGTATATACTGGAGTGGGATATGGAGATGTATGTATGGCTTTTCAAATTCCCTGTCATAAGATGTCAAATTGATGCGCTTGATCCGCCTTTAAGCGTTATAGCTGGTCAAAACCCCTTTCTAGCTACTATAACTACATGTAGCCCTATTTTGTACGTAGGATATATATATCATGAGATAGTTAAATACATGTACGTAACATGCCGTCTCGTTATTGATTGGTAATGTAGCTGGGTATCAAAGTTTATATAGGAGATATCTCACCTTATTGGTTCTGTTGTTGATCTTCAATCTCGCATCAAGAGACGGGTCAATTCATGTTTTAGTACGAATAACTAATTATAAGCTGTTCGTTGGTTTACTTATCACTCAGGCCGTGTCACGAGCGCTTGAGTTCTTACTTAATCCATTTACAGTATCCACTCCCGTCTTGAAAATTCTACCCAATTATAAAATAGCTACCAATGAAATCATTTGAGTCATGCCAGGAGGAGACTCGAGTGATTGTACCCTTGGAAGACTTCCTGTGGAAATCTAGATTCCACAATCTGAATCTTAACACGGGGGGTCGGTCCAGATTCTAAATGCCAGAAACCTGAAAAGCAGCAATATGGTTGGTTGGTTGGGAGCCTTAAAATTTCAAAGCAGGTTAGGTTGATGGGCAATGATGCCGGCTCATATCATGTCTGTAGGTACATGTGCCTACATGTACATCGACAGGTAATAAGTGATGGAACGCTCTGAGAGTACAAACACCAAATGTTGGTGGCGTTTTACCAAAATAGGTATCCTCTATGTTCCATCACTTAATTACCCACCGCTGTACGTTAGCACATGTCAGCACCCAACCCTTGTTCTATTGTGCGTGTAGATCTGGGCACGGTAACTAAGTACAGCTGCGAGTAATAAGTGATGGAACACAGAGATACCTATTTTGGTAAACGCCACCTTGTTTGTACTCTCAGGGCGTTCCATCACTTATTACCTGCCGCTGTACAAGGAAGTCCAAGCATTAGCCAAGAAGCTTATTTCTGGCGTTAACTACATGTAGTGGGGGTTTTTTTTTTTAACCAAGCGTATGAATGAGTGTGCGGATGATATTGAACTATACAGGTCTAAGGCTGGGGGATAAGATGGAAAATGGAATGGCCAAAGTTTACAACTACATGTACATAAGTATAGTACATGTAGGAGATCGCCTCAACCCCGCGTTAGCCCCACCATCCACCATCCTTTCACCCACACCAATCCAACTTTTCAACTTAGAGACAACCCAGTCCATCAACTAACAAATGTCAAGTGCTTTTCCATCATTGAATAGAATCTCTCGTGAGAGGTTGAGTGCGTTGCTTCTGACAGAACCAACTGACCAGAAGGTTGTTGTTGTTGATGTGAGAGATTCAGGTGGGCTTTTGCAGAGTTTTTCATTCTTTTTCATAATGAATTGGTTGTCAAGACTCTGACTAGAGGGGTTACTCAACAGATCACATCGGTGGTCATATCAAATCTTCGCGTCATGTCCCCTCAGAAACACTGGACTACAGCGCACCAGACCTTGCACGTCAGCTCAAGGGGGCTGAAAAGGTTGTCTTTCACTGTGCCCTCTCACAGGTTCGCGGTCCTAGTGCCGCTATAAAATACCTGCGTGAGCGTGAGAGATTATTCGGAGCAGACTCGACAGCCAGTGTTACAACTGAGAATATTGATGATGACGGAAAATCAAAAGAAAGAGATGATGACGGAAAGGTTAAAAAGCAGGAGGTCTATGTACTCACTGGGGGTTTTGTTCAGTGGCAGGAAAAGTATACTCGGATCGAACCAAGGCTTAGAGAAAGATAAGGATACTAATTGAGCGCAATAGATATGGAGACGATAAAAGACTGACCGAAAACTACAACAAAGAATTGTGGGCAGACGGGGGAAACTACTAGAGTAAGACTAGGCTTGCTATCACCCCCATACAAGACCTTTATAAAATTGACCATGCATATCGGGCAACAGAAAACTTAAGATCTGCATGCAATCTGTGTTAGAGCTGCGGAATACTGCTATTTCTGATTTTCATGGCTAGATATTCTAGCTAGAAGGAAAGATCGAGTGAGCCCATATGTCTTGATGGTGAATGGCATGTCCGATTATTCTTGCAGCCGAATTTGCTGCATATCAGGTTTTGTACCTTGTAATTTTGGAAGATATACTCAACCAACCAGCTCCACGGAGTTGTCTAGAATCATTATTTAGCGGCATGAAACTACCTATCATACCTTACAGTCTATATTTATCAAGAAAAATTACAAAAAAAATCTCTAACGCCTAGCTCCGGTAATACCGTGGTTCAGATATGTATCAGTTCTCAATTACGCCATGTTGACGATGTTTCCCTTAATATCTACAAGTAGATAATTCAGATCTCGCCGGTTGTTGATCTCGCCGGTTGTTGATCTCGCCGGCATTTTGTCTTGTTAAGCAGGTATAGCGAACGTAACACTCGGCGAATTTCCACGTTTTATAACCCCTTTTGACGTGGTCCCCCCTCAGGCGGTCAAACTGTCATGTTCCTCCAGATCGAACTCTTCACCCTCGCGGAAGACGCACTAGCATCCGCAATGCCGGATCGTGCATCATTGCAGGGAATATTACTGGTATGCGACCCAACGTCAAGGACGTTGGGTGCAACACGGGCCACTCTTACACGCTAAAGATCTTTTTGATTGGCGTACTGTGCTGTATTAGCATATCACAATTTGTGTACCACCAATGATTGCGTTCAAATTTCAAAAGAAAACACTAAGGCAGAGAGCCTGATTCCAGACTTCCTGGAGATATTTCCACCTGCATACGTGTATAATTACTGTCTGGTACGTACATAGGGCTTGATGAGCCGGTCACACTCACAAAAATCAGGAAAAAACTTAACCTTGTCTGGGGCTCAAGATATAGCTACTAGTCGTCTCTTATGTTCCTACTAACCTTCTATTTCCAAAAGAAAAGCCCGGCAAGGCTCTCGGCCTCGTAAGAGAGATATGGGAAAACACGGTTAGAATGAAACTAAGTCTAGTAGATCCGAAGGCTGCCGGCGTTTTCACCGATGAGAAACTAAGAACCTTTGTGAAAATGGCCCAATAAACTGAATCAAGTACGTAAAAACGCCCCATGGTGGTTTCCAAGTCTGTCTAGCCGACATCGTCACTTCTATAGTCATCGATGATCACTCGGGCTTTTGCAAAATCGGCTTTATGAAATGTGAGATTGAACGCCAAGGCATAGCCAGTATAACTTTATCACATGTATGTACCCAAATATTTTATATTGAACTAATTTATAAAAGCGTTTACTTGAGCTTAGTTCAATATTAAATTAATCTGAGATGGATTTGTTTTTGGTTTTGTATGTTATTTGCCCACCGTAGTACCCCAAACCCAACCTATTCAGGTGGGCACCAAACCTATGTATAAATTCAATTTGGAGTAACTAAATTTGGAAAGATTCATTCTACTCGCGGCAGGTAAGAGGTACCCGAATATGCAAGTCTTGAGATGTAATTCTTATTGGATTAAAAGAGGGAAATACACCAATGCAGTTCAGCTGCATTTTCGGGTACTTGTTGCCTGTCGCGAGTAGCATTCTTTTATGTGCTGATTGGTAAATCAGTCGCCGGAGTTGTCTTGGCGGGTGGACAGCAAATAAAAATTACACGTATGTACCACCCGTGACCGGGCTGATTTGAAGAATCTAGAATTTTATTAGCCAAATAAAGTTCCCTCAACTATAGGTAGGCTAAGATCTCTTGCATAATCAAGATGATAATTGGCACACAATACCCTGCCTGAGGCACATCTGCTTCAGTTTAATACGGCAAGTGCGAGTAGGTACATAGAGTACTCCAAGTACCCCCGTCTTACGCCACCTTTATACCCAACAGAGTTGTGCCTAGCCTAGTGGCTATATTTCAACGAATTTCAACAAGACACGAGTTTCAGAAGAAAAAAGAAACATTGAACATTGAACATTTCCTACTATGAGAACCTTACTTTAGTGCGCCCGGGTAAGTATGTACCCGTTTTCCAATGGGAACTGGAGCCGCCCGAGCAGGACTAGCAACAGTTGCGTTAATTCTTTCATATGTCAAGCGGTAGAATTCAAAACCCGAAACATGATACACCATTCTAATCAAGAGCTAGGATATAGTATATAGCTCGGTTAATCTAAATAAAAGAAGAAAAAAAAGCACCTGTGTTCAATTGATGTACCCGAAACCAGGTATCTCGGCAGTTGCCTGTAGATCAACGTTGACATTTAGTTGGGTCTGCACGTGGAAATAGATCTTGGTACGTATTGGCATAAACTTTAGGGGGGTAGTAGTTTATAATCGTGATTAATAATGTTGAGAAGGCAGCACGGAGAGGTGGATTATCATTTAATGTGGCTTAGCGTTTTAGACTGGTGTTTTCATTTTTATGAAAAAAACATAACCGCCAAAAGGTTGAGTCATATCACTTACGTGCTAATTCCTTTTCTTTTTCCCTAAAGTTTATGCATCCATCCGGTTGGTAAGAAAACAAATTATACTCCGCTAGACCCGAGCGTGGCCTAAAAAGTAAAGAAAAATATCTCTCAATCCCATCAATCCCAAAACCAAGGTTCAGGACCTTTTGAAACTTCTTAAAGCAATGTACCTACTTTGTGAACCCGAATACTAAAAAGCAATATCCTCTACCAGATCTGACCGGCAGTGAGTAGGATCCCTGGGGTCACTTATATGCATGTGCCTTGCTTATCAGTTTCCCACGTGTGATAAATTACATCTTTGCACATGATGGGTCCCAAAAACCCAACCTGGTTCATGCAATCGCCCGGGAGCAACTTGATCTGCTCCCTCCCTCTCTCCCTTTCTGAGGTAGTAGTGGATCGCGGGTAAGATTCAGATCGAGAAGATCTTACGGGACGGCACACCCTAAGGGAATGTTCGCGGGTCGATCTCCCTCCAGTACTAGCAATAGCGCCAGGGAGAATAGAAGGGGAGTCGAATTGGGAGAAAGGACCCAATTGAGGCGGAAAAAGCAAATAAAAGTCGATCATTTAGGCATGGTGTGTCCTGCATGAGGTACTGTCTGGACTACATGCGCATGTACCGCAGTTTCTGGATTTGCGAATAAGATACATTTTCGGTGAATGACCCCGAGTGATTTTCGGTGAACCAATACAAGTCACTGGAAAACCTAACCCTGGCCCGGTCAAGTATGCAGTATGCAATGTGCTGCAGTGTCGATAATGGGTAATGAGCCATTTTATTTTCCTCGAGTCCTCTCCGTTTACCGTCTTCTCCCGGTTGGTACCGGGCTCAATGACAGTCGTGGGTGGGGGTTACCTGTGATGAAAATCACCCCCATGCGCAAAGTCAATGATTGTAATGTACGGTATAAAATCGAGTGGCTAGCCAATACAATGTACACCTCTACACGTCAATCAACCCCACCCTGTAGAGTATGGAGATCATTAATATGGTGGATGAGGTACAGTAAGTATCTTGACGTCAGCCAGCATACCAAGGCCTAACGTCTGCTGTCAAAGAATCGGTGAGAAGGTTAAAATTGCATCTTCACCGCAGGTGCACATTTCAGCAAAGTTTCAATGTCGGTTGATGACATAACGATATCGACATGGGGAAGCAAAGCCGGAAAGTGATATATCCATACCTGTGCGGTAATCGATATTATATTTGCCTATGCTTTTGCCAAGGGACAGACTTCGAACCGGAGCGTCACATCAAAGCACAGAGCAAGAATTGAAAAAGTCGTAGCGAGCACTGGATATGGATATTTAATTCCTAGCTAGCTGGGATTTACTGCCAGCAGATTTTAGGCATCCCAGCGGCACCTGACCAAGTCCAGTGGATCCGGAATTGTTGGACCGTTATGTGGGGGTCGAACAATAATGCGTACTCCAACCTTCCCAAGCCCGGGTTGCATAGCTCATAGTAAAAAAGATTAGCAGTCTTTTCAAGACTAGAGTACCCTATTGGATCAATGTTCATTGCTCATTCGATCTAGGGCTCACGGTTTAATACCTAACATCGAGGTAAAGTCACCAATGTGTAGAGGCTGGAAAGAACCGAAGGCGAGGCCAAGGTACACCAGCTGGAATAGGATCACCCTTGTGCATTGAATTAAGTGGCTCCGTGAGTTGCATCACTCCTTCGAGCCAGAGAATTGGAAAGTATATTGATCTACTAGAAGGGGTTGCGGGTTAGGGTTGTAGCTCTAGGACTCGGTCTACTAGCAGACATAGGTACTTTGAATTAGCTGCAAGAGGTTGCGTAAACGCCTTCCCTACCCAGTTGACATTCTATCTGTTACTCTTAGTAGAAGTCGTCCCAGCTAAGGCTCGGAATTATCGAGGCTATGAAATTGGCCGGAAGAACGTTAACAATCAGTGGGCCGGAGGTGCATTCTCCTTCATTATACGACTACGTATTGATATCGTGGGGTCGGGGGTATGGGGCTACCATGATCCAGTGCCTAAAGTTATTGGCTATAGAGCAATTTGGAAATGGGTGATTTCGGCGTGGTTTTGCATCCTGGCGGTGATTTATGTCCAGGCGCTGTACCTGATGCTGTCAACTTACTATCCCAACTGTGCATGCAATATTACGATTTCCAAAGGAACTGCTTTTAGCCACATAATATACAAGCATCGCTTACTTACTTGAGGTCTGCCTTGACCGAAGGGTATGACGAAAACATTCATCACCTCTCGTTCTAAGCTACATGTATGCCAGGCCCCACTCGAGACAACATCATCATTTTAAGCTTCACCGTAGCATTTTAAGCTTCACCGTAGCCCCGACAGCTGCCTGAAGTCTATATGTGTTTTTGGACGTTTCATAGCGCCCCGAGCTCCTGCATGAGTGGGGCATGTCACTTCATATCTCATACTACATACATGTATTCATGGCTACAACCTCTCACTAGGTAGGTCGTCTCTAGGTCCCTAAGGATCAAGCCTTATTGTTCTGTTGGCTGTTCCGCATCTATCTCATGTTTCCCGCCCCGTGCTAAGAGGCCTTAGGGGCCCTAGGAGAAGGTCTTACAGTGGTCGAAGGTGAAGGAGGTATACCAGGCTCGCAATGACGCACTGGTATATCGATAGCAGTCTTTTACATTGCGGTTTACTCAACTAACGTCTGCCCTATCGATGATTTAGTAAATGTAATTTGATTAAGCTGTGCAACTATAAGCATAAAGGGGTGAAATTAACTCATAATTTATGCTACCCGAAATAACGTTTATCCAATTATCCATTTATTTTATACCGTGTATATAGCCTCTAACTGGCTGCCCATGCCAACTACATACCTATGCTATCCTAGACATAAAAAAATGAAGGGAAAGAACTTATTATACCGTTCGTCACACATGACATCCAACAACACAAGAAAGCCCTATGATGTCCGGGCTGCTAAAGCGGGCAGATCTCTGGCCAACTATACCAGCTACACATACCGTAATTTCCTCCTAATCTTTTCTCTTCCCCGAGAACCCCCCATACCCGTACCCTCCACCTCTCGTAACTCCCTTGAATCCGCCATACCCTCCTTCCCCGTAGCTCCCACCGCCTGTGCTCGCACCACTAACTCCTCTTACGCCCACCCCATTCCCAATAATTCCCCCTCTGCCTCCTCCCCCACCACCTCTCCGTTTCCTCAACATCACCCCCGCCGCTCCGGCCAGCCCCACGACAATAACCACGACCAGAATCCACACAAGCAAGTTCCCTTCCTCGTCCTCAATTTTCCCAGACCGTAACGATGGCAACTCAGTCGACGCATACCACCTCACCGCAAACCTTAGCGTCAAGGGATCCCCGATAATAATCCTGGTTGACTCTAGTAGTGGGCTGGTGCTATATGCAGTCGCGGAATCAATCACGCCCGGTGAAGAGAGGTGAAAAATCACGTTCATACGGTTTGCGATATGGAGATGGGAGAATTCGAGTTTCCCGGCAAGGGAGAAGACTGTTAACCATAATGCCCATATTAGCACCCCGTTCTTACTCCAAACGGCTCCCCCCATTGAGCTGCTACTACTAGGAACACATACCTAAAGGGATCCACTCGGCCCCTTCCACCGCACCCCCAACACCCACACGTCCCACTTCAAACCCGCTCCCCAGTGGCCTTGCGGGGACACGACACGCAAGTGGCGTATCATGGTGCACATAGAACTCCAACAGATGGAACATCTCGTCCGATAGAAACGGGATCGTACAGTTCAACTCCCTATGATCACGATTGAACCCAAACGCCAACGACGTATTCGTCTCGTTGCATGTCGCGAATGGGCTGTACTGCAGCGCACCGGTGGTGGGGTCTTGGATATGGTCGCCAGTCTCACTTTACAGTGTTAGGAATTGGAGGCTATGATTCTTTTTTTGTTTTGTATGGATGGGCCTCAATAGCAGATGCAGCAATTAACAATAACATACATTGAGCGGCTGAGGCACGACACCTCGATGTGGTCTGCGTAGACGTATTCGACATTTTCAGCCTCCTTGGAGCTGTGGACTACGTGTGCTGTTGCTGATAACAGTAGTGGCAACAAGAGCCTGAGTGTGAAAGGACGTAAACGCATTGTGTGGGGGTGTTACAAACGAGAGAAGCTATCTAGATATATAGAGATAAGGATAAAGCAGGGTGAAGGTTGTGGGGGAAGAGAGCTGGAACTTGGGGGGGAGACAAGGGCCTCTCACTCTCTCTCTCTCTCTCTTTTTTGATATGCGGATAGGTACGTAAGGAGTTCTTTGTCTCTGTACAACCCAGAAATTCAAAAGGGGCCACCCGTCACCACCCCACGAGCAAAGTGACTTCAAGACTTGGCTAAAGAAGGCTAGGCGCCCCTAAACCTCTTTGGAAAAAAACTCAAACTCAAACTCAACCTCACACTATCGGGAATTCACAGCTTGCACATGTTCATCAGCTCTTGTACTTGTACTGAGGCTGGATTTCTTATATCAAATTTGAATTCTGTGATAAAAACATGAAAAAGAAGACAAGCGGAATACCACTTTTGCACCCTTCACCCCTACAAAAACCCTGACACGCTACGTACGCGCGCGCCCTCTGCTCTCGCTCTCTTTCACTCTCTCTCTTCATCTTTTCCCGAACCACCCAATTGCTTTTTATATAATCCCTCCGAAAGAAGCCTCGAAGAAACAAAGAAAACGAGAAAAAAAACCCAATAGGTGGAACAAAAAAGGGGACCGCAAAACACAATTGGCAAAAAAATGCATGCAATGGACTCTGGGGGGAGGAAGAGAAATATCCACGGAGATAAAACAGGAATAAAAACATTGATTTGAAGAAAAGCTACAAATGGGGTACAAAAAAAGACCACCCCTTTCCACCAAAAAAACAAATATAAAAACCCCTATCTAGACTAGTATGTAGCGATAATAGCAGCTCTACCTATCAATGACACTTCCCGGGCCGGGATCCCTCACGCTGCCAGGCTCGCCTGTGGCAAGCTGCCCCGGACGGTTGTAACTCCATCCGGTAAACTGCTGCTGCACAGATTGACTGAGGAAGTCGCCGTCAACTACAGAGTCGGTGGGAACTTCGCTGGTGAATTCTTTGTCGAAGTTTGCCGTGTCCATAGCGTTCACCTAAAGGTTTAATATTAGCCTTCAAACTTCAACCTTCATCTTCTGTAGAGGAAAGTATATAACATACCACATTGGGCCTGAAAGTGGGCTGGATCTTCTTCTGTAGGAGTCTCTTCCAGTCGACAGTCTCAAAGAATCTGTGGGCCTTGATCTCGGAGGCACCGCCGGCACCGAGACGGCGGGCGGGGTCGCGATCGAGTAGGCGGGTGAGAAGCGATTTTGCGTCGCGGTCAATGTCTGCGGGGAACTGAAGCGGGTCCTGGAGGATTTTGCGGTACATCTCATTTGTGTTTTCATCGTAGAATGGAGGCAGTCCAGTCAACATCTCGTAGAGGAGAACACCGAGAGTCCACCAATCTACTGTCTTGGTGTAGCCTTGACCGAGGAGGAGCTCAGGGGCAAGATATTCGGGGGTTCCGCAGAATGCTAGGTGGGGTGTTAGTTAAACCTTCTTTCTGCAATGCAAACTGCAACTAGGGGGGGGGGGGGGTCATACTGTTGGTCCTGTCCTCCTCCTTCATGTTCAGCTTGCAAAGACCGAAATCGCAAAGAGCAATGTGTCCGGTATAGTCGAGCAAGATATTCTCGGGCTTGAGATCACGGTAAATGACGTTGAAGCCGTGAAGGCACTCGAGGGCGCAGAGCAGCTCTGCCGTATAGAATCGCGAGCGGTTGATGTCGAACTTACCCTCGCGCTGCAGGTGATGGAAAAGCTCACCACCGTTAACAAAGGCCAGCACGAGGTAGAGCTTCTCGGGCGACTGGAATGAGAACTTAAGCGGTACGATGAACGGGTTGTTGATCTGGGCCAGGACAGTGCGCTCGGCGAGCGTGTGGTTGACTTCGGATCGGGAGATGATGTGAGCTTTTCGGATGGTCTTGAGAGCATACACTCGCTGCGTATCGCGTTTCCTGGAAAGGGAAACATGTTAATAGAAGAACTGTAAACCGGGATTACTGATATATACATACTTGACCTGCATGACCTTTCCGAAACTACCCTTTCCGACCACCTTCAAGAGGTCAAAGTCATCAATGGTAAGTGGCATATCCTGATTACGCCTATACTCGACACCTATCTTCACGCTTCCCGTCGAATTGCTCAACGCGACCCAGTCCGTACCGCTGAATCCGGGGGCCGGCGGCTCACGACTCTTCTTCGATGACGGCGGGACGGGTTCCTCGAACCTAGGGTTGACACGGCAGCTGCCGAGGAAGAGGTCCTCATCGCGACCGCCCGAGCCTGGGTTGCGCATATAGATGCCGAGGGAGAGCTCAGTGTCGCGACTGACATCGAACTTGTATTGTGTGCTATATCCCGCGAACATTGGTGAGTCAAGGGTACCCGAGTTAGCATTGACGATGACCTGTGTCTTGTCGAACTCGATGACGCAGTATGTGCGGAAGAGCTTTGAGATGTTCCTCTGGTGGCCATGGTGAACTGCAGCGGAGTTATTTGCGGTGCCGGGGCGCGAGCCACCGTGCGAGGAGGAGGATGAGGGCCGCTGGGTATTGTATTGTTGATGCGAAGGCGGAAGGGACAGGGATTTGGCTTCGTGCAGGGTGACGATTAGGAGTCCGGGTTTCACGGTGGATGTGGGGTGGGCATCACCGGGGTTGGTAGAGGTGGAGGTGGGGACGGTGCCGTCGGCTGCGACGAGGGTAGCGGTCGAGGCCTGGGCATTTGTATTTGGAGTAATTGTAGAGGTAGAGGACGAACGGGACTCCTTGGATGAGGGAGTACCCAAATGTGTCTCCTTGAGCTCTGTGGGGCCGCGGGGGGCAGGTTAGCAAGCTCCACTGAGGGGTTGTTTAGCTCGAAATGGGTGTTTACGGGGGTTTGAGGCTCAACAAAGGGATCTGTATGGAGCGTATGTACATATATATAGTCAAATGGGGGTAAAGGGGGTAAGGGGGTAGATCAAGAATAACGGAGGAGGGAATAAGGAATAAAAGAAGAGCCTACTCACGCTTTAGAGATTTTGGCAGCTTCCACGACGACATATTGATGAGTGAAATTTTGATTGTAGGGGGGGGGGGGTTAGTTGGTGAGAGTTGACAGTGGTGGTAGTAAGCTACGTTTATCTATCAATGGTAGATGAACAGAAAGACGATGGTGGGTTAACGAGAGAGGACGAGAGTCTACGGAGGTGATGGAGGGTCGTAATGGTTGTTGATAAAGGAGAAGGGAGAGAATTGAGGATGTGGAGTAGATGAAGTAGATGGAGAGAAGAGAGAGGTAAGTAAAGCAAGTAGTGGCAAGGACAACAACCAGTGGTAGAACCGTGGAAGAGCTGCTGATGGAGGCTTAGAAGGGGGGGGGATACTGTTGATGGAATGAGAGGGGTGGAAAAAAGGGAGAGGGAGGGAGGGAGAGAGAGCGAGTGGTGGGACGGGAAAAGAAGGAGGAGGAAGGAGGAGGGGTTGAATGGGAAAGAAAGGGCTAAGGGGGGGTTGTAGGTAGAGGGAGGAGGTTAAGTGGGAGAAGAACGAGCGAACGAGCACCCTTCGCAGGGAAAGCTGGAAAGCAACCGACTGTGGCGGCGGGAATGGGCAAGGAGGTACACAAAAGGAGAAAAAAACGGTCGCTCGGGGGCGGAGAGAAAGTTCGATTGTGGGGGAGGTCTCATTACTACTACATACCGGTGCTGTACATGTAAGTAAGCACTCTACTGCTGCCTACAAGTCTACCTCACTGCCTTTTCCTTGTAGAGAGAGAGGGGGGGGTTCCGTGTCGGCTCTTTTACTAAGCCCACTCCCCCCTCCTCCCCCCATAACTAACGCCCTTTTAGGCGGTGGTGCATGGGCAAAGAAGGAGCACCGTGCTACGAAAGGGGACCCGGATCTACAGCGTTTCTCAACGGAAAGAGCCTCAGGACCCTGATACCTCCTGAAACAAATTGCTTTCAAGGAGGGGTAAGTTGTCTAGCTGTAGGTTATTTAACTGTCACGAAGGTAGGTAGGTACATGTATGTATGTATCTATTTCAACACTACCCTACTGATCTCAATCTATCATGCTTCCGACAATAGGAACTTAAAATACAAACATGCCCAACCTTGCAACATGATGTTTGTTTGAACCAGGTTCACCAAGAGATTTGTTGAGGACTCACAGTCTAGTCCCTCTAAACGACCGACTCAAACAAAGTCGTCGCCACTGGTACGTATGGAGATGTTTTTAAACTAATTGTTATTTCGGGGCAAGGGCGCCAGAAACATCCCCCCATGCTTCCGTTTTTGATACGTTGCCCCAAAAAGAAGCCAACCCAGCGATTCATCTCCGAACCAAAAAAAAAAAAAAGAAAAGAAAAGAAACAAGACGACGCTCGCTCGTGCCAAGAGTCAATCTCTCAAGTCACTCTTATCTTCTATGGCCAGCGACAAATCATTATGCTGTCCTGTGGGCAGGGCGGCTGTTTTCTTGCACACTAATCATTGACATTGCCTTAAAGGAGGGCAGGGTAGGGGGTAGGGAGGGGGGTTGTCTGGCTGGGTTCGCTTGATACTTATTTAGAACCCCCCCCCCCCATCTCCATCTCATCTCCATCTCATCCCATGTGAGACACGTTTTGTGAATTGGTTAGTGCGTAAGTCTTCTTGGCCGTGAAGGAAATAGGAAATACACTGTCCAGTACTTAGTACCTAGAGTACTTTCCCCAGTGTGACACAGCAGAGGGCGGAGAGACTGGTGCTGAGTTTGGATAGGGATTGCAATACGAACTACTTCCGGAAAGGGGGGGCGTGTATTTCTCCTCCTCCGGCCCGGCCCACTGCACGGTTATTTTCATTTGCCGGAGGTGAAGGTGTAGTCGATATATATATAGCTTTCTTTGATTTATGCTTCTTTCTCTTCGTCTTCCTGGGCCCGTTTCATGAAACATGGTCATTATTTCAATATGAGGCTCTGATTACAAGCCCCTTTTCCGATATCGAGATGTCTGGGTGTTAGTTTGTTTAGCTCGACTGACTTCTGGAACGGTATACTATAGGAGACTTGAATAAACTAACAAACAAACGCCTAGAACAATACCCTCATCATTCTTCTATTCTTATGACCAGCTATCTATCCACAAACAAGGACTAGGGATCTTCAACACCGCCCCAGATTGCGTCACGGATCGGGCGCACCTACCTACGTGTAGCTTCCAGCTGAACCTTCGCTCAACGTCAAACTTTAAGCAAGCCCATGTGCACAGTATGTACGTACATACATAGAGTACAAATCCCCCATCAACCCCCCCCCCCCCTCCAATTCTACAAATAGCCCCTGCCTGCCTCGTAACGTTTCCGCAAGGATATATTGATCATGTTCAAAAGTCGTGTAGTCATGTGGTGGTTATTGTAGCACCAATGAAGCCTGAACCCGGCTGATGCTGATGGCGCAGAACCGACATCCATTACGGGACGGACCGCTACTGTAGAGCCCATTACGTAATACTAGGCATTAATAGTAGTGTCTACCTGTTTTGAGAACGAGTGAGAAGTAGTGATGCAACGGCGGGGGGAGAGGAGTTTGTTTAGGCGCAACAACAACACGTGTAAGGGGCAGCTCTGTAGATCTGTCCTGTGCTACATAACACCTTTGACGAGGCTGTGGGTTTCCCACGTGGAGCCACCGTAAACTGCTGCCCAGCCAGCTTTCAAACATCCAACCCAACCTCGCTCGAGACTGTTTTAGACAACAATATGGACAAAGTTATACCAGAGCTATTACACCTGCGACTAGAATGAACCCGCTAGAACTGTAGGGGGGGAAAGACATGCCATGTCTTAACACAATTATTTGGGGATTCGCTACATGCCACCCTCATCAACCACTATCAAATGTGTGAGAGAGTGTGTGGATGGGACGGCTGAGCAATAGTGCGATTATAGAACCCTAACCCTGAAGATCATCTTCATCCGCCTCTTAACCCTATCGGCCTCTTATCTTCCGGACGTAACCCATTACATCCATGAATTATAAAGCATCTATCCAAATTTTAGGTTCCTATATATAGTCCCCAGTTCTTTGATATTGGAGGAGTTACGACAGCAGTGTACTCGGGTGTTACAACAGCAGACCACTAACTCTCACATGGGCAGTGGATCTCCATGAAAAGGTCTTTGGCTGACGTACTCTATGGGGGTCTTGGAGATAATCGCTTCCCAAGGCCTAAAACTCTATTCGATATCGAGGGCTGCCAATTCTCCGAAGTCAAGCCTTGGGGTAAGCCTGCCTCAAAGGTTTAAATTAGGGATTTACAAAGGCGTAGGCTACCGTCCGAGAAATTTACAAAGTCGACGGCCCCGGACACCGCCATCCTATTTATGCTTATAAATGCCAGTTGCCCCCGATAAAAATCTCTCCAACAGTAAGAAAGCAAGCAAACTTAGAGCCTCTTCAGGGCTATCGGTGGCTTGTTGGCGTATGAGATTAGAGTTTCTACTCGAACCCGCTTGATACCACAAAATATCCCGAGTCCCTATCCAGGTGGAGTATATCTATAAACTTGCCGACAAGAAGCGGGTAGCTACATGTAAATGCTTAATGAGTCCCTGAATTTCTCAAGCGCTCATGTGCTCTCCTGTGGTTGAGAGTCGTACCTCTGTGAGAGCATGGGCACAAAGGGGAGTAGTAGTGGTTGGCTGGTGTTGTCATCCCCGCGTGGGGCAAGAGGTGATGGGGGGGGGGGGTGGTCGGTCAATTGATCAAGCTCTAGTACAAGCCGGGTCATAATCATTTCCCGCCTTAAAACCCTACTCATACCTGACGAAACCCCAATTTTATTCATCCCACCAGATTTTACCTCATCCACTACACTATGCCTTGTCTTCTCCATCTCCTCTTTTTCTTACCGCCACTAGATGCAAGTTTAACTTTTCGTTAGTATTTAAGCTGTGCATCACACAACAAATAGGCAAGCAAGTGCAGTTACCCATCTACTACGTCCATGACCCCCAGGTATTTTGTAGGCTGGAAATATCTGGGCATGCGTGTAACGAACCTCCGAACCCAACAGTGTGAGATTCTCCGTGCGTGTCTCTCCTCTTAAAGCAAAATTTGCAAGTGCGCCCCCCTATAGGGCTGGACGCGGCAACGTTGAAATCCCCCCTAACCAATAGTCCAGAGATTGCGTACTTAAGTCAAGCGTCGTGGCAAAATAGCTCACGTGGTTTGGGATCGAGAGCCGGGTCATAAAACAGTCGGCTTCAATTCACGGCGGCCAATATAACGCCGCTACGACCCTAGTATTGACCTCTAGTTGGCTCCTCTTGGCCACATAGCTCTACCATACCATGGCCCGGTTGAAGCTTAATACCAGCCAAATTAGAGCCTCTGTGTCAGTCAAAAGTATATGGTTCTACCAATGTGCTAGGTTAACTCTTTGCCCTTTATGATCACTTCTTGTTACCAAATGCTGAGAACGGGCGTGTATCGTGAGGGTCTTGGTGTGCGGGTTGTTGGGCGGGTTTGTAGCTGAGATAAGTACGTTGGTTTAAGAATTTGAGTTGCAACTGACTAGTTATCGAGCTCATTATGGGAAAACATAGGTAAGAGATATTAGGGGTAGGGTGTTGAATGTCGTGGTTTCCCGATGTGGTTGCTGATGGTGGAGAATGGTGTATCTGGTTGAAAGACGGAAGTGCAATAGGCGGCCCATAGTCCACCACCCGCCATAACCCTAGCCCACTACCACTCACCCTCCACCCACTTCGCCCCCACTTGCCATCATGATCGGGAGAGAACCCCTCTATCTAACCCTTCTAGTAGTACTGGAAATACACACATAATAGGAGCCATCTAGCTAGATAGCATTCCTTCGTGTGTTTTCACGACTGGGGGCTGATAGTTAACATCCACACGGTATTGAACCTAACCCTCACCTCATGAACCTCTTTGCTATGGAAGCGCCTTTTGTGACCTATTTTAGTGTCTCCACAGTCCCTGAATATCTCGATTTTCCGGAAACCACCACGCTATTAGGGGCTATTATGTCCCCGTTTTTACTACGACAGGCCAAGGAATATGGCTATAGCTCTCTAGATACTGTCTACGAAACAGCATGGGTGGATCATGATTTATCACTCGCCTGGACTTCATACAGCTGCCATGGCGATATCAGGTCACAATTGGCAATTCTGTTCGGCTACTAGAAAAACCAATGCAGATACGAGAATACAAAGGTCCAATACATTCACGAGCAACGAACACTCAAAGAAAAGGACCTTTGAAACCTGTCATTTCATAACACACCTGGCCTCATGTAGAGAGACCAGAGTAACAGAAACTGAGGCAATCTTGAAACCCCCAATAAGTGTCTTGGCCGTGACAGCTGTAAAGAAAGTTTTTTACTCGTCTATATCCGAGGCTTTGGGAATTAGTATACAGTTTCAAAACACACCAAGTTCTTTCACCTCGGCTGATGTGGGTGCCAGAGATTCACGAAATCTCACTCGTTTGCTCCTTTCGGCTAATTGTGCCAGGTACATACATAACGCAGACACATGTGAAATACAGCCATTTACATTGGTGTAATTATGCGAGCCGTGAAAAGTCTTTCCCGCTCAAAAATGTGAGGGACGTGATATCACATTCAATTGATCTATCTACACAATTGAGAGTTAATTATAATGTTTGTCGGTTTGTGGGGAATTACAGACAAGGAATTGATTGAGACTATATCTAAAACACCAGCTATACAGCTTTCTACTCGTTCGATCTATAGGCCGGTACTGTGGGTATTCATCCTTTCATATTGTATGTATTGGAGCTGGTACATACATATACAAGATGAATAGATACATGTAGATTAAAGAGCGGGATTTTTTTATTTACTCTATTCTAGAGGACAGACATATCCCTCGATTCGTTTCAGGCGCGATTACATAAACAACAACTGGACTGAATGCATCCAATTGCAATCTAATCCAAACCAACCAACCAACCACCGTTCACCATTTCATCTTCTGGTGTCAGCCTCTCTCTCTCTCTTCCTCTCATCTCTAACGAACGAACGGACAGAGGCGCGAGAAGAGAGACAGACAGGTAGGGTTCAGGCAGCTCATTCAACTTACATCCTATCTCTCCTCTCTCTATCCCCCTCTCCCCCTCTCCCCCCCCACCACCTCTCTCTCTCTCTCTCTCTCTCTGCCAATCAATCCATTCGTATCTCAGCCACCTGAGAAGGAAGAAAGCAAGCCCCACGTAGGTCTCGTCCATCCACATCCAAAACTGTGGATCTTGCCTTACCTATTTACTGCGCATACACACACACACATCCCACATTCAGCCAGCATCATACATACAGAAGATACAGAGACTAAAGTGCCTCCTCAGCAGCAGCAGCATTAGAGATAGCTAGCCAGCTACGCCTATCTACATACGGTAGATAGACACACACAGACAGGCAGACATCCTCGCACATCAAACGCCGCCATCCCGTCCGTCCAATCCACACTCTTCCCTCCACCCCCCCTCTACCACTCATTCAAACCCTCCCCCCCTTTCCTCAGGGAGCCCCTAACTAGCTCCAAATGTACGATTCCGCACGGGACTGCTTCACCGAGCAGCAGGTTGCAGAGCAAAAAGCACTTGCAGCCGAAGCCGCAACCCGAGCCGACCAGGAGCGCGAGCCCCGCCGCCGCATCAGCACTGTGGGCGACCTCCTGAGCCCCGTCGACGATGCTGCCTCTGCCGCCTCTGCCTCTTCTCCCCCGACCACATCTACACCAGCCCCTAGCAAGCCCTCCTCATCCTCACCACCCACTACCGCTACCACAACAACAACAACAACAACAACAACAACCACAACATCGAGGATGCCTGACACGCACTCTGCCCCGCTAAAGCGCAAAGACCGCGAACGCGGTGGGACCCCGCCCTCCCGCGACAACGATGCCAAACGCCGGCGTGGTAATTCCCCATACCGCGACAACGATGCCAGACGCCGGCGCGGTAATTCCCCATACCGCGACGACCGCCGACGCCGCCGTGACGATGACAATACCGGAAAACGTCGGCGTGTTGACGGCGGTGGCTCTGGGCCCTCCCCCGAGGAGCGGAACATATATGCCCCTCGTCGCCGGTCACGTTCTCGGTCGCCCCGTGGCGGAAGACAACCGTATCAGCGGCGTCCAGTCTCCCCCGGTAGCCGGTACCGGTTCCGCTCGCCCCCACCACTAATTCCCCGGCGTGACCCATCGCCCCCCCCTCAAGTTCGCGACACTTCTCCCCCGCGCCAGCGAAAACGCCCCGGCCAGAGTGCCCGCTTCACCGAAGCCGAGCGCGAGGCACACCGCGCTGCCATCGCCAAACGAGAAGCCGAAGCCGCCCGCCTCGCAAAAGAGAGTATCCAAGCCCGTGGCGTCAACGAGATCGTCAAAGCCCATTACAACGACAAGCCCGAGCTCGGTAAGACTTGGCGCGAGACCCAATCCCAAATCAAGGGACTCCGGAGTTTCAACAACTGGGTCAAGTCCACTATTATCCAAAAGTTCTCACCTAACGACGGCTTCGACCCGCGTGCCAGCCACCACAACAGCGAGCGCATCTTCGTCCTCGACATGGGCTGCGGCAAAGGCGGCGACCTCCTCAAATGGAAGAGCGCTCCACAACCCGTGGAGCTCTACGTCGGTGTTGACACCGCCGACGTCTCAATCGACGATGCCCGTGAGCGCTACAATCAGATGCGGGGCGGCAACCGCCGCGGCGGCCGACCGCTCTTCGACGCCCGTTTCTACGCAATGGACTGCTGGTCGCACTGGATCGGCGAGCTGCCCCTCATCAATGATATTGGGGCGGACCCAAACGTCGGCCCCGGGGCCGCAACCCGCTGGAGCAAGGGCGGCGGCTTCGACGTCGTCACAATGATGTTTTGCATGCACTACGCCTTCGAGTCCGAGACTAAGTGCGCGACGATGCTGCGCAATGTTGCTGGAGCATTGAAGAAGGGCGGGCGCTTCATTGGCACGATCCCGAGCAGCGATGTGATCTCAGCGAGGGTCCGTGGGGAGCATCTGGACCCGGAGAAGAAGAAGGAGGTGTTGAAGGAGGAGGGTGAGGACGCCGAGTGGGGCGTCCAGGAATGGGGGAATAGCAAGTACCGCGTGAGGTTTGCCGAGCCACCGCCACGAACGGGCGTGTTTAGGCCGCCGTGGGGGTGGAAATATAATTTCTTCCTGAAGGAGGCGGTCGAGGAGGTCCCGGAGTATGTGGTGCCATGGGAGGCGTTCAGAGCGTAAGTTTGCCTACTGCTACCCAGGATTGGATAGACCTTGGGGTGAAGGATGGTGGCTAATAGTCTATTGAAATGTAGAATTGCGGAAGACTATAGCTTGGAGCTCATTTATAAGAAGCCCTTTCACGACATCTGGCGCGAGGAGCGCGAAGACCGCGACCTTAAGGAGCTGGCGGAGCGTATGGGTGTCGTAGGCCGCGATGGTAGCTTCGCAATTGATGATGAGCAGTGGGACGCGTGCGGGCTCTACTTGGGATTCGCGTTTAGGAAGATATAGTGTATAGGATTAATTTATGTTTTAGCGTTTTTTGTATTTCTCAACTATGAGGCGGGGGTTGGATCGGACTCGACTATGTGGGGATTTTTTATTGCTACAGGGGGGGGGGCTCCGAGCAAAGGCAATCATTGTATTCTTTATTTTTTTACTTTTACCCCTTTATTCTGGGATTGGGGGCAAAAGAATGGTTTGATATTGGGCGGGCGGCGGTGTGATGCTCTACTTTTTTTTTTTCAGTGCTTTCATTGATTTAATGGGTGATACTGATACCGGTTATTGGCAGGTTTTTAAAAGTACTATTTTGGATAATCAATCCCAGCTGCCTGTGCCTGTGGTGAGCACGTGAGTGAGGATGGTCCCGAGTGAGAGTTTGTGATTCGTTTGTGTGTGTGGGGTTATCATTGGCCCTGTTATTGGTTATTTGCTATTCAGGGCCGTGAATAAAAGGGACGCTTAGACTATGGTTGTGACTTTGTGCCACTGGAGGTTGGTGGGGGGGGCTCTACTCCTTAAATACCCCCCTCCATTCCAAGCCCTAACCTAACTTGCTTCAGTTATGTTACCCTGACCGCCAGAACGGGATTTGGTGAGCGGTAATTACATAAACTCAAGAGTTGATAAGAGAGAGTGAAGAAGCCTCATGGAGGGTTTAATCTGGGTGTTGGGCCCAATTGCTCGTGCAGGGGCCGGGGCCGGGGCCGGGGCCGGGTGTCCTTCTTTCTTTCCTTCGGAGAATTAAGGAGCGGCTCATTGCATCTATCGTTTTGGATAGACTACATACCTACCACGGCGGTTTCTACTCCTGGGGGTTGGACAAGTTGATGGGTTGATGGGGCTTTTGTGAGGCACTGGAGTTGGTCTCTGGCTTGCTAATATAGACATGGACATGGACTGAAGAGCGGGCTGATTAGCTTGTGTACTTGCTCTGGGACACAGCTCATTGATATCATGTTATCTATTTTTAATAAATATAGACATATCTTCCCTTTCATGATTTTATTACCCTACCCCACCCCACTCCACCCCACCCCCATCCCGTCCCACATGGCGAGAAAAGAAAGAAGAAAAAAAAGGACAAAAAACACTGCAAAAAAAAAAAAAAAAAAAAAAAAAACTCCAAGACCGAAAAAGAAGAAGAGGAAGTACATGTAGTAATATTGGCGCTCTCCTTACAACAAGTCCCTCTTCCTCGCGGTCCTCGTGTAGTTTGCCAATCTCCACTCGTAGTCCGCATCCTTGTTATCCACAGTTCCCAACCTCAGCTCAAACAGCTTCATCTCCATCCTTGGCCCGACCTCGGCGAGCTCCACGGAGTTGTACCCGGTCTTGACATAGACGTGGTGTCTCATACTGATGTAGTCACCCTCCGTGAGGGCAAACGTCACCACCCTGCTCCCCTCCTTCATGCGCCCCGCCTCTCTGGGGGGGAACAGGTGCTTCAGGATCTGCACGACCCGCTTCCCCAACGGCGTGGAGAAACCCTCGAAGATCAAGTGCGGATAGCTCTCGCTGACGGTCCCGCGGCTGCTCCCGGGGATGTCATGGCGCAGCACAACATTGTGGAGCGAGAAGAGCGCTGTCGGCCCGTGCGGGAAGTGCGAGATTGTGAGCGACGTTGGGGTACCGCGGTGCTCGTGCAGGAGGATGAGGTCGCTGGTGCTCGTGGAGTGGCACGAGCTGCAGAGGAGTGGGAGGATGGTGTTGCCGCGGTTGAGGCGGATGGAGTTTGGGAGGAGGAGGCGGATCTCCTTGCTGAACTGGAGGAGGCGGCTGGAGGGGTCGCGAGAGGTGGTGATTAGGATCTTGGGGTCGACGATGCCCGAGAGGGTGGCGTATTCGTCGTCGAGGTTTTCGGATTCGTCTTCGTCGGCGTTGGGCGTGCGGGACTCGTCGTATTTGTAGTCTTTGCGCAGTTTGGCGTCGTTGGCGATTTCTTTGGAGAGTGGCTATGGGGGGTGGAGGTTAGTGGGGTGCGTGATGGAGGTGGTGGGGGGAATGAACCTTTCCACTGGCAAGAGCGGCTTTTAAGGCAGAGCGCTTTTCGGCGATCTGGGCATCCTGAAGCTCAAGTTGTTTACGATAGATAAAGTCACGCCTAGATGTTAATAGCAGTTGTCAGTACGGGGTCTAACATTTTAAGGGTGCTACTTTCTAGAGATTACCTTTCGCGGGCATTTCTTCGGAGCTGCGATTGAATGTGTTAGTATTATACGCATAGTTCCTAGTCAATTGAGTACTCACCATGATTTCTAGCTGTTATTAATGCTTTCGTGCAGTTATTGATGTTGGTCTGGTAGCAGTAGTATAGCAGTAGTGGAAGGTTGAATCTGCAATGCGGCTCAACAGGAATTTTCTGCAACCCACTTTAGTGTGTTTATTAGTGGTGGTTGGTTGTAACCTAACCCTTAGCCAGAGCAGACACCAACTATCACTCGACCAAAGTATACGAATATTGAGACAGAAAAGGTACTGTGCATATCGAGTGAGTTTTGTATGTACGGGGCCCTCCAAGCCAATCTACTTATTGCCTGTTCAAGCATAGTCAAATTGCTACAAACTACAATGTGGTAGCATTGGGCCCCGCGGTCGTGGCTAACCGGGCCTAACAAGAGTTAATATAATGCTTACACACATGAACCTCCAAACAGTAACCAAACGTACATGTAAGTAGTAATGCGGTGTATTGTAATATCTGCGTTTTGGAGAGTCCACTTGGAGAGGGCACATCCCTACCCGTGGCTGAAAACCACCCTCCCCAGCCACTCAAACCCTGCCCGCACAGCCACCCGGAGCAATCAGGATCTCAATGACCTGACCTGACGTCGAAGCCCTCCCCATCCGCCCGCCCTACAATTCCATCCCATTCACCTACTCTCATCTTTACCAATAAAAAGAAAAAATCTCTACTCACAATGTCCGGAGCTGCCGCCCAAGCTGGAAAGTCCGTCCTCGCAAAGGGCGCAAAGCGCGACCCTGAACTCTACGTACGTCTTCGTTCTTCCCCACTACCGCTCCCCCCCCCCCCCCCCCCTTCCCGGGGGGACGCCCGAAACGGTTCAATGCTGACTTCTTGGTCCCGCAGATCCTGATGGCGGTCATGTCTGGCGCCTTCGGCCTTGCCGGGTTCTACTTTGGTAACCGTACCGTACTGATTGGTTTGTATCGTGATACTGACTGATGGGTGGTACACAAAAAAAGGCCGCAAGCCCACCCAGTGCCCGCGAGAACTTCAAGTATGTCTGTCTGTCCGGATGAGAGGATCGCGGGGTGCTAATGGGGGTGCGGGTGGATAGGTACAGGTACCACCCTGGCGGTGATTCCCGCAACCCCCCCAAGGATGCGCCCAGCGCTTTGCACTCGGTGATTATCCCAAACGTCAACTTGCCGAAGGTATGAAACCTCCACCCCATGTTCGGTCTGTGCTGGAAAGAGGGTTGCGGGGCTAATGTGGTATGTGTGCGGTAGGAACTCCACGAGAAGTACAACAAGTGGGGCAAGGACGGATACTAAGCTATCTCATCCAATCTGGCCGGCAACAAGATCAACGCAATAAATGCATTGGCTTCCCCTCCCCCCATTTTTTGTCGCGTTTTGACTCTTTCTTGTATACCAATTGTGCGGTGTTGTGAGTTGTATAGAGGAGTGGACTGATTGGTTTTGTAAGTAGGTGGGGTAGTAGGGAGGGTATCATGAGTGCTTTTTTTTTTCTGTTGTCTTTTGTCGGCGGGAGGGTTATCGGATTAATCAACCATAGCATTTTTTTTTTCACATCTTGAATCCATAGCAGCACAAGAAACCACCAAAACAGAAAGGCGAAAAAGAAAGCGTGAAACATGGAAAGATGGTACCCGCTTAATGATATCTCGAACTACTTTAGCAACATAACTCCAATACTGTTTTGCAGTAGCAACCAACAAACCAGGAAAAAGAGATAAATTAATGAGAAAAAGAACATAATCCGCCCTCCCCCGCCAGGGTTTCGGGGGATGCACCCGCCAGTCAACAAGCCCCCTCTCTTTTACTATTTCCCCATCACTCATGCTCGTCTATTCATTAAATTACCGTATGGTATAGTAGCACGCCTAGTCTAGTTCGCGAGGATCATCTTCACGAAGTCCATGTAGTTGACCTGGTCTCCATGTATATCCATTCCCTTCAATAGCTCGTCAACCTCCTCATTTGTGAGCTTCTCTCCGAGAGATGTAAGAACTATCCCCCATTTATACAAGTTAGCCACAATCCATTCCTTCCGCCTCGTCGCCCAAACCACCCCCCCTCGTTTCCCTCCTAAATCTCAAAAATGGGGACAAAAAAGGAACAAACCGTAGCGCAGCTCTCCAACACCAATATACCCTGTGAGGTCCTTATCAAACACCTGGAACCCACGCACAAACTCGTCGGGCTCTCCCGGGTCACGGAAACCGTTAGGACGGTTGAGGATCTTGAGGAATGACTCAAAATCCACTGCATCTTCATCAGCTACCTACAGTTCCACGGGGGAGGAGGGATAACTCACAGTCTCCCTTGGCGGCAGAGTTGTGGATCAGGTCTTCGACTTCGGCGTTCGTAGGGTTCTGGCCGCAAGCGCGGAGGAGATCCCCAAGCGAGGTGAGAGGGATACGGCCGTTACCGCGCTTGTCGAAGAGAGCGAAGGCTTCTTTGTAGTTTGTGGTTGCCTGTACGGGGTGGGGGGGATGTTAGGTTAGCTATGAGTTCGAATAGGGGGGGGGGGGTGCTTGCTGTGGAGGTGTGGGGGAACGGCGGCGGGGATATACCATTTTGAATGAAGTGTAGAGATTATGGGAGTTTGGTGGTGAGTTAGTCTGGAGATGGAGTTTTAGATGGGGGTGAGATGGAGGGGTGGAGGTGTTGATAGTGGTGGTTGTTGTGTAAACAGGAAGGGAGGAAAACGTGTGTCCCTGTCGAGCGAGACAAAGCTCGCTAGTGGGGTGGGAGGTGATCGTCGACGCTTGGTTACGCGGAAAGGGGAAGGTGTAGCCGCATGCAGGAACTGCTGCGATTCAACTCAGCCAGCACCTATCGTCGTGGCAAAGATATCTACTTGGCTTAGATGGTAGTGATTATTAAAGAGCTTGTTTCTAAAATATGTGCCTACGATAGGTAAGGGAGTAGCTATGCACTCACGATGAAGAGCTCCTAGGCGTAAGTGCAGTATTCCCGAATATATCGGGAACTAGTATAGTAGGCGCAAAAAAAGCCGTTATCAGGAGACGTTGGGTGCTTGAATTAGCCCTCTGAGCACCAGTACATGTAGTTTTTAACCACACCAACATACAATCTGCACAATTAGAGACTACATACAAGGATACCGACGGCTGGAAGGCCATGTAAAGAGAACAAGTTAAGACTGGCTGATTAGTGAAAACCGACCGGCTAACGTTAACAACATGGAAATTACCAGGACCCACTCAAAAGGGGTTGGACAAATTAAAGAATATCGCCCGCGAGAGCATCATGGTAATGCCACAGCGGGGGGGGGGGGGGGGGGACAATGACATTATACTCTTGACGACGTTAATATCGACGTATGGACGGACCCATTGGGACACATACACCCTCCACTATAAAAGATGCCTCTATAACACACAAACCAAACCAAACGTAGCTACATGATGTAAACCAGCAGTGAGCTCCCAGGGGGTAGGATTTATCGTAGCCTTCGGGTTGCATACATATCGCAGGTGAACTTTCGGGTCGAGTGATAATCGGTGATCAATGGCTGACACATGATTGATACTTCATACAGATCATGGATCCGGAGCTCCGACGCATATATCCGGGTCAGAGAGCCATAAAGAGCAGTCCGGTGTTCCCCTGACAGGCACCACAGTTTACAACGACTACATATAACTGGACTTATGTGCGAAGGCGGTTGCTGGAGCCCCTTGTGGCCGCTACCTGCAGCGCTGCAGAACCATGGTTAAGTCTACATAAGTTACCCATTGATTGATATACTGGCTCATCTGTCTCTGTTATAGACTTCAATATATATAGTTGTCGGGATTGTGCTTGTTAACTTGGCTCTAGTCCCTAGCAAACACTTTCTCTTTTCCTTACCTATATGATGAGCCTATTTATTTCGGTTACCACTTTCATAATACAACTTCGGCCACAGCACAAAACAACGACACTCTAATACTCTGTTTTCACTTTTACTACCGCATCAAGATCACACTCAGAGAACACATAACTTTTTTAAAAAGGTTTTATTATTACTAGAAGGGGGGAGGAAGGGAGGGCTAAAACAAGCCGAAAGAAAAAAGCCTTCTTTCCTCTCCCCCTCCCCCCACACACAGGCACATAAAACAAGTCGAAAGAAAAAAGGGATCGCAAGGATCCCTTTTTTCTTTCGATTCTACCCCGCCCCCCGCACGCACACAGTAAAACAAGTCGAAAGAAAAAAGGGACCACAAGGATCCCTTTTTCCTCCCGCCAGCTCTCTCCCCCGCCAGGTTTCTTTTCCGTATTTACCTTGCCCCAAGGCACAGGTAAAACAAGTCGAAAGAGAAAGGGGGGGGGCTAGTTTGATCACCCCCCTCCATTATCTATCCCCACCCCCCAGAACCCTCTCGGCCACCACCCACAGGCACACAGAATAAAACAAGCCGAAAGAAAAAGGGATCGCGCAGATCCCTTTTTCCTAGCCGACACCAGACGTCGTACCCAGCCACACGAGGACTGGGTAAAACAAGTTGAAAGAAAAAAGGTTCCAATGAGGGCTTTTTTTCTGTCCCCTCAATGGAACCTGTTTGTGTGGTGGCCCCGCGGCCAAGTCGTCGTCGGAGGAGACAGAGGAGGAGGAGGAGGAGGTCGAAGGAAGGCTGAGGCGAATTGAGGTGTCCGTGGACAGCTCATATGGAGAGGTATAGAAAGCGGGGCTTTCGTGACTCTTGTTCGTGGTCTGTGGATAAGGGTATTAGCTTTTATTTCCTCTGAGTAGATTGCTAGCTGGGGGGGGGGGGGACCTACAAGAGCGGCTGGTTCCAGGGAAAATCGATCCGTCTCATGGGAAATCGCCGAAAAACGAAGCCTAGAGGGCAACGGGACCGGGTTGGTTGGGCTGGTCGGGCCTGGGGGCTGCTGTGGGTGGCGAGAGTCTGGGTTCGGGGCGGTTTGACACCCAGGCCGGGCAGCAGCAGCTCGGTGTGCGCTCTAGAGGGAGGGTGGGTGGAGTTGGTGCACTGGTGCGGCGTTGAGAGAGAGTCCACGCAAGGATGTTGGTAGGTTGTCTCTTGCAAACGGTTTTCGGGGCTCACTGGGTCTGTGTAGCTCTCCACCATGCACTCTCGCCTCACAATGCAATCGATCCTTGGCTTAGCGATTTCCGGCTATCAAAAGGACCTTCTCTATTGCATTCTATGGGCGAGTGATGGCGTATGATTTCTCTTGAGGGAGATGTGTTGCTGCTAGAGAGCTTGGGTAGATACTATCTTGAAGCACACCGATTAATGTGGTCTTCTTTCACCGGATCCGCTTTGTGAACGTGGTAGGGGAGCTCTCCTATCGGGCTAAATGTTAATGGACTGTCAGTTATGCGGCCGTGGGTATCCGGGTGGAGGTTCAAAGATATGATGAGATCTTAGAAGACGAAAATTGGTATGGGGTGAAGGAATGGCGTCGTATATACCATGAGGATATATTATGTATCCTACATTCACATCTTTTTACCACAAGAGAAGGACATGCCTTTTGATGATAGATACCTAAAATACATGTAGCGGCTGATCAATTGAGCACTTAGGGGCCGGGACATATAAGGAATGCAGGGGTGCTAATATATATAACATACAAAATGTATCAGAAAGGAGAAGCCACGGGCCACAATCATAATCAAACACTCAGGCTTTGGGTGCTACGTCACATGGTACGCAGTGTTAGTGTTACATGAAAGGTCCTGGCTCGTGCGGTCAAATACTAGCACACTAGCCCATAGCAGATATGCACATGAAGTACTGCCTATCTTTCAATGAAAAAACCCTGGGAAACTAAAACCATTCTCTAGACAAAATACTAGTCCATGCCTGATCAAAAGTCAGGACGGATTATGAAACTGTACCAGCAGTGAATAGGACGCAACCTTACCGATCGATTGACTACAGACAAGAGAGATGTCTTATGTACCCGTATAAGCCTAGACAGTCACATATGTGTGTACTCGAATTGTCCTAGCCACCTGGTTGACTACAATGTCATATCACAATATGAACGGATACAACAACAACCGAGTGATACCCTGTGATCGAGTGATAGATTATGGGGAACTGGAGGTCTAGCTACCTAACTACATGTATATAAGCCCCAGGAATTTGTTTTTAAAAGAATATGATTGATAGATTTCTTTCTCTCCCCCCTTCCTATTAGTTGTAGCTATCGATTAATCCCAATATTGACAGATAATAGGATATGGACTGCTCGAAATAGGCAGTAGGATCGTCAAAAGGGGTGAGTTGATTCTCTGATAATTATCCAAAGTGGATATCGTCTTTCCCTTTATAGTAATCAAAATAAAGAAAAATATCTGTATAAGGAAAAGCGACGTCTATAAAGAGAATACAAAGAGATAAAGAAGTAGTGATTCGTCAGCTTCTTTATATGGAGACATTCCAGCAAATACTGCTAACCCCAGAAAGGCAATCCGCTACTAGCTCGTCAATATCCAAAACATACGAACCCCACTGATCAACTCTACAAGATAGCCCAGCCCATCATATCAACAATTCCTTCAAGTCCCCGAGGTTAGTCCCCGAGGTTAATTACAAGATACAGGCCCTCCCACATTCATCAACCCCAACATACATGTATTTATAAACAACAACACATACATGACGCAGCTCTTCATGCAACCAGCCGGGCCGATCAATATTGAGAATTGCCCCCTAAACAGGCCGACCACATTTCCAGGCGCTGGTGGGTGGTTCGGCGGATGATGTGCCAGAGATGCGTTGCCAAGAAATAAAGGGCTCATAAACTACAACGACACAAATAAAAACATCGTGGCGTGGCCTAGTGGTAATACACTGGGTCTCGTCATATGACCACGACAGGTTCAAATCCTGGTGGGAGCAGTGATGAGAATGCCCAATATGGTAGCGACGCTCTTGAGGGATGAGTACTCACTCACGTAAGTCTTTTGTTGCCGAATTTCTTTATTTGTTAATTATTTTTTTAAGCCCCGGAGCGGTCCTTGGGTGCTCTGTATGGTTCGGCGGGTGATGTGTGCCAGAGACTAGGGGTTACCACCTCGCGACCGCAAGTGTAAGTTTAATCCTCTAGGACTCATAGCAAATAATATCATACCGCTGGCTAGGAGTTGTTTATGCTCCCATTCGCCTTGCTTTAGCGCTAGATATTTTGCTATGTAGGGTGTAGGCGCCGCTGACGCTGACGCTTCCGATTGGGCGCTACAAGACTCCCTTTTTACTGAATCGAAGACCGTTGCAGACCCATTATATAGTATTCTCCTGCCGTGATACGCCACAGCTTCTCCATTTGGAGTGCTTTCTTCATATGCGAGCGTCGTGTGAAACTCCGCAATCTCCGCAGCCCATCCTTTATCGCTTGATTCAGGCATCGTGATGCCTATTTTGGTGCTTTTAGCGCTGGAGGGCTCAAAACCTGAGGATATCGGCGAAGTAGGATAGTGAATTGATTCTATCCGATCAATGGGTAAAGCCCCTGTTTATAGATAGATGGGAATAAAGACCCATACGGGGGGTGGAGGGATCATATCTCGGATCGGATAGGTGGGTCCGGATAGGGAAGCTATCTTCCCGGTTCGGAAGGAAGCTGATGGGTTGTCTTTCTTTCTCTGGAAAGAAATGTCCAGGGTAGTGTAAATTACGGGTTTGGTGCTCACGGATTTGGTAGTCATGGGGTTTATATATATATGGCAGCCACGTATGGGTTCGCAACCACCACGCGTGGGTTTGATCTTGGCCATGTACGCTTACAGCTTGGTATAATCCCAGATGTTTTGATGGGTAAAGAAAACAAAGCCTGCTGAGGAATTGCTGAGGAGCTGCTGAGAAAGGGTAGCGATGGTAGTAGTAAAAGAACCATGCCGGCCGGAGAGGTTACGTTTGCAGTCGGGGTTGCGGAGAATGTGTGAGGTTTCAGGAAGTTCAGTCATCCCAGCCTCACGGACAAAAGCTTCAACAGTTTTGATTAAAGTTGGGAAAGAAGATCTTCTCGTCAGAGGTGGCGGTGGCGGTGGAGGGTAATGGGCAATGGACATAGGATGCACGGATGAAATGTGGGCAGGAGCTTTTGGGTTTTCATAATTGAGGCCCTGTTGAGAAAGGGTAGCGATGGTAGTAGTAAAAGAACCATGCCAGCCAGAGAGGTTTGCAGCCGGGGTTGCGGAGGTTTCAGGAAGTCCAGTGTCCTAAAGTCGGACCAAGTCCATTCCACGGACAGAAGCTTCAACAGTTTTAATTAAAGTTGGGAAAGAAGACCTCCTCGTCAGAGGTGGCGGTGGTATCAGGTAATGAACAAGGACGTAGGATGCATGGATGAACTGTGGGCAGGAGTTTTCGTGGTTGGGGCCTGGGCTCAGCCCGCCCATACACTCGGAGGGGGGGGAAAACAAGACAGGCAGTAGTCGCATTTGGCCTGGGTGAACATGGCCAAGATAGATCTTATGCATGCATCAGGCGGTGCAGCGGTCAAGGAGCGCGCCCTGCAAGAGAGGCAGATGTTACGTAGATCTCGAGCTAAAACTACAACCGCTTCTTAAAGCCGGCCGCGGGCCACCGGCACCCGCAGCGTCTCTGTACCACTACGCGCGCCCGACCCCGTCAAGCTAGCGGGGCGCCTCAACCACCAACCACTCACTACAGGCCCACATGAACTACAATCATCAACTATGACTCGCCCGTCGAGTGACACGCGGTGATGCGACGGACAGGATATGCCGTCGCGTGGTGGATACGCTGGAGAAACAAAAAAAAGGGCCCCAGCATGCAGACTGTGGATCTGGGATTGGGACCTCATGGACACACGTCGCCATGTTTGAGCTCCTCATGCTGTGCCGGCGGGGCCGTATCAACACATACATAAGTATCTGGTTCGCTCGCTCACATCATACCCGGAAGGAAAGATGCGCGCAAATATATAACTAGGGCAGGTGGAAAGTCTGCCATGATGTATAACACATACATAAGTATCTGGTTCGCTCGCTCAGATCATATTCGGAAGGATGAAAGATGCGTGCGTAGACATAGCGAGAGCAGTTGGGTGAAAAGTCTGCCATGGTGTATAGAAGTATATATATATAATCTCTGCGCACCAGTCCCCGGCGCGGCCGTTGCGCCGCTAGGGGGGAGTCTGCTATCAACTTTTGTCGCCGTGAGCTGTGAGGAAGAGCCGAGATTCTGGTATAAGTCTTGGGTCGCTTCATGTGCCCATTGTGTTCATGTAGTGAGATGGCTCGGAGGCTGTGGTTGGCGGTTACTAGATAGTCCCCTCTCTACCTGGTGAGGGCCAGGGTTCTTGTTGGTGGTGTGGTTCAACTGGGTGTTTACACTCCCGGCCGGCCCACGTACTAGCATATACGAGGGACTTGGGTCGTGGACCGGGAGAGTGGCATGGTCGGGGTTGTATATATGCATGTATAGATATAGGTATGGGAGGGGATGCTGTTGGCGATATAGTTCTGTGGGATCGGAGGGGGTGTGTGCTATGTATGTGGTAGGGCTGGGTAGGTAGTTAATTGGCAGGTTGTTCTAGATGTGTATATATGTGGCTCGAGCGCGGTGCGGTGGGGGTGGCGGTTGCCCGGTGCTTAGATGACATTGATAATATGAGCTGTGTCAAGTTGGGGCGGGGGTGGTATATATAGGTGTAGGTGTGGGTGTGGGTACGCGTGGTAATATTAGAGATGGTAATAAGGGTAATAGAGTAGTATGGCTACATAGTGGAAATTCTCATCTGATGGTGATAGTCCACGGGAATTAGAAGGTAGGGGATGGTAATGAGGGTAATAGAGTAGTATGGCTACAGGGTAGATACTCGTATATATATAATGGTGATAGTCCACGGGGAATTAGAAAGTAGGGGGGAATGGGGTTCTTTATAGTCGAGTGGCCATTGGAGTTATACTAGGGGGGCAATGTCGACGGTAGGATGGATTGATTTAATTACTACATATACTACAGTACTAGCTATACAATATAGTAAAGATGCCTTGTGCCTAGAGGGTTTGACACACTGTGGTCCATGGCATGTGGCATACGTATTTACGTAGTAGTAATGGCTGCATATTATCATGAGTACTCGTTCTTCCAATACTACGTATGTAAAATATGGCAGTATACAGCTGCAATGATTCCTCAACATCCAATTACCCGCGCCCTGATCATTTCCTTACCCACCCCTAACCCACACAAACAGCAATTCCTTTGTCACAGGCGTTGCCTCGGCCCTTTGATGCCGTTTGCCTCGGCTTAACTGCATCTACTCCACGTCTTCCTGCATACACAAAGATTACTCCACCTTCACGTACTCTACGTAGGAGCTGTGGGCAATGTGGTATAAAACAAGCAGCTAGCTAGCTCCACCGCACACACACACACAGCAACAACCAAAATGGCAGCCCCCCACCCCACAGCCCTACCCACGGGCATCACGGCCCCGCCGCCCCCGCTCGCACACACGCTCGTCTCCTTCCCCACGCCGCAGATCCTGCTGGTGACCATCAACCGCCCCGCGCAGATGAACTGCATCAACACGGCGGGCCACCGCGAGATGCACGCCCTGTTTGAGTGGTACGACGCTCAGCCGGCGCTCAGGTGCGCTGTTGTCACGGGCGCCGCCGGCGGAAGGAAGGATGCCTTTTGTGCTGGGCAGGATCTGAAGGGTGGGTTTGATTTCTTGTTTGTTCTTTTTTGTGGTGGTGGGCGGGAAGGGCGTGGGTGTGCGGCGTGGCTATGGTGCTAGCCGGCTGTGGAGGCCGGGCCGCAGCAGTTGTTCAGCCAGCAGTGCCGGGTGGGTCCCAATTGAGCAGTAAGCTCTGATTGTTGTTATGGACAAGTACTCAAAGCTAATAAATGTATTTTCTACTCATGTATTTACAACTACCTATTACTATCTACTACTATTTCCTACTATTTCCTACTACCTATAGCTTTACTACCAATACTAACAACCCCAGAATGGCACACCTCCCTCACAACCCCCACCTCCCCCACCGCAACCTCCGGCCCCGCCCACCCCCCCAGCGGCTTCGCCGGCCTCTCCCAACGCACGGGCGTAAGTCCCCCGCACCCCCCTAACCAAACCCCCCCTCTAACACACAGCAGAAAAAGCCCGTGATCGCCGCCATCCACGGCCTCACCCTCGGCGGCGGCTTCGAGCTCCTCCTCAACACCGACCTCTCCCTATGCACGCCCACCTCGACCTTCTCGCTTCCCGAGTCCTCGATCGGCGTTGCCGCGTTCGCCGGCGCGCTCCCGCGGCTCGCGCTGCTCGTGGGCCTCCCGCGCGCGAGCGAGCTGGCGTATACGGGCCGTGTGCTGACGGGCGCCGAGGCCGCGGCATGGGGGATCGTTAACCGGGTTGTCCCCGGCGGGCGCGACGAGGTGCTTGCGGCGGCTGTGGCAATGGCCGAGAGCGTCTGTGGCATGAGTCCCGATAGTGTGGTGGTGAGTAGGTTGGGGCTGAGGAGTGCGTGGGAGGGTGGGGGCGTTGCGGAGAAGGTTGCGGGTGTGTGGGAGGGGGTTGGGGCGCGGTTGAGGGCGGGGGAGAATGTTAAGGAGGGGTTGAGGAGCTTTGTGGAGGGGAGGAGGCCGAAGTGGGGGGATAGTAAGTTGTAGATGGGGGAGGGAATGTAGTAGTAGAAAGATCTTTCACCGAAGAGATTGGTAGTAGTTGTGCAAGTAACTAAAAAACAGTGGCATAAGTACCGGTGACACCTTTGGTAGTCGGAGGTCACAGCTATATAGTCAATAACTCTCTCTCCGTCTCTAATATTCGATAGCCCGCAACATCAATCGATCTGATCTCAAGTTGTGGCTTCCTTCAATCGATGGATAAATAGTAATTTTAGTTAACAATTCATTCACTCCGTTCACCGATACACTTTTACTTCACTTTGAACACCAAGACTAGGATAGTACCTAGGCCTATTCTCTGTCGTTCTGTCATTTCCTTTCGAAGTATATAAAAAAAGATTTAGGAAGGAAAAAGAAAGAGACAGGAAGAAAAGACACACAATCATCACACTTTTACTTCTTACTAAAACGCCGCCGCTGAGGACTCCAACGGCACCCTCTCCCTCTCCCAAGCCAGCCAATCCGAACGCGTAGTCCTACGACCCCCCCAAAGTCAGCAAACGTATTCCAACAAACCATGACCCCCCCCTCCCCATAAGAGTATACATACGGCAGCAATCCCATTCCATTCACCTTCCATATTCCCAGAGCGATCGTAGCCACCTGTAGCGCTATATACGCCGCCTTCACACTATACAACCTGGCCCTCGTGCGCTCATTCTCAAACCTTGCAAACGCCGGCCCAACCCCAGCGAGCGCCTTCAGCGGGCCCATGAACAGCATGGCCGTCATCATGATGCTGAAGATCTGGAGGGTGTTTCCGGACATGTACATCATGATTGCGTTCATGGGGATGCTCTTTGCGGGTGCGAGGGCAATTTCCCAGGCCTTCTTGAGGAAGAGGTCGTCAGTCTCGATGGGGTTCGGCGTTGGTTGGGGCTTGGTCCCGGGTTTCTACTAGGAATTAGTATTGGAAGAAAGAGTGGAGAGTAGGAGGAGGAAAGAGGAAAGGACATACGGCCTTTGGAGAGGAGTGGAAGCCGGGGGGGTCCAAGGTGGTACTGGTGGGGGTGGATTTAGGCCGCGGAGGTGAAGAAAGATCGATTACCCACTGGGGGGTGGGCGGAGGGGGAAGACGCGGGGGGCCAGAGGGTGCCATTTTAGATATAATGATAGTTCTGGGTTGTGGGTTTGTGAAATGTAACGAGTGGTGGTGGTTTGTGAAAGAAAGAAAGAAAGAGAGAGGTTAGTCCTAGGCTGAGTGAGAGAGGTGTGAGGTGTGAGGTGAACAACTATGCACTAATTTGGCAGATGATTATGTCAGCCGGAGGGAGGGGATTTGGTAACCGCCCCTTAGTTCGGATGTTTGAGAGTTTGAGATGATTGGCCCACTCGTTGACTGACTGAGATATTGAGGATTCTGACTGACTGATTGATTGACTGAGAAATTAACACTGATCTGAACTTCATCTCTATCTCCCTCTCCTCTGTCTATCGATAAATACATATCTATCCCATCTAGTATCTAACTTACCTTTATACTCTACAGCTACTCCTGCTACTACTGCTATTCTACTACTACTACTACTTCTACTACTACCACAGCTATTACTACTACTTAGACAACTTCTCTCTACTACTACAAACTACAACTTCAATTCCCCCCTCATACCTGGCCGATAATCCTCCCATCCAGAACCTGCCCACCAAGCTCTCCCGCCGTCATCCCCCTTCCAGCACCATGGCCAGTGGCGGCGATGCCCGTTTCTTTGCTCGAGTCTGTCCACTGTCCACTCATCTCACCTTTCAATCAAGCCTTCTTCCTCTTCCTTCTCCGCCTGCCCCTTCTCACTAACTGACAATGGTACCAGGGCAAAGTAGCCGAGCTCCGCGCCGAGCTCAATAGCGACAAGAAGGACAAGAACTTCTCGCGCAAGAAGATCGCGCTCAAGAAGATTGTCGCAAACATGACCATGAGCAACAATGACATGGCCGCGCTCTTCCCTGACGTGATTCAGTGTATGACAATCCCCACGCTTGAGATCAAGAAGATGTTTGTCTCGCCCCCCCCCCCCCTCCCCCCTCCCTTTCTCCCCTCCCCGGGAAAGAGCAAGGTGAAGAAAAGAGAGTGGCTGTAGCTCAGTACTAACTGAAACACTCCCCCCCCACCACCCAGGTGCTTCCTCTTCCTCGTCAACTACGGCCGTGTCAAGCCCGACATGGCCCAACGCGCGCTCCCCATCCTCATCAGCGACATGGAGGACCCCAACCCGCTCGTGCGCGCCCTCGCCCTCCGTACAATGTCGTACATCCACGTCCCGCAGTTCATCGAGGCGACCGTGGAGCCGTTGCGCCTCCTGCTGCGCGACAACGACCCCTACGTCCGCAAGACGGCGGCGTTCTGCGTTGCGAAGTTGTATGACCATGACCGTGAGCTGGTGGAGGGGTCTAGCAGCAAGGGCGGCGTGGCCAACGCAGCTCAGGGACTCATTGAGGGACTCAATGGATTGCTGAAGGATGATAATTCGACGGTGGTGGCGAGCGCACTGGTGGCGCTGATGGATATCTGGGAGAGGAATGAGAATATCAAACTCACGATTGATCATACGAACGCGAGTAAGATTGTGCAGATCTTGCCGGATTGCTCAGAGTAAGTACTATAATTTCTAGGCTGCGTCACGGGGGATCACTCATAAGGCGGCGGACGCATCATATGCCAGCACTCGGCTTGTCCCCCACCCTGCACTTGCGGTAGAGGGCCCTGCTAACAGACACAGATGGGGCCAGACCTACATCCTCGAAGCGCTCATGGCCTACGTCCCGCAAACCACCGACGAAGCCTCTATCATGGCTGAGCGCATCTCCCCGCGCCTGCAGCACTCCAACTCCTCCGTGGTCCTGACGTGCATCCGTGTGATTCTGTACCTGATGAACTACATTTCGGACCAGAAGGAGATCAGCAATCTGTGCCGGAAGCTGTCGCCGCCGCTTGTGACGCTGCTTGCCAAGGGGCCGGAGGTGCAGTATCTTGCGCTGCGAAATGCGCTGCTGATCCTGCAGCGGAGGCCGGAGGTCTTGAGGAACGATATCCGTGTCTTCTTTTGTAAATATAATGATCCGATATATGTCAAGGTCACGAAGCTGGAGTTGATCTTTATGCTGGCGGGTGAAGATAATATTGAGGAGGTATTAACAGAGTTGAGGGAGTAAGTGCTTTTGTGTTTTTCTTTTAGGGGGGCGAGGGGTGCTCTATTATTTTATCTTATTTCTTTTGGCACCCCCCCCCCCCCCCACACCGTGGTGGCGGCGGTTATTTCTCCATATGCCTATTTTTTACCCTCTATATACCTCTGGACTACCCCCTTCCTTCCTCTATCTACGGCCTCACTAACACCCCTTAGATACGCCACCGAAATCGACGTCCACTTTGTGCGCAAGTCCGTCCGCGCCATCGGCAAACTCGCCATCAAGATCGAGCCTGCTGCCCGCCAGTGCATCAACACGCTCCTCGAGCTCGTCTCCACAAAGGTCTCCTACATCGTTCAAGAAGCCACCGTCGTCATCCGCAACATCTTCCGGAAATACCCCAACCAATACGAATCCATCATCTCCACGCTCTGCGAGAACCTCGACTCCCTCGACGAGCCCGAGGCCAAAGCCGCCATGATCTGGGTCATCGGCCAGTACGCCGACCGCATCGAGAACTCGGACGTCCTCCTCGAGGACTTCCTCTTCTCCTTCGCCGACGAGCCCGTCGAGGTACAACTTGCGCTGCTGACTGCCACAGTCAAGTTATTTATCCAGCGTCCCACCAAGGGGCAAGACCTGGTGCCCAAGGTCCTCAAGTGGGCGACCGAGGAGACAGACAACCCAGATCTCCGCGACCGCGGGTACATGTACTGGCGGCTTCTGTCCGCGGACCCCGCAACGGCGAAGAAGATCGTCATGGGCGAGAAACCGCCCATCACCGCCGAGGCAGAGAAGCTGGACCCCGCAACGCTCGAGGAGATGTGTCTCAACGTTGGTACGCTGGCAACAGTGTACCTCAAGCCCGTGAACCAGGTATTTCGGACGGCGCGGCCAAAGCGGCTGACGGACTCGCCGGCGCTGCAGCGACACATGCTGCCCACGGCGATTGCGGAGGAAGCTGCGCGGGCGGCCATGAGCACCATGGCTGGCGGTACGGGTGGTGCGGGAGGAGTAGTGCCGGGAGGAGCGGATCTGCTGGGAGGCGATATCAGGGAGGCGGTGGACCAGGCGGACGATTATTTCGCTGGTGTTGGGAGCGGGGTGGGCGGGAATCCGTTTGCGGTGGTGGGCGGGCCAATCCAAGGTGGGGGCCAGTATGGTGAGTCTACTGTGAATTCCGAGGAGAGGTTTTGGGAGAAGTTGGAGAGTGGGCGGAGGGTGGTGTTTTACTAAGTTGGTAGGGGGAGGTGTGTGCGTTTATGCGGGTTGGGGGTCGGGGGCTGGGGGGACGGGTTGCGGGGACGGGTTGGGTTGGGCAGATGTGCTGACGTGATATGTGTGCATGGTAGTTGTGAGCCAGGGCGCACCGCAGGACCTGTATTCGCCCGGTATGGGGGGGGATCTATTGCTGCTGTAGTAATGTGGGTGGGTATGTATGAGTGAGTTTTGTGCCATGGCAATGGGGTTAGTATCTCTGATCTGTGCGCGCGCGGGCTTTTTTCTTTCTTTCTTTTCCCTTTTCCTTTCTGACAATCGCTGTAAAAAATTGAACCATATGCTGTCCCTAGCTAGTAGCTCTGTGTGAGTGATACCAGATCTTAATTGAGTTGCTTCTTTCTCTGTTCTATCCTTCTCTTCGTTTCTTTTTTTTGGTGGAGGCTTGGGGGAGAGAGTGTGTGTGGGTGATCGTTGATCTTGATCTTGAGTAGATTGATCGTATCTATCTATCTATCTATCTATCTATCTATATATATATATATGCTTGTGTTTGTATGTGTGTGTGGCCGGCTATTACTCTGCCTTCTGTGGACTGGTCCGATGCGTCAGAGGTTTACATGCAGCCAAAGCCAAAGTTTTAAAGCCCATGTACCCCCCCGTCGCACCGCAGACACAACTCCCACTGCGTGTGTGAAAATGGGTATCAACAGTACATTCCTGACACCCCACGACGCAAACTTGTCTTGTAACTAACTCTGTACCCACCCTACCCATATACCCTCCTTACAAAAAGGAGGGATATATGAATATATGTACCCAAGTTCCCCCCCACCTGTGGGGGACTTCCATTTGTATTTATATATGTGTGTGTCGCGTGTAGGTAGGGGTGTGGGGGTGTGGATCAAGGCAGGTCACTAACTTACTACTAGTTATAACTGTATATTATTTAGGGTTTAGTTAGATGGAGAGCTAGAGACATGAATTGTCTGCTCTCCCGGTCTCGGTCTCCTGGGTGAAGCCCGTGATACGCGTATGTAGATCTATGAGGTAGTGCTGGACGGTGGGCCCAGGGTTTGCCAAGGGGTCGTGAATCATAATGTATCACTCGCTGCGCTAGGGCCTTGGCATTGTAGGCTTGTCTTCATAAAACACAGTTCCTGAGCGTAAGGTGATCTAACGATGCACGTGTTCTCCCCACACAACAGATATAGCGACATGTTGACATGCATTATTTCTAGACACAACTAATGTTGAACGTATTACCAGAAGCACACTATCTAGTTAGAGCATGGCTATGAGGATGCTAGAATGTCGAATCGAATGTAGAACAATTATGCCCCCATCCCCGCCGCTGCAGTGTATTACCTGAAATACAACTGAGACCGAGCTCCTTCAAACATTCATCCTCCGCTTGCAATACAATAGCAAATATCTCGAGCAAGTATTGTAAAACAGTTACCAACGCCGTACCTGTCATATGCACAGAACAATATTTCCGAGATCCTAGCTCCTTCAGGGATATAATCCCCCCTCAGAAAAACAATCAAATACTAAAAGCACTCATCCATATAGAGAGAGCACATTATGCTACCTTGTGGGGGACGTTTTGATCCGCTCCATGCCTTGTTCGAGAATTAATATTCAGACTCAGAATCCGATAGCTTTTTTACCGTTAGCACGTAGAGGAAACATTATAGGCATGTATTTTTGTACTAACCGCAGTCTCTACCCCATGTTCTGCCTCCCATGCCTCTTGGAGCTGAGCCTCTGCCATAACCCTGCCTCTCAAATAATCACGAAAAGCATCCGTTTCCCAATGTTTCATAGCAATCAACAGCAATCTTAGTAGAGAGGGGACCTCATTCGGGTCGACAGGCAAATTGTCACCAAGATTACTCTCGGATATCTCATAAGCCATTTCCTCTTCTTCCCGCTGAGGCCAATAGTACCTTTCATCATTAGAGAATACAACTTCGAAACCCTGAAGTCTTTTTTGCATCTTCCTCTCCCTCTCTCTTCTTAGAGACAGCGCATGTTGTCTCCACCCATAAGGAATATCTACCGGCACCAGTCCTATTAGATTCGTCCTATTTGGGTCTGCACCAAAATACAAAAGCAGCTCAACAAGTCCGCGCCTACGCTTCTCGACAGCAAGAAATAACGGGCCTCCAATGTTCTCCTCAAGGGCGTTGGGAGTATAGCCATTTTCAAGCAATAGTTTTGTCAGAAGATAGTTCCCTTTTTTGACGGCCAACATGACCAAGCTCCAGTACTCAACACATTCATGTTTGGAAGCCCCATTTTCTATAAGCACCGCAGCCACCTGTCTGCTTCCAGCCTGAACGGCAGCCTTTAAAGCTGTGATATAGAAGGATTGTCTCCAGGTACTATTGCCTGATTCCCAGCGGGAATTGACATCTGCTCCTTTCGCGATGAGAGACCTAACACATCTATCGTAGTTCCTATATAATGCTCGCGCAAAGCGTCTTTGAATCTCACCGACAGTAAGGAGTGAGCTTAGGAGAGATTTTGTCAGATGGTAGATTCGATGGTTGGTTCTAACGAAACGGCTGAGATTTGTAGCATCAAGATTCTCAGCGATGATATAGAGAAGCTCGTTCGGGAGAGATGTTAGAGACATATCTGGTTGCTACTGGTGCACGGGATTGATAGAAGCCTCCTTGCGTCTGTATAGGTTTTTTTTTGGGAGAATTGAGACACGGGGACTGCTGGATGATGAGTTGTGGGAGGAGGTAATTGATTGGTGGGGTGGAGGGGGGCGGGGTATTTAAACTTAATGCCATCATAGGCCCTGTGCATACGTGTGCTAGTGACTACATATAGGGTGGTTACTCCGAGCTTGGGGGCTTCTGTGTACAGTCTACCTGGCCCGTAGGGACCTAAAATGTTTGTTCTACTCCGTCATACGCGGTACAGCGGTGGACACTCAAAACTGACCCTTAGTTATGTTGTTCTAGAGGCTATGGGAAGTGATTTTTGGCTTGTTTCGGAATCCCTTCTTTTGTAGGACTGTTGAGAGTAGACAACAGAACTATTCTACACAAGGATTTTCTTCCTGGACGGTGTTGTGGTGTTGATAGTCAGTAGTTGAATGGTCGGTTCTTGTCCGCCACTATCGCCTGGTGGGCTGAAACATGCTCAGAATCTGGTGCTTTGCATATTGTACAAACTTGGCGCTTGCATTGCCAAATAGAATAATACTACAATAAGAATTTCAGCAAAAAACTCCCACAAACAGTAAGTTTTGACCAAAGTTTGCCAAGGCTGCAAAGCACTGAGCACGTTTCGGCCCACCAGGCGATACCTCAGCACTAGCACTTGGCACTTGGCACTCAGATGTCACCTCATACTCGAAACTTCATATTGCATGCCATTCTTGGCGGTTTTTTGAGTGTATCCAATACTACATGTAGTCGTGCGAGTACTCGCAACCTCATAGCGTTTCTGAATGTAGTCTTGGCGGTTTTTTGTGTGTATGCAATATTAGTCGGGTTCAAAATCGCTATGAAATTGCCTAATTCGAGACGCAATATATATAGTAATTAGGCCCAGACGATTTTATTAGACCTAGCCTTAAGAACGAATGTTCTTAGTAGATGATCCACCAAACCAGATCTCCCTTCGGGGTCTAAAAAAATGCATGCAAGCGTGCTGAGAGGGCTTGGCCTGCCTAGGAAGTTGGTCGACTGGGGAAATAGTGGACTGGGTAAGTGACCTCCCTCCACCTCCGCCCCACATCGAAGTGTAATAGTTCTCTTGGTATGCAGGACCCCTCCTAATCAACCTACTAAAATTTCCTTACACAGAAAAAATCAATAAACACTAACTGTAACAAATATGATGACTAAAATTAATCTCAACAAAAAATTGTATAGCCCCCTTTTGGCCAAAAGGTCTGTGCTTTTATCCATTTTAAGGTATAAATGCTAGTATCACTTTCACCACCGGTGGTAAAATCACTGTTGACACGTTTACCGCACCATAAACTGGTAAGACATGATTTATTTTAAAGTACGGAGTTTAGCTGACTACATGTATTTAACCCGTCACGTATAATAATAGGACAGGTATGAGATTATGATCCAACATTAAGAGCCCACACCCCCGATCCTTCAACTGACGACGATACGCCATCACCATCTATCGACGAAAAAGCTTGGGGGTTCAGTTTCTGTGGAGTGAGCCGAAACTAGGTCCGCTGGAGGCTTGAGTGCTCGGTGTTGTTTATCATTGAAGCCGTCCTAAAAGCTATCGCCATTCATGATAGCCTTCCAACATAAGAACACAAGTAATATTGAGAGTATTTCAACTTCCAAGCTATAAGGAGGGACTACTAAAGTAGTGCTCTGGGATGACCAGTCTCTATCAAAAGAGCGTTACTTTGCATCACAAGTATAACGACCGATCTGAACCCTATAGAACTTAAATACTCTGGGCTGCGTAGGGATAGTAGTGATTGGATCGGCTCACTGGCAGGAATGTCGGGCCTGGGAGCTGACAGTGTGGTAAAGCAGCCCTCTCGTGCATCCTTCTGTATAGGGAGGGTCTTGCTGGAGGATCAAAACGTTGAGGTGTGTTGAGATGCGGATTTTGGACCTAACTAAGGGGGTTATGTTGACACTACCTTAAAACCAAGGTCGGTCAAGTGTAGTATTGGGTTTGGGGGAGATTACTCCCCACCCCCCAAGAGTCTATTTGTCTCACTACTAGATTTTACGGATCCACATCTACTCTAGCTCATATAAAGCTAGTTGATATCTAAGTCCTCAAATTCTTGTCACCATTTCCTTTTAGCCCCTCCTTTTTATTTTACGGATTTAATCTCATTCGTTAATCACATTTATAAGTCTCTATGAAGAAACTCGCACCTTTCGAAGGACCCATCTCAATTCCATTGAACCGTTAACTAGAGCTAGGTAATCGGGTGTAGGGTCACTATTTACGACGTTTTCCTCCTGTATATCCTTTTATACCATAGATTGCCCTACTTAATACTACATCGTATCTATTTGGCTTGTAGTATTATCCTAGATGTGCCGGCAGTTATACCCGGGTCACCTTGATCTTGAGAAACTATAAAGAATAGACTTGTAGGGTCCTGTTGGGTGGTAGAACTTCAAAGAAAGCTTGACAATAAATTAAATAAAACAAAGAACCCGATATATCGGGAGTAAACAAAGGAAGGAAGAACCCGGATATACATATACACCCTAAAGCCAAAAACTATTGCAAAAAGAAGGAAAGAAAGGAAAGAAAAAGAGGAAAGGGGAAAGGAAGGAAAAGAAAAGAAAAGAAAGCCGTCTGTACACTGGTATCGCAGTTTGAGTTAAACACCTGCTTCAAAGTCTTTCTCCGATAGTAGCCTTCCGTGTACTATTTGCCCCAAATGACTAGCAAAGAAATCTTGGTCCTTGCGCCGAAATGCGATTAATTCTCTCAGGAGAGGGATCGGGCTCTTAGAAAATGGTGATTCAACCTGCATCCCTAAGGATCTACGGTACTGCGGTTCCACAAACCCGTCGCTATGATTCATAACGCCACCACTTGAAGTTGACTGTTCGATACTAGAGAGACCCAGGAACTCGCAAAGTCTCTTGTAGGTTTTGTAATCTTTCAGATATACTTGACCGGCAAAGATGTTGAGCTCATCCACTAGATTTTCGGGAGTATGGGCCCAATCCCTCAACTCCCCAAGGAATGGTACCATCCCTTTTGTAACCTTTGGCGAATACATATGAAGATTAACAAAAGTAGAGGCTCGTATTTCAGGAAGCAGTTCGTTAACCTCGTATGGACTCATTATTACTAATTGATCGCCTCTATTCGTGGAGATAACCCAGCGAACAGGGCGGAGGAAATTATCCATCTTAGCACCAGATCTTATCTGGACCGTCTCGGCAAAGTCTTTTGTAACGAGAAGTTTTGACGACCAGGCACCAGGGTTCAAAAGCTGGCCCGCAGCAGAGGTTTTAAGTAGGCTCTGAAATGCTGGCACAAAGCCCTTTGAATTAATAATTCCAGTTTTGATAAAATTGCGGACATTTTTATGGATTTGGTGGTCAAGAGGCTCCTGCTTCCCTGGACGCTCGACTTGCTGCTCTCTTTCAATTTCATATGAAAGCTCCCGCTCCTGTTCCTCCTGGGCATGGGCCCCACGAAATGAACCAACCCCAAACTGCGCGCATCTTTCTCTAATGTAGAACACTTCTTTTCTTCTTTCCTCCAGCTCCTTGGGAACGGGCCCGAACAAGTCTTTGTCACCAAACTTCTCTAAACCAAATTGCTCCTCTAAACTTTTTGCCTCTTTCTCGCGTAAGGAGTCTGGGAGCTCTTTGGTGTTCCGAGCTCTAGAATATGCGAGGACTCGGCGGTGGAATGAAAAGCCTTGCTTGGCCCATATAGGGATATTATTTCGGTTACTGGTGCATGTTTCATTCATGCACCAATATAAAACATCAGATACGCTACCGCCGGGACCCTGCGTAATATTCTGTATCTTTCTGTGAATCTCTGGAGGAGCGCAAAACAAGACCGATTGGCCTTGACCAAGTTTTCTCATCCTCATGCATGCTTTAAGGAGGTTGTCAGCTGATGGTCATTATATATATTACAAATGGGGCAAATTCATCCTCTCACCTTGGACTAGTCTATCTTTTGTTAACTTTGGTCCAAGAGTCACCGCTGCTCTACTATTCATGGGTAACTTCAAGTCTGTGCCCCGCGTATGAGCCTCGTCAAGGTACACTAAGCAACGGTCCATTTGTTTCGAAAAAGTAGATAACTCAAAGGCCTCTGTGGTTCTATCCTTGCTGAAAACGGTGAGTTCATCGTTTTCGTTGAAAAATATAACTGCCTGCCAGCGAGCCTTTGCCTTAGACAGCCAGTGATCTGCGACATCCCGATTTCCCAACTCTAGAATCTGTGCCCCCACATCCAGAAGCACCTTTTTTTGTTAGCTGGGGTTTTCCAATAAGACTGGGAAAATATACCTGAATGGGGGGTTCCTCCGCGACCAACATCTCTAAAAGTTTGTCCGTATCCATGCGCTCTCCGTTATTCTTGGCACATATATAGCTGTTCTCGGGTTGAAGAAGAAAGTTGAGAACTTTTGCGTTAGTGTCTAGCTGCTCAGGTCTATCGTATTGGAGCACTGATAAAGGTAAGAGGTCTCGGTTGTCATTTGTTCCACTAAATCCTGTCGTAGGATGACTTTTCTCTGCGCCTATATCCCAGCCTGAGGAAGACAATTTAAAAGGAAACTCTTTTGCATGTTTGGGGAAAACAACTGAAGAGAGATAAAAGTCTATAACCCGTTTATTACGATAAAATAATGGGAATATTGTGACTTTAAATTCTTTATCGTCTTGTAGGTTGATTCCACTAAGTTTGTGAAGGGTCTCTGGAACTACGTTTTTCAAGTCGTTCATCCACATTTCGTATTTATCTGCTGCAGCTAGTTTCGAGAGCCTGAAGAGAAGTTTGAAGCAATCCCGGAGTTCGTTTTCAGTCAAACCACCGTAGTAGTAGCTCAAGCAAGTCAAGGTTATCGCAACATCTGGGTGGCTGAATTCTGCTCTCGGAGCTGAGACATCCTTGGCCCGGTAAGGGACCGCGAGTAGTGTTTTGGGTATTCTTCTTGGGGCTAATCCGTAGTTGACTCTCCACCTCTTTTCCTTCAACGCAAAGAAAATAATGTTTTCAGCGATGAGTCCTCGAAGTAATAATAAGGCAACTTTGGAAGCTTTGTCTTTTTCGAAGTGTGCTAGTAGAGGTTTAATATGCTCCTGATCAACCTCCCTATCTGTAATAAATTTATATGCCAAGTCACACATAGATTTTTCGAATCCTCGAAAGGAAACGGCAGGAATATCGCCTTTGATGACATCTGAAGCAACGTTATTCAACAGCGTTTTGCCTGCTTCTGACTTCAAGATACGCGTGGTCGGAAACCTTCCTGGTGAATCTCCCTCCAACTCTATACCTTGGTTAATCTCTTTGCTGACCACGCCTGCGTGCCGTTTTACCAGATCGAAAATCCCCTGAACAATGATCCAACGATCTGGGGAACTTTCGAGAGACTTTTGTTCGCCGATTGTGTATATTAACTCGTTTTCGTGACTTAAAATCTCATCAGATTCGTCTAGTATATCCCGTGAGTTTATTTCCAACCAATGTTGTGTATCAAGCAATTGTTTTGCGAGCTCTTTGTCACCGCTTCCTAATCTCTCGAGACCTACAAGCTTGAAAGAGAGTATATGCTCGGGCTGGACTAAAAGGATCCCTCTTTCTTTTAGACACGCATTATACAGCCCCCGGACCTCTTTGGCCTTAGTCATATCAAGATCCACCGCCCGTGAAAATGGCATTGAAAATATTCGCCGATTGGTTAAACCGCTGAGTTTTTGGACCAATAATTGAAACATCTGGGCGGAGAGTGGTTTCAAAACTACCACGCGAACGAGTTTCTCACCATCCGCAAGAGCAGCAGAGATCATGGGCACGATGACAGAGGATTTTCCTTCTCCCATGTTTAACTGCAACACCTGTGATACTTTAGCAAGCATCCAACTCAAACTTTCAGAGATATAGTACATACCTGATTCTTTCCGGTCGTTGGGCTCATCATTTCATAGGCAATTCGAGTTTGCACGGCACGAATTAAAATGTTATTTTCTATCTCTAGCAGGAGCCAGTCTGGGTACTCTTCCGGGTCCCATTCTTCGTGACCTTCGTTAATAGTCTCCCTGTCAAACTCTATCTCATCTCCAACGCAGGCCAAAAGACGTTCAGACCGCTGGACCCTTGTAATTGATTTTCCGTAAAAAACAAGGGCTTTCTTCCATTGCTCCCCCAAAGTGAGCGGCGTGTTCGCTGGAAGCTTCTGAAGTAAAGAAATGGGGGATATGCACGGCCAGAGGCCTGACATATCCATCATACACTCAGCAACTCCTATTGGAGCTAGAGCCCTTCGAATAGAATTAAATATTAACACCATATCATTTTCACACTTTTTGCAAAATGTTTCCATCTCAGTTGTTGGGTTATAATATTCGAGGGCTCTTAGACTATCAAGCATGTTAGTAGCATATTGCCTTTCAAACTGTCCAAGATGTGTTGCTCTGAATTTTTGTAGTAGTTGATTAAGCCGGTTGGTATTGTCTCCATGGAATGCTGTTGTATGTTGTGGTTTTGGTTGGACCAGTACCGCTCTTGGTGTTTTGAGAAAATTGGGGATATAGGGTGCGTCTCGTGAGAGGAGGGTTTCAATTAAAACTCCCCCAGGCGTCCGACCCTCGTGAACCCTGCATGGTTGAAATTTGTAACTATTAATGTGAGGTTTTATTGATTTTGACGAATCTAAAACCTTTTGTATACTTGAGATGTGTTCACGAAACCCCTTATTCCGATACCAACTAGCAAACATAGGTCCAATCTTTTTCATAATATCCGACACTTTGATAAGTCGATAGTTTTTTAGTGGGGGTGATGGGCAAGCACATGGCCATTGACTCATCAAGTGTTTAACCAAATCTCTAGACTCTGAATCTAAACTTTCCTTATAAACTGAATATTGGCGCTTTTGTAACTCTGACTCGCTCTCTCCCGGGTGGGCCTTCCAAGATGCTTCCTGGCTTGAAGTAAAAGCAACCTTGTAGTCGGGGTTTTCGATAACTTGGTTTAATTCACTCTCAAGAGGAGCGTATCCCATAGTTAGGTCATAGGATGGATGGCAAGGGGCAGTTAGAGTTTCGAACTTCGGATTCGTCGCAAATGCCAATAGAGACCCGACAACTCGTGGATCAGTCCCTGAGTACCCAAGTGTTGATAAGAAAAACATCAACTGGTACCTATTTTCGTTGTTTTGTGCCTTGCAACAAGCGTAGTAAACTGAGCCCCAAATATCCCCAATACCTCCAATCGCTGTGTCCTGGCTTGTCCACCAATGATCATATCCCAGCCGAAATTTTTTATCAGTAGTGGAGCCCCCAATATGTCCCCACTTCTCAAGAACCTCCATGATCTGGCTTGACTTATCGAGACTTGGGAGCCAAAGATTCACTGATCTGGATATGTAATAATTCTGAGTCTTGTCGAGCTTATCAAACTTAGAATCCCTTCCAGCGTAAAAAGTATCCTTGGTTGTTTCCAGCGCTGAGCCCCCAAATTCCTCTTTTCGATAGGTGGAATTTCGGACTGCTGCCCTGTTGAGTAATTTGGTGTCGCTCTCCTCCTGGTGGTAGGGCTCTACTTCAGGCTCATCCCTTTCCCGTAGAACATGAAGTCTGGTCGCGTGAGCAAATACATCCATCACGACTTGATGATATGCATCGTGTTGTATAGTCGGCGCAATTGGTTTCCATTCCACAGTCTGCATCACTTGAAGATGGCGTGGATAGTAATTGCGGCTTGGCGTGAGAGATGCTATATCGCGAAGTATCTTGATTTCTTCAGGCTTTAATCTCTGGAAAGAAAATGTTGCTGCTGACCGAAGATTATCGAGGGCTTCTTCCGTACCAGTACGATTGGTAAGCGGATCTGGTAGACAATGTGAGGTAACAGCATGTAGGTATGTTTTGTATAAATGACTTGCCAAGCCAGTGTTGGAGACAAGTCGACCAAGTCTGCTGTCAACAGTATAAGAATAGTACTGAACTCTTGATAAGTCTTGCGTAAGGATCCTAACGTTAACATGATCTCCGTGATTGCGTAGGTCGACTTTCCCGTATGGAATAATGACTTTACGGACGGTACCATGACGCAATACAAGCCGGTTTACAAGTCCGCTCAAAGTCCCTATATTCTGATTTGGATCTATAATTGCACCCCTAAACTGTTTGGATTCTAATGCATTATCCCTATTCATGCAGAATTCCAACTTTAACCGAGGTAAGCAGATCGATAGGGATGATTTTCCCCCCCTCGGTCTAAAGCTCATTTCCATACGAGCTGCAGTCTCCAAAGGACCAAGCACCGATTCGACCATTCGCGCTGTTGGGCTCCGAATATCAAGCATTCTCTCCTGGCCCAGGTTCATAAATATAGGCGCGGTACTAGAGAATGCCATGTGCCAATTTTGTTCAGTGGATGTCCACGGATGGCTCATTGGTCTAAACTCGATATCTCCGGTATCAATATCCATCCAGTGCGCGTATCCTTCAACAAATTGCTCTGGAAAGTCGCCTATTATCTTTTTACGCGGAACGAGTTCGTATTTTTTGGTGCTACCTGGAACGCATGTCCTGATAACTAGGTCGTCTCCGTACATGGCGAAATGAACCTAATTTTTATTTCAGAGATATGCCCCCTATATTTAATGGGAAGTTCTGTAGGGGCTGGAGCGAAAAGGCTGCTTTATCCTTTTTATGGAGTTTAGGTCTGTTGAACCTAGCACATATCCAATGTCTAGAAGCGGTTTTAAAAGAAATTTTTCTCATACCTGATGATTCAATCTAAGACCCTTCAGGTCTTCGGACTCTGGGTCAGAAATCGGATGTTTGATCTGATAACGCATTCCAGGCATCGAAGATGGAAAGACATCGAGAACTTTCTAAAGAAAGAATCAAATTAGAGGCCAGAACACCCTCCATTTGGGACGGGACTTACTCCGCTAAACAACTGTTGATAGGTCGGGTGCGAAACAAAGTTCAAAGGCATTCTACTAATCGGTGATCCATCGATAAGTAGTAATCCGTTCAGGAGATTATAGTGTAATTTCTGACTACGACTCCCTGCTCCTCCTATGCTGGTGGTTTCCAACCATCTTTCTCTAGGTTCGCAATATCTCCCCCACAGCGATGCTCCTGGGATGTAGCCCGGATAAATCTGTTTCACAATTTGATCGAGACCTTCATTGAAGGTTGTTTTTGATAGACTCTTGCGTATGTACTGTTCAATCTTATGTGATAAACGTCTGTCCCTATCCAAGAGATGTTTGACATTCCGAGAAAGATTACCATTGACTGGTGTGTTGTCATGCACATAGATGGCACATTCGATCAGAGTTGCAACATCTTCGACTGAATTGAGGACACTTTTTAGATGATCTTCTCTGTTATCAACGTCGTATGTTGACCTGCATATGGCAGCCACTTGTAGAATCCGAAGCTGCAAGTCCTTCATACTTGCCTCAATATCGCATTCCTGCGACCTTTTCACTAATTGACGAGTCCAGCCCAGCACTACTTTCCTAGCTCTTAATAGTAGGCAAAAACATCTCTGTGTAATGTCCCTATCCTTATTGGTTGATAAAAGGCGTGTTGTGATGTTTATCAAAATCCTGGCAGATGTGCTCTCTAGCCAATTGGCTTCGATACTTGTGAGCATGGACTCAAGCTCCTCGAGAAGAGTGTTCCCAAATGGGAATCTTTGAAGAATGGTGTGACATTCTCTATAGGCGTTTTCTGGGTCACGAGGTCCCGCTTGCCATGCTGCTTGCATGAACAGGGAGTACACAGCTTCGTCGTTGAATGCTAGAATACGTGCTCTAATTTCTCGGGAAATGTTGTGCCACTGAAGACGATGGCCGGCTCTCAAGGTGCCAAACGCGTCGTATTCGTGTAATGAGAGGTCGTTTGGGCAACAATTCTGGTTTGATATAACTTCATTGGATGTATGGGAATATCCATCGACTGCGTACTGTAACTCCTTGTACGTACTTGTACCCCTAGAATCTTGAACCGAGAAAGCGCAGTCCTTCTTTATATTGACATTCCCGTGCAGAACTTTGCACCATTCGAGTTTTTTGTTATCAAATAGGGCATACTTGAGGGCATTATCAAGGCACAGAGTACGGTCTGAGAAACTTGAAGGGTGGCCCTTATAATGAGACCTATAGAAAGACTTTGCTGATGAGCACCATACAATGCGTTGTCCATAATTTCTGTAATACCGCGACAAGCCTCTATATTCCCACAAGCTCTCCTCTGGCTTCTTATCTTTATGGGGCTTTTCGGGAGAACAGATATTGACAAGAACGTTGTGGGTTTGATCCCTCCATAGACTGAATCCCACTGGACAATCAAGCTCAAAGACAACCGCCATACGATCAAACTTATTAGTCGGAAGTGGCCATTCGTAGATGGTTATCGACATCCTGGTCGCCTGTGATTGTGGGCCGCACTTTGGGCATGCGCTTCTGTGCCGCTTCCGCCGAGTATGGAGACTCTTTGAATAATTACACGAGTTGGAATTGTATTTTGCCACCAAAGCAGTATGCCTCTCTACCATCTGCTTGTATTCTATTATCTTCTTCTCTTTCTCATTCTGCGCGTCGGCCAAAATTATCCCTTCGAGTTGTTTGTGGTGTTGCGACTCTGTGAAGTATCGTACGGCGAAGGACTCTTCGCTTGGGGGCGAGAAATCCGACAATATCGGTGGATACCTAGCTCCCGAATTGCGCTGCTCAATATAAGTCTCAATACATTGTAGGCGCTCCATTTGCTGATATCTCGGTAGGAGAAGCGGCTCGAAAAGGTCTTTAGAAAACCCAGGGGCGTAGTCAGAGAGTAGGGGGTAGTGGGAAACCGCTATTTTATCCAGAGCGACCCATAGTTCGTAAGTTGTCAAGAACATAATCGACATGCTCTCAGGGTTTAACGCATATTCTTCTTTTGCAGTGGCAGTATAGTCGTCGATCCATCCCGAAAGCGTTCGAAAGGCCCCCTCACGGTTTGTAGACGACCGTAACTTATCGACAGTCCAGCCGTTGAGGCTCTCTTGCACCCACTGCTCAAAATCGGCGAGGAGAATAGGGAGCTCATCTGCGGAGGCTTTAGAAAGCTCACGTGTAGATGCTGGCTCGCGTGGTGGGTGGTTGACATTGAATGGGAGTCGATCAAGGTTAGCAATTTCACGGCTCATCACCTTTTTGAGGTACTCTTTGCTATTGTTAAGAGATAGCTGGGAATCTTTCATGAAAGATAGGCTGTCCGGCTCCCACCGAGTAGCTCCTGAATGGAATTCTTGTATCTGTGTCCATATCTTCTGCAACCCTTGCTGATTCTTAGAAGTTATTTCAGATGCTTTTTCCAACACAAATCCTGGAACCGCGGCCGACTTAATATCTCGGAGTTTATAAGCTCGACGGCTCAGCTTCGTATTCATGATGAACAGTAGGTCGCTGCCCACCTTCCCACTCTTTACAGCAAGATCCAGAATATCTGCAAGGAAATAGACCATGAAACTCTTATAGTGCTCCCTTTCCTTCAAGACGATTTGCATCGCAACCCGAACTACCAACCACAAGGGAGATCTTCTCCATGGTAGCTTGACATTTTTCCACAAAACATCATCCGCGATCCTCTTCTGGAAGCGGTTCACTTCGGCAGGTCTTCCAATGCCAAGCAAGATTCCCGTGAGCATTTGCGTGATGAACTCCGGGCTTGTTGTGTTTCTTATCTCGGAAACATCCTCCCCAGCTTTATGGGCTACCGGGGTGGCGCTCTCAATAATATTATCATTCATCTCTTTTGCAAAATGAACAAACTCTTTACAGAAGCTGGGGTCTTGAGCTCTGGAGATTGGAATAGCAATGGCTGGGCCGGGGTATGAGACTAGGAGCCTTCTGGGGGCGCTCATAACTGCCTCGTTGGTAGCGGAGGCCTCAAAAGAGGTGAATAGCATCTCGGAGCCGAGGTGCTGAAGAATAAGGCCGGCATTCTGGGCAGCAATGTGCAAAGTGATCACATCTACAAACATTCATATTAATTGGTAAGCTTATAACAGCACATACACTCGGCGGGAGTCTAAGTGGTCCAGTTTATTAGACCGATCTATTTCCAGATGGATATATTCAATCCCTAGAGATAAACCGACAGAATTCCACGCCCGGGCTTCCTTCTAAACTATCGGTATTCATGACTCCAATAAACCAGACCATTGGGGGCTTCCGGACAAGCTATATATGCCATCTAAGTGGTTTGCTACATACCTCCCATATACATTCTCTGGATTGCATCACTCAAGCTCTTGCTTGATAAAGACGATTTGCCCTGTATGTCATAAAGATTGTTGAGCATTGCGACTGCTTGGCCCCATCGGTCACCTTGCCACCCCAGCCTCTCCTGATAGCGAATAGCACTTGATTTTATGAGTAGCAAGAGCTCCGAGTTTTTCTTTTCAAGTTCTTTGTCCGCCTCATGGGGCAGCTTTGGCGGCAGAAAGACATGGTTGATGATGAAATTGAGGGTGTCTTGATCCATAGTGTTTCGCCGATACCTAACCAATACACAAATAACTATCAGCTTCAATGGACACCCCACTAATATAAATTGAGCTCCTCATACGTGTGATGGATAAAAATTCGATTATTGTTGTGAAAAGGAAAAAAATGCAGATATTGCAATGGCGCGCCCAAAGGTAATTGAGGTCAGGAGGCGCAAGTCCAGCTAGCTATATGTTCCTCAGGCGCGTGTGTACTTGTACAAAGGTGTGCTGTATGGAATCCAAGTTAGTATACAGTCCCCTATGTGAGTACATGTTGACAGGGATTTTGCCGCCCTCAGCTGCTGCCTTAGGTGCAAAAAGCAATTAACAATGGGTTGCCTGAAAGCGCACATCACAAAGTATCACTCGAACGATAAGACAACGCATGATAAGCGCGGTAGCCTACTCGAGTACTGATAACTGCTAGAACAAGCGATCAAGAGCCGACTACTAATTTTAAACTCTTCACGCAACCGATCAAACTAGTTCGACTCTCTACACTTCGAATCCAAATTGGGGCACCTAGCAAGGCCTTTTTCCTTTATATATGTCAAACACGAAGGACAGACGCACACGCCATGAAAGCTATCGATCCCAGCATACATAGCCCCCACAGCACGGCTGCATGCAATCTACCAAGACGCGGGAGCAGCCCAGAAATGGGACCCCTGCCCAAATTATCACTGGAGGGTTTCATGTCGGAATATATGGTTCCATGCCAAGCCGCGTGTTTGCTTAGCAGGGCTAGGTAGCGGATATACACGCTTGATCATGAATCGTCACTCGGTCGCCTAGCCTGGCTGTAAACCACCCTCTAGAGAGGGTGAGATTACTAGATCCTATGTACTACGCCATATGTACGAGAAGACGAGCTGTTTCGTGACCCATGCTCTCCCCCCTTTACAAGTACATCGGATGTCATATCCCATAAAAGGCGTCTCGTTTGAGGGCTGTTGCCTTGAGCTGCTTTTCCTAAGCTAGGGCGACCCTTATGTTATGTTTGTCTCCCGGAATACCCCAAACTCTACGATGCACAGTAGCGGCTACACAGCGAGGTGCCACTAATATTAGCACTATCGGGTTGGCGCTGGTAAGATTAATACTTCAGTAGGATCAAATGATCAGCCAATCATATATGATATTTTCCACCCATACAGATATTTGCCGAATATAGCATACCGGTAGATATCTACGACACTGATATCTAAGTCGGTAGTACTGTCGTTCACGGGGTTTTGACGGGTACTGGGTGTTGACGGATTGCAGGCAAAACTTGGCTTGGCTGCCTCTCTTTTGGCTTGTCCCGTCAACACCCAGTGTCCGTCAACACCCAGTGAACGACAGTACCCGTCGTCCCGATCGAAGATATGCTGTTGATTGGATAGTTGTACCTACATACGCACCATCATACAATATGCAGAAAATCATAAACCCTTACATGATTTCGATATTCCTGTAGCCTTCCCATTATCGCCAATTGTATTGCCCAAGACCCTGGCACTTTCGTGGCTGGGCAGCAACCCAATTAATTATGCAGGTACTATGTGTCTACCCCGGGAGGCGGGTTTCGAACCCGGGCTGGGAGGAGTAGTAATCTGAGAGGAGCCCCTTAATACTTTGCTTATGACTTCTCTCCGGCATCGAGTACATATCTCCACCAATACTTCTTCTACCACCACCACCATGGAGAACATTGCCCAAACCCTTCGGCCAGTTGGTGAGGCTCCCTCCCCACCAGGCCATTCCCCCAGCGCACCTACTAACTACCCCCCAAGGCATGCTCGAGAAGTGGTCGACCGTCCGCCACAACCTTAGCTTCTACATCAATGTTGCCGTGACAGCCCGATATACCTCAAGCGCTTCCAACCCTCTCACTAAAGACACCATCTACCGCGCCCTCGGCGCCCTCATCGCCACACACGCCCCACTCGGCACCACAATCCTCGGCGAAAACACCCCGCACCCCAAATTCGCCCGCCTCGCGCGCATCAACCTTGACGAGATCGTGACAACTACACGCTTGCATGCTACAACGCCTGCCGCCGAGCTCGCCGAAACCGACGAAATTTTGTCCTCGCAGCACAACCATAAGTTCCTCGAGCTTGGTCGTCTCCCGCCATGGCGCGTCATTATTATCGCCCCCCGCACGCCTGACCCTGCCACACGTGGCGTTGATGTGGCATTCGTCTATCATCATGCCATTGGTGATGGCGCTGCAGGCCTTGTGTTTCATCGTGCACTGCTACGTGCGCTAAATACGCCATATGAGGCGGGTGTAGAGGCACCGAGTGTCATTACGCCGCCGGAGCTACCTCTGGCGCCGCCGGTGGAAGGCCAAGTGTCGCTGACGACGTCGGTGTCAAGGCTGTGGTCCCAGGTGTGGTCCCGGAAGTCAGGCGCGGGACATTGGTGCGGCGCGGCGATCCAGATTCCGCTCAAGAATGTTGTTCGGACGGTGTTGTTCCCAGCAGATGTTGTTTCGAGTCTTGTGACTGCTTGTCGGAGGGAGGAAACGACGGTAACAGGGCTACTCCAGGCGGTGCTGGCAAGAGCGTTTTTCGGGGTATTGAGTGAGGAAGAGGCAGAGAGGCTATCGATAACGGTAGCGGTGGATTTGAGGAGGTTTATGCCAGGTACGGCGGAGGAGACTATGGGTGTATTTGTATGCTCGGTTTCCGAGGTGCATGAGCGTCGAGCAGCGGCGGATATATGGGGTGTAGCAAGGCGGTGTAAAGCTGTCCTGCAGAAGGCGGTGGAGGCTGGTACGAAGGATACAGATACTGGGTTGCTCAAGTATTTGAGCGGCTATGAGAAATATTTCCTCGGGAAGCTGGGGGGGCAGCGGGAGCAGAGCATGGAGGTGTCGAACCTGGGGGTGTTTAAATGTGCTCTTGGTGGCGAGTGGGGCATTAATAGGATTTTGTTTAGCCAGAGTGCAAGTGTGAGCGGGTGCGCGGTGGGGTTTAGTGTAGTAAGTGTGGTGGGCGGGGAGATGTGTGTATGCGTTAGTGTACAGGAGGGAGTTGTTGAGGAAAAGATGCTGGCCGATGCAATAGAGGCGTTTGAAGCTGCCTTGGTGGAGTTGGCAGGGTGAGTGGTGTGTACCCCTCCGTGTGTAATGTAGCTCTTGTGGCGTGTTTTTGTGTAAATATTCAGGAGGTTGAACGAATTCCTTCTCTAAGGGAGTATAAAATGTAATCAAAGCATCATTTATAATTAGAGTATGACGTTTCGTTGGCCCTAAACCATATAGACTTGGGCTATTGTATCTTTTGACTTCCAATTCACGAAACCCATGCACTGTGCAGTGTGGACGTCCTATATATGTAAGCCTGGGGCTGGGCTAAATAAGATAATAGAGAACCCGACAAGGGCTCACGAACAAGACAAAAAGTCAGGTATTTGCCTGCAATTCGAGCGACGAGGTGGCCTAGAAACCTTGAAAATAGAGAGAGGCAGTAAGGGTACCATCCATTATTTGGCAATTTGTCTCAAGGCACACCCATCCCAAAATATGTGGCATTGATGTACGTATTTAGCAGTCGGTTTTTATATAAGATGCAACAGCTACTGGTTTGTATATAAAATCCTATTGTCTTTGGTTAATACTGTTCAGTAAGCAAAAAAAAAAAAAAAAGGAAGAAAAGGAACTGGAGTTCTCTGCGAGGAACAAGAGGACTACCTTAGATGACTAAGTCAATTAGCTAAATAACTCCGTCGTTTTTCACTAATTGACATACACTTACTAAACGACTCCACTAAGTGACTCTAAATGACACTTGAATTTAACCATATTCTATATAAATGACTTAATTTGCTAAGTGACTAGAAACCCGAAAAAACTGTCGCCAAGAACTAAATATTTAGATTCAGAGTCTTGGCCAAGAACCCCAAATATTTTTAACTCATCAGCTATATAATAATAATATGATGCGGTAAAAATATGGTGCGGTATATGGAGCGGTAAATTGTTTACCACCGGTGGTATAAGCACTGAATTTCAGTCCTTGTTCCAGTATAAATGTGCTTATACTACCGGTGGTAAAATTACTTTTGACACATTTAGCGCTCCATAACCATAACCCTGGTATGACTACATGTAGTCAAGGACACCTCTTCGCCCTGCCCCTTTACTCCCTATGTCTAAGTTCCCTTTAACACCACAATCATTAGGTAAGTTATGTCTACGATCACCAACTCCCGCCCCACTCCGAACACAGACAAAGATATAGGTAGATATATATAGTAAAAAAAACAACTGAAAATGAAAGCTTGTCTACGTCCCCTAAGTTACCCTGGTATGACTACATGTAGTCATTTATTAACGGTGGTCATACACTGACCTTGTAATTTAGTGCTAATTGACCTTACCACTCCCACTAAATGACTCCACCAAATGATCGAGTCGTTTATAACTTACCCTTAGAGGAAGGTATGCATACTACTCCAAAGTTACAAGATTAAGGCCGCACCGCCAGGTGCTCCTTAGTATCTACCCGCCGGTCAATTCAGGGTGTATAACCACCAAGCACCTAGCAATGTATGTTCCCGTGATGGAAAGAAGAAACCCAATAACCATCCCCAGATAGACTAATCACGGAGGTATATATAACGTTAGTGAACATACAGTAGCAAAAAATAGTATGGGGCCGTCGCCGTCACACTAAAATAGCACTGCAGAAAACACAAGGGCCACAATTCAAAGTTTCTGAGCGCGGTGTAGGCACTGGTGTGGCCAATATTCACCCGAGACACTTAGCGGGGGTGTTGAAAGAATTTACCCACTTTTACGGCCCTACTATCTGAGAAGTGACACTACTACCTGAGAAGTAAGGATCACGGCCTATATACTAGGAGCTAGTTAGGATCTATTCAATTGATCAAACGTAAATATGAAGACCTATATGTATGTAGGTAATTATAAACGGCAATGATAGCCAAGGCTCAGCGAAATATTCTTCCATGTCTTTATGTAAGACTGTCACGTCAGAAAAGTTGCTTGTATGGATAGAGTGACTGGGCAACTCCAGCTTCATAATATATCACTCGCTCCACAACCATATCTGATTTATTGATTTTAGACCTCCTAGGACTCAGGAAAATGAATGTGCCTAGGGATGTTGTCAGGTACGAAAGTGCTATAATTTATGGACACACGTAAGCGAAACACCTGTGTTTTACTGTAGTCAGGTCAATGGACAAGTCTCGTACTCCTTGTCCTGTTCGCTACATGTATCCCCCAACTAAGTCACTTAACGATCTCGCCCTATTGTTTCGACACCGATTATCATGTATTTAACCACGCTACAACGTCTCTACAAACAATATAACCGCCACACTACACAAACCTCGCCTCCAGCATTCAGTAGAAATGTGTGCATATAATTTGGCGCAGGAAAGTATACTTCCAGGCGTAAGACGATTGAGTCGATTAGAAGTCGAATTATTTAAATTTAACATGAGGCCGCCACTGTAGTCGCGTATAATCACTCCGCAGAGCGTGGAGGTGTTGGCTGTATTCGTCATCATAACATAGATTGTTGTATATACTATACATGCTCCGCAATCATTATTTTTCCATAGACGTATCCCAGCATTGAACTCCCGCACTCCGCGTAGAAAATGGGGAGGCCGACAACAAAAGTATAAAAAAGCATTAGCTGCTTGGACAACAGAAACACGTGTGAAAAATGAGTATTATAATCTGCAAGGGCAGAAAGGCATTCACATATGCACAACTCAACTAATTCAGCCCCCTCTTCTCACTCTCAGAATAGAAAATGACCATACGCCAGACTTTCTTGACCATCGTTTCTCCATCCTCGCCAAGTGCCTGTAGGATTTGTTAGCGGACGTATAAAAGAGAGCTAAGAATTGTGTTCTTGCCATTTCTAACTCCTTCACAAGGTTCTCTGCAGTGCCGCGCTTACGAATGTGTTCAAGAACGAAGCCAACAAGCTCTTGCTCTTGCACACCGAGATACTAAACCCTGATTAGCATGATATAACTTTATGGAGGTGGGGGGGAACAAACCTCCATTATCTTTTTCTCAACAAATGGTTGCAGCTTCTCGACGATGATAGCTTCATCCACATGATCCCACTGAACTTTCCAATCAAACAACCCTGACCTATCGCTCGGAATCTCCTGAGCAAGTTGTTTCACTAGTTTCTCCCTGGTCTCTTCGTCCATAACACTTGAGGCGTCGTATGTGATTGGTACCAAAACTCTTCTCCTGGAGCTGTCATCCTCCTCCTCATCTTCCAACAACCCTTCAACCTCAGCAGCTGTCTTCCTTCTCGGCGCGCTAGCCTCTTGCTTCTTCGACGCCGCAGCACCCAAGGCAAGCTTAAACTTCTGAGGCTCCTTAACTGTTGCCGCAGCCTTCTCCATTTCCTCTGCTTGTCTAGCAAGGAAGCTATCCGCCATGCTTTCTGCCGCGCGCTTCTTGTCGCCATCAATCTCTGTCTGCCGTATCTCGGCAGCGCGATCACGGTCATCTAGCTCTGCCTCCCTAGCACGGAAAGCCGTACGGTTGCGCATCCAGACACTCCGATCAACATAATACTCCTCAATCTTCTTTTCTGCCTCAATGTCATCATCCCATGCCTCGAGCCGTTTTGCCATCGCCTGCTTCTCAACAGCCTCTCTGGTTTCGTCCTCGGCGTCTCTGTGCTGCTCCCTCTCCAGTGCACTGGTTCGTGACCTCTCACGATTGAGCCAGCGCCTTTCGTGGTCAAGGAAATTTTTCTCCGCATCTGCTGCTTTCTTGGATTTTCTTCTTCTTTCAAGCTCCTCGTCGCTTGCATCCGAATCCTCTTCTTCCTTGGAGTACAAATATCCATTTAGATGATTACCATTAACGAACGCTACACCCTTCTGGTAATCGCGAGGAATTTGTACACCGGCAGCTGGGCCGGTAGGAACACGGGTCGAAGGTCCATCACCACGAAGCCTACTTGGTCCAATTGGGATAGCATTTGCTCCACCAGATGGGCCTGTAGGTGCGCTCGAAGGAGGTGGAGAAGACGCTAGACGGTTAATCCGTGGCCCAGCATTCCTCTCGCGCTCCATCTTTTCAATCTCTTCCTCTCGTTTCAAACGTTCCAGATCTCTGCGGTTAGAGCGTTCACGGAAAGCAGCAATCTCTTTCGCTACCATTTCACGCATATCTGCTGGGATATCACTCAGTTCGTCATCTGCAGAGAGAGGGATTGTTACAATTTCTGGCTGTTGTTGTGTACTTGACGAGTCGGGCTCGTTCTTTGCAGGAGCTTCAGATTCTGATCTTGTGGTGTTGGGGGAGGCGGTGGCGTCTGGCTTGGTTGAGGCGCGTTTTGTAGGATCGTTGAGCTCTGAGATAGTTGTCGCGATAGCCGCATGAGCGCCATCGATGCGGGATTGCCGAGCAGAAGCGTAATCAGGTTGTTGTCTTTCCTGGTGTTCCTGATAGTTTTCGATGAAAGTGGTCGAGTTGTCATCGATGACAACCTAAGTGACTATTAGCAAAATGTAGTTATGGCGAGGAGGTGGGATACAAACCATTAACTTCGCAGCTTCCCCTTTATCGTCAACAGCAGGTATCTCTAAATCCTTAAGAACTTCGATTGCGCACCCAAGACTTTCAGGGTCTTCATATTCCGCGAACCCAAACTTGCACGGATCCCCATTTTCATTTGTAGCTCGTGTCCACTTTTTCAAGTTTGCTGCAGACTATACAAGAAACATTAGCATGATGGAAGAGCTCCCAATTGCACTGGGGAAGAAAACAAAACACCCTACCCTTAGTATCTTTTCCATCCACTCATCACCTAAGCTTCCCGGAATACCACCCACGAAAACCGTCTTCAACTGCTCTTCAACCGTTGGCGGAACTAAATCGACAACCGTTTCCCTACTAAACATTTGCCCGCTGCCTCCCATGCCTCCCATGCCCTTACCACCGGCACTGGGTACAGGATTCTGCCTTGTCACGCTCGTACCCAGTCTAATGATTGGCGCGTTGAAGTTGATATTTGGCAGATTAGCAGGAGGCACAAAACCGGCCATGCCAGGGCGAGTGGGCATATTGGCTTGCATCGTGCCAGGTGGTGCACCGCCGGTACCTGGAGGAGGGGGGAGCCCGGGGGCTCCGGGCGCGCCAGTACCTGGAGGCATACCAAATGATGGAGGCATCATCCCGGTAAAGCCCGGGGGCATTTGGGGACGGCCATACTCTGAGAAATTAGCTACGAAGTTGTGCTTTGAGTGGAAAGGCGAAACTTACGACCGTACGGATACATTGAATGAAATGTGCTTCTTGAAGGGATTATCTAGATAGTTTCTATACTGCGCACGTGTAGAGAGTTATAGGAGAATGTGACAAATGGGCGTGTTTATAGAGGGGAAGCTAGTCAATACGGTGAACAGCCGTTGTGAGCGTGTGGAAGTTGTTTGAGAAGGGCGTCGTGAAATGTCTGGGCAAAAGAACGGCTGCTTATGTAACAATCTCGCAGATGGTGCGAAAACAAATTCAACCCCAGGAACAACCTGCGATACCGTAATATACAATTGTCTACGACCCACCGCCTCAACCCTCCTAGCAGTGCGTGATGGAGTTCCGGTGTCTTTTGCGGAAGGCACTCGTCACAAAGCCTCTTTTGGCGTTTCCTAAATCTCCCTATGCGATCTCTACATACTCAATTCGGGCATTCTCAAACACCTCTGGTCTTTACTATCCCCCGCCGCCGAACCCCGCTGCAACCAAAGCACCCAATGCCTCCTCAGGATCAACCATTAATGAACTTCTGGAACTGGTGAAGAATAAAACCGGGCCGGCGCGCCGCAACTTCGAGCCACTTCTCGAACCAAGCGAGATCTCCCGTGGTCAAAACCTGAACGGCCCTCCTCTCGGAAACAGGACCCCCCCGCGCACCGGACCTTCGGCAGGAAGAAGTGTTGAGGTCAAGGCTGATCTACCATCGGCACTGTCGAGGTTGAGGATGATCTTGACGGCGAACAACGTCAAGGCAGATCAAGTTATGCAGAGGTTCCACGAAAGGCCGGGATTGAAGAAGAAGAGATTGAAGAGTGCAAGGCATAGGAAGAGATTCAAGGCTGGATTCAAGAAGTTGGTGACCATTGCCATGGAGATGAAGAGGAAGGGATTGTAAAGGCGGGGGGAGTTGATAGGACTACGGGGAGTTACGGGTATGGGACGGAGCATTGAGAATGCGGCCGTCTGTGCTGTGTTGATTTCCCACCGGTACTTAGAATTACGGCGAGATATCAGGGCTCATTGTGGGAATAGTTGGCTGTTGGCTTATCCAACAAGGTGCCAAATAGTAACTCTGTACAGAAAGAAAGGCCGGCATAAGACGGATATATATATCGCGAACCTCCATTTGTAAATTCCAATCCTCAAGCAAATATCTATATCTCTATGTGATATCAATAGCCGCCCTCTAATCGATAAGTGCAACGAGACATCTCAGCTGCCCACCCCCGTCCTACTTGAGCCTCATGTGTTCATTACTACGAACACCTCTCCTTTAATCTCTTCTCGAATACTTACCCAACAATTTTTACGGGATTATATTGTCGCCATTTTCGCCTCCATTCGCCCCCCACGAGCACTCCATTTCTTCACCCATATAACTATAGATACATTTACACGCCCCTGAGCGCTCAAGTAGAGCTCTCGCAATCATGGCCCGCTTGGGACGCACCGGCTTCTTAGCCGTCGCAGTCATATTCCACTTGTTCTACCTTTACTCAATATTTGACATTTATTTTGTTTCACCCATTGTCTATGGCATGCGACAGTATTCAGTCGATGCTGCGGCACCAGCCAAACGATTGTTCCTAGTTGTCGGTTTGTTCCCCCCTTATGTCTTAAGCTTACCACTTCAATCACACTGACGCCCGAGAATAGGTGATGGCCTCCGAGCAGACAAATGTTTCCAGGAACATACCGACCCAGATGATCCGTCGGTTTCAGCACATCTCGCTCCTTTTATACGTTCTCGAGTACTCACAGCTGGTACTTTTGGTGTTTCGCATACCCGTGTTCCAACAGAATCACGACCTGGACACGTTGCCCTGATTGCGGGATTATATGAGGATGTGAGCGCTGTCACAACTGGATGGAAGATGAACCCCGTTGGGTTTGATTCGGTTTTTAACAGGAGCCGACATACGTGGAGTTGGGGATCTCCGGATATCTTGCCTATGTTCAAGCATGGCGCCAGTGATCAGGACAGGGTCGATGCGTATAGTTATGACGAGGAAATGGAGGATTTTACCGCTGGTATGTAGAGTACTAGTACGCAGAGGGACCATAGACTAACATGCTACAGACGCAACGAATCTGGATATTTGGGTCTTTGACCGTGTCCAAGAACTCTTCGAATCAGCCTTAACAAACTCAACACTATATGATATGCTCCATCAGGACAAATTAGTATTCTTTCTACATCTACTAGGCCTTGACACAACCGGACACTCCTACAGACCCTACAGTCCAGAGTATCTTCGCAATATCAAAGTCGTCGATCACGGTCTAGAGAGAATTCACAAGCTAGTCAACGACTTCTACAAGCATGACGGCCAGACTGCATGGGTATTCACCGCAGACCACGGTATGAGCGATTGGGGTTCTCACGGCGATGGTCACCCCGATAACACTCGTACACCGCTTGTGGTCTGGGGATCTGGTGTACGAAAGCCTCTCCCACCACCCAAGAATATGCCTACAGGTCATGAGGATGGCTTCTCGGCGGATTGGGACCTGAATGCGGTGCGGAGAGTTGATGTTGCCCAAGCGGATGTTGCAGCGCTAATGGCATACTTGGTGGGACTGGAGTGGCCAGTTCACTCGGTTGGGGAACTGCCGCTAGAATATCTAGATGCTGAGCCGGTGGTGAAAGCGGAGGCGGCATGGACTAATTCAAAGCAAATTTTAGAGATGTATAGGGTTAAGGAAGGTATGTTCGAAATCTGCCTTGACTGCTTTGGCTACGGCCGGGTGATGGGCTATGATCCAACAAAATCCATGCCAAGGAAATCACTTAACTTGGAAACAAGCTGATATAAAATAGAGGTGAAGAAAACCACCATGATCAAATATAAACCATTCGCAGCCTTTGGGGAGGGTTCACAATCACTTGAATCTCGTTTTATGGAGATCCGTCTCCTCATTGACAACCACAAATACGTTGAGTCAGTTGCCAAGTCTCAAGAACTAATTAAGCTTGGGCTTGAGGGTCTCAGATATCTCCAAACCTACGATTGGTTGTTCTTGCGTACCCTTGTGACACTTGGATATCTTGGCTGGATCGCGTTCGCAATCACGACTGTGATAGACCTTCATGTGCTACACTCCAAAGCTGAGCACTCAAGAACAGTCACGAGCACTTTGTTTTTCTCTAGTGCCTTTGTTGTGCTGTATAGCGTACTTGTGGTACAGAGAAGTAACTGGACATACTATGCATATGCACTTTTCCCAGTCGCTTTTTGGGAGGAGGTCTTCGCGAGGCGGAAAGGGTTGTTCCAAGGGGGTAAGATGCTTGTAAACCATCTTAGCGGATTCCCGGGGATTTTAGGGCTGGTTTTTGAGGCTATTGTTTTCTTAGGAATACTGGAGGCTATGGTAGGTTTACCCGCTTCTAGAATCTAGGAGGGAGAAATATGAGGGATTAACGAGGCGATGGTATACTGAAAATTTCGGCACGATACTGGTTGACCAAGGGTCCCGAGAAATATTCACCTTACTCTCCCTCTAACCCCAAATATTCCGTCCTGGCCGTGTGGTACAGATGAGATTGTATGCTAATCTTCGCCGGGTTTGTAACGATAGGTCTGGGGTTATTTCCGACGAGAGGTATTTACCGCTTGCTTCTGCCTCGCCGCATTCTGGCCTTTGTCATATGGTTCCGGTTTTGTCCGACAAAACAAGCTTCTGGTGACGGGCTGGGCCATCTGCTGTGGGTTGATGAGCACCTTCACACTGCTCCCTGTACTGAAACAGGAGAGCGAGAACCTTATGTATGTCTCCCCAGCCTCGGCTAATAATATTAGCCCCGAGGTAACTAATCACAATTAATAGATTACTTGGGGGAGGACTCATGTTCGGGCTGGGATTTTTGTATATCACGTTCGGCGAGCGTGTGGGAGGTGGTGTACAAGATTGGGTCTCAAAAACCATTTTAGGTCTTCAGGTATGTGATATACAATTTACCCCACAATTTTCAACGTGCGCTGACGATCGCGGGATAGGTCGGACTGATTGGGCTTGCCATGTACGTCACGCACTCAAGTGTCAGGTCTTTACAAGCAAAGCAGGGTCTCCCGCTGGGGAACCAAATTGTGGGGTGGAGCGTCCTCGGTTCGTTTTATCACTTTCCCCCCATGCAATCCTGCCTCCGCCCCCACACTCTTGCTTACAGTTTTGTGTACTCTGCTAGTCTTATCGATTACTGTCCCGTTCCTGCATGGGATCCGACCACAGAGCTACTATTTCCACAGATTGGTTGTAATATTCCTCACATTCTCGCCGACCTTTGTCGTTCTCACGATTTCATATGAGGGACTCTTCTATGTGGTATTTTGCCTTACTCTTGTAGCATGGGTACGCCTTGAGCACAAGATCTACCTCCACTCTCATCACCCTACCAACAGCCCCATGACCAGCAAGACACTACCGGATGCAGCATCCACTGCCATTGACTCCACCGCAGGGACAGGCGAATGGCGTTCATTGACCCTCGCCGATTCCCGTGTAGCCCTGTTCTTCTTTTTCCTGATCCAAATTGCCTTTTTTAGCACTGGAAATATCGCTTCTGTGTCTTCCTTCTCATTAGACAGTGTCTATCGTCTCATCCCCGTCTTTAGCCCCTTCGCCATGGGCGCACTCCTGATATTTAAGCTCCTCATCCCATTCGCTGTCATCTCTGCAAATTTGGGTGTACTAAATCGCCGCATCGGTGTAGCGCCGAGTTCGCTTTTTATGGTCGTTATGGCGATCAGTGATGTCCTCACATTGAACTTCTTTTATATGGTCAAAGATGAGGGCAGTTGGCTGGATATCGGCACGACGATTAGTCACTTTTTTATATGCGGACTTCTGGGTGTGTTTGTGAGCGCTTTGGAGTTTCTTAGTGAAGTGTTTGTTGGTGGGGTCAGTATGGAGGATGTAGGGGATAAAGAGAAGGTGCAGTAGAGGTGGTTGATCGACATCGTTACACTTATACATATCCATAGCTTTTTAGATTGGTTAGAAGTTTTTGTTTTTCGGAATACCTAGGGTTTTTGACAGCTACATACGCATTTATGCTTACTGGTAACGAAGACCCGCGGGAAGGGTTCGGGATATTTTCGGCTGTGACATGTGAAATGATGGAGAAGAGCTTGTACTACTAGTAGACGCAGCTGGGTTAGGGTTATGTGTGTATTATCGATTTTGCCGATGTCAATGATCAGTGTTTTGTTTAGTATGCTAAAAGTGGAATATGCCTCGTGGTTAACCTTTAATGTACCAATGTACTGACCTGAAAGACCCCCAAAGTCCCCAAGGGGAAGCTTTCAGACAAAACGTTGAGTACTTGAGTTATGTAAGGGAGGTCTATTCTCATTTTTGAATACCTACAACTGTACGTAAACCCCCCCCCCCCCCAATGACTCAGCGGGACTAGTCTTTTCCTCGAGTGATCACCTGTGATGCGCTATCCTGCGCCGCCAGAGGAACGGAAAAAACATGCCGCAAAATCGTTCGATGTTTTATATGGACTTCCGCTCCGAACATTAAGCCCTCACTCTCATCCCTTTTCCCTCTTTTTCTCCCTCAGGAATATACGGAAGCTGGGGAGAAACCTATACCTATCACACTGGGTCCCCCATCCCTGGGGGCGCCATCCGCCAGCCCCTTTCGCGCCTCGGCGTAACATGACATATAATTACAACCTCAAAGGACTGGATCTGGTTAAATAGAACCCCATCTATTACCACAGGACAGGCACATGAACCCACAATTGTTATTATAACAGGGTGCCATATATATAGTGTTCCTGGTAGTAGTGGTGGTAGAGCTACATGTAGTACTGTGTCATGTCACTCATGAATCCCGCAGAAGGAGGTCGTCAAAGCCTTCCAGGCCTGCGGATAAAATGGCCAGCTAGGAGGAGGGAAAGAAAAATCAAGCATTCGGATCCTCCATTCCCCCCCCCCCCCTCTTCTCTCCCTCCCTCTCCCATGAAAGGGGCTCGTGGGAGGTTGGTTTGGGTCGGACTGGATACATGATATTGTAATTACGCGTCGCGGAGTAGGAGAGGGGCGCAAAGGTTCCCCCAGAGTATGTACATGGTATGCTTCGTATCTACTCGGAAGATACCGTGGGTTCTAAATTGGAAAACTAGAATGTTTGTCACATGCCAAACGGAGAATTTTTTCTCCACATGTGATTATTGACAGACTAGTGTAGTAAAAATACCATAGCTGGAAGCTAGAATCATGGGGACCTTTTCTGGCGCCTGTATTGTACCTATCATATGCTCAGCCCTATGAACAGACAGATAGAAGTACGAGGGGGGGGGGGGGGGGTTTAAGGTACTAGTACATACTCTACACCCAGCACTGTATTTCAGTGAGACTATAATCAATAGTTACACTGTTCAGAGGCCCTGTCGTCCAGTACTGATATGGCCTGTGACAATCACAGTTAATTCCACAATTGCACAAAGCAGCCACCTGCCAGGGAAGCGAATACGGCGACCATATCTAGCTCATTTGCCCCCAATTTCAATCGCGACTCCTATTTTATTTTAATGCGGGGAAGCGGCCACCGATCATGGTCATGACCATCCAGGAACGTGGTGATTTTCCTCGTCAAGTTCCCCAGCACCTAATCTACCTACTACCAATGTACCTACCTACCTACTCTATACATACCTACATGTACCTACCGTTTCTTTTCTTCCGTGATCACATGCCACCACCACCACTGCCACAATCTACATACAGTACTGTAGGTACATGTATATCGATCGGATGGCTAAATACGTACATACATACCACACATGCAAGGCAATAGAGGTTACTCTATTTACACACATGTATGTGGATAGGCCTGAGGTATATTGAAATTATTGAGAAAGAGCCTCTCAAGTGTGTATTGTACCAATGTGTGGGAACAGTCTCAGAAAGAACGTCAAGTGATAGTCCCGCTTATGCACTCCATAAGTACGCAAATTTGACCACAGTCGGTCGCAGCACAGGGTCAGGTCACACAACTCACCCCAAATCTAGGTAGAATACACCCGGGGCCGCACTTCGGGCGTCTCCGAAGAAAGGTCCTCACATATACGATTCATAAAGTACTGCATAGCACGCTATAATAACAGGTAGTATCATACATACATGTACTTACATATCATGTAGATGATTCTGGAGCCTGGGGGTGAAGTTTGGGATAACGTGTCGTCATGGGAATACATGTATGTACCATACTATGGACGGATGGACGGATGGGCGGATCAAAGCAAAGGCTCAAGGGTTCACTCACCTTTCAACAACTCCGACTTCAATTCTACCTTTCAAATTTCGCCTCCAAGGAAAAACAGATGCAAGATCAATCAATAATCAGAGGTACATGATACATACATGTGGGGCTCCGACCTTTTGCCAATGACGGAACTTGCCGGCGAGGACTCAGGCAAAAATGGGATGGACGGACATCACTTCGTCTCCATCGATCCTTGTATCTCAAGTAGCTCGACAGATTGATTTGCATTACAAATGCTCTCCAATTCTAGAAGCGAGATTGGGAGGGTATGAGAAAGTTCTTTCTTTCGCGAAGCAGCGGCCGGAGGAAGCATGAAACAAACGTGGGGTTGCCTTGGGTGTTTTGAGTAGATTTGAGATCTAGCGGCGTCGAGTCAACCACTGGTGGTGATGTGACCCTACCATACATGACATGAGAAGTGTCCACCATCGAGGAATAGGTACAACATACATACATACCTACAAAATAGGGTACGCCCACTCTAATCTAGGCCTCCAGAATCTAGGCAGGGAGGCAGATGAGATGTGTAGGCATGTAGGTACATATTTATTACCAGATACGCGATGGATTGCCAGGTCAGCGGAAGGACTGGAATCCGATTTACGGCCCGAGTTGCGGGGTTATCCTATTCAATCTGATACAGCAGCTAAGAGAGAGAGAAAAAAAAAATTGAAAGCAAAAAACATTTCGCTCACCCTTCCGTTTCCTCTTGACTCAAGAAGTATTTTCGTACGGCGTGAGCGCCTGGCTGTTTCTGGCGTCTTGCACCTTACAAAAAAAGCCGTTGGTGCATCAATCGGGCCTTTGCTATTTATCGCCGTTGCATGACACCTGCGCGTAGAGTAACGCAACATAGAGACGCCCTCCGAGAGCCAGAACCATCCTACCCCCTCATACGTACATAGGGGAGTTGTTTGAACCCCAGTCGGAAGGGAGAAGAGATCCTGGCATTCGTTGTGCGAAGGTTAATACAACATCGGAGGACCAGCCTCGTCCACACACCCCCCACTACCCATTACCTACTCTGCTACCTGCCATTCCTATACTTACCTTACTTACTTACTTACCATACTTACTTGCCTTGCCTTCTTAACTGGCCTTACCAGAAACTAAACAAGCATTATTATCAAACTTACTACTACCACAGTAAGCCGTTGCTTTCCGGACTACAGCACACAAGCCAGCATCAATAGAAGAATCCAGAAAGTAACAAAGAGACAGAAACAGAGAAAGAACTACTGGATAAACACACACATATACATACACACAGTATCATATTCGAACCTCAGACCTTCCCCCCAACCTTGATTTTCACGAATGACTCCAGATACCGAGAGCAGGGCCGAGAGCTCACGCGGGACGGCCTCGCCCGCCGCCTCGTCGTCGACATCTGCGGCGCCGGCCTCTCAGAACCCGACACATCCAAGCTTTCGGAGGTACGCTGCGATTCCTCGCTCTTTGACTTTTTGTTTTCCCCCTACGCATAGAAGAGGAGCAGGCGCGGGGGAGAAGGAGGAAGAGTAATAGTAGTAGGAGGGGGAGGGGAGATTCGCTGACGGGAAACCTGGTTATTATTGTGGCGCAGACAACGTGCGGCCAGAGCTTGTGAAGTGAGTGTCTAGAAAGAAAAAACAATATTTGTGGGGCCTATTTCGTGTTGGAACGCTCTTTCTTGAGAGGTTGTGAATGAGTGGTGACGTGAGGCTAACATTGAGGATTTGGGGGGATGCGATAGACATGCCACGCGAGAAAGGTACGGAATATTAAACCTCCATGCAGTCCAACCGCAGCCAACCAGAGTCACAACGGTACTAAAGCTCAGGGCGATATATAGGTTAGATGCGACGCAGCAAGCTTAGGAGTACCGTGCACAAATTGCGTCGCATTCTCAATTGAATGCAAGATCCCGACTCCGAAACGTAAAAAGGTCGCTGGTGTCAAAGGTCGAGATGACGACAATAGGTACGACAAACAACCTTTTAGCTTAAGGTGATGGATCCCTTATAACGGATTTTCTTCTTTTTGGTTGTTTTAGTTCGGAAAGACAAAGCTCGGTACAAGGTCCATCGCCATCGCCGATAGAGAACACCCAGATGGACTTTAATAGGACACCACAAACCACTGTCTCCCCAGGACAGGATGGAACTCCGGTGGCCAATTTCCCAGAGGCAAAGTCGGCCCAGGTGATTACGGACTCAGCAACCATGACACAATTCATGAAGCCGAAGTTCGCTCGGGCACCTATCAAGGAAGCCGGAAGAGTCGCATATCTCGGTATTTTTCTGTCAAGGATGGCTTAAGCTGTCTGGTAATCAAGGCTGACAAGTAGGCAGGCGAATCCTCAAATCTCAGCTTACTAGTCCATGATAAGCATGGTACATCTGATGTCGTTCACTATCCTCTTCCTGAAAATATCCGTGGTAGTAGAGCTAGGTTGACAGAACTCGACACAATTGAGATTGATATCCTCCACCAGCGAGGCGCTTTCTTATTGCCGCCGAGAGCACTGTGCGATGAGCTTGTAGAGGCGTACTTTAAATGGATTGCACCTATTGTTCCGGTTATCAATCGCTCACGGTTCATGCGGCGATATAGAGACCCCAAGAATCCACCATCGTTGTTGCTGCTGCAGAGTGTGTTGTTGGCAGGGAGCAGGGTATGTCAGAATCCGCAATTGATGGACACAACGGGAAGCACAACCCCTGCAGCAATGACATTTTACAAGAGAGCGAAAGCACTCTACGACGCAAATTACGAGGATGACAGAGTTACGATTGTGCAGAGTTTGGTGCTTATGGGATGGTATTGGGAAGGACCGGAAGGTGGATTTTCTTTCTTGCTTGAATTCCCTGAGTGGTGAGTGGTGGGGTACTAACAAAACTATCCTAGACGTAACAAAAAATGTGTTTTACTGGAGTCGGGTAGCTACAATTGTTGCCCAAGGATCGGGCATGCATAGAAGGTTTCCCCCCATCTTCCCTACTTTACTTACCAGGGTTTCCCTGATATAATTTTCCGGCAAATACTCACATCACAATATAGCGTCGAACACTCGCAGCTTTCCCAGGCCGACAAGCGCTTATGGAAACGCATCTGGTGGACTCTTTTCACCCGCGACCGCATGGTCGCCGTGGCGTTGGGTCGCCCTGTACACATCAACACTGATGATTCGGATGTCGAAATGGTCTCTGAAGATGATTTCCTCGACGACGAGCCCGGCTTTCCCGCCGAATACCCGCCAGACCCACTTCACGTGCAGTTCTTCCTCCATCATGTCAAGCTTTGTGAAATCATGGGTCTGGTGCTATCACAGCAATACTCTGTCGCAAGTAAAGCCAGAAGACAGCACCAGATTGACCTTGTGCACAGCGATCTCGCGCTGGCGGATTGGATGCTCCATGTGCCATTAGAGATGCGATATCATGTGGGGGACACCAGCCGACAGAACTTTTGGGCTGCGTTACTGCATAGCACCTACTACACTACACTGTGCCTGCTACATCGAGCCCATATGCCGCCCGCAACGACAAGCACAAACGGCGCAAGTTACTACACATCAATAGACGAATCATACCCATCCCGCAACATTGCCTTCAAAGCCGCAACCGCCATCACCTCCATCATCGAAAACCTTATCGGCCACGACGAACTCCGCTACTGCCCCGCCTTCGTCGTCTACAGCCTCTTCTCCGCCCTCATCATGCACGTCTACCAAACCCGCAGCACCAACCCCGTCGTTGTGGCCGAATCCAAAGAGCGCATGAAGAAGTGCATGCAGGCCCTCAAGGAAGTCTCAAAGATCTGGATCGTCGCGAAAATGGTCTACACGCTCTTTGAGTCCATCCTGGGAAACAAGGCCCTCGAGGAACGCCTCCAAAAGTCGGCAGGCCGCCGCCACCACAGTAAGTCAAAGCAGCGCCTAGCCCAGGCCGCCGTGATCAGCACGCCCACGTCCACTGCGCCGTCACCGGGGCCTCACGCGCCCTCACAAGTACCAGCACCGGCACCCATGTTGACGACCGAGCCGATGAAGAGGAAGTTTGACGAGATGGACCTTGCTGGGATCCCTACGGGCCCTGTGCCCACTGTCTCATATGTGCGTTCGCGCCCGCAGACTCCGGCCCCGCCGTCGCTCATCCAGGACTCTCTCACGCCCTCGAGAGACACCTTCATGACAGGAACTCTGGGCACCTCCACGCGACCCACCACTCCCTTCCAGCCGCCGCTAAACCTGCCCCCCGGCACACCGCCAGACCTGTACCTCGTGACCCGCTCCTCGCCGCCCATCTCTCAGAGCCTCTGGGAGAACTTTCAGCCGAACCAGCTCTTCCCCGATGACTCGGGGATCACATATCTATCGCCGAGCCAGCAGAATCCTGCGCTGGACCCACAACTAACGCAGCAGGGGCTGCAGCCCCAGCAACAGCAGCAGTTTGTGGGGGGCTTGGGGGGATGGCCGAGCCACTTCGATGAGCTGGGGCAGGGGGGACAGCAGCAGGGGAGTAGTCCGGAGGATACGTGGAGTAATAGTAGTAAGGGAGGGATTGTGCCGACGACGTTGAATGTGGAGGATTGGTATGTATTTCCTTGGGGGGGGGGGGTTTGGTAATTCGGTGCTAATATAATTCGGTGTAGGTTTAATTTCTTTGGGCTGAATGGAGAGCTTAATACGCTCGATAATGCGGCGTCGTTGTAGTGATATGACGGATGGTGCAAAAGCTGAAGATTGAGATCGATCCATGGGATGAAAAAAAAAGGAGAAAAAGGAGAAAAAAAGCGGGCTTTAATTTATTATTATTTATTTCTTTGTCACGATTTCCGAAAGCTCTCCCTCTCTACCTACTTCATATCCGTTCCGTGTTTCCCATTCATGCAGTGTAATTGTACTACTTTTGGTTTGGTTTTTTGTTTTTGTTTTTGTTGTTCTCGGGGGAGGGGGAGGTTTTTTGCGAATCCTTAAAAAAATCAACGGCTATTGTTACTGGAAGCTCTGTGTGTTCTCCTTCCTTTCTTCACAGATTATCACTCGTGCCAAAGTCCTGCCTAAAATCAAACCAGGGGCCGATCGGGCCACACACATGCCTGGAGACATCTTCTTATACTGACAACATGCACATGGCTAATATCTCGAGCCCTGAACACACCCATGGAAGCCATTGCACCGATGTGTTAATGTGAGGCTGCAATAATGTCATAGAGCGACATCTGTGAGTAGTAGTAGACAGTGTTGTTATGGCCTGGGCCTGTGATGGATATATGCAGATGCTCTATCACTGCTGGTTAATCCCTAGTCTTCGAGCGGCATTTATTTTGTCTACAGAGCACTGTATGTAGCTGGGTACATGTAGGTAAATACTTAGGTATTCGTGCCTTCTAATTCTGGGTATACAAGTAAATAGTTCTTATATATACCCATATATTCACCTATAGTAGACGATATAGAAGACGAGCTCCCACCAGATATAAACACACCTAGATATCTACCTACCTAGATATTACTTATATATAACACTGTAAGGGCGTCGCGATCATTACCACTCAGTCAGTCAGGGTTAGGGGACAGACTTGATGCAATGTCAACCACACTTCCAAAATCCCCATTCCTCATTCCTCATCTTCACAGCTCCCCCACCATCACCACCACCACCAGCCAGCAATTGCATGCCCACCATGTCCTCCTCCTTCACGCCCACCACTGCAATCGCGACAGTTGCAGAAACCGCCCCAAGCAGCAGTAGTAGTATCCCGGCTTCTCTCCCCCCGCCGACAGACTCCCTCCATCCAGAATACCAATATCTCTCCCTCGTCCGCCGCATTCTCTCAGAAGGCGAGCACCGCCCAGACCGGTACCCCACTCCCCCTCCTCCACATTGAGACCCCCATTGACACACCCACAGCACGGGCACAGGCACCCTCTCCCTCTTCGCGCCCCCGCAGCTGCGCTTCCCCCTACGCAACGACGTCTTCCCCCTCCTCACCACCAAGCGCGTCCACACCCGCGCCATCATCCACGAACTCCTCTGGTTCATCTCCGGCTCGACATCCACACAGCCCCTCACCGCAAACAACGTCAAGATCTGGGACGCTAACGGCTCCCGCGCCGCGCTCGACAAGCTCGGCTTCACCGACCGCCCCACGGGCGACCTAGGCCCCGTGTACGGCTTCCAATGGCGGCACTTTGGCGCCACCTACCGCGGCGCCGCGGCAAACTACGCCGGGGAGGGCGTGGACCAGCTCGCCGCCGTCATCAACACGCTCAAGACAAACCCGTACGACCGGCGCATCATCCTCTCCGCGTGGAACCCCGCAGACATCCCAAAGATGGCCCTGCCCCCCTGCCACATGTTTGCGCAGTTCTACGTCTCGTTCCCGCGCGGGCCGGGCGCAAGGGGCGAGCTCAGCTGCCTGCTGTATCAGCGCAGCTGCGACATGGGGCTGGGCGTCCCGTTCAACATCGCGTCGTATGCGCTGCTCACGCGCATGGTGGCCGCGGTGTGTAAGCTCGACCCGGGCGAGCTCGTGCACACTATGGGCGACGCACATGTATACCTCGACCATGTGGATGCGCTGAAGGTGCAGCTCGAGAGGGCGCCCAGGCCCTTCCCGACCCTCAGGCTCGCGCAGAGGGACGACATCGACGACTATGTCTTTGATGACTTTGAGGTCGTGGGGTATGAGCCGTGGCCCGCGATCAAGATGAATATGAGCGTCTAGGGCCCACGGTGAGTATGGTGAGTGGGGGAGTTCTTTGCTTTGCTTTGCTTTGCCCTTTTTTGTTTTTTTAATGAGATACCAGAATAAAAAGAATAAAAATAGAATAGAATACAAACAGACAGAGACAGAAAGGGTAGGCAGTATCAATGATGTGTGAAAAAAAAGGCGACCAATCGGTTTTTGTAAAAACAGCTACCTCTACCTCTAGCTAGGTCTTGCCCAACAGCCCTATCTCCCTCCTTTTTCTTATCCTTCCGCCCACTTCTTTGATGAAGTAAAGCGTCGTTTGGGGTGAGGGGGTGGGGGTCCGTATATTCATACGCCAGACCAATTAACTGTACACTGTTGGTGTGCTGTGGTGGGGGGTGTACCTACCATACTCTGGGTACGTACGTGTATGTACATAGAGGTTGCAATGGATGTACCTACCTTAGTAAAGTATATGCAGGAATATACAATACACATGAGGCGGCGCTTCATGAGCCATCACTCACGCCCCGCCAAAACGTTGGCTTAGGACCTTATCGTTGGCTAAGCCGTCATGAACTATCACTCACTCACAATTTTTATAGCCAGCAAGCAGGAAATTACTACATACGTACATGTATCTACCCGCGATACAAACACAAAACAAAAACACAAAACACAAAGGAGAGGGGGGGGGGGGGGGATATCTACCGCAAGCTAGCCGGCTAGCCCGGGGAGATAGGGTGCACAATCTATTGACTACTGCCAGCAACAAAAGAAATGGAAAGGAGCGACGGCACCGAGCTCTTAAGAGGTGGGTAGTAGACCAGAACCAGAGCCAGAGCCAGAAAAGATAACAAAAGAACTACATGTAGATAGATGCCACCAAAAATTAAGCAGGACACACCAGAAACATAGTAGCAACGATAGAAATATAAGAAAATAAATAAATAAATAAATAAATAAATAAAAAAACTCCCTACGCCAATACGTACAAAAAAAAAACAGAAAAAGAGTCAGCCACACCATTCCCAAATTCACAAAACCTTGCTCCTCTCACCCTCCCTCCTCGGCAACCGCTCGCGCACGACCCGTCGCCGATCCACGCCCCCCGTCGCCCTCCCGCTGCTCCCAGTGCTCCGGTTGCTGCGCGCGCTCTCGCTGCGCTCCATTCTACCATCACCACCACCATCGTGGTCGCCCTCGTCAAAGGCCAACCGCTGCGTCAGCTCGATCAAGTCGTTGCTGACAAAGTCGGACGCCTTGACGGTCCACCTCCTGACGAACCCCTCCACGACGCTCCCCACGTTCTCGAGGCCCACAGCCGTGTCCTGAGCTAGCTCACTGAGCGTCTTCATTGTGGGCCCGATTGTGGTGGCTGTTGTGTGGTTGGGGTCGTGGGATGGGGGCGGGTGCAGCTCGCCGACGCCCGCTGTCATGCCTCGGAATATATCGACAGGGGCGAGTAGCTCCAGGTGTGCACTGTAATCGTCCGGGACGGCGGTGCGGTGGGGGGATCTGCGCCGGCGCGGCGGGAAGTGCGATAGTTTCTTGCGAGGTAGACGGGCGATCTCGACGGTTCCAATGTGCGGGAGCGAGACATAGGAGTGGTGTGTGTAGGGTCTCTCTTCTGCCACTTCTACTTGCTGCGCCTGTTCATCTACTGGGAGGGTAGCACCCTTGACGCCGCAGTTGTCGACGGGGAGTAGAAGCGTCTTGCGGCTCTGAACACCGTCTTGCGCCCACATACCGTTTGCGCGGCGGAGGGTGTCGCGCGGGATGTGGTAAGTGAGGGAAATGCCCTCTATGGTGTCAGTGGGTCTGACGGTGTGGACATATACGAGTGTTGACTGCTCGTCCTCGTCTGCTGCAGCAGCGGCGGGGACCTCATTGGGGTCGGGTGATGTGGTGCGTTTGTAGCGGGCCCGATCTGGGGGGGCCTCATTTGGTTGCTCCTCTCTTCGGCGACCCCGCGGCTTGGTGGTACGGTCCAAGCCACCACGGCGCTGGTGGAGGGTCTGCTCAAGGGCGTTGTCATCGGCGGTACCGAGGACGTTGTTGAGCCACTGGACACCCCACGATGAGCCTGATGTAGTACCAGTGCTTGATGCTGTGGATGCTGTGCGGCTCATGGTAACGCTACCTGCACCACTGCGGGAGGACGCTGTGCGGCTCATTCCTGTGGCGGAATGAGCCCCAAGATTGGCGCCATTAGCGACGATATTGGGGCTCTTGCTCTTTCGGCGGGTTGGAGGGGGTGCAGCAGAGAGGGATGTTGAGGTTGTGGTTGTGGTTGTAGTGGATAGGCGGTTCATCCTATCTGCAAAGGCGAGGGCGGGGGACGGCGCTGCATGTACCTGCTGGTGGCCGTTAGTTAGTTTGTTTTGGTCGAAGGTCGAGGGGTCGTTGGTTATGAAGGGGTTGTGTTTTGGGGTTGTGTGAGTGGTGATGGTGATGGTGGTGGTGGTGGTGGTGAGAGGTGAAGTGAGGTTTGTGTTGCAGTTGCAGAATTAGAAACCGGGAGCTCGGATAAAGGGCCGGTTTGTCCTTCTTGGCTTGTTTAAGGTACGAGGGGTCAATCCCTCCCCTCCTTGTGGGTAATAATAATATAATCTGGGGCTTGAGATTGCTTGTTTGTTTTATCTGCTGCCCGTGATAATTGGCCTATGATGGTGATGATGGTGATGACGATGATGATGATGATGGAGCAAGCAAACAAGCAAGCAAACAAGCAGAGTTCTCCCCTCTTTCGTTGCGTGGATGGATTGAAGAAAGAAGGGAAGAGTACATTTACGTACGTAGGGTAGAAGAGAGTAGGAGAGGGAGAAGAGTAACTTGAGGGGAGGAGAGGGGGGGGGGGGGCGGAGTTGTCGTTACGAAACCAAGACTTATTAGTTGTCTCGTCTTGTCTTGCCTTGTCTTGTGGATTGACCGGGCCTGAGCGGCGGTTATTAATGGCACAGAGCTACTCTAGAATAGTACATGTAGGTACCGTATTATATTATCTATGATCTATCTGTATCTGATTCAAATTGCATATAGTACTTCTACATTAGGTTAGAACACACTGGTTGCATAGCAGAACTACATATTTTAATTATTTATCGAGATATAATACTTTATCAAATAGGCTTTACAAGATCTACATTACCCTCCTGTCTATTATTTTCTAACTGAAAGGAGCCGATCTTCTGGGACATGTCACCTTCAAGAGTGTGTGCACCATACTGTTCTATGTTGCTCCACTTCCCGAACCTTCCTTCACTATTGAGGATCCCAATCATAATAATATCATAATAATATCATAATAAAGTACACAAACTAGAGTGACAGAACATGACCACGGTCGCACCGCACCCCCCAGCATATCGTTTGAAGTAGGCCATTCAAACATACAATGCCCAAATACCACGACGCAAAACCAAAATCCACTCAAGCTAGGGTCTGCTTCGGAAGTTTGAGCTTCCAAATCATCCCGAGGCGTTGGAAAAATGAAAACAAAGAGCCCTTTGGCACGTACCCCAGATATCTAGCTTGCCATGCAGCAGCATAAGACCCTAAGATGCCTGATGTCAGGATCATAGATCTCACTATATCCCGGGAGAGGGAAAGTCGATCTTACCTTGTACTGGCCCTAGCGAGCTGAAACCTATAGCCTCAATCACCCACGGTACGAGGATAACCAAGATCCCAAGTGCAATGATGGTACAGTACACGGGGTGCTCTCTCGCGAAACCTATCGCTGCCTCTGTCGCCTGGTCAAAGGCATCTTTCATGACCTGACTCATTGCGGTGCCTGCCTTGATAGCACTCTCTAGTGCGTTCAGAATTGCAACCCCAAGGTTTTCGGTCCATCCGTACTCCGTGACGATATCGTTGAGTGCTTGCTCGAGATCGCGGCCCTTCTTTTCGGCGCTGTACAGCGTGTTGATGACCTCGGTTGCAAGGTCTTGGGCAGTGCGTGCTTTGTTCTCCTTGCGATCGAGTTGGTACTTCTTATTGTTGACCATGTTGTCAACTCTAATCTTTTCACTCGGGCACCTGCCTGTCAGGCACTCGAGGATCGATTGGATAAGGAAAACCATTTCTGTACTGAATCAGTATTAATTTGACATGTGATAGGTTTGATCACCATACTTTGACTGTTCTGACGATGTTGATAATTCGAATTTTTAAGAACCGAGTGCTCTGAAAATAATCTTTGCGAGGTTGAGTAGCTTTAGAAAGACGGGTGCGGGCCCCCTACTTATAATGAAAAACTCGAGGAATTGGCCGTTTCCGGCGCTTGACCACTGGCCGAGTGGTGTAGATCATGGCTGCTAGCGGTAATATTGATCCTCTGCGCACAACTAATGTTTCAAGCTATGGCGGTAGGTGCGCCTACGTGTCTATCTGTCTAAGGCTCTAAGCCTCTCAGGATCGGGGTCCTCTGTCTGCAATTGGCTTTTCCTTGTTCTGTGTCGAGCGGGGAGGTGGCGTGGTTTACTTATCAAACTTCTCCCATCCTGTTGTTGGTGTTGATGTTGCTACCTAGCCTAGCTCTTCTCTCTGCTTGCGGTTCGGCCCTGCAGACCCGAGCCAGGCCGGGGTATGATAAGCGGGAAAAGTAATTATTTTGATATTTACCTGCACAGCCGCGGCCTTGGCGGGATGCAATATCTAGCTCTGGTAAGACTACACAGGAGGACATTGAGCGCGCGTGTATTTGGCAATTGAAGGATGTACTGTTATGTAGTGTTCAGCTACATATGTACTCGTTACAAATTATCCTTGCCCGGCCTAGGCAACTGCTGCTAGGCAACTGGTTCTTATGCTGCTAGGCAACTGGTTCTTATGCTGGCAAGCGGGTAGAATGGTCCCGCGTTTTTATTGGTACTGCCATGTCGCTCTACTAGAATTAATGGATTAATCACCCTTGGCTCGGCACGGTCGGGTGATGATCGGCTTTTGTCCCCGCCCCATCTCAGGTTCCACACTAGTAGCTGGCCGTGAGCTTCGTTGGGGCGGAGGAACTATACGAGTGATACCCCATGATGGATGGGCTCTTCCCCCATCATACTTGCCGTGCATGTACCTGCGGCTGCCATTGAGACCGTGTCTTCACGGCGGACTCTCGATGGTTAAATAAAATGTTTCGTCATAATGCAGGCGGTAGACCTGGTCTGGCATTAGATGGGTTGCGCTGATATACATACAAATATAAATGATGCCCCTCTTTCACAGCTAATACCGATGAGCTGACCTTTTGGGGGGCATGCTAACCAGCTACACCGCCGGTGCTTGTGAAGGGGCAACGTATATTGGGTCATAACCACACGCACCAACAGCAGTGTTTGAAAAATATAGCCGACGACCTCGAAGATGGGTGGTGGTATGAGTGGCCGGGTAAGCAGCTACGAGTCGAGCGGTTGAGTATTTTGCGCGCTTGGTTGCTAATGTGTATCACGTCACTTTATATGATTCTAGCTTTATATTTTGCTTTTCATCTATCAGACGAGGGGGCACAGGGAGCAGGGGGGGGGGGGGGGGCTGTCTCCATGGCCACCGAACGAGCTTTACTGCTATACTTCTCGGGCAGATGTATCTCTGCGCTAGCTCGGTCATGGCACTAGAACCTCGACACTCTTTTCCGCAGGTAGAGTGACGTCCATTGGCGACTGGGGGAGCCTCATGCGGATTACGATGAAGTGTAGTGGGAGGGCTGGCGTTAGATGTCGGTTGGCCGGGTATTCCACGCCAACTAGGGTGCATAAACGTTGCATTGGTATAGCTTAGATCATCTCGTCGTAGCATACACACGTATTGCATACCAGCAATGGATTGACAGACAAAAACTATCGATCCCGAGGCCATTGGTGAGGAAAAGCATGGCCGAGTGATATCTCATGATCGATACCCCCCACATCCTGGACGCACCCCGCCAATTCTTATCTCCTGGCACTATGGAATACCCAGGTTATTTTCTTCTATTGATAGCTCCAATAGAACATACATTAGCTGCGGAGTCTAGTACAGCACGCTGACGGTTGGTGTTGGATGGACGTGGTGCGCGTTTTCCACCCCACATTCTGTTACCCGCACCCGCACCTGCCCGCGCGGCCCAGGACCTTAAACGTAGCCCTCCTTCTCCCCTCAGCCCCACAATTATTCTACTAGCCCTAAACCTAAGCCCACATCCGCACATAACAGGGTGGGCCCTAAAGCCCACCTCCCCACACACACACACCTTTACCCTTTACACACAGTCCCTCCTCCGCATTTCCACAAAAAAAACACTCCAAGGCACAAAAAAAAGGGGGGGGGGGACACCTGTCTTCCTATCCAAAGCTCACCCCCAAAGCAGTTCCATCTACGTTTACCAACGGTTAGCTCACCTACATTTTTCACTACTAACTCATTGGTATGTTGGTTCCATCCCTCGTAGCTTGGTCGGGAGTTGCGGCTTTTGCTGCTCAAGTCATCTCTATTAGTTCGCCGTTTTTCCTTTCCTGCGTCTTCCCCTACACTCCTTCCCCATACTTCCCCATCCTCATCTCTGTATCTCTACCACTCATTACCTATTACCATTGCTACTATACCCACAATATTTTGATTTTCACGCTCTCCCGTATCCCCCAACCCCAGCTTTATCTTTTACACCATCCTTCACTAACAGTAACCATCTAGACCCAAGTACTACAAGGTCGCCATATAGTCGGGCCTTGGATCTCCCATCAGCACCGGTGATCCCGTAGCATGTCTTGCGTAGCATCTTGGGCTGTTTTCAACGCCCACTTTGTGGGCAAGACGTACTGCTGGATGATGGGGTACTAATGTGGATCCAGGCTTGTACATAACTGAATATCGGACGGGGCTAGCGAGAGCTAGCTAGTAGTCGATATATAGCCATAACAAAGACTAAGTCACACAACTCCTCCTTGATTTTGTAAAGATGCTAATGTGTAAGTGGGTTGACCGCAATGTTATATATATATCCAGCGGCCTTGTGGTTTGTGTTGTTGGGAGGTGGTTTGGCATTCTTGCCCCCGCTGAGGGATGGGGGCGGTATCCTATATTGATCGCTACGGTGCTGTAGCTTATATAGGAATGGGTTTGTTACTACTTTAGTTGGTGGTAGCATCAAGAGGTAAGTAGCATGCTCAGCCCACCCTTCGTAGAGAGGTAAGCAAGTATTCCGCCTGCTCGTGTATGTCCTTGTATGTACTGGACATCATCAAAACATACTCCGGTGGATCTCTCCTGGCAAGTAGTTTGGCCTCCAACCATGTGTAGTGGCCGGATGCCACTAAAGACTTTGTCTGTTTCCTGAGAAACACGGGGGTAGGATACAGCTATCCCTCCAGGTTTCAGGCCAATAGTTACAGCAAACAAAGACTTTTACCATTTTAGTCATCTTCGTCGATTTGTTTACTTAGGGGACAAGGTGAACCGCCGCAGTACCTGTATGCGGCTGATATATATCAGTTCCCATAAATATGAGAAAAGAGCATTAGATCCAGACAGGCCCGCTCTAAATTGGAGATGTCTGTAAGATCTGTAATTATTTTCTTCCTGATACTGACTATACTCGTTAGAGCAACACCGTCCATGGATTCGTTGCACCAAGACGTTGACAGTCTACTACTGCAGCTCATCTAACCGAAGAGGATGTACCGGATCCAAACCCGAATCCAAACAAAACCTGAAAAAAATAAGGTCCAAGCTTTGGCGACAGTCTGCCTAGAAAAAATATATATACGACATACAGTGGCATTGAGGTTTTTGGCACAGCAGCAGCAGACCTTGGCCGTAGAATAGCGGCTATAGCAATCAAAAAGGAGAGGACTGGAAAGTCACTCCTATGAGAAACCTAGTTCTGGCATGTAGCCCATGTAGACATCTCAATTGACTTAAACTACCCACCCGTCAAGTATGAACGGGCAGGGGTCCCAACAATCTTTAGCTTCGCGCAAACGTGTTGACGGATCGAAGGGGGGGACGGCCGGGTTGGGTAATACACGCCGGTGTGCCGCCATCCGGTTTGAAGCCCATTGAACAGTCTCTGGGTTAAAGACGGAGCTGTTACAAGTTAGCTTCATGGGAGAATAAGGCATGAAAAGCCCCAAAGCATATACGGGAGCGATATATTACAGACGCTCCAAGTAATATCCAGCGGCCCTACATGCAAAAAATCACATTTAGTTGGTACCATTCACGCCAGAAGATATAAGGAGTCGATCATTGATTTCTTAGATTTTCCTACTAGAGTCACTTGGGCCTGAGTTTATCTATTTGTTTAGCCCATAGCATAACCTATGATATATACTGGAAGGTTGGCTATACAGATATTGCCCACTTCAGCATACACAGCAACAGACTCGACTGCAGTCTAAGTATGGTTGAGATAAACCAATGCCTTAGGAATAATAAGCCAAGCCAAGGAAGACATATTGCCCTTAAGCCTGACCAAATGAGTGCCGGAATTTTTCTACTATTGTGGTTTATCAGCCGGACAGCCTTGTGGCCATGTGGGACAATGGATTAATAAGGCTACTTAATTGGGATACCAATAAACGTTTTTCAGATCGGGGCTAGACCTATTCTGTTTAGGAGATAGTTGGTAGGTCTGTCAGAACAGGGGCCATTATGACTGGGGACGTTCGCACGGGGTATCAGATATGAGTTGGTTTTTACATATCTAAATTGATTGGTATATAAGAATATTAACGACTACATAGTAGCTAGCCTTTACTCATATATATGGGGCAGAGGCGTGGTGGTTGGTCTCGAAGGTACATGTAAGTATCAATTACAAACACAGTATTAGGCAATTCCCAGCCTGGAATAGTAAATGACTTCGACTCTATAGTACAGATGGAATCAATCACTACATGATTGTTGGGTATTAAAAAGAAAACCTTACATAAAAAAAGTTTACAAAATAGAATCATTAAATCCCCCCGAACCAGCCGGCAAATCATCACCTTACCTCACCTCCCTCCTATCGACCTGGACCTCCACCCTACACCTCCTCTCCTCCTTGACATAGGCACACCCGCTATAAAGTCCATTCTCATCCATACTCTCCTCATGTCTACACGCAATCCTCCCCACACTATCTAAATCCCCACACACCTCCCTCAACACCCTTCTGGCCGCCTGGTTAGCATCCTTCCGATCCGCATAAGCATCGTGGATAGTTGTCGTGACGACGTCGTTATCGTCGCCGTCAATGTCCATCGCATTATCCCAGTAATCCTTCTGGACGATTATGTAAACGGCCGCCACCGTCGGCGGTGGCGGCGGTGTAGTATAAATGGGCACCTTCTGTCGCTGCACCGTAACTGTGATCTCCTCTCCCTCGAGTACGTCACTAAAACCCCCCAGCACACACGCGCGGGTAAACATGCGTCTCAACAAAAAAAGAGAAAGAAAGAAAGAAATCTCATTGAATAATAATAATAATAATAAGAAAAAAGAGGCATCAATACTTTGTAGTAACACGCACCAGCAACTCCCCCTCCTCTCCGCCGTCGTCAAACTGCTCCCACACACTCATGACGCCGTCGTCCCGGCCCTGCACCATATCCCTCACGAATGCGATCGCGTCCTCGGACGCCGTGTAGCAGCGCGCGATGTGCGTTTGGGGTCTACATGGCACCGCCGTCTCGGTGGGGAGCACCTGGCACAGCACGTAGTAGTAGTAGGGGGACGACGGCGGCGGCGTCCGTGTTGTATATGTCTCCGCCGGTGTGTTGGAGAAGATGCGCCGCTTTGCCGGGGGCAGCGGGGAGGAGGAGGACGACGAGGAGGAGGAGAAGGAGGAGGAGGACGTCGAGCTGAGGGACCTTTTGCGAGACATGGGGGTTAATTGCGGGTAGTACTTACTGGTGGTGGCGGCGGCGGGCAGCTTCATTGTGGTTGTGATGGTGCCAAGACGGTGATTGGGACAGGGGGATCCACGGGGGGCCAATGATGGGTGGAAGGATCTGGGTAGGTTCAGGGACATGTGAGTGATACATGTAGGTACCGTATGAGAAGGGCCAATGATCTGCACCCGCAGCTTTTACTCTAAACGTGAGGGTAATAAGTGCCGTTTATATTACTTACTTACCATATCCCTGCTCGGATTAGAGAAGGATTAGGATTAGTCTAGTTAGGCAATAGCACTCTAGTAAAGGGCTTCCAAAGATATGCTACAAGTACATAGTACTTACCTGTCTTGATAGACTTTTGCTACATATCATAGCGGAAGACAGCTTGAATTAGGCCCTTTGAAAAAGACTCCAGGCTCTTTTCTACTGAGGATAGGCACCAATCAGGTTACCAGGGATTCACACGTGCATTTAGTTCTAGAGGTACGTAGCGAGAGGCAGGTTATTAACAAGCGTGGGTACAGTACCAAGAAAAAGGGGGATGTGCATAAACAATAGGCACTGCATATCGTAATACTGGGCTGTAGTACTGCTGTGTAAGACTTCAGAATTAATCAACCCGGGATTAACCTTAGCCATTCTACTGCGGCCGTAGGCAATACTATAGTATCTGTATGGGCACTTAATTATAATTAAACTGTATATATGTATATATGCGTATATTCCCACAACCTCCTTAAGTATATTTTAATTATATTCAATCGTGGGTTGTCCGAAATAACCAGAAACTAGCCTCGCAGCCAACCAAATCTTGAAAGCACCACCCTTTTTTCCTTATTGAAAATCACAGACATGACATACAAGATCACATAGATGGAGTCCATTGTTTTATTCCTCTTATCTTTGCGGTGCAGGGCAGTTTTGAAGTTGCATTCCCATATATACAAATCTGGCTGCAACGAAAATATATCGTCGCGGGCGGGGTGATCCACGAGAAGCCGCAGAGTTACTCTTCAGTGGCGTAGCTAAATATTAGTTGCCGGAGATTCCAGCATCGGGCCGGTGGCCGAGCGAGTTTAACACTTCGACCCTGGCCCTACACCGGCGAGAGTTTAGATTCCCCTCACCCGGAGGTCAAGAGCTCAAACCAGGGGTGGGAGCGAGCCCCTAGGTATATATAGTATATCCTAGGCTCTGGACCTTTTGACTTTTTTTTGTACCGGGTGGGGTGGGGTGGGGTGTACCGGATGCGGGGTGTCATTTCAACACCCAGGGAAAAGGCAAGCCACAACAGCGAACCACACATTAACTACATTTATCCGCCAAATCCCTAATATAAGGATCCATGGTCACTAAATAGCTACATGTATGTGCGTACATGTACGTACAGCACAGCAAGCAGCAGAGAGTGATATCTGGTGACTACATATGCGCCGCTTCTTCATACTAAAACTAACTCTCTCTACCTCTGGATTTGGGATGATGGAGAACACTCGATATACACCCCCTCCCCCACACCCAACTAGCCATAGGTCGGTCTCACCTCGATCTACAGAAGTATTCCACCAACCCAGCACACCTTCCCAAACCGTACCCCCCAAAGCCTAGCTAGCACCTAACACTTCACGATAGTAAAGCTCCCCGTGCCCGCCGTCTGCCCCGCTGACATGAGGTTTTCTGAACAGCTAGTGCACACTTTATCCATGGCCAAGATTAGGCATCCTGGGGACAAGAAGGTGGCTAACATATTATAGCATTAAGAGCGAAGGGATTTAAGCCTCGAAATACACCACAAATATCACTCTGAATTCTGGCCTGAGACATTGAAAGACCGGTTTCACTCAATGATAATCTATCACACGATACCCTATGGTTAAAACGCAAGATATGGCCATGAAGACGAGCATAGGATCTCTTTATCCTAGCTGCTGGCCATGGCAGATAGCATGAAACATTATGATACATACATGTATCCCCCCATGCATGAGCACCCACCGCCGATTTCAGCATACTTATGCTTCCTGCATAAGTATAAACCTACCACTGATCACGTTCTTATGCATGCTGCTACCTTTGTCTTCTGGAAACTTCGAGAAACGTAACGCTGTGAAATGCCCGCCCATGAAAAGGTCGATCTACAAACCCCTATATATATATATATTATCAACAGAAAGCCTGTTACAAAATATGCACCAGGCCTCTAGATCTTTTCCCGCAACGCGGACAACTATAAATACAGCAGCCCGGCTGATTATTGGCCAGTCAGCTACTCTAGATAGACACAGACAGACACATTTACCTACATCGCCTGCCAGTTCCACCCAAAACACCAGTACCTCTACCTCTTTGTCCACCCCCTAAAAAGCAACCGCTACGGCCCACTACCCCCCAAGACCAAGCACCATGCGTCCCTTCACCCCCACTCCCACAGCAATCTCCCTCTCCATCCTCCTCACCCTCTACCTCCGCGACCTCCTCCACCACCTCCTCGCCCGCCCACCGCCACCATCACCACCACGCAAGCACCACCGCCCCAGCCGCGCCTCCACACTCGTGCGCCGCTTCCGCCGCCTCAAGTGTCTCTGGGCGCACCGCAGGGCCGCCGAGCAGCGGCGCGCAGGCCTCACCGCGCAGCAGAGGGCGGTGGTGCAGGGCGCGGTGTGCGTGGTGCTGGCGGCGTGCCTGTGGGTGGCCCTGTGTGAGCCGGGTCTGGGGGCGGTGTTGGGCGTCTGGAAGGCGGGCATGGTGGCGGCGGGGGCGGCGCTGTATGTGGCGCTTTTGAGGGCGGAGGTGGAGTGTTGTGGGGGGTGAGGAGGGGATCGATATTGGGGTGTTACTTGATACATATCTATATAAATTTTATTGTACTTGATCTACTATTAGGTTGCTGTGTTCAAGGCTCTAGTACTGTAGCAGGGTGTACTGTACTCCTCCTACCAGCGTCCTTGCCCTATTTTCTATTAATTCAACCCTCATCCAACGTAAAAGTGATAACTAGAACGATATTATTATAGAGCAGGATACTTGAACGGCCCCCAATCAAACGACATTTCTCTAGATAGTACTACTACAACCATATCACATCCTTCATGGGCATCCCCGCTCCCTTAGTAATCGTGTCGTTTTGTTTTGAAGACTCTCTCGAGTGATATTCCATGACTAAAAAGCATTATTAGCCCGTGCAACCACCCCGGACTTGAAATTTATATCCGGTGATATATCCTCTATATTGAAAAGATTTTCATGAAGTGCGCTAGAGCGGTGGTGCTGATGATAAGCGGCTGCTTTCTAATAAGACTATATTTTCACGGTGCAAGCGGTGGCGGTAGCTGGGTTGCGCCGATATACAGACGCCCATCACCGACGGGTTGACCTTCTGGGAGGGGCGCTAACCGCCGAGGCTTGTCGGCTGTTATCATCGTTCATGTTATCAACCCAGAATTGTATTCAATATATCACCAGCTAGTAAGTCAAAGAAAGAAAGAGTGTTAAGGAACAGGACAGCGAGACACAAGGACAGAAAACAGGCCAACCCGTCCATGAGTGGCCAACGTTCAATAATTATTACTCGTGGATATCGATCCTTTTGATAGGCACTGTGCTATCGTCATCGATATATCCCCAGCTAATTAATTATCTGTCCGTCAGTTTTAGGAGCAGCGCCGAACAGACCCCTAGAATCTTCGCCTGTTTGTAGGCCTAGAGCTTACCAGCACAGCTACAGCTCGTGGCCTACTACTGTTCGCTGAATGGGCATTCAACCTCCAGTTAAACCAAAATATTAATAAAAAACAAACATATTATTGAAATGATACGATTTGATTATGGGTTATCTCCCACTTTTATAAGCCTATAGACCTATCACCAACTCTTAACCCACACTGATACCTAGTTTCACTGATTTCTACGACATGTTAAATGCTATTAAAATACCCACTGGCGAAGACTATGTGACTTGAAACATGGGTCTAGCGTAGGTCTGAGATGCGAGAATCTGGGAGACATGAACTGATATATAGGGGGGTGGGTTGAGGCCGATATGGCTGAGATCCAAAGACGACGTGACCTGGTAGGAAGATACTAAATCATTTGCGAAATATGAACCTTAAAACCATTCTCAACTGTTTCATAATTATTGATTTTATCTGGGAGACTCTGAATCAATGGAGGGGGTTGTGCATTGAGTATTTCATCTCTATTACGAAAAATTCATATCTATACATGCAATGACGTATGACGACTAATGGTGTATGATACCCGTATGTGATTGCAGCCCAAAACTGTACTGAAAGCCATCCAGAATGGAAAGTAGATTTTATCTTGATAGGCGTTCTCCCAGGTTTTCTTTGTATCGTTTTGCGTTTCCCACTGTCGTCAAGCTCAACTTTACACTTATCTGTAAATATCCGTCTCCGCCACACATCGACCGACCACCCGATACGTTTATTTTTAGTTAATCTTGTAGCCATAGTTTCTTTCGTGCAACATAAACACAGTAACCCCCAGAGCAGAGGCAGTTGCCGATGACAGTACGTTCAGAAATAACGGTCCCTAGATCTGCCGTAACTTCTGCAAGCATTGCTTCTGAATGTGCCTCAACCATACGATTTAAGCGTCATTCATCACGTTCAGAAGGTATCTGCAGCAGCTGCTGTGTTGTTTGTTGTTCAAACTCTCGTTGGCCTTTCCATCTCTTGCGCACCTCCCAAAGCTTCCCCCCCGGCATGTGCTTCAACAATCTCTACCTTTTCGTTCAGAGCAACTTCTCTTCGCTACCAGACTTGGAGGGCAGTAGGGTCCGTATCCGTTTGCATTGTGGGGCTGGGTCGTTGCTTAGTAGATTTTGTATGGTTTCTCTAGTCCCGTTCTCAGACCTAACTGGTGGTTTGTGGTTGAAAACAGAGGTGGTATTTTCACATACCAGAACGGTCTAGTGTGCTTACCCAGGAAGTTTGTACCAGCCCTCCTCCCTCCTAAACACAACCACTAAACTAAAAGCCCCGGTTGCTATCAAAAAACTCTAGAAACCCGGACTTTCTCTACAAGGCTATTGCTCTAGACCCTATATATATATATATATATATTTGCCTCCTGTGAAGGCGAGTTTGGAGGGGAGAAGCTATGGCTATAGTTAGAGGTATATCCCTATGTACCGAAATATCACGGAGCGAGGCGAGGACAAGTGGGCGGAGATGTAGTGAGACAAGAGAGAGATAAGGCTAAGAGAGAAGTGAACAGGACGAGGAACGAAGTGAGACAAGGCGGAGGAGCACGAAACGAGGACTATGGACTTCCTCCTACTTCCTAGAGGGTAGGAGTGGGAGGACTCAATAATGACTTGTGGTCCTAAAGCTTTATATTGGCCAAAGGATAGGAAGGTTGCGTGAAGAAGAAAGGAAAAGAAAGAGAACTCTACAAGCAAGGGAGCCAGCTCCCTATATATAGCCCCAGAATCCCTTCGCTGACTCATCCCATAGAAACTACTAGAACCGCAAGGAAATCCCTCTATTAGAAATACATGCATACCGATGACTCATAGAAAACTCCGCAACAGAATCTCGTAGAACACCATAGAAAACTCTGACTAATCCTTTTTCCCGCAATATTGCCAAGCACGTTCCACGCCGTGATACGAAATAACAGGAAGACAAGACAGAGAGAGAAAAAAGAAAGAACTAAAGGAAAAGTCTTCCCGTGCTATTTAACACTCTCCTCCACCAGTCTACTATGGCTCATATTTTCATCCATAGAAACTCAAAGAAATCTATCGCAACCACCTCTCGTATTCCTCCCCACCATCTTCTCTAATTATATTACAAATCCATTACGCCATAGAAGCCTATGGAACCTAATAACGACATCTTTACCTTATCGCATCCCCCCCTTGCTTAACCTTCCTCTATTGGTTACATCAGTACTTCAACGACTGAACTCTTGAAACCGATGACAAGACGCTGGGACAGTAAAAAGGCTTTAGGCAGCCAATGGGTACGGAGCTTACAGACAATTACCAAGGACCAGGAGAGGCCCTCAAGAGATATAAACACGGCGCAGAAGTTATTAAACAAATATCTAGTATCTGTGAGTACACTGACCCGCGTGTTGGCACCTTTCAAGGCCAGATAGATACATCTCCTCCAACCGTGAGGCACAGGTGACCTAGATCACTCTGTTGTTCAAGGCCGGTGACCCCTGTACACATGCGAACCTTCTCGCTGATCTGGAAAAACGCATTACGTCAGAGCACAGATAATTTAGATAACTCTTTTGTTCAAGGCCAGAAGTTCTTGCATGTGTACGGACTTATTCGACCGACTTGGGAGGGGTTGTTACAGCTGCAGAGACATTCTGTCTATCGTGTAGGCGAGCCCGTTTACGCGGGCTCACTTGCGGTAGACCACTGGGCTTAACTGACATTCCCTAGCATGAAGACTCAAAGGCTGCAGATGCCGCCTTGTAAGAAACACCACCGCCCCAGGTTAGTATAAGCAACTGTGAAATCCTCAACAGCAATGTGTTCTTCCAAACCCTCCCGGCAACCGACCTCCCCACAGACCCCCCACAGGCTACACAACTTAGTCCCTTATCAAAGAAAAAGAAACGGACTTTGCCCCCGGACCTGAAAAGGAGAAAGAGATATGTTCGGCCACCCCAGGTAACACTCAGTCTTCACTATTTCCTGTCTAACATCTGACTGAAGTATTGGTACGGCTCTCCGTTAAATACCAAAATCATTTCAGGTCCAGACTTGCCTCTATCAAAAATGCATGGATTTTAGATCTTAAATAAGCTTCAGTTGAAGAGAGACTCGGCCGATATGTTCAGTCTCGCAACACGCGAGAGTCTCCCACCCACTCATTCATCCTTGACACGAGCGACGATAACGTCCGTCAGCTATTTGGTGACAACGAATGACTTCAGATTATACGCAAAGTCCAACCCTTACCAGATCCCGACAAGACACTGAGCAAGTATTTGGACTTGTTCCTAAAGGTATGTTCTACTTTTAGAATCCATGCTTGATCTGGTAGTTCAAGTTAGCAGATAAAATCGGTCGATGCCATGAATAATATTTTGGACAAAGGGCCATATATTACGGTCTCTGGCACAGATCTCAGTCCCTCTGAAAAGCGCGAGAAATATAGATGTCTCGCATGGGCGCATCATGTCCTGTCCTGCATTTTAGTCCTTCCACCATCCAGGCACTGCATAGTGCTTTCTGGCTGACAATTCTCAAGCGTTGTTACAGGGCTACACGAAGACTACCAACAAGAGAGCCGAGGTACACAACCGAGGCCGAGACAGAGACGGAGACGAGAAGCAACGACGAGAGAACCTAACCGAGGAGCAGGGTTGTGGGACAGTGGGTCCAGATGGCCTCTCTGACAAAGACGTGGAGACGAAGATACCAGTAGACGATACGTACTACGGTCATAGACTATGGATGAGGCGAAGTGAGGCGAGACGAAGACGAGGACGAGACTATAGATGAGGACGAGGTGAGGTACTATGGAAGACCCAAGGGGGTCTTGGCAAAGATTATGGTTATGACGTAATATATTCAGAACTAAAGACACAAGAGACAAGCGAAACTAAACCGTAGGATTGAGAACAGGAAGAACACGTAAGGAAAGAAAGAGAAAGAAAAGGACAAAGGAAAGATCTGTAGCAACGTATATATACCCCTCCTAATCCCTGTACAATCATGACTCATAACATCGTGTAACGGAAACCCATAGAATCCCCCAGAACCCAAAAGAAACCTTGCAACCGAAACCTCATTCTCTAATATCCTCCTCATCCGCGAAATCCGTAGTACGCCGTGATAAGCGTCCTTGATTTGGAAACAGGTCACATTGTTCTTCCAGATTATCGTGAAAAATGGTACCAAACTCATGTTTGGACTTCACTTTTTGACCGCTTGTTCGAATCTATCCCCTATGTCAGTGTGACGGAGTATCCAAGAGTAAGATGACAGATTACAATGATGACGCAAGGTGGCTCGAGGAGCACAGCCAGTATAATAAGGACACTGATGAAGAAGAGAAAGGAGAGCCAGACGGGCACAGGCTTAGGCACCGGCAAGGGCAAAGGCAAGGGCGAGAGCAGAGGCAGAGGGCGCAGGACAGAGCAGGGAAACTGAAGACCAGGTGAGGACACCGGCAAGACTCAAGAGAGCTGCAAGATTGCCTCCTGTAGAGGCGAGTTTGGAGGGAAGGAACTATGGCTAGAAGTATATTCCTATATACCAAGATAACAGGAAGACGAGACAGAGAGAAAAGAAAGAAAGAACTAAAGGAAAAGTCTTCCCGCGCTATTTAATACTCTCCTCCACCAGTCCACTATGACTCATATTTTCATCCATAGAAATCTAAAGAAATCCATCGCAACCACACCTCGTATTCCTCCCACCATTTTCCCTAATTATATTACAAATCCATCACGCCATAGAAACCCATAGAATCTAATGACGACACCTCTGCTTTATCGCATCCCCCCCTCGCTTAACTTTCCTCTATCAGTCACATCAGTGCTTCAACGACCGAAACCTTGGAACCGATGCCAAGACGCCGGGACAGTCAGATTCCTCAGGTAGGTTCCACTCAAATGTTGTTTCTGTCTCTGGTGACAAGCATCTGCAGCGGCGAATGCTCTACAAACGCCACCGCATTCATGACGGCGTTATCAAATACTGCAATCATGAAATTGTGGCGGTGGAGAATGGTGGGTGTAATGTTCGCCGGGGCGACGACAAGTGGACTACCGATACGCTGAAACTGGCAAAGTCGAACCGTGATATGATAGTCAATTTTCACTCCCGGTTTGGCGTAGCTGGGGGAGATGTGCCGGCGTTGGGAATAATTACTCGAGGTGAGTAGCTCATGGTACATATCTTCATGCCTTACTGATTGTACTTAGGTTTAGATTTTGGGACCCTTCGGATGGGCTATGGAAGGGGCTCTGTCTGCATCCTGGTCCACCATGGTACAGCACCTCGTGCCCACTGTCCATGCAATACTCCACATGTGGAAGATCAAGGTAATCAAGTCCCAAGCTGCGTAGTTCGGGCATCAAGCTGACCTATTCTTAGATGATGATGGAGCAGATTACCGATAACCTTACTAGCCTTCTGAGTACATCCGGCGGCACTCAACACCCGCCTACAGCTTTGCTTCTAGGATCCATGGATACTGACCCACCAACGGGGGAAGGCTCTGGGAGCGATGCGTTTGAGGAAAGTGAGTAACGGTTGAGCTGGGTGTCACGAGTAAGGCCCTTCGCCGGTGTGCTTGTAGGTGCTTTGAGTCGTTCAAGTTCCTATTGGTGGGACTAGGTCTTGTTACAGGTGTTGTGGGCGTGGTGTTGTTGGTACCGTTTGTTTGTTTCCTGTCGGGTGGCTTTGTCGGGGCTTGGATCTATGGAAAATTTTTTCAATGTACCATTTATCACAATCGATGTAAACCTTTAGGTGTAAACAGTGACACATTTATGGATTAATTTCTCTGTGGTGGTGGAAAGTCTGCGTATGGGAAATATATCTATCTAGTACAGGCTAGGCTCGTACCCAGCCCTCCTACCGCTCCACCCACCCAGCTACCGGAGGGGCTGGAGCTATATCGCTTCGACTCTTGGTGGGGGCTTTTTGCGGAGGTATTGAGAGCTCTCCGACGTCGAAGAGGCTGCTGGCGGAGGTCGGGGGGGCTGTCGGAGCCAATTTACATGAGAATTAAGGTTTTTTAGCCTTCGCAATGAAAATTGAGGTTTATTCTCACCCAATATCACATTTCAGTCTCTGAAATCACTATTATTATTCAAAGCCCTCACATTTTAGAGGCCGACATAGGAAATGGATTTTTCCCGACAATTGTCGGAAAAATATTGTTCCAGACCCTACTGTAGCAGGCGAGGTACGAGCAGGCGGTAGGGGCTGGGTACGAGACTAAGAAATGTGTTATGGCCAAGTTAGGATTATGCAACTATGGCAACTCGGTCAGTGAGAAAATAACCTTGGCTGGTGGTGGAGATAGGCTGTGTGTTATGATTAAGCCCTGTAACCTCTGTTGCCAAACGGGCCTTAAAATGCCACGCGTGTCATCACACAACAGACAACACGACACTCCTCCATAACCTCATCAAGCCTACCAGCAAATCGACCACGACCCCATTAGTATTCATGGCCAACGCTCTCGATGAAAGAGTGGAGAAACTGCTGAAAGCGAAAGCCTTCACGGAGGGGAATCTTGGATACAAGGTGGCCAATAGATCACAGTTGAAGAAGCATGTCAAGAACTTTGTGAAGAATTAGGATAAGTCGAGGGAAAATCTAGAAATTATCAAATGTGCGATTACGATCAATACCCCCATTGCAAGATCTCGCAAGAGGAAACCATGCGATATAGTTCAGGATGGAGAACAGAGAAGCAGTCTTGAAATCCTTCCGATATATTCCTTCAACCCAGCACCCAGTCGAAATTCAAGATAGTAGGGGGAAGGTTTTAGGCTATAGGTGGCGTGTTGAAAAGGCCTATATCGAGACACTTGTGGAATCAGATAAGCTTCTCCCACCGAACAAGCACAAAGGAAGTAGGACTGGTACTAGAAGAATGAAAGACGCAAGACATTATGCACTCTGAGGTGATAGTGCGGCAGACCTTTTTGTTTCGAAAGAGTATTTGGTAGACAAGGATAACGGGGGCAAAGAGTGGATCGAGACCAACACGCCGCTTTTCAGAAGGCTTACGAATGAACTGAGGATGCTTGATCCGGAGATGTATAGGCGTGCCACTGAGTTTGGTTTCGAAAGGAAAGGAATGCGAACGGCAGAGTAAAAAGGACGCTGAGAAACTGAGGCCACTTGCGGGGGCCTGGCACGGTTTCGCAATCAATCGCGGGCAGGACTACGACGGCAACACCCACATCGATAGCAAAGACTCCCGTCTTATGTATAACGGAGTAGTCCCATACGGTATTTTCACAGGCGGTGATTTACTCCTATGGCAGCTCAAACTTCGGATAGCCATCGTTCCTGGAGACGTCTTTTTTTATGGGTCGTTGATATTTCACAATGTGATCGAGATTACTAGTGGACAGCGTTATGGCATCGATGTCTTCACACACAGGAGCTGCTTCAACTGGAAAAAGCATGCAGATAATAGAAGTAAGTCAAAACGGAGTACTCGGAAGCATTCATATGTAAAGCTTCAGGCTACTGGGGAAAAGAAGGAAGAGGGGGGGTGGGCTGGTGACACGCGTGTAGTTATCGATCTAGACGAGGATGAGGAAGACGGGTTTTCAAGTCCCATTAATATCGAGATTGGGGGAGAGAAACTGGAGGTTTATGTGGAAGATGATGTGGAGGAATAAGGGGACGAAGAGTACTGAAATGATGATGAGGAAGATGAGGAAGATGAGGAAGATGAGGAAGATGAGGAGTGGAATGATGATGAGGAGGAAGACGAGGAAGATGAGGAGTGGAATGAAGAAGAGGATGATGAGATATATGAGGTTATGCACTTGTCAAACAACTCTCGGAAAAGGAAATATGTTAGCTAAACCTAACTGTATATTTAGTCTATGTATAAGCGTAAGTTAATCTACAAAGTGGACACTATTCGAAATGAGAAAAGCACTGGATATCCAATACCATATCTGGCAAAGGGTAGCAGCTACCGGGAGAAGAATCTTTGAGATGGCGAGCGCCGGATTAATCCCAACACCTCTTCAGGCAAAAGCTAGAAGATACCGAGAGAAGAATCTTTGAGATGGCGAGCGCCGGATTAACCCAACTAGGTATGTAGGTACTTACCCAGACGTTTACGGTACCTACTCTGGCAAAAAACAGGCATGAGAGCGCTGGTGGTTTTGGTCGATTCATGCAAAGCAATTTATCTTACCGACCTACCTACTTAAACCTATCACTCTCCAACCTTGCACGCGTTAGGTATTCAGGGATTCCATCAAGACATTGTATTCGATAGAACAATACCCTGTCGACGCCAGCGACGACCTCCAAGCTCGACCACTGTGAATCCCTCACCGATCATACCAAGTACAGATCTGGATCGAAGCCCGGCCGAGTAGGTAGGTAGCTGTAGCGGCCCAACGCCATATATAGTAATCGGAGATTGAAACGTTTGTCGTTGATTATAAAAAACATCCAGAGACAGCGCCTCATTGATCCACCAGTTGAGGCCGAGACCCACCGGCCGGATGGGGTTCCGAAAAAAGGAATCATAAATTATATCACCGAGCACGTGCGTAAACACATTCCTGGCATGGAACATAGAGTGATAGGACTAGAAAAACAAGACCGGGAATGGTGAGACATCTTTGTTCTGGTCGACACATGAATCGAATTGATTATTCGCCTCTTGATTCTAGTATCACTCTCTAGTGCCACGTTGTTGGCTGGGGGTAAGATAGTGAAGACCAGGGTGACATGCTTTCAATATGAGCTAGTTCTTCCAATTGCTACTCATATATGCAGGTTGACTGAATGTTTTGTCCAACCCTATATAGGACTATTTCCCCCCGACCCCCAGAAAACATTTTACAGATACCCACACCCACCCTCACACTCACCATACTATACTATCTCTCCCATTATCTTACCAGGCATTCAAACCTTCAACATGTCCAAAACATCTCTCGATGAGTTTCCATACGAAATACTCATAATGATAGGCAAACACCTCTCCTACAATGAAATCGACAAATTCTCCAAAACGTGCACCAGGATCCACCAAGTCCTGGGCGAGCTCTGGGAGAGATACGCCATGGAGGAGAAAGACGGCTGGAACGCCCTCTCCTGGGCCGTCCGCAGAAAGGACAACCATTTTGTCAAGTACCTCGTCGGCCGAAAGGGAATAGATGTCAACTGCCAGGACAACCTGGGCCTCACCCCGCTCCACTGGGCAACCCGCAACTCGGGTGCGTCCAGCATAGTTACAACAAAGCTGCTTCTCGGCGCCGGCGCGGACCTAACGATCGTGGACAACAGCGGCATGACGCCCCTCCAGTGGGCAGTGAAGCAGAACCCGCCGGTGGTCGAACACCTGCTTGCAAGGGAGAAGGAAATCGCAACTCTAAAGTCTATCAACATCCAGGACCGGGTAGGGCAGACGGCACTCCACCGTGCAGTGACAAAGGCGGATGAGGACCTTGTCAGGCAGCTCCTCAAGGCAGGTGCAGACATGGAGATCACATGTAACGTTGGGAGGACCCCGCTTCTTTGGGCGGCCTCGACAAAGTCGTTGCCGATAATCAAGATTCTGGTTGAGGAGAAGGGATCCAACGTGCACCATGTAACTGCCGATGGAAGGAATGTGCTTCACCTGGCAGCGGCAGAGCGCACAATTGAGACGGTCAGCTATTTTGTCGGGAAGGGTGTCGATATGGGGGCCCAGGATAGCCGGGGGAGGACACCGCTCCACTGGGCGGCAATGTACGGCAACGCGAGGACATTAAGAGTACTGCTAGACCTTGGGGGTGATCCGGCGATTAAGAACGAGAAGGGGGAGACGGCGAGCGACTATGCGTCGACTTTCCCGGCGATTGGGGATGCGCTGAGAGACTTTGGGGTTGCGGTGCCAAAGCTGCCGCGGAGACCCGAGAGCTGTTTTAAGCAATACAATAATAGGTCTGTTGCCAATGATGGTCCTGACGATGAGAAGTTATTCTCTAGAGAAAGTGCTTTACTGAACTGTACAAGGTCGAAAGCAAGAATGCCAATCTTCTGATGGGACCGACACGTTTATGAGACCGCAATGACCGGACAGCTAGTGAACAGAAAGGCAGACACCTTCAGCCAGTCACTGTTCTCTTCTGTAATACTTGTGCAATTGTGTTTTTTTTTTTTTCTTTTATCCCTTCATGGCGTTTTTCCTGTATGTTTTTTACGGCGTTACTTGCTTGTCTTGGTGTGTTTAGCCTTTTATAACTATAACTGGATGTATAAACAACCTCATGGCTTCATCGAGGATCACTCGAAAGCCAAACTAATCCATACCTCCCGCAAAAAGTCCTTTTTTCATAACTCCCCGGGTGAAGGGGAAATCCTTATCATGAATCATGATCCCCTCCCGTGCACGTCATCGATTCCCCACTTCTGAATTACGTGATCGTCCACCGGTCGTACATATCCCATGCAGAAGAATAAGCAAAACAAAAAAGCCAACGGCATTTAAACCTGGCGATCAAGCTCCATACCTAAAGATGTTATTGAGTATGTAGTACTATGTACCTATAAAACCCCCCGCTTTCAGCTGAGACACCGTCACCAGTAGCCGGTACTCTCCGACTATACGTTTCATGACACTCCCTAAACCCCGCTTCCTGGCGCAAGTAATAGTGAGTGATTCGATATAGCCCGCCCCGCCTGAGGAATATCACTGTGATGAGGCCGGCAGATCCAAGACTGGTTTTCCTTATCTTACCATGCACGTGAGCAGTGTGGAGCACTGGAGTTGAGTGATGATTGGTGATCGGGGGCACCGGGGGGGCTTTTTTTTTGTTTTTTTGTTTTCTTCATTAATTACATCCAGCCCTTAGGCTATAGTAATGCTTCCACTCCCCTCTGGTGTGAAAGATTTTCCTCCCCTCTTCTCTCAACCTGACAAAACACAAACAGAAAACAAAGGAAAAACAAATACACATACATTTCCGCTCCTGATGCGCTCGCTATCTCGAGACTCATCATTCATCAGGCTTCCTATTATTCCTTCTCTACCCTTCCCCACCCTCTTTCCAATTCTCTTTCTTCGTTTTCTGCTTCTATATGTCATGGACTCATCTAGCTTTGGCAGATCACGGGCCTCCCGACTACACGAAGGGTACATGGAGGGTCAGCACGCTGACAAGGGACGTTGACAGGCTTGTTAGGCGATCTCACCTAAAGATCGGGGATTAATATGTGGATCGGTGCAGTGTTTTTTACGGGATTTCTTATATTCGGTGTTAATGCTTTCTTTCCTTATTTTGTAAGAGGGTATTTTCCGAATCGTGTTGCCCTTTGTGGTAGCCTAGAAGCTCTATCCTCGCTTATTGTTGTACATAGATCTCCAATCAGATACTTTTGAGTTTCAGGAAGCAGACTATCGCTTGTTCTTTCTAATGTTTCTTTACTTCGCTTCTCTCTTCCCCTTTGGGCTTGAGGTGCGTCTAGGCTGGGCCGCCGATACATCATGCTACCCTCCAGATAGACGTTGCTGATAGTTCATTGGGCCTTTATTGTCGGTTTAACCATCTGCGTCCCGATGATCGTTGTATAGTATTCTTTTTCTTTCTTTCTTTCTTTTCTTTTCTTCGTCGAGTGAAGGGAGTCGATCGCCAAGTAGGGAGGACTATAAAGGGCTGCTGATACACCATGCTGTCTTTCTTTCCTCTCTACGCAACGTCTTCTCATCAGAACTCTAGTACATACTTTAAATACAATACCTCTATCTCTACTAAAGTTCTCTCCTCTACTTCTCCCTCGCCTAAGCCCTGCCTCTCCTTTCTTCGGGAGGTAGGGCTAGGCTCCTCATATTCAATAAATGAATCGCAAGCTTCTTCGCTGTCCCTGCTTTCGCCCGTAGTGGCTCTCTTCGTCGTTTTCTGCCTTCGGGCACGTTGTCTCTCTCGCTTTCGTCCTCGACTCGTAGATAATCCCCACATATCCTATTGCCAGTTCAACTACAAGGCCTGAGATTCAACCCTCAGGTAACGTGCTAGCTAGCAAGAGGCGATTACGCCCAACACATAGGTTGAGTATTCCCTATGCTGTGTACGTAGCTAGTAGCAAGAGATATCAAGGATAAGGGACCTACGAGTCATCATCACCACACCCCCCCCTACTCCTCGCCTCACGAGTAAGCCCTCTGGAACAATAGCACCCACACGCACCAGGAAAGGTTACACACAGCCTTCCCCCACGAGATATATCATGCCCACCCTTACTCCTCCAATACTCCTTCCACTGCTTCCAAATTTCCACTGTCTTCCCAATTCCTTTCTCCGTCCATAACAATTTCCTAACTGTATTTTCTTCCCCGGCTCTCTTTCTGCTTTTCTCTGTATATTTGCATTTCGTAATAATATGTTCTACATTTTGCTTTTCTGCTCCGCATTCGTATGCTGCCGTTTCTGATTTTCCGATTCTGGCGAGGTATGCGTTACATATTATATGTCCAGTCCGTAGTCTTGAAACAAGAACTCGCTTTTTCCGCTCCATATCTTTGAATCGTATTTGGTGTCTTTGGTGCGGTCCGAATAGAGCCTTCTCTTCATTTCTGCGGGGAATCCACCCTTTATCCCATTCTTGTATAACCTCTTCGTTCGATGCTCGTCGTAGATATGCAAAGGATATAAATGCATCTTTATCAATTCTCCCCTTCCCTACCGCTGACTTTGCTACCCTATCCGCTTCCTCGTTTCCTACTACCCCCGTATGTGCTTTAACCTATTCTAGTTGCACTCTAATTTTCTGTGTTCTTCCTGCATCACATAGCCACCAAATCTTGTATGCCATTTCTTCGCCTAACTTACTGTCCCGAACTGCAACTCTTTTCATAGCCTCTTGACTATCTGTTCTCACGGTAACCACCCTTTTCCTCTCTCTCTGCACCTCTTTCAATCCCAATTCGATTGCCTTCTTTATTCCCACCATCTCCGCGTCCATAATTTCCATTTTCTTTCCCAACCTCACCCCAACACTTTTTATACTTTTCCCTTTCTCTCCTATTCTGCATACTCCTGCCGCCACTTCCCCTTCCTCATTTCTACTTCCATCGCTGTATATTACTATCTCGTCTTTTTCTTCTTTCCTGCATTTCTGTCTTTCCTCTTCCGCCCTCCCATATTCTCTGATATCAATTTGTATATTTTCCCTTATCCTCCTCCCCCATTTTTCCTCCTTCTTATACAATTTCTTCCAATTTTCAATCTTCTTCCAGTCTCCTTTCTTTTCCCCCACAAATTTCTGGAGGCCTTTAACTGCTCCCTGCATCCCCCTCATCTCTTTTTCCTTTTTGGGGGCCTTTCTTCGCCGTTCACCCCATTCTTTCTCTTCTTCATCCTCCTTTTCATTAACAATTTTCCTAACCGCCGTATGTAATGGATGATGTAGAGGCATTTGCATTGCTTTAATTGCCGATATTCTTTGTTTATGATCTAATCTATATTCCGTAGGGATCATATCGTTCTCGACTTCGATTGCCGCCATAGGTGCTGTCCTGAAATGTCCGCCGATTTTCCTCATCGCTTGGATATTCACCTTATCAATCTCTTTGGCTAGTCCCTTTTGTCCCTTCCACCATACTCTTCCTCCATATTCTGCAATCTGTCTACTGCATGCAATATACATTCGTCTCCCATTACCTACTCCTATACCATTCTCGCCCCTCGCAAGTCGAATAATACTATGTGTCGCCCTCGCCGCCCTCGCCGTCTTTTCCTTTACATGTCTTTTGAAAGTACGTTTTTGGTCTATCCATATTCCCAGCCATTTAAATATCTCCAATTCCTCTTTTTCGACCCCGTTTGGCATAACCAATATTTCCTTCTCTTCTTCACATTTTCCATTCATCCTAATCCATTCTGTCTTCTCTTCGTCGAATTTCACACTGTTCTTCTCAGCTCATACATATGCTTTTCCTATAATTTTCTCCGCCCTTGCCATCACTTGATCCCAATCTTTCCCGGCCACTGCAATTGTAAAATCATCGATATATGTTGGTGTTATCGCCTTCCCGTTGAACTCTTCCTCGATAAGAGGGTTCATCTCTTTCAGCAGCGGCGCTATAAACAAGTTGAATAAAATCAGAGAAGCAGGGCTGCCCTGAGGCATGCCTGTATCGATATCCCGTTCGTTTCCCGTTTCGTCATCAAACTTCATTATAACCTTTCTCCCGCTCATAAAGCTTGCCACCCAGTCTGCTATATGCTTATTTGCACCTTCCTTCCTAAGTGTATTTACCAATCTCACTTTGGAGACATTCGAAAAGGCCTGCAAAATATCCATTGCAACTATCATCACTTTCTCTCCCTGTTTTTCTCTTTCTTCTGCCCAGTCAGATATCCCACGACTCCTCTGCTGATCTGTTTCTCACCCCTCCCCATTGATTCTTGTCCAACCCACCTCTCTCTCCTAGCTCAGCAAGATAATCTGTCACCACTCTCTCCAGTCCCTTCCTAACGATTTAATAATGCGATATAGGTCTATACGCTTCGGTTTCAGATAATCCGCTTTGTTGGGTTTGGGATGACACTCTGCTGCTACCTTCCATCTTTTAGGATGTACCCCTTCATCTAAACACATCTGATATGCCTCCGTTATTCTGTCGCCTACCACTTCCCACAGCTCTTTAATAACTTTAAAGGCAATCTCGTCCGGTCCTGGTGCTTTATAGGATCCCTGCCTAAAAATTGCGCGTCTAACTTCTTCGTTGGAAATTCGAATTTTTTCCGTATTTTCCCCCTCTACCACAACCTCCGCCGTATCCGCAGGGGCCCGAGGAAAAAGTACTTCTGCAAAAACCCCTTCTTTTCCTTCGAAAGTAACCTCTACTTTGTCTCCCATCGAAATCGCTGGTGTTTTTGCATATTTCTTCCCTGTCATTACTCTCCATACTCTCCACAAATTTTCTTCCTCGCATTCTTCCACAAATTTATCCCAGCACTCTTTCTTCTTGCTTCTAATAAGCCGGAAATATTCATTCCTTTTCCCCTTCCATTCCTTCGTTATTTTTTCCTGTTCTTCTATATTTATCCTCTTTTTCTTCCTCTACCTTCTCAATCTTGCCATTTCCTGCCTTTTCCCTTTCACCTCCTTATCTCTAACGGAGCGGGGTCGAAGTAGTATTATAGAAGAAGCAAGGTCGGGCAAAGAGTCCACAGAGAATCTCTGATCAGGACGTGGAGGCGGAGATACCAGTAGATGGCTCTCGTAGCGAACATGTAATACAAGGACGGGGACGGGATCGGCTCAGGAGACACCCGAGGCGAGGCAGGTTCAGGTTCAAGTTCAGGTTCAGGGACGAGGCGGGGACAGGAGGGCCGAAGCCAAAGTATCGTATTGCTAACAGAAAGAAGACGTTGCCTGAAGAGGCAGAAACATAGGAAAGAACAAGCCCTATATATACAAGTATTTTCTTACACCGATGACTCATACCATAGAATCCCATAGAACCTCCCAAGCATTCACCTCGACCATTCTATTCCTGAAACCACCACTTCTATCCTACCACTTCCCAATCCTCTCTAGTATTTACATTCCCTTACCCGAACTCCTTCCTAATTATCACGGATCCGTCTCCTGCACTCCCCCTCCCGCCAAGGCGTCTTCGGAACAGGGTTGTTGGATAGTATCGGTCGATGTCGGAAGCATGATAACGGGTTAGGAAGGAGCTCGGGTAATAGAATGTAAGCGCTAGGCAGGATGGGGTAGTAGCGGGATAGAATAGGGAAGATTTGGGATAGTATGGGTGGCACGAAGCATGTGGGAGTTCTATGGGATTCTATGGGATGAGTCATCGCAGAAGTGAATTGCTGTATATATAGTGCTCGTTTCTTCCTATGTTTCTGCCTCTCTAGGCAACGTCTTCTTTCTGTTAGCAATCTACTACTTTGGCTTCGGCCCTTCTGTCCTCGCTTCGTTCTCGAACTTGAACCCGAACCTGCCTTGACCCTGGTGTATCCCGAGCCGACCCAGTCCTCGTCTTCGCTCCTTGATCTTGTCCCTGCCTCGCTCCTCGAACCCGACCCCGCCCCGTTAAACTAATCCATTCTCTTACTTCCGACATCGGCCGATTCTATCCAACAACCCTGTTCCGAAGGCGCCTTGGTGGAAGGCGAGGTGCAGGAGGCGGAGCCGTGATATTATCGAACCATCTCTTGCTTCTTGGGCACTTTTTTGTCTCTCTCAAATTTCCTTCAATACCCGCCTTAAGTACCCTTTCTAAAAGTATCGCCGCCTTTTCGCAGTCTTTATTATTTCTCACATACTTCCATTCTTCTTCTGTTTTTTCCATTTTCTCTTTCGTACACTTCTTGGCTTTTTCCCAATCTGCATTTTTATAGTCCCATCGACATTTGGTGGCCTGATACAGCTCTTCCTCTTCATCTTGTATTGTCAACCCGATAACTGCATGATCCGAGCCTGTGTCTTCCTCTTCTCTTATTTTCCATTTGATACGCGTTTCTAAAGCCCTAGTCGCAAAGGTAAGGTCTAAAACTGAACTCCTCCCCGCTCTTTGCCATGTGGCTCTATCTAGTTCGTTCAGCAGTGTCAAATTATTAGCCTCCACTACCGTCATTATCATTTCTTCCCGTACTGGGTCTGTATGGGAGTCCCATAGTGGTGCTTTTACATTGAAATCCCCAAGAATAACCATATTCTCGGTTCGTAATGTATCCTGTAGAATCCTTGTCATACACCACCCTTCCCTGTCTTTATGTGCCTGGTTGTATACGTTTACAACTCTCAGCATCTTGCCGTTTGTCCATACTATATCCATAACGCTTGCATCCCAATCTGTCCAGATATCATCCCGTATTGTATATCTGAGCCTTCTCTCCTTTCGCACCATCCATATTACCCTGCTCTTTTCGCCCTCTTTCCGTCCCGGTCTATAAATAATATCGAACGCTCCGTGTCCTACTGTAATTTCCCCTCTCCCTAGCTCTACCGCATTTTGTATTTTCCTTCTCGCTTTCGCCTTGCCTATATATGGTTCTTGTATTGCTATAATGTCCGCCGTCTTTCCACTTTCCATCAGCCCCTGCATCACGTTCGTGGATCCGTTGCAGTTATGCTGAAGAAAAACGAGTTTACAAGGCATAATCTACTGCCTTATTCTCATTGTCTCCTGCTACCTGTCCGGTCTTCTTGCACTCCTTGGTGCTATGTCCGCTCTCTTTGCAAATATTGCATACTAGGATATACTCAATACTCTTCTTAAACCACTCAATTTTCTTTTGGCAATGTATCGACATTGCTCCATGCGGACCCCCGCAATTTGCACACTTCTTCCACTGTTTATGTTGTTTGCACCATCCCTTCGTATCGCATTCCCAGTTATCGCATTTGTGTTGGTAGGTGGTGTGTCCCCGTTTTCCGCAAATGTCACATTTTGCTTTTGTACCCGTATTCCCGCATTTCGCCCACCAATATCCGTATCCACAGCACGTGCTGCATTATTGCTCTCTCAGGGCCGCTTTTGCAATATAATCTCTGCATACCTTCTCTTTAACATCCTCCACATTATGCATGTATCCATCGTCAATCTTAATTCGATTTTTCAGAATATCCTTCCTCATCTCGTCTGTTTCTACATGGATTACAATTGACCGCCAGCTGTTTCCTGTATCGTTCGCCAGCCAGCGTGGGTCCTTGCACAATTTATAATTGTTGAGCTTTTCGATATGTTCCCGGAGTTCCTTCATTTTGTTGTTCCATGTATTTCCCACAGCGTGTACTACCATTCCCTTCCAGTCCTCAGTTCTATATTTTACTTCCTCTGCCCCTTTCAGCTTTCTCAGCTTTTCTGCGTTTCTCAGGAGAACCTCTGTATCACTAAACTCCACCTTGATTGCCTCCGCCTTTCCTCCTCCCTTCTGTAGTTTTGTCACCTCCTTAACTTGCCTTTCCTCTAGCCCTAGCGCTGTGGCTACTTCCTTTGCTGTTACCGTTGCTTGTTCCTCCCCTTCTTTAATCTCAATAATCGCCACTCTACTCTTCTGTTCGCTTCTCTCCACCGCCTCTTTCATTTTCCTTTCCTTCTCCTTTATTCTCTCAGCTATTCTTTTCTATCCTTGGACGGTCCAGGGTCCTCCCTCGTCTTCTCCCAGTCCTGCCACTACTGACCTCACCGCTGGTCTTAACGGGGTTGCATTCGCGCCTGTTAGGGGTAAAGCCGGTGGGGGTCTCGGCATTCTGACTGGGTCTCGTTGTTGTATCGTTGATGCTTGTCCTTATCGTTTCAATTGTTGTCGAGCTTCTCCTTCCCTTTGCTTCTCTGGAGGGGGTTGCCTATTCCCCGACATTCTATTTTCATATCTCCCTTGTGCTCTCTTTTCTTGTTCGAGCTTTCTTACCTTCTCCTTCAACATTCTAACCTCATTCACCAATGCTTTGGCCCAATTTGGTATCCTTTCCGACCTCATAGTATCGGTTGAGTTGCTTGTTTCTTCGCTGCTTGACCGGATACTGACCGGCGTCATTCCACTGTGTCGTGCGTGGTAGGAGTTTCCCAAACCCCCCTGACTCCTGAGGCGTGCCTTCACCGGCTCCACAATATGTGCATATTTACTCATAAGTATGCCCGTCACCATTCTTTCTTGAACTCTTCTCTTTCTTGGCTCCTTCATTTTCCTTGGGTTTATCCATACGTTCCACACCTCCTCTTCGTCTTCTTCTCCCCATTTTCTTTTTGTGTCTCTTCGAACAATTTCTTTAACTGCTTCTACCATCGCGTCCCCCTCATCCATCATCAACACATCTCTTGCCTCCTTTTCGTCTTCGCTATCGATCTCCATTTCTTTTCCCAGTTTCTCAATCTCTTCTTCCCTATACTTTCTTACCGCCTCTACTGCAACCTCAATTCTGTCATCCCTGCTCATATTCGCCCACTCCGAATCCATCGCGTCTTCTTCTCCCGCTTTCTCTGTTTCTTCAATTACCTTCGCCTTTCCCTTTCCAGGGTTCAGTGGTATTTGTATAATTTCCGGGGAGCTTGATGGGTCTCGGGGTTTCCTCTTTTCGGCTTTGGTCTCTGGCGGTGGGGTCGGTTCATAGTCGCTTTCCATCTCCATTGTCTCCACTATTTCCTCCATCTCCTCCTCCGTAATGGTTTTATACTCTTCCCCAATTCTCTCGATTTCCTCCACGTCCTCCACCCTTGGGTCTCGCTCCGCCGTCAGCACCTCTGTAAGTCTGTTTCGACTATTCACGTCTACCCTTCTGATCTTTACCAGTACGAACGATCCGTCTTTTCATTGCAAATATACTTTCCTGTGTTCCATATCCTCTGCAAATTCTGGGTCCTTATCACCGTATACCGGTTCAAGCCCGAAGCTATTATATGCTTCTTTATATGCTATAGTCCTTCCCGTTGCCGTCTTCACACTAATCGGGTAACCTTGTACCATTTTGTTTTCGTGTAATGTAGTTGCTATACTCTGAATCCCTGTTCTCTTTCACAATGCTATTGTTTTGTTGTTCTGTTTTCAACAACTCTATTGTCCTAAGCCCCTCACCGCCAAGACCGCCAAGACCGCCAAGACAGAAATGCGCTGGCACCTCTGCCCTCCTCTAGGAGAGTATGATCTAGAGGGGGTGATGAGTAGGAGAGTGTGTAGTCCCTACAAATTCAATAATATTAGTGCCTAGATGTGAAGATACTTCTCTGAAGATCCTCCTCCTTGTTTTCTTTTCTTCCTAGCTGATGTGGTTGTTGAGTTATGCTGATAAAGGCCCAAATTCCAGGAAAACCCGGCCTCAGGAGAGGATTTGGCCCTGTGTAACCTTGGCTGAAAACAGTACTTTCTGCAAAGTGATGATTTTTATCAAATAATAGGGATAAAAAGATTAACCTAAGCTTGCTGATTCTGAATATGATATTTTGGTCTTCTCTATCTTGCTGGTTGTTGAGATATTTTCAAAAACTCGTTCTCGTTCTGTAGTTGTCCCCACCGGGGGGGCTTGACTAGGATGTTGCTTTTTTTTTGGCATGTTCCGCGCGCGAGTGCCGGACTCCCGTATGTGGTTTTTTTGGTTGAATACCTGCTTGGGGCTAACTTTGTTGCTTAGGCTTCGGCCTCCAGCTGACGTAGGTACATCACCATACATGTAGCTATTAGGTCTGTTGTCGAGTGACTGGGTGTGATGGGGCACTCATGGGTCATCACTCGATGGATCGTCCTAGAGTTAAACTTTTCGTGGCAATCAAGTTGCTGTATGTCGTCGTCGCTCTTGCATGCAGATCATCTCAAACAAGTCCTGCTACAATAGGGTGCCATTGCCAGAGGCACTTCCGGCCCTGGGAGATGGGCTTCCGTGGCTGACGGGAAGATGCTAGTGCTCCTTCTCCCAAATATACTCGTAGTGTCCAGGCGTTTTTGAACGACTGATATTGCATACCATACAAGAATGCGTCAAGCTCCTGATTTTTGGTGTATGCAATAGCGGCCGGGTTCAAAAACGTCAGGACACTACGAGTAGCCAGTGCAGTTCCAAGAGACATGGCGTCCATTGTTCATGTTCCACCGGTTGTGTTAATCGGAGGGGGTGGGGGAGTGGAAGGGGTGGGGGTGAAGTGTAAGGAGAATGGCATATGACGAGTCGTGCAGGTTTTGGGCGCAGAGAGGGGATGAGAATGCGGAGAGGGGGGGGGGGAAGGAAGCTTCGATTAGGACATGAAGTAGCCTAGAATGAGGTTCCCCCGCCAGCCCAACAGAGTACTTTGGGCTATAGCGCTGGAATAGGGCGGTGTGCAGAAACGTGGGTAGGTGGGAGCCAGAGGGGGTGCTGTGGTGTAATGGACAGTAATTTGTATTGAGCAAAAAAGATGGTTTACATTCTACGTCTGTACCACAGTATTTATGGTAGTCGGACGGGCATGACACATATGCCCGCCGTCTACGGGCGATGTGGCCATCAGGTAGTTAGGCTACCGGCCACTCTATCATTACAGTATATGCCAGAGGGCTTCAGGCAATTATTCGCACAGCAGGGGGTGTGTTTGTGGGGGGAGAGTTGGAGATTCCAGGGTTAAGAGCCAGAGCGACGATACCTTTATGTGTGAGTGTGAGTGTGAATGGAGGGCTGGATTAGACCCTGCATCTTTACAGATCAGATCAAGATGAACAAGGCGATGCTGGGCTAATTGTTAGGGGGGGGTTTGATGCGGGGTGCATGGTATGTGGAGGGGAGGTGCCCGGCCTGGTGAGATACATGTAAGCTACACAGGTCCGGGTAAGTAATTTTCGGGGGAAAATTCTTTGTAGATTAGAGTGGTTTTTGTTCCTGGCATGCATAGTATTGTTCAGGACCCCCCAATCCGTTAATTCCAACATCCCTGGAGTGGTACGGTGTGTACGGTTATTATCTCTCCCTAACTCCTACTTCCAGACTATGCCCGCCCCTTTACCAAACCAAGAAAAGCAACCAATCCCAAATTCATCCAACATCGATCGACTATAACCCACTGTGAGCAAGCCCCCCTTCCTGTAGAGCGATTGGTACTTATGGAATTAAGCTACATACTTTGGCAAGCTATACATATACATATGAGACACATGAGAAGTGTATCCAGTTACATAGAGCCAAAGAGAAAAAGATGCTCAGGCTGGGGATCGAACCCAAGCCTCCCTCGGTTTTTATGGTTTTATATACAAGTATATGTACAATTCTTTTTTTGGTGAGGGTGTGCTGACCACTACACTACCTGAGCTTGCGTTTATGTGGGTTTGGGTGGCTGATGTGCTGAGTATAGGTGTTTTTCGAGGAGCAGAATTATGGGTAGTATACTACGATGCCCATCTCACTAAACGTTCCTAACGGGTTTGATAGAGCCGTTAGTTTCATGGGTAAAGAAGTGGAGAGTCCTGTCACTGGCATTGACCGTACCGCCAGCGGTTCAGTCCGGCTGAGCCAAGCCAATAGTCCAAAAAGTAGGACGGGCTATATTGGACTGTATTGAGTCTGTGAATACGTGATTGGTGAAATTCTGCTCTCTTCCGTCTACTACGTTGAGGAAAACTACTGTCTAACCATGGTGCCAACTCCATACAGGGGCTATCTGTCTGTATACAAGTACCTATTCTAGTCTATACCCGAGGGTCGATACCAAGTGGGGTTTTAGAAGGGCTACGCTACAAAAGGGCGAAAGCCAAAACCCGGCCCTCAAGTCTATAAACAGACGCGGCACCGTCTTGGTAAACTCACAGCAGCAGTAAAACAGGCCCAGAAATCATTGACCCTCTGCCTAACCCAAAGCTGACGGACCCTGAGACGCGTTATCTTATCAGATCTCCCGCCGATGATCTGCTGCAGGTAAACAAATGAACGTGTTAGTCTTGGCACAGAGCGACCACAACCGCGGCAACAAGCGCTGCTCAATCAATCTCAATCCATCACACACTCTCACCCGCACCACCACCACTACAGTACATACAGTATTGTGAAAGTCAAGTAAAGACCTCCCCCGTCAAACAGACAACCCCTCCTATTCAATAGGCCAGTCCACCTATAACTCACCTTAGACAATGTCTCTCGCCGCTGGTCGCCGAAAGATCCTCATGGATCTTCTCTTCCTCGCCGCCGCCGTATGCCCTCCCTCCCCCCCCCTCTCCTCCCTTCGCACTCAGTACTGACAAAGTAGCCAATGATAATAGCAAGTGTCGCTGTACTACTTCATGAAATGGGTCATCAACTACCGCGACCCCGACCGCGAGCGCAAGGAGCAGATCAAGAAAAAGTCAAACGCGATCCTGCGCCGCCTCGACCAGAACAACGACAAGAAGGGTGGCGGCCGGCTAGACAAGCTCGTGCTGAGCTCGTACGAGAAGACGATCCTGACCGAGGTCGTCGCCCCGGAGGATATCCACATCAGCTTTCAGGACATTGGCGGGCTCGAGCCCATCATTGAGGAGTTGAGGGAGAGCGTCATCTACCCCTTGACTACGTATGTCCCCACTCTAGTAGTATGGTGTATGGTAGGCGGAGATGCTGACGAACGGATCTTGCTACAGCCCGCACCTCTACTCTGCGACCTCCTCGCTCCTGTCCGCCCCCAAGGGCGTCCTCCTGTACGGGCCTCCCGGCTGCGGCAAGACCATGCTTGCCAAAGCCCTCGCGCACGAGTCCGGCGCATGCTTCATCAACCTGCACATCAGCACGCTGACGGAGAAGTGGTACGGCGACTCCAACAAGCTCGTCTCGGCCGTGTTCACGCTCGCGCGCAAGCTCCAGCCCACCATCGTCTTCATCGACGAGATCGACGCCGTGCTCCGCTCGCGCAGCAGCCAGGACCACGAGGCCAGCACCATGGTCAAGGCCGAGTTCATGACGCACTGGGACGGGCTGCTGTCGGCCAGCCCGACCACCGGCGCCGCCAGCCAGATCCTCATCCTCGGCGCCACAAACCGCATCCAGGACATTGACGAGGCCATCCTGCGCCGCCTGCCGAAAAAGTTCCCAATCAACCTGCCGGACGCGACGCAGCGCCGCCGTATCCTGACGCTCATCCTGCGCGACACGAAGCTGGCCGAGGGGTTCCGCTTCGACGAGCTGGTGGCGCGCACGGCGGGCATGAGCGGCAGCGACCTGACGGAGGCGTGCCGCGACGCCGCGATGGTCCCCATCAGGGAGTATATCCGCACGTTTGCGGGGCGCAAGATTGGGAGCGTGAATAAGGACGACGTGAGGGGCGTGGTGAACGAGGACTTTTTCAGGCGCGGGAGCGGCGGCAGGCGGCCCGTCGATGAGGAGCTGGCGGGGCTGGGAAAGGTCATGATGGAGGTCAATGAGCGGATCGAGGAGTTTGAGGCGGCGGCGGCGGGCGAGAGGGTCGATTAGATAGAGCAATAACTAACTATAAAACCACCACCACCACCACTACTACTACTACTACAGGCTACCCCGTGACGATTTGTTTTATTTCCTTTTAGTTTTTGTGAATTGCTTCCTTTGGGCTGTGTGCACGGTGTTGTGTTTTGCTCTCTCTCTCCCCCTCTATTGTCATTGTCATCGTCCTCACTTCCCTCCTCCCCTTCTTATACATATATAGGGGACGGAGGAGGGGCTATTCTATTACAATAGAGCCCCTTACCCCCCCCTTTTTATGTCCTGGTACTACTCTGCTCTGCTCTGGGTGTTTTTTCTTTTTTTTTTTCGGCGGCGGCGAGGTGTTGGTTAATCTACATTACTCATCTGTGTCATGCAATACAATCTACATGGCTTTCTTGGGAGCGGTGGGGGGTTGCGTATACAAAGTACTGCGTGCATTGATGGGATTGATGGGATGGATGGATGGATGGATGGATGGGATGGGATGAAATGAGGTTATGTGCTCACGATCATCTACATGTAGCTACTTCAAATGCTATACTGTTGGCACACATACATACAGTACATACAGTACCGGATACACGTAGGAGTGCTGGGGCCACTGGTGCGTTACTACGCTAGCAGCGCGGTAATAATAATACGGTACTGCCCTCCCTCCATAGAATGTACAGCGGTGGGTAAAAAGTCATCGGATGCCTTAGGAATCTAAAAAAAAAGGCGTTTGCACTGGTAACTTCCAACCCCACCCCCACCCCTACCCCCGCTCCCCCACTGGTAGGGTGTTTGCACCTGCCCGCTGATGATAGGATTTGCGATCTCACCTTAAAAAGAGCTAGAAAACTAATAATGAAGAAGAGAAAGCAATGAATCCGGTCACAGTCTTGGTTGCAAAATGACGGTTGTAAAGCCAGCACCAGCTTCAAAGCCAAAGAAAAAACAACAAACTTCGGAAGTTCAACGTTCAATGATTATCACTCTACATTCCGAGGGTTACCCTTTTACCAAAATAGCCGAGGGAACAGGTGTAGCGAAAAGCACCTGTTTCTCAATAGTTAAACGCGACAAAGAAAATCGTCCACACGACAGCCTTATTCCCTACACCAAAAATAAACTCAGGAGCGGCCGCCCACAAAAACTAAGCTTCAGAGAGAGAAGGTTCCTAGTCTGGATTACACGCCGCTGCCGTAGGACTGTCCTCAATCAACTCATTAAGGTCTTACTGAAATCAATTACTCGAAAGACAGCTAGGAAATATCTAACAAAGGCAGGAATACACCGACGTCGTGCAAAGAGAAAACCTTTTCTCAAAAAACAACACATGATTAAGAGTCTTCAGTGGTACCGTGAGAGAAGGAATTGGATATTGGAGGACTGGGAGGATATTATCTGGACAGATGAATCGAGGTTTGAAGTCGGGTAGCATGCTGGGACATGCTGGGTATCGAGAGCGAGGGGTGAAGAAGACTTTCCAGAATGTCTATTACCATTGTTCAAGAGTGGTAGAACCTCAGTAATGATATGGGGGGCTATCAAGTTAGGCATGAAAGGACCAATGGTGATATTTATCACGGCATGAAGCGTGATTTAGCGATGTTGCGGGAAGAGGAATTAGTCAGAGATTCTCTTAGGTTCTTTGAGTTTCGGCATCAGGGTTCGGTTCGGAGATAAGGGTTCGGCAATAGGAGATAGGGCTGGGTTCGGAGTTAAGAGTCTTGAAGGATTCTATGAGGTTCGGTACCAGGATGTTTGGGTTAGTCATCGGATCAGCCATGTGAGATATATATGGAGGCTTTGTCCCCGCTTGTAGATAGTTTTTTTTTTTTTTTTTTTTCTTCACGCAACCTTCTTATCTATCACGGCGTACCACGGACTTCTCGGATGAGGAAGATATTTGAGAATGGGGTTTCGGTTGCAAGGTTTCTTTTGGGTTCTTGGGGATTCTATGGGTTTCCGTTACACGATGTTATGAGTCATGATTGTACAGGGATTAGGAGAGTATATATATGTTGCTACGGATCTTCCCTTTGTTCTTTTCTTTCTCTTTCTTTCCTTACGTGTTCTTCCTGTTCTCAACCCTACGGGTTAGTTTCGCCTTGTCTCTTGTGTCTTTAGTTCTGAATATATTACGTCATAACCATAGTCTTCGCCAAGACCCACTTGGGTCTTTCACAAGTACCTCGCCTCGTCCTCGTCTCTAGTCTCGTCCTCGTCTTCGTCTTGCCTCGCCTCGCCTTATTCATAGTCCATGACCGTAATCCGTATCGTCTACTGGTATCTTCGTCTCCATGTCTTTGTCAGAGAGACCATCTGGACCCTCTGCCCCACAACCCTGCTCTTCGGTTAGGTTCTTTCGCCCCCGTACCTCGTCTTCGCCTTAGTTCCTGCCTTGGTTGTGTACCTCGGCTCTCTTGTTCGTCATCTCTGTGTTGCTCCATAACACTATCTCTAGGAACTTGTAGTCCTTTTAGAATATATTCTTGATCTCCAGTTCCGACGGTTCAGACACTCGTAAGGGCAGTCAACCACCATAGTCCTGTCTCATCCTTAGCTACCCTTACTCCGCTTCGACCTACCTCGCCTTTCATACATCTCATCTTGTCCCGCCCCGCCTCAGTAGTGTACTTTGGCTCACTTCGCCCTGACTCCTGCTCCGCTCTGTGATAATATTAAGAGAAGGGTCATTTAAAGGACAAGACTATGTTGATCAAATCATGATTCCTGTTCTATATCCCTTCTATACTCAGGTTAGAAAAGCAAATGGTGAAGCATTTGTTATGGAGGACGGTGCCAGCATCCACAGGTCATTGATAGCAAAGAATTGTCGCAACTGTCTTCATATACAACGTATCCCTTGTCTTGCACAATCTCCAGACCTCAACCCTATCGAGAATCTATGGAGAAAGATGAAGTATAAGATCAACCAAAGGAACTCTTCTATCACCAAAAAACTTTAACTTATACAAGCGTTGCAAGAGGAATGGGACAGGTTTACCCCGGAGGACTTTAGAGTCCTAATAGAAAGTATGCCTAGGAGGGTAAAAGAATGTATTAAAAGGAAAGGGGCAGCTACACATTATTAAATTTATCTATACTTTGTATTTATCGTTGATGGCTTGTAGTTCGTTGATAGTTCGTAGTTTGTTGATAGTCCATCGTGCTCGCTAGTGAGCCGGCATTCAACTTGATAGCCTGGTGTCATGGTCTTGGGTGAGAGTCTGCAGGAAATGTGATATAATATTTTTTGCAAACGTCCGACGACTTTTTACCCACCGCTGTACGCTCTGCGCGACCCGTCAAGAAACGGCACAAGGCTGCCACAAAGGTTAAAAGCGCAGAGAGGGCCACACCAGCGTGCGTTGAGGGGCTGTGGGTGGTGGTGGAGGAAATGGGGTTTTGTGTATATTAGTCCACACCACACACCGCGTAAAGAAATACGTATTTCCTCTGCTACAGTCATTCCTAGTATATTGATATTAAATATCTCCAATCAAGGACTGAAACGGAAGAACTATAACTGTAATACCTGCGCCGTCTTTGTACTTCTGGTAGAGGGCACTACGATAATTGTAGTTTTACTACTATGGCGGATCTACTCATAGAGGGTGAGCGGGAGTACATATCCACCCTGAAAAATACCATTGGTTGGGAGCCTGTAATAGTGTTAAACTAACCCTATCTAAGGAACTACGGGTCCTTTCTCGGTTGCCATCACTTGGGTTTAGTGGCCATCAGCCAATAGCATCTTTGGGGGGGTGGAGTACTTCCGCTCACCCTCTATGAGTAGATCCGCCATACCACCGCCAAACCCTAACCCACACTTACCCCTGTGAGTGAGGCTCTCGCGGCTATCCCCAAGCAGCAAAGATCTTCCCTCCCCCCCCCGCGTTCTTCTTCTGCTGCTTTCTGGGCCCTGCGTAAGCATCGGGTCAGGTCGGTGGCCCAACACCAACACCAACATCATCATCATCATCACCACCACCACCACCACCACCACCACCACCACCACCACCACCACAAACACCCAAGGCTGAACTAATCCCCCCCCACAACTCGGCCGGGACACGAGTCGTGGTGCTAGTAGTATATTCTAGAAGACGGGGGGCGAAGCAGCTGACAAAACCGTCGATACTGTCTCTTTTCTCCCTCCCCCTGCCCAAACCAAAACCAAACCAAACCAAACCAAACCAAGAACCCAGGCTCAGCAGCTACCTACCTACATGTACCTAGCTAGCTAGCTGCATAGCTGTCTATAAAACCCAGCAAGGGATCCCCCCCACCCCCAAAATGTCAGACTCACCATTACCACCACCGCCGCCGCCGCCGCCACCACCACCACCGCAACAGCAGAAGATGCACGCCGAAATAGACATCGACAGCGTCCAGTCCATCGGGAAACACTGCGACCTCCCCTCCTGCCACAGACTCGACTTCCTCCCATTCAAGTGCGAGTCCTGCTCCGGGTAAGCCGCCCCCCCCCCCCTCCCCTCCGCAAAGCTCCCATCCTAACACAGACACACAGCACCTACTGCCTCGACCACCGGACCGAAAGCGCACACAAATGCGCGCACGAAGGCCGCTGGGCCTCCCTGCGCGCGCCCAAGCCCTCCCCCAGCAGCAGCACACCAAAGCCGCGCTCGCCGCTGGAGGGCCCCTGCGCGCACCCGGCCTGCAAGACGGTCGTCAACACGGTGCGCGACCCGGGCGTCAACTGCGTCACCTGCCGGAAGACATACTGCCTCGCGCACCGGCTGCAGGACCAGCACGACTGCGACCGCGTCAAGCCTGCGTCGGCGGCGACGGGGTCCAGCGCCACCGCCGCGGGCCACGAGATGGCCAAGGCCGCGCTGTCGCGCTTCAAGGCGTGGACCGCGGCCAAGAAGGAGACCCTGGCGCCGAAGGGCCCCTCCTCCTCCTCTACCAGTCGGGCGCCGAGCCCCGCGGTCCAGATGGCGAAGCTGCGCAGGGCGGCAAAAGGCGATGACAAGATCCCCGCCGACAAGAGGGTCTACGTCTATGTCGAGGCCGAGGCAAAGTCGACAACGAGTAAGCTCCCGCGCGGCGAGTTCTACTACGGAAAGGACTGGTCCGTGGGGCGGGTGCTGGACCGCGCGGCGCAGGGCCTCCAGGTCGCAAACGTCAACAACCGCGACGACGGCGAGGAGCAGAAGCTCAGGGTGTTCCACGTCGAGGGCGGCAGGATGCTCGAGTTTGGGGAGAAGCTGGGCGATGCCGTGGTCAGTGGGAATACGCTGGTCCTGCTGAGGGGGGTCAAGACGGTGGATCTGTTGGTGGAGGAGTAGGGGGGGTTTTTTTTTATGTATGTATCTATCTAATCTAGACTTGTGGGGATGTTTTTTTGTTTTTTTTGCCTTCTTTGTTTGTTTTCGTTTGTGGGGGTTTTTAGTAGATCTTTTTTTAATTATTTATCTTTCGTAGAGTAGAGTAGAGTAGAGTAGATAATCCATCTATCCATCTAGCTAGCTAGCAGTGAGTGAGTGACATTAATACAGCCTTTACTTTACTTTACTTCACCCCACTCCACCCTCCACGAACCACACCGTGCCAGCCATAACCGTAGAGCGTGGCTATTGTCAGCTTAGATCGACCGGGCGGACGCTTGGCGCGAGTGACGGTCCGTGATGCCCTCAACCCCCCACGCTTCCTTCACCCGTCCGCCAGCGGCAGCGGCAGCGGCAGCGGCAGGGCTAAACTAGTGGGGGTAGGTAGGTAGGTAAGCAAGTTAGCAAGTAAGTAAGCGGGTCTTTGCGTAGTGTAGTATATATTATAGTGTAGGTCATCCACCCCCCACCCCGCAACTACCACCCGCCTGCTCCGTCCCCAGCGCGCACCACACCAAACAGACGCACGAAACCCCCCCCCCCCCCCCCCATCCCACACGCCACGGCCCGACCCACGCCCGGGGGCGGCACAGAATTCCGCTCCATCTGTCGCCACCGGTTGGTTGCCGCGGGCAGGCGAAGAGGGGTGTCGGAGTAATCGTTATAGCGGTAAAGTCTAATGAGGCGGAGAAGGGGGACTACTAATTACGGAATGGGAGTTACGGTGTGTGTGGGGTGTTATGGTACTTTGTGTATAGAATACATACTAGCATTTAGACAGCCTGTATTGTAGGAGGACTATTTGTGACTATTTATGTATGTATATAAGAAGTGGAAGTGGAAGCTATGGTGATATGGTTTGGGTATTAGGCAGCAAAGAGAGAAAGAAAGAACACACGTAAAAGTCCGGGCATTTGTCGCCCCAAATACACAACGATAGTCACACGTCCCCAAGCATGCACTTTCATGCACCACTTCCCTACAAACCCCTCTCCCGAAACGAACCCGCGAACCTACAGCCACAGTCCCGCCTCCCTCAACATCCTCCCCACCCCTCCTCTCAACATCTCTCTCCTCTCCTCCGTCCTCCTCAACTTCACCACACGCACCTCCGCCACATCCGCCACCTCCCCCCTCATGCCCTCCACCAGCCTCCGGCGCTTTGCGACCACGCCCGCCAGCTGCTCCTCCATCTCCCGCTTCTTACCAAGAATGTACTCGCCGGCGGCGGCATGCTGCGCGTCGTCGAGCCGGTTGAAGAAGCGCTCGGGCTTGCGCGGGTCGTGCGGGTAGTAGGAGCGTGCGAGCTCGTCAATCTCGAGGGGCAACTGCGTGGTGGAGATGGTGGTGTGCGAGGCGGCGCGCAGCGCAGTCAGGTGTGTTAGGAGGTCAGGGAGCGTGCGGAATTTGGAGAGTTCGGTGTCGGGGAGGAGTTTGTGGAGGTCAATGTCGTTGGTGGAGGTGGAGATCATGCGCCGTTGCTGGAGGGGTGTTAGTGTTTAGTAATGTTTGAGGAGGGAAAGGGGAGGTACGGGTGGGTCTTTGGGTTTGGTGCGTTCAGGGATTACGGCAATGGAGTTGCTGTTGGTGGCGGCTTGGATAGCGAGCTCCGCGCGGGCGCGGGGGCTGAGTTGGAGGTCGAGGACGGGGTCGCTGACGGGGCGGCGGACGGCGAGGGGAAGGACGGTAGATTTAGGGGGGCGGAAGTCTGGCGCAGTTAGTTAATGGTTCTCTGGGTTTACACTAATGATTCCCTAAGCCCCCCATATATCTAATGTAACTGGGTCTAATGCAACTGGGTGAATATTGAATCTCGATTCCCCATACGACCCACACGTAAACCAATAAAAAAAATCATTGTTCCAGTGTTAATTGTAGCTGTGAGGAAATCCAGTTTCGATGTTCAACCAGCCGCATTGGTCCCTCAAGGTTCAAAGAAAGCCACCTACTAAGTTTTTCTTGTCCATAAGCTCGACCCCCACGCTCCCTCCCACCCCCGTTAAACCGGGGTTCCTCAGACCTCTTCTTCTGCAGTGGGACGTTCCCCGGTGACCCCTTACTCCTGGTTCCGGACCGCGACCAGGTCCGACTAGACAAGGTCGGGCTACCTTCGCTCCAGAGCCCCGGCCCAGTCTTTCTCTCCGGCCCTCGTTCTTCAAAGTCGCTGCCGTCTTCGTCTGAGTACTCGTTTGTGAAGTACTCTTCGTCTTCATCGTCTTCGTGGCCCTGCGAAACGGGGTCTTTGACTTCTTGCCGGTACTCGTCAGCCTCACTGGCCGGTGCTCGTGTCCCGTTCTCTTCCCCTTCATCGTCGTATGCGGCGACCTCGAGCCTCATTTCCGTATTATTGACCTTCTCAAACCCGCTTCTACCCTGCTGGTGCTGTTGCTGTTGCTGCTGCTGCTTCTGCTGCGCCATGAAGGCCTCCGGCTTAATTTCCACCACATCTTCACTCCCTTCCCTCTTCCCCCACGGTGCCGACGAGTCCCCAGGTCCCGGCCCACCCGTCGGTACCGGCACACGCATATGCTCCATCATTCTACCCGCCTGTGGTGGCTGCACCATCGTCGACTCGTCAAAGCTCGGCGTCTTGTCATCCTCAAACACATCATCGCGACTAAAGATCTGCTGGAAGTCCGGAATCCGCATCGGCTGCTGCCCCTGCCCTTGTCCCTTCTGCGGGAAAGGACGCTGCCTCGGCGTCGATGCGCGCGATGTGGCCGAGCGAGAGTCGTCATACACAGATTCGTCTCCGTTTGTTGCAGGCGGTAGAGAACTGACGATCTCGTTATCGTCGTCGTCTTCGTCCTCCTCATCAGACTCATAGCGGCGGTATTGTTGAGGAACGCTGACACCTACACCTACACCACCGATACCAATGCCGCCGCTCTCTTCAGGTTCGTCAGAGGATCCGGGGTCAGTGGGGTGGCGGCGCTGGAAAGGTGGTGGGCGGTGGCCACGATTACTGATGAAGGTTGCGACGCCGCCGGGGGCACTGTGGAGAGAGGATGAAGGGCTGCTACGGCCGCTTATTACACTGGAGCGCATGGAGAGGGCTTTGGTCGAGGCGAAGAAGGAGTTGGGGGGGGGATTAGGGCGACTCATGGTGGTGAATTGTAAGTGTGATGGTGTTGGTGAATATGGGTGGTGTGAAGCTGTTGGATGGGAGGAGGCTGTTTAACTGTTTAATTATCTGCTGTGGCTAGCTATATAGGTTAGTTAGCTAATCTCGTCCTTTTGTTCTTCTTCTGCGATGAGCAGCTAGAGGACAATGGGATTCTGATGTACGTACTCAGGAAAAAGGAATTATCATGATCTGGCTGTTAATAGAGCTCCATAATCCGTATGCAGGCTGTGAGATGAAGTGGGGTGAAGTGGGGTGAAGTGGGGGAGTGAAGTGGGGGAGTGAAGTGAAGTGAGATGAAGAGATGAAGTGGACTCACTTAAGATAAGGCTGCCGGCGCGGGTGCCTTGTGTAACATCAAGCACAGGCCACCGCGCCATGATGTCAGAAATCATGGAAAGTCACTCGAGCTCGACTACGAGAAATACAGGTCCGTTTTATATAATATACTTGAATTGATTCTGTATCGTTTGACGTGCATCTTCAAGGCCTCTCTCTATTAATATTATTGAAACTTCTGCTGTATGTAGGTTCATATTGCGTTAGAATCCACTTCCAGTTCTCACGATTCTCCCTGTACGCGAATAACCCATCTCTAGTTCCAGTATATACAAGCCATCCCGTACATGGCATCAGCCAGGGTCTTAGGTCCCGCCCTCATTAGCCCTAACCCCCCCCCCCCCCCCACCAAAATGTCTTGGCAATGCTTGGATAAAACAGTTCTCAACCCCTCACCCCACCTTCTCCGTCTGTTGGCTCGTCCCCTCGTCAAGGCCGCGTTTCTTTGCTCACAAACGGATAACACGCCCCCCCGTGCACCCGGTTTCATTCCTTCCCGAATGCCACTGGTCTCTGCACTCGAGGCCTCTGTTCATCACTCTATGCAAATGAGAAATTCGGAGTAATCTCTTTACACCAAAGTACCGCTGTGCGGGGGGTGGGGATTTTTTCTGCTCCCCGTGCTCGCGGCTGCCCGTGAGGGTCTGGGGTGATCTTTCATTCCTGCGGCGACATCAGAAAGCAAGGGGCCCTTGGGACCTCTCTCTTGGCTTTCGAACCTCTTCGGGGGGGAGAGGCTTAAGTGGGGGTGTTGTTGGGGGTTTCCTGTGGGAGTCAATGCAAAGATTGTTGGGTGAAGCCACTTTAGTGCAATACGCGGCGTGCCCCCAAATCTCGTGAGGGGTTTGGGGGTATAATTCGATTCCGATTACTCTGACGAGGTGACGGGCCTTCCAACACTTTTCTTTTTTGGTATGTGAACTTTCTCCCCCGTGAATTGTGTACTGCTAATTGTTTTTGGTGTGGTGGGAGTAGGATCGGTGGTGGTGGTGTGGGGGGATAGGCATGGAGATGGAGAGATGATGGGACTGTGAATGTGCTCTTTCTTCCTTACTCCCTTTTTTCTTTTTTCTTTATGTTTTTTGCGTCAAAATGCTGTAGGAATAAAATTCTACAGCCACTTCTCCTACTCATTGTGATTCTAGACCTAACGAACCATGTGCCTATGAACTCTCCTAGTAATTTCCTAGAATCCACCACCTCAGTCACAGTGAAATGAGTCACTCCCGCCAACGGCCAAAACCAGCCATCCTAACCTCAACTTAATGGCTGAAGAGTATAGAGGGAGATCCCAACTGAGCGATCCCCGGATCTGCCCCATCCCAGCTAGACTCCTCAAGCCACAGCAGGCACCGAAGCCACGACCTCACTACAACCAGCAGCAATCCCTCTAGCAGAGATCACAGCACCAGGCGCTAATACCCAATCCCAACCCTCACAACCACAACCGTGACCTCCTGCGAGAGGAACAGCTGCATGCGTAACTCCGCAGCTAGGTGCCATATCAGCACTACGGCATCGACATCCCGACATTAAAAGCTCCGCACCGAGCACAAGCACATATAAATTTGATCGAGGATCTATATGCAGCGATTAAATAGCTGCGATGAATTGAACTGGGGGTGTCTTGATACTGTGCTAGCACACACGACTATGGTATGATAACCCCACCCATAGAAGTAGGTCCCTGCATGTAAATACCTACCCCAAGATACGGCGGGGTAGACGCGCCCACACCGCAACCTAGCACTTGCTGGTCCTAAAAGCCAACTTCTTCACCTAACTTGCACCTAGCCCCAGATGGAGCGAGTGTGACATGGCAGCGTACAGGGAGAGTGGCATGGCGCCCAGCGGCTTCCTTTTGGTTATTTATACCAAGATCACAGAGTGTAATATTACATACATACCAGTTATAGATCGTCCTATTAGGTCTCCCACCGTGCCCTGAAGCTACCCGCCTCTCCTACTCTAGATTACAGAGGCGGACGTAATTATATTCACAAGGCATCACTCGACTTGGCGATCGGCGCCACAAAGTGTATCTCCCGCCCTGCAGTCTAGTCATTGTAATGGTGCGAGCTGTTTATGTAGCCAATACCGTGTTCCATCAATGGGAGTAGAGGGTATAAGGGTATATAGAGATAGAGAGAAGATGTCACTTTCGGTATAAATGAAATCATCACAGACCCTTCTCTCTAGATCCATATATATGAATAAACACCAAAACCCCCACGTTATAACAATGGTCGAGTACACAGCTACAACTAAGCCCACAACCCAATGGCACAGAGCCTCTATACCCGCAGGGCATTTTGCCGGTCGGCCTCCCACCCTTATTTATTCTCCCTCCCTCACATGCCATCCACCTACATACCAACTCTCGAGTATACCCATATGCCCACTCCCTCTGCATACCCTAAACATCTCGGGATTAGTGGGGCTGCAAGTTCGTACTTTCGCCGGCCGGTCAGTCGGTCGATTCAGGCCAGCACCCCTCGTCACATGCTTCTTTTCTTATGCATATACATAGAGTACATGCCCCACGTTTTCCACATACAAATCTAAACCCTAAAACCCCACACCCTTAATCCTAATATGAGACATTGTCTCTCTCGACGTCGACAACAGCACTTCCGCGGAGGCAGCACGCCCAGAGAGATACGCATTCCGGTATAGATAGATTGATTCTGTGTATGAGCAGTACCGCAAAAACTAGCTATCTCCGGCCAGGGATTACCTCCTTAACAATTAGTTGAAGGGTGTGGACCAGATCTGCTAATAGTATTGTAGCTTTGGTCTCATGCACAGCCAATATTTCGAGTTATAGCGGTACTCTGGATGTGGAGGTAGCACACAGCCGTGCCTTCGATAAACGAACTATTTCTCCCAGGAATTGCAAGCGGTGTAGTCCACGCTCGTGGCCCCACTTCAAGGACCGAGGTTTAGGTAGTAGTATTGCTGCGTTGGTGTACCCTCAGTTGCCATTGATAGTGTCCGGGGGGGCTCAGCGCACTACACATGCAGTGCATTCTTGATAAGATTGTACTCTTTAGATAAAAGGTGTGTTGGATTTAGACCAGGATGTAATTCTAGTAACCCTCTGCCCATCTCGTGCCTTACACGAGAGAGAGAAGGCATTGACCGCATAAGGCAGAGGCGCCCCGAAGAATCTCATCTCGAGCGGCTTCAGTGACCATACCAAAGCTTTCAGAGCATAGGGTTCGTTGGCCGGTCTGGAAAAAACGGCATACTTGGCGGAGAGGTCTTTATATACCGAAGCATGTACTCCCCCCCTCACATGCTGTCCACCTGCATACCAACGCCCTGTTATGTACCCCTCACCACCCACGTCTCCCATCTGAAACCCAGAATCTACCGCATCCCGATCTTGGGCTGAGACAGGGAGTGAGACATCTTACTACCCTACGGCCGACTATGATAGCCGAAGAGTAGAGTGAGTGAGAATGTTTAGTAAAGATGGGAATCTGTGCATGAGAGGTCGGCTGATTGACCAAAGGTACCCACTAGTGAATAAACGCGAATTGGCATCATCTCGACATGGGGATGACTTCTCTTGGACAGAAGAACTGCGTGGGGTGTCTCTGTCAATGAAGGGGCTGGATTATTGAGCGCGGGACAACAATCAAATCGTGGGAAATATAAAATATCTCCTACTTTTGTGGTCGTTTTAGTAGATCCCAGGTTCAATACTTTCCTCCCTCCCCCCCTCCCCCCCTCCCCCCCAAATCAGGATAGTGACTTGTAAGACCCAACGAAACCACCCACCATCCTATACTGGGCAACCAAGATAAAGGCCAGCTGTGAAAGGGGTGAGAGAGGTGAGCAAGGCTCCTCTTTACACGCAGAACTAATGGGGGCTTGGAAAGCGTGCTATCTACGGGAGAATGGTCTGTGTATAAAGCATAAGACCAACACCTTGAGATCTGTCTACATATTCGCTAGCTGCATCTAGCCCCATCCAGACAGATACCCGTTGATCTCTCTTTTGGCTCTATGTTCTACCCAAATCACACCCCTAAACCTAGCCCGCTTCCCGGGACCAAGGGTTGCTTCATTAATGAATTAACAAAACCGATAACAACCAAGACCTACTGCACAAATTATCACTCGGTAACAATAGCTAGCCCGGCGGACGGTTTCTGCTGCTCTCTGGTGCCCAGTGATTCACTGTATTAGATGGGAAATAAACTCCTATTTGTGATGTGTCCTACTGGAAAAGCTTTCTTGATGGGGCGCTGCGCAGCTTGGAGTTTTTGTGTGGATAAACTTTGTCGTGGGAGTAAGATACCCTCTACTAATAAGAATAGTTGAACCCACCTCTATAATGTCTAGTCATTTATTAATAGAGATACAGCAGGCATATGGGATTTCTCCCAAGAAAAATACATGGCGATTGCTCGTACTGAGGGCGTGAGCCACGGCTAATTTGAATGATAAAAACTGGCTACAGAGCTCGCCAACTTTTCCCCACGACGTTCATTATCTCCTAATCCTAGAGAGGTGAGTGTCGTTAAGTTGAGTGTCTACTACATCTATATAAGCATACCTCAATAGTGTAATGTAATTAGCGCGGCGTGCTGCATCTCTTTACGGGCCTTATATATTACAATGGTCCCCACGAAAAAAACCGAGGTTCACACCCGCAGAATTCAGCGATTTTTTTTTGGTGTCCCTACCTCCTAGGCGCGCTATCTACCTAGGAACATTCCGGTCAATCTCTTGGGGGTGTAAGATGGTAGGGGCCGTCGCCCTTTTTTCCCCCGAGGGGGGACGAAGAACGTTCGCCGGTACGTATGTGGCTTGTGCTCAGTTTCTGCAGCTATACCTACAGATGGCTAGTCTCCGGTGATATGAAAAAGTGACTGAGTTGGGTTATTTGAGACAGGAAGAAACATGCCCTCTAGATTTTGGGGAAGATACTGTTGAACAGGACGTCAGGTCAAAGCACTGTCTCAGTATTAGACACCCGCTAGATAGGGCCAATTGTTATTACCCCACAAAAAAACCAAGCCCAATATCTGTTTTACTCATATTATCTACAGTCACGTAACCTCCCCGTCTAGCACTCTGACCCTCTACAATACCAAAACTCTACTTCCAACAGGGTAAAGTCACGGACTCAATTATCTTAGGCCCTTAGCCATGAGACCAACTCACTCCCCCGCCATCCAACTGCATCCCCAATCCCAGTGTCTTTCTTTCCTTACTCGTCCCGTCCCACACCCCAAGCAAGGCAAGGAACGGATGAAGTCAATTGGCGCCAGCGGGTTATATCCCACCGCCTCCACTGCCGTGTCTACGCGGCGTCTTGGGCACCCCCAAAGCCCCACACCCTACAAGTCTCCGCACATGCCCCCCCCCCCCCCCCCAGAATCCATAACCGCCCCGAATCCTCCCCCAAGCCAAAACAGGCACTGAAACACACCACTCCACAAGATCTCACTCGGGCTTCCACGCAAATGTGGCTAGTTCCCTACGTCAGGATTTACAGTGCATACATGACCCCCAGGTCACATGTCTGTGGATGGTCCGTGATGAGGTACCTTAAGTATGCATGTCATGGTATGGGAATCGCATGGTAGGATAGAGCACGCACATGTAGGTTCTACGATTGGCGCAGGCCCCAAACGACAACTAAGAATTAAGCATCATGTTCGATCCGGGTCCTGCCAGTAAGGGCGTGGATGTCTAGTGCACTGCAGGTTAGTGTATTTGTTCGTTCATTCGATATGGCTGGCATTGTGTATGTGTGTGTATGCGTGTGTGTGTGTGCCCTATGTAGGTACTCTGCTGGCTGGCTGGGTGGGTGGGAGAGGGGGTAAATGAGACAGTTTCACGATCTGCTTACTGTACTTTCGATGCAAGATTCGATCTGGGATCGAAGGTGAAGAATATGAACGGGTAAAAATAATATAAACGATGTACAAGAACCAGCCAGCCTCAACAAGTGGTAAGGGGAAAAAAAGAAAAAAAGAAACACCATTCCCTAAGAATATTAAGGACCCAGAAGAAAGAAGGGGTAAAATAAAAGAAAATAGTGCTCCCTGAACATCAAACCAATCACCTTATAGTTATAGAATCGATCATATCCACAGTTTTATCAGCCAATGGGAAACTTGGTGGGGGCATCCTCGGAGAAGGAGGATGAAGACAGAAAAGGGGGAGAGAGAAAAAGAAAGAAAGAAAAAAAAAAAAACGGAGGTGAGTAAGAACAATAGGATGAAGGATAGATGTAAACCACAAAAGAAAGGAAAGGAGGACAGCATAGTACGGTGCATTATAATTGTGAAATGCCCCCCAGTTAATGTAAATTGTTCCACCAGCTCTTTTCTCTCCAGATGAATAGTGCCAATGTCGTTGTCAGTACCCCCAAACCAAGCACTAACCAACTAAACCAACCAGTAATTCCAAAAGTCCACACCCCCTCTTCAAGTCTCAAGTCCCATTTCTTGCTTCTACCCACTGATCGACCTTCGATCAATAAACCCCGTTACCACGAACCTGTCCACTCCAAACACCTCTGGCTTGTTGTGCACAATCAAAATATGACACGAAATGACAAAAGTGAAAACCAAGGGCCATATCACACGTTTTTAAGAAAATGAAAAACAAAAAAAAGGGGGAAATTGAACCTCAAAATTCGTTTCCTCATATCATAATTGTTCAGAACCCCTCCCATAAAAAAAACAAGATATCCACAAAACAAAAGGGAGATGGGGTTTTGGAAGAATAAGAAAAAAAAGTGGTAAACAACAGGCTACATTGAAAGTAAAGAAAATAACTCCAGCTTGCAAAAACAAAATAAAAAAAATAAACATGGAGGAAATAATAAACGAGTGAGTAATAATCTAACTGTAAGCATATAGCCAGAGCTTGCTGTTTCGGCTTAATGCAACACTCAAGTCTTGGTCGCTCTGCAGACCAACCATCTGACCTGTTGGTTCGTCCTTGTAGTTGATTTCTGTTAATTGAGTGCCTAAACGCTCCTGCAGCTTGTCTTGGAGCTGCACAAATGAAACGTCTTTGGGCAGGCGAATAGCAATGAGATCGTCCCTGTAAGTAATCTTGATCTTCATCATTCCACCAGGCTGTGAAGCGTTCGATCCTTGTGTCTGCGCACTCATAGAACTGTCTTGTCGTAGCATCCGCGGAGGTTGGAGATCAGACGCGCTGCGAATCTGAACTTGTTGCGCCTGGGAAATAACATTTGTTCCCATACGGCCAACTGAGGTTCGGGATGGTGGTGCCGTTAACGAGTAACCGTTACCATTGAGATTGCCATGTGATGACTGTCGTGATGGCTCGCGGGAAGAATCGCTAGATTGCTGTGACCCAGTAGATTGTCTATTATCGTAGGACTGTCTGGCGTTAGTTGTGTCGACATCACCGAGTCTGGGCGCAAACAGCTGCTTGACCAATCCAGACTTTGAGATGTATGCTGGCATGCGAAGGAGCCTCTTGACATAATCGTCCAAGCTCTGCCGCCGCGCGGCAGATATGGTGTCTGTCACATAGGTAACCGGGCCGGGCATGTAAGGCAGGGTGCGTTGCTGTCCAGTGTGACCCGCCTCGTCCTTAAACTCGTCTAGCAGAGCGATCTGGAAGTCGTAGAAATCTTCGTAGAATCGGCATAGACTCCAATGCCTCCCATCTTCCATGACAGCGTTCAGTACGTACCAATACCGTCCATTCTCAAACGAATAGCTATCCACCGACCCTGAAACAGGCGCCACAAGCTGCGGATGTCCATGAGATGATGGTGTTCTCGAATGACGGTATTGTTCCGGATCGTATCCTTGCTGCATAGTCTAGAAAGGCGTCAGCGACATCTTACACATGAGGTCTCACATATTCTTACACTTCTATTGCTATTGGTACCATTGCCATAACTATTGGGCTCGCTCAAAGACATGTGCTGCATCCTCTGAGTTGGTTCATCCGATTCGAACTTCCCCAGTGAGATACTGCTGTTCTTGTACTCGGCAGCCATTTTTTTCCATTCTTCAACCTTTGGCACACCAGCGCGGGCAATGGCAGCTTGGGCATCCTCAACAGGCTGTCCTGTTACCATGTCTCGGATCTCGATGAAATCCACCGGAATCAAGCCTGGGCCCCCGAGACGACCAATAGGTTTCGCAACGAACCAGTCTTTATCTGATTGCGCGATGACAATGATGGCTTCTCCCGATTTTGCCTCCAGTTCATCCGCTCTCTCCGCTGCAAAATCGTACAGCACAACACCGTAGAGAGGAGAGCCCCCCTTACCACTCCCAGTCATTCTCTTAACATCAACCCCCGTCCCCCCTGACGTTACACGGTCTGAGGTACCCATGAATCTATCTGAATATCCTGAGTCTGCGTCGGTTGCTCTTCTTAGAATGTCGCCTGCACCAGATGCGCTCGAGTCGGCACTGTCACGTTCGTTTTTCCCGAGGACTTGAAAGTAATTTACCGGTACAAGACCTCTAGCGTTTGTGGCGGGGTTGCAAGCTTCGTACCAGTCGGTGTCGTACTCTCTCCCAACCACGTGGAAAAAATCTCCCTTCTGAAAGCTTAATTCTTGAGTGCTGGAGGCGGTGTAGTCAAATAGAGATCGAATGACCTGGAGAAAAAGTTCGAGTTAGCGCGACGTTGATTAAATCAATTTATCCCACCCCCTCCCTTACTCCCCGACCCATTCCGCCCCCTCGTCAGGGGGCAGTAGCGATTCAGGCAAGAGTCTCAAATCGACAGGCTCGAGCGATAAACTGGGGTGCCGAGTGCATGAAAAAAATAATTCAAATGAAATTCGGATCATGAAATCCCAACACACTACGCAAGAGCCCCAAGCAGCTACCACGAGGAGAAACGGCCCGCGCCCTGCTTAAGGACAAATGAAACTGCCCCAGCAGCCTCGATTGCACAGAGCGATGACCTCACCACGTACTCTTGCGTGACGCGAAGACGGGATAAAAAAATCGAAACGGAAATAAGGAAAGAGGAGAAGAAAAAGTATACCTTTTTTGGTGGTTGTATTGTTACAGCTGATTTCGGTGTGATGGAGATGTGGGATATTTTGGGGCCTTGGTATGAATCGGTTTTGTGATGATCGCCCTTGAGTGATTTGCGTATGCCCTGTTTTTCAAAAGAGAAGAATGATTTCTCACGATTAACACCTGGACCCCCTCTTGCGCTGACACTATCTCGTGTGCTGCGTTTTGAATCAACAAGCTGCGATAGCGAGCGACCCACCTTTATCATTTTTTTAATTGGGAATGCGCCAAATTCTATATGGCGGCAACAGAGGGAGGAGGGGAAGGGAGGGGGGGTGGGAAAGCGTAGAATGCGGTTCCTCTCCCGTTGGATAGAATAGCGGGCTTTTTTTTGTTTTTTTTTTTCGTGCTGCTTTTCGCTTCCGTTGCTGTCACTCTTTCCTCTCTGAGCTCTTCGTTCGTTTTCGACTATGCAAGTTGGTATTCGACTGTTACTATAACTTTTTATTACTGTAAATTCTACTGCTGGGAAAGTGCGCTCTTTCGAAGCCGTCGATGGAGGATTTTTCGCCTATCGCAGCTGCAGATGTCTGGAGGCGCGCGAAGAGGAGTTGTGAGTCTGTGGGTTCCGAAGATGTATCCGGGGCTGCAGATGAGAAGAGGGAAGGGGAGTAAAGGGCCACACGAGGAAGACGGTCTGTGCGGGATTGTTGGACGGGCAGCAGGGGGTGTGTGTGGGAGCAGCAGTGGCGGTGAAAGAGGTCTTGAAATAGCGATCAGTTATGTAGTTGATATATGTCACCGACTTTTTTAAACTCGGCGTGGTTGGGGAGAGAAGTAAGGACGTTAAGAAGTGAACGACGGAGTGCTGTTTGAGGTATGTAGGAGCAGAAAGGAAAACCAGAAAGACGCAGAGCACACCGAGAGATTATACAAACAGGCAGCAGTAGAACGAATAAATTCTTTTTTAGGGAGGACAGCTGGATAGCTAGTAACAAGCAGCTGCACACACCCCCGGCGTGCGGTAAGGGGCGAAAGGGCTGAAGCTAGTTAAGAAGGTGGGTGGGGAGGGAAGGAGGTGGTGGGGTAAGGGCCCTGAGTAGCCTCACTTCTTCTTCTTTTCCCGTCGTCACTGGAGTCAGTCCAGGCGCAGAAGGGTGTGAGAAGCGAAATGAGGTTGAAGCCACAGGATGATATAAATCAAGAAGCGGGAGGTTGAAGATGAGGGGGGGGGGGAGGTTTCTTTGAGAGCTCACTATCTCTATCTAGTGCCTATGGACTACGTATGGGAAACAAGGGAGGGGGGGGGGGGTGTTTGGAAAGTGGGAGATATGGCTCTAAGCTGTAAAAGAATAAAGTGCCGCGACAACTTCCAACAGGAAGCGGGGGGGGGGGCAAGTGGGCAAGTTTCTGTCCGCCTAATTTGCGCGTATTGACTCGGGTTTCCAGGACGGTGAGGAGGGGGGAGGGGGATCGGAAGGACTAGAGAAGCGGAGAAAGGTAGATAGAAAGCTTATGAATTAAAGAGTGAAGATGAGAGTGAGGAATCTCTTGAACCATTGTTAATCCGATCTCTCGTGATGGAGCGCAGATACTCAATGGATATACTTAATGCACGCTGGACGACCTCCAAAGTCTTTTTCTAGCAAAGTGAGGCAGGGCAGAAGGGAATGATGCTACATTGCAGGCAAGCAAGGACCACGAGGGTGTGCAGTGCGGGAATAGATTCAATAATAGGGCTCGGAATTATGGACGCTGCGTGCTTGCGTGCTTGCTTGCGTACCTGAGAGCAAAGCGTAAGCAAGGAAGGAAGGAAGGAAGAAGAAAAGGAAAAAAAGGAAGAAAAAAAAATCCTAATGATACCCACAGATCATCTAGATATTAAAATCAGTAGCCTAAGTGAGTGTTCATGGCATGTATATATGTACATGTATGTACGTAGAGATGTAGTGCTTCAACTTCATGACAGTTCTTCAGGTTCAGGGTGCAGTACTATTTACTATTGGTGCTTCTTACTAGTACAGGCACCGCCTGCATGAATTATACCACCACCACCGTGGACTGATCTGTACCCTAAGGTAACAACAAATAGGGTCCAAGTAACTAAACAGCAGCAAACGTTAGGAAAATCGTGATGTCAGTATCGACAAGTGATAATATGCATCCCGTAATAAGGTACATACCCGCCTCCTCTCAAATATATCACGCATAGTCAAGTAAATAGGGTCCTTAGGATATTACATATAGTAATATCCCCCCCACTTCTTTTAAGGCTGTATGTAGCTTATACTATATCTAGAGCAGGTACTCTACATGTATTAGCATGCGTAGAACTTTTGTTACTGCACCCCCATTATTCGGTCCATTGTGAAATCGTGATCTCTAAAGCTACATGTACTTGTTAGGAGGTTGCCCACCGGAACTGCCCATCCGTCATATTATCAGTAACTCAACCACAACATAATTCGTAGAACGTTGTCCCTTTCTTTGGGCCGTCCTGCCGCTCGGCAGGGAGAACGTGATTGATGTGGGCGCTACCTGGCAGAAAAAAAACAAATAAACCGATGGATGTGGTGGGTGGGTGGGTGGGCGTCAGAAACACTCCCTCTCATAATCCTTCTTTATTCCTTCTGTTGTTGCGCCTTACAGCAAAAAAAAAAAAAAAAAGAGAGAGAGAGATTTTCTCTTTTGGACTCCACCATGGATGGATATGACAATTGGGGCGCCCTCGTACCACCACCATACGCGTGGCAAGAGATCGCTCATAACCACCAACCTCAACTCTAAATGCGCAGGCGGCAATATATACCTACTGTATCATAACATATTCTATCGAGAATGAAGAGAGTAAATGCTTCAAATCTACACAATCTAAACTTAGGTTGATACTCTATAACAAGGCACGGGTATTCTTAGGACAAGTACAAAGGGAAGAGCATAATATGACAGGATTTCAAGAATTAAGTCCTTTACCTATATATATACATGTATATATATATAACTACATGTACTTGCAAAAATCCTTCACCCATGATCCTTAACAGTGTGGGGGTCAACTAACCATCGCGATTAAAAGTTTCATTCACTCAGTATCGATAGGTAGCGCATGGTATGCGAGTGGACCTCTGAGCCAGAGGCAGGCAGGGTCCATGCTTGTTTTTATGCGGCGAATCGCCTCCACCAGTCGGAACAGCAGCTTCCATGTCTTGTCTCGTTTTTTTCGGCGACAAAAAGAGTCATTAGGAACCGGTATGGAGATCTACCCTGGTATGGATACATGTCGTTGCCCTTATCTAAGCTGCTACTACATGTAGCAGTGATATTACTATTGACGTCTATCTGATAGGACCACGTGCAAAAGCTAGAATCTTATCTTAATAATACTTTGTCTGACCGACGACCCGGTGTAGCGAACTTCCTGAGATCCTGCCATGCATCTAGATATTATATTATGGCTTCCCCTATGTTTCTAGAGATTTCGCAGATGTTAATAAACTTGAAGATGCTTCATTTCCACACCAGGCAATCAAAAACGTATGGAAACTATACTACATGTATCTATCGTCAAAAGTGTTTCATCAACTCCGAGCTCAAAACACGGAGAACCAAAACCATAAATTAGCGTGCTCACCCGGAGTGATCATAAATCCTCAGGTTACCAGCTTATATATCCTGTCAATGATATAATATCCACAAACCTTCATGATCAACAAAAGTGTCTCCCATGCTCAAGGTAAACGCGAAAGCATAATGCACAGCCCACCCACCACCACCACCAGCAACCTATCGATATAAATTGGCTGACCGTTACCACCGATACGAGACAGAGGCCTGCCCAGCCCCATTTTGAAGCACAATGTGCTGTAGATCTTATATCAACTCAATTAGGAGCAAAACCCATTTAAATGTTCATACCAAGTGCACATCCATCTCAATCTTACCCATACTCATCTCATACTGCTGCCTTGCCTTGCTCGCTAGTTTGACTGATGTTCAAGCCCCCCCAGCAAGCCTTGTAGTTATGGCACAACGTCTTTCTTTCTTTCTTCCGCGCAAGCGCAGGAAGGCGCATAAATATGACAGTTTGACATCTGACATTTGACATATCGGAATTTTCTTTTCTTTTGCAAACCCGTACTCTACCTGGTGGACGCACATCAATAACGCACTGTATTCAGACCACTATTCCCCACATTAGAGTACATGCCGCCGCCTTTCCCGCCATGATGTAGATACCTACTCTAATCCACCCACACCCTTCTCCACAAATTCAAAAGCATCCGCAGAAAGCCGGGGTCTCGGTAGTTTTTCTAGTCGTAATATATCGACGTTTCGAAGCAGATTGATTCTATGCATACGCAGCGCCACACATACCGCATCTAAGCACTACAAAGGACAAAAATGTAGTGATGTAGAGTAGCTACTACATGTATATATGCAAGTCTATAACCCTCATCATAGAACAAGTATCTTCGAAGAGTTCGGAATTATTGTCTCTCGAGGTACGCAGGCCCGAATACCCGACACAGGGTTCGGATACACCCCTCCTCTTCCTTGCTAACCTGCCCGATATCAATCCGGACTCGAAAAATTGAGGTGAAACAGATATGTTCCTGCTGCGGGTGGGGGAACCCCAGTACCGGGTTTCTACTACTTACAGTCTTACGGCATCTGGGGAGTACGGACCCCAGTTCCTTGAGAGGGAAAACATCATACCCCACAGGGACCTGTGGCCAGTGGCCCGCAAATCCCAGCTAAACCTCGCTGAATGAGTGCAAGTATATATTATAATAATTTTCTTTCTTCTCTTTATTGATATTATGGACTGTATAGTATCTTGATGGTATGAACTATAATACGTGGATAGAAAGATGCATATGAAGTAAAGGGAATCGAACTCCCAGCCAACCTCCGCCGGAAAAAAAACGCCCCAAAATAATAAAAGAAAAGTGCCACCCTATCCAAAGATGCAAACAAAAGAAATGAAAGCGAAAGACAATGGACCAGAGCTTAACGGCTCTTCTCCAAATTATTTTAAGCCTACATCTGCAGTAGTCGCCTCGTTCGGCCCGTTGTTTATTGTCCGCATGCCTACTTGAGGTTGGCCGCTTATGTGTTCGCCTTAGGTTCAGATGGATCCCATAATATGACGGGGAAAGATGGAATAAAGGAATGTTGAGAGAAAGGGGGGGAGGGGGAGGTGGGAGAAAGAGCAGTGTAAATGCCGTTAAGTAGCAGTCGTTTCGTTTTCTCCGACGATATGTCAAACAATTTAAAACAACGAGCTGCATGGTATGAGGAGATTTGTTGAAAGCGTATTTTTTCTACAACTGTCCCTTAATATCAACCTTCTTAAATGCGGACTTCTTTAACTCTTCGAATATCGAAAGCGCTTTAGATGTTTGGAAACGAATCGTCCTGGGCACACCCTTATCATCCGACTTCTGTTCGATCAAGTCCTGGGCGCCGCTATCGCATAGAAACTGCACGCACTCGGTATCGCTCTCAAAGCCGAGTTCTTCAGTCAGAAATCTAATATCAATATCGGGTCGGTAACTCCACGAAGCGAAAGGATAAATCGCAATCAACACCACGTCAGCAGTCTAAACATTGTGTAAGGGCTGGATATCATGTCTCACGCTTTACAGATAGTGCACATAGCAGACATTCTTTCACGGGCAATAAATGAGTCCATAAGGTATCCCCCCATCTTGGGTGCTTCCAAATAGAGCTTAAAAAACCTGTGGAAATTACCGGCTGCAAGAACAGAGCGTACTTGCAAGGCATGCTGAACAGATTTATCTTGTTTGTCTACAGGGGTTAGGTTCGCTAGAAGATCGTTCATGTCGGCTCGGTTGCATGTGTGAAGGAGATAGAGAATACGATACGCCTTGAATTCTTCTTCGTGGCCTTTGAATCCTTCGCCATATAGCGAATAGAGCTGAGTCTGGCACTGATTATACTCACCCAAGTCGCCCTAAACAAGATGTCAGTGACAAAGAATATCAGGGCAAAATACATCTAGCTCACTTTCTCTAGCGCTATCCGCGCGTGTATTTCGTAAACCAAAACCGTGAAATCCGTCTTGATATGCTGAACTGTTAGGTCTTGACGAAGGGACTTGAACTGATCGCAAATATAAGAGTAGTTTGACTCAGTCCTCCACTTCTTCTTTAGTAGTTCGAGCGTCTTCTCCAAAACATGTAGAGGCCGCACTTGTGTGGGGTCTGGAGCTGATGTAAGTCGAAAGTATTGTTTCTCAAGCTTCTCGCAAGTCCCAACCAAGATTTTGCCACTATCAATAGGGGTTGATGGATGTGGTGACTGGGGGGAAACACGATTATTACTGTCCTCGAACCGTTTTGCACGTTTTTCTTTGTCACGTTGGCTCATTTTATCTGCCGCAGAGGAATACTGATGAGTATCATGACGAGCGCGCTTGTCAAATCTATCATCCGATCTAATAACAAGGGATATTTCATCGCTACTAGCGCTTGAATAAAAGTCAGTACAAATAGGCCAGTAGTGTTGGGTAGGTATGATCTGCCCAGGCTCTAGTTGCACTTGACTGCTCACCTTTTTCGTTTTTTACCTCCGAGCTCAAAGTTCATCACGTTGTTATATTTGGGCGGCGGAGAGTATCTCCCTGATGCACCCAACCCTGGTGGAGAGCGCATATATTTGGGCGGCGGAGAGTATCCCCCTGATGTATCCAATTTTGGTGGAGAGCGCAGACTATTATTGAGTTCCTGCATAGTTATGGCCGAATCTTCCTTATCTACCTTGTCTTTCTTTTCCTGGGCTTTCTTGAGCGCCAGAACATGTTGAGGTAATGGCATATCATCCCATTCTAGAGTCCATACAACTTTCTGATTGAACGCGTCCGTGATAATTCTTTTAAGCTCCACTTCTACTTCTGACTTGGACTCTGGCGGGCAGTCTTCGAAGGTTCGAGCGACATACTGTTTTAGCTTATCGGGGAAAGTAGTCTTCTGTCCTGATGATGTTGTTGACTCTGTAGGAGCCTGTGTCTGTGTTTGCGTTGACTATGGAGGAAGCTCGGATCAGAAAGGGCTCTTCATCATTCGCTACATGGAGCTCACGATAGCGGGACGGAGTATTTACCTGGCCATATGAATAACCTTGTCGAGTACCAGAAGAAAGTGTCTTGCGGGCGTTTACCTGGGTGTATGCACCATTACCTGTATCGCAACACACCCATATCAAAAACACTGCTTCACGCACACAAGACGCGGGGGCAGACCAGGGTGGACTCACGATTGTTTCCATTAGTGTAGCTAGAGCCGCCGGACCTCCATGGTGGTGCAGACATGATTGATGTTGGTTAGAACTGATGTTATTAAACGATAAGGTAATACTCGTGTCCTCAAGTAAATGGGAGTAAAGTTAAACTGTAGAGGAGTAGATTAGTTGACACAAGATATTGATGATATTGTTAATGACAAAAAAACTTTGGGATGGGGTTTAAAGCGCGAAGGGTTGAGATATTTTTTTGAGGGGGGAGAAAGAACAGTGGAGGAGGTTGGAGCGGAGGTGACTTGTAAAATCCCTGTAATCTTTACTCGGGTGGGTAACTGGCTGATTAAGACTACCACCTTCACGGCGCCAGTGATATGCAGAATCGTACATAAACCGATCGCTCTGCAGAAGCACTTTTGAAGATCAGATGGAAAACATCAAGTTTGCCGGTGTGAATTTGAACCTTCGTGCAAGTTTGGCAATTTAGATCTGGCTTGTGGTATCGTAGTAGTACATGTAAGTAAGTATAGTACATGTATCTGCCACAGTATAATCTACATGTAGCTCCGTTGCCCTCACGTGACTCTTGGACATGTACACAAATAACCCAGAAATAGATTATACTGTAACCGATATGTTACGTTGAGTAACAGTTCCTATCTTTTGAAGACTTCTAAATATTTTCTATACATTTGTAATTATACACACCCGAAAGAATCTCATTCGTGAAGCTAATAAAAATTTAAAAATACAAAGTTACCCGGCATTCATAAATTCATGTCCCGAGGTTGTCACGGCGCCGAGGGCAAGCCACGGAGTACATGTATCTTAGCAGCTAAGGAGATCCATCCCCTAAATTTAACCCTGAATTAATCAAATAAAGAATTCTGCCCACTTCGCAGTTCAATATAAATTGCTTGACGTAATTGCATTTGTGCATTCAATTACCCAAGCTAGTTAAATATACCCATAAAGTATTAGTAAAGACACGCAAAGGGACTGTGTTGGCGTGACTTGGGCCGAGGCTCACTCGCTCGTGCAGGCCGACTTTCACGTTCACAGAGCTTGCTCCATAAAGCCATGCTCCCCCACAAAGCTACCTGGCCCTCCCACCAGGACAGGTTCTCATTCTCGGCCTTGATATTCCACTCTATTATCCACCTTCAACCATCAACTCTTCAGAAATATATTTGCCATGGCTCCTCGTAAGTTTCCTATTCTAGCTGCCAGCCAAAGTGACTGTAACGGAGCTAACCGTTGCTCTACCAGAAATTCAAACCGAGCTCACCAGGCTCTTCAAGATTGATCACCCCGTAATGCTCGCTGGTATGAACGTTGCCGCTGGCCCCAAACTTGCTGCTGCCGTCACCAATGCTGGAGGTCTTGGTGTTATTGGTGGCGTTGGCTATACTCCAGAGATGCTTCGGGAGCAGATCGCGGAGCTCAAGTCTTTTCTGAACGATAAAAAGGCACCTTTCGGTGTAGATCTTTTGTTGCCACAAGTCGGTGGCGGTGCCAGGGCCACCAACTACGACTACACCAAGGGAAAGCTTAATGAGCTGATTGATGTTGTCATTGAGAGCGGTGCGGCTTTGTTCGTAAGTGCTGTTGGCATTCCCCCGAAACACGTTGTGGAGCGGCTGCACAAGGCTGGTATTCCATACATGAAGTAAGTAGAACCCCACCTCATTCAAAGCCTTAACAACCTATGATACTGACATGAAAAAGTATGATTGGGCACCCAAAACATGTTGCAAAAGCTATTTCCGCTGGAGCCGACATCATTTGTGCCCAGGGTGGTGAGGGCGGCGGTCACACCGGTGACGTCCCTACTTCAGTCTTGATCCCTACTGTTGTTGAGCTCTGTAAGAACACAAAGTCATCACTCACTGGTAAGCCAGTTACCGTTGTCGCCGCCGGAGGTATCTTCAATGGCAAGTCGCTTGCTGCTGCTTTGATGATGGGTGCCCAGGCCGTTTGGGTTGGTACAAGATTCATCCTTGCCGAGGAGGCGGGTGCGCCTAAAGCCCACCAGGAGGCTGTACGAACTGCTGGCTTCGAGGACACAGTTAGGACCATTATCTTCACTGTAAGTTTACCTTGATACCGAGATTTCCCTCCAAAAGTGCGGCAATTGACATACTTATAGGGTCGCCCTCTCCGAGTACGCAAGAACGCGTACATCAGCAACTGGGAGGAGAACAGGAAGGAGGAGATTAAAACACTTACATCAAAGGGTGTTATTCCTGTAGAGTACGATATTGAAGAGCTCGACAAGGCAGACAAACTTGACGACGAGACTATGGACAATGCTAGGCCATGGTTGATGGGCAAGGTCGCTGCTGTCGTCAACGACAAGAAGCCGGCGAAGGAAATAGTTGAAGAAATGGTTTCCGAGGCAGTTGTAATGCTGAAGCAGGGCGAGAAGATGCTTGCGAAGTTGTAAATATGTTTTGGGGCTTTAGCTAAAAAAGCATGCGTTTTTATGGTGTAATGTATCATTTTTGTTCTGTTCCGTTTTTGTGATATATCAAAGGCCATCCGTACATCCTAGATTGATCCATCCTACCACGAGACCTCTAAAGTTATCCTGAACTTGACCTGTTCTTGGAGCGGGGAATAGAAAAGCAGCAATCAATGGGCATATTTTATTACCACTTACCGTGCGACCAAAGAGGCTGCTGGAGTATATCATTAATGAACAATAGAGGTCCTGTTAGGCCTTCTAAAGATCGAGTGATATTGTATGATTGGCTGTAGTCAACAATATGGTTATCGCTCTAGATGGCTGTAATAATTTCCTTATTGGGGTGGCCTTACTTGTATCAAAGTGGTTTTTGATTGGCCTGGCCTAACCCTTCTGATAGCCTTCCATAACAATGCCTGGTCATCTTGGAGACTACGGGAACTCCCGGCTACGAAAGTCAAGTATGTATACTATATCAAGGGTAAGGGAGTAGAACATAGCAACGTAAACCGCACCGCCGCGTTCTACTCACCTACCCTTAACACCGGAGTACACTGTCGAATACTTTTTTCTTTCATGCGATAGCGATCTACTCGACGTCGAGATTTGGTGGGTGACTCCTCATATCAGGCGTTGTAAGGCATTCGCGAACAACCCCTGCGACCAAAACTAGAAGAGGTTAATTGGTGTGGTCAAGTGTCGGAGGAGATGTTCCGTTTCTACGTAAAGATGGAGTGCTAAAATTATTAACACACCGCGTTGCTAATTTTTACACTTATAATATGCATTGTACACTGTATTAGGTGTTAATTAAGTCCTAAGAAATCTTGGCAGCAACCCCTCGGGACGTAATTAATGTTGTCGGTCCGAGATGTATCCTACCGTAAGCCCTCAAAAGAAAGAACCTAAGCCGTCTGATTGGTTGGTTTGCCTCTTGCCACCACCTATCGCCCATAACTTTTGCGCATCCATCGTATGTCGATCGCTATCGCTGTAAATAGTCAAGTTTGATTTGAGTGCCAAGACAGGAACCAAGAGGATCGAGCCATAGCTGTTTGAACTCTATTCGCACTTGCAGCTGCTTAATCCTACGGATCGATTAAGTTGGTTATCCTCGGCGGGTGTGCTACTTGCCTCTTCTTGGACGGCTGTAGCTTCCCGTTCTTGTTATTTTTTTTTTCTTTCCCCTCGTTCTACTTCTTTGCGCAGTGTCCTTTGGATGTGCTTGGCATCTCTAGATATTAGCTTAACCTACAAACACCTCCACATTCCCAGCAAATTTGGGAAAAAAGAGCCTCATCTACTCTAATCCCAACCATTCCAACCACGACCCGAGCCTTCGACCGTCGCTAAGAACTAGGGTAGACATTCCAAACGACCACACGCGCAACCTCCACTCCTACGTTATCTACCTTTCGTGACGTATCACGCTAAATAAAAACCTCTATTAAATAGAAGGAATATATATCGAGGCTACAGGTGTCTGTCTGAACACTGCTATGGGTGTCATCAAGAAGAAGGCAGCCAACCCCGGCCGAGTAGAGCCTGGTGTGCGATACCATTGCGACTCCTGTAATGGCGACATTACGTTCACAGTGAGTATCTTCACATAACCCCTTAACCCTACACACCATGAAGTATATGGTCATGCTGACATGTGACATAGGTTCGAATACGCTGTGCTCACTCGGCATGTACCGACTACGACCTTTGCGTCCCATGCTTCACCTCCGGCGCACAAACTGGAAATCACAACTGCTCGACGCATCCTTACCAGGTCATCGAACAGCACTCGTACCCGATATTTGTCGAGGGTTGGGGCGCAGATGAGGAGCTACTACTTTTGGAGGGTGCGGAGACCTATGGGCTTGGGTCCTGGGCCGATGTTGCGGACCATATAGGTGGTGGGCGGGACAAGGAGGAGGTGAAGCAACATTATTTGGATACATATATCAATTCTTCCCGCTTCCCGTTGCCAGAGAAGTGCGACCCGAATGATACGAGCTTTGCGGATATATCTCGCGAAGAGTTCCAGGCGCGGAAGAAAAGACGCATCGACGCGCGGAAGAAGGAAGCTGCGGAGAGCACACCTACTGCTCCGAAAAAGAAGCCAACTACATCAGCCCCTGCCTGCCATGAAATCCAGGGGTACATGCCTGGTCGTATGGAATTTGAGACTGAATGGGACAATGAAGCTGAGATGGCTGTCAAAGACCTGTTCTTTGAGCCAGGAGAAGGAATCAATCCAATCACAAAGTTGGTGGAGCCAGAAGTGGAGCTAAAGCTTACCGTGATGGATATATATAATAACAAGCTTACCCAGCGAGGGCAGAGAAAGAGAGTTATGTATGAGCATAATTTATTGGAGTATAGGAAAAACACCGCGATAGAGAAAAAGAAACTCAAAGATGAGAGGGAGCTTCTGATCCGCGCGAAGCCTTTCGCCAGGATGATGAATAAGAGAGATTTCGACGATTTCTGCGAGGGGCTGGTGAAGGAACAGCAGCTACGCCAGGCCATTACTCAGCTTCAGGAATGGCGTCGGGTGGGCATTGAGACGCTCGAAGGTGGGCAAAAATATGAAGTTGAGAAGGCGCAACGGGTAGGCTACCTCCTAGAAGGGACTTCTCGACTGCGTGTTTGGAACCTAACATAACTTGCGAATAGTCCGAGCTACGTAATAAGTTGGCACCTTTAGACCGCGTGTCTCACCGTTACTCATCGAAAGCAACACCACCCGTAGAAACACCCCCCATCAATCCTCTTGTACAGCCAAAATGCCCACCTACTTCCGTCCCTTCTGATCTAGCTGCCTCTTCGCCAACCCCAGCGAATAATATACCCTCATCCCCATCACCATATAATAGTAGCCTGTTTGGCAATAAAAAACCTTCCCGAGGTAGTTTAACTAATAATAATGACAGCCTCAATGGAAGAGATGGTGTAGCGCCACTGGCGCTGACTAACGAGAATGCCACCGATCTACATTTACTATCACCCGCAGAGCAGCAACTGTGCAGCAATTTGAGGATCTTGCCGAAACCATACCTGGTTATGAAGGAGGTGCTGATGAAGGAAGCGATGAAACATGGCGGAGTGTTAAAGAAGAAAGTTGCCAGGGAAATCTGCCGGGTAAGTCTTTCGAGTGTTATGGGGTTGGTATAAAATGATGTGCTAACCGGGCTCGGTGCAGATTGACGTAAATAAAGTTTCAAGAATTCATGATTTCTTCGTTTCGAGTGGCTGGATCGGCAAGGCCTGAACATATTAGAGAAAGAGGCACGGCTACTGCTTCTGCCTCGACACTCTCTTGACTTACATACCTCTTCTCATTATCTTACTAACTATATTTGTTGTTGCCCTTCTTTCTCCTTTATTTTCTGTATACACTTCTTTCTTACTTTCCTTTACTTCGTACGCGTGCAACCACTGTTGGGGAGGCATACTACGTACTTGCGGTTGGGTAGGGGCGAAAACTTGGGAGTATAAGGTTAACTGTTACGGAGGCTTTTTTTTTCTTCTGTGTTCTTTTTCTTTTTTATGCAGTTTTGTGCTGGATTCGATTCATCTAGCGATCGAGATATTTTTTGTTTGTATTTAGCAGAGCTCCTCGTCCCATTTTTTTCATGAATACCATGGCATTTCATTGTTCATGGTGGGGGTTGGGGAAATTACATGTAGTTAAAGGCTAATCTTAGGAGGATGGCTAGTGACTAAGGCATGGGAATGTTAATATTTGATTATGCATTGTCTCGTAGTGTAAACCCGTCTATCCAGGTGCCCTTTGATCCTGTTCCACATTAACCTTTACATCTTTTTAATATAACTATATGTCCCACACTAGGACTCCAATCATCTTGTCATGCCCTGGTTTTGCCTGCATGCTCTCCTAGCTTTATCTTTCCAGGTGGTAGGGCTAGGTGGCCTTCTGAAAGGCTGGATTACAATCTTACAAAACCTATCTCTAGAATTTATGGAATTTATAGATATATGAGACCAAGGGTGGGCTCTCAGTACCCGCAGCACTATCTTAAGACCGATGCACTTTGGCCCAAAGAGCTTTCCCCCCATTAGTCAACTAAGAGTAGAAGTTTGCCCTTCTCGGGCAGACCCTACCAACGGCAGATCAGTGCGGATTTGCGTTATTTAATATTGTTATTCCGGTCTACAAGTACCATCTTGTTAGTATCCTCTCACTTCGTATAAAAGTTATGATAAGGATACATATTTTTGGTCCCGATCGTATCCTTATAGCAAGAGTGTACCGCTGTAGATGTCAATGGTCGCACCTCACCACTGGTTGGTGGGTGCGGCCGCGGAGAAAGCCAATGAGGCGTTCCATAACTTGTGTTTGGTCCAGCCTCTTGTAAATAATTTTTTTGAAAATGGGGACGCGTTCGAAGAACTTATTTAAGGAAATGAGCTATCAAAAGCACTGCCTTATCTATGACGGCAGAAGGGTTTTTGTCGACACCGCTTGGCTCTCCTTTACCAACTAACACGATTGGATGTTCGCGAGTGATCGCCTGTGTCGCATGTAGGAAATATGATCTTCTGGATCCATGCAAGTAATAACGGCTCCACTCCACCGTCATCGATCCCGGAAAAACAGCGATTCAGCACTCAGATCCAAAATCAAAGCTGCAGACTTTCCCCCCCTCCTCTTCCCCACTTTGTGGTTTCTTGCCTTGTTTGACCAAGTTTAGAATCCGTCCGACGCATAACCAAGCGAAATAAGTGATTGTGGTGACTTCTTGGCGAATTTTCTTTACGAGAGGATGCAACTTGTACCTATCGGATCGCAGGTGTTATTCCTTTTTACCCTACGGTGCAGTTCCCCCGCCCGCGTCGGATCTATTAAAAAGCTGGGAGAGGAACGCGGGCGATAAATTGAAGCACATAAACATACATCCCCATCGATCTCCACGAAATCAAAAGTTTGGAAGAAATGACCGTCTCTATCTCTACCAGTGATACTGAGCACAAGGACTCGTATGTTTACCATGTTATCCGAGAAACCGCAGATATTCTGTACGACTATGGCGATAGCGACATCAGGGGAACATACAGAACACTTGAGGAGGCCAACGAGGCCGCAAAGAGGGATTTGTTCGGGGGGGATGAATACAAGAAGGCTGATATAGAGGATTACTCGGAGTCTACAAAACAGGATGGGACGATTCTTATAAACGCCGGGTACATTGCATGCAGGTCCTAGGCTTAGCGCTTTATCATTTACTAATTTTTCTATTGTGTATAGAACCGGGGAAGTCGACTTCACTGTTAAAGTTGTGTGCCGAAGCATACCATCAGACCTGAACTCTCCCGATAGAGTTGTGTATATCGTTAACCGGACGGAGACAACAACATCCAAGACAGCTTCATCCGGCGGGGCGGTAACGGAGAGGATATCGAAAACAGTTGGGATCTACCAGAAAGAAGACAGTGCAAACGAAGCCGCCGAAAGAGAGCTACGGAAAGCAGCCGGCATTAAGTCATGGAGAGACCGGAGAAAGTTTAAGGGTGTGTTTAGGGAGGAGTACGACTTGGAAGGGTTATTTGAGGGCGCTGCAACTATTAAAAATGTAGGTGCTGGCGATAAGGGGATTACTGTGGTGGTTGAACGGAGGATATTGGAATAGGTTCGGCTTGAAGAGCGTATTGGCGTTCACTTATATCTTGGCCCTTGCTTCCCCTTTTCTCTCGGCAGATAAAATATTCCATACCAAAAAGATATCCTATAGGTACAATTCTTAATGCTGTCTTCATACCACGTTATTTATTTGGGGTGGTCATTTTCATGCTTTGTGCAATTAAAGGGATATCTCGAGCTTCAACCCGCTTCTAGTGAAAGCTATTTGTGCGTAGTCGCTTCCCAGCATACTTAAGTGGCCCTCAAAGGGCCTATAAAGTAGAAAAATAGGAAAGGGAAGAAATTATACAGAGTTTGGTTATTTGAGACCCGTATAGTTATTGCCGGGAACCAACCAACTCCGCGTGCGTAACCTCAAGAGGAATACCAATCGATTGTTGTTGTTCTGTGTCAAGAATTACAAATTCAAGTACTACAGGGGCGCTCAATTCCATGTAACTTATAATCTACTACAAGGTCAGGCTTTGCTCGGGCTACATGTAGTTGATATTGCGAGTGATAACCGGTGACCCAAATTATTCACAGAAAGGAGCATTATATTTTCTGAGTTGAACTAAGGCTCCTTTTCATAATCCTTCAACCTTTAATAATAATAAAGCATTATCGTAAGAAACGGTAAGCTAATTCGCAAGACATAAAGTAGATATGACTTTATAGCGCTATGATAGTAAGATTTTACGCTTAGGCCATAGTTCACTTTCGCCCCAAAACTGGAATATGCTCTGAACTGTGCCTTGAGTACTATAGTTTATACTATGGTTTCTTCGTAAGAGCTCTGTTGGTAAGGTTTTGGGGCATTTGGTTTAGTTGAAGGCAGCAATCATCAGAGGGTGTAAAGGACGTAGGATAGCTCATGGATCAGCAATTATTTGCTGTGTCCCCTTGGCCTGGAAATTTTAAGCTTTGGGAAATCAGTCTCGCTTGTGTTGTCCAGGGGCCTAGTTTAGCTAGTGTGTTAAAACAAAAAAGGCATCGCCTCTGTATTGAATCTATCCTAGGCCAGATCTCCCTGGGTACTGGAAAATGCAGGCTTTACCAGGCGCGCATCCATCTTCACTTTGGTAATGCAGTAGGTACTATGCACTTCTACATAGATGGCAATCGAAGCCTGAATGCGCTAAAGAATTGCATGCAAAGGAATTTTTAATTGAAAAAGATGTGTTTGTCAATTACCACGCAATGAGTCAGAGACTGGTATCGCTTCCCTTGGTTACAAGCACACCAGTACTCCGTCTAGGACATCTGCACATTTGAGAAGTCCATTTCTATCCACCATGACACGATTAATGAGGAACCGGAGCATAACGGATTCAGACAAAACCTACCGGGATGCTGCTCCTGAAACTTCTTCAACATGTCGGCCTTTTTCTGCTCGTCGCTTGTCGGTTTGCCCATCTCCTTCTGTCTCTGGTCATACATCATCTTCTCTACCATGGCCCTTGTCTCGCCGTCCAGATCGCTCAGGTTAGAATTCTCGGGCGTGATCTTCGTCGTGTCTATCTTGGGGTGGTGGGTGAGTACGTGTTCCCACCACTCCATCTTGTTGACCTTCTCGAGCTGGATCGAGACAGACTTCTGGTCCTCTAGTGACCAGGTGCACTCGTCGGTTGTAACACGCTTAGGGAAAGTACCCTAGACGAAACTCGTTATCATTGAGCTAGCGGGGGGTGAAGCAGTATAGTAGATACCTCCATGATGGGTTCCTGGCCCTTCAGCCCGACTTTGATAGTGGTGGACTTGATCTCAACGACGAGATCACGGGCTCTGGTTCCCGGGGGAACAGGTACAGAGATATCGACTTCCTGAATTGTCTGAGTCCACTTGTAGGGCAGGGCGGCCTGCTCGGCAGCTTCCTTTGCGGCAGTAGCCTTGTCGGCATCGGTGAGAGCGTCGGGAGAGGACATTTTCGAGTATATCGTGGGTATTTGTTTGGTTTGCGATGTTTAAAGTTGCGCGTATTTCACCTCTTGGTGGGGCATGTTCTAGATGATTCGTCAACCCCGCTACGGCGGCTACGCTGCGTACCTTGATTAGTCTTGGCAAAACACTAAAGTAAAGGACAAATTGAGATTCAATGTAGATACTTACTTGTACCCCAATAAAGATATAAGTAACTTTGGACTCATCCTGATCATATATATTGACCTTGAGTTCCTCCCACTGGGTGGACCATACGAGTGATACGTGGTGAGTGGGTCGTGCCTGCCAAGACAATTGATTGACGTAACGAAGTCACGTGCCTCATTTGTCACGTCTCCCCTTCGTGAGCTCATTGAGCACCGGAGAGCGATACAGTTCATTGTTTCTATGAGTATATACCTGGGAACGAAATATAGTATCCCTGAAGCTCCGTCGTCCCATAAAAGCAGTTTTTGGCCGCATAAATATTCCCTGGCCCGAGCACGCACCCTGTTAGAGCCTACGGCACGTATATATACCCCAATAACTAATAGGTGCGTCAAAATCAAAGTTCAAACTCTACAAGATGTTACCGAGACGTGTACAAAAAGTCAAAGATTCATCGAACGCCCGAGGCAGCATAAGTGGCAATACAACCCTAACTTCTAGTACTCTCCAAGCTGACGGGAACATGTCGTCCTCGTCCTCTATAAAGAGGAAGAAAACTCTATTTCCATCATTAACAGACGGAGATGATTTCGAGGACTCCGACTCAAGTCTCACAGAGTTAAGCAGTGGTACTAGCGACAATGAGGATAAAGGGAAAGGGAAAGCGGAGCAGGAATATGACGACGAGGACGAGGAAGATGAAATGGAGTGGGAGGACGTCTTTCAGGCCACTATTGAGCCCACTTCAGCAGTACCATCTTCAGAATTGAGAATAGAAGGAGATCTACATCTCACACTTGAAAGCAACCAAGATGGGCTTTCAGCGTAAGTTCCCGATATTTTCCCGAGTATCGGAGCTAACAGTGTGGTAAATAGTAAGAAGAAAGGGGCATCTGCCAAGGAGCGTCAGATGCGTGTCCTGACACACTGTCTGCATGTGCAGTTCCTTCTCTTTCATGGGAGTATCCGGAATCGATGGATCTGCGACCCGGAGGTACAGGCTGTGCTGCTGTCGCAGGTTACACCGGGCATTATGAGGGATGTTGAGAAGTATCACGCTCGGAAGGAGAGGAAATCAGGTGTGAAGGCTATGCCGGGGGTTATGACGGAGCCAATTTCGAAGCTTTTGGGGGTCTTGATCCATTGGTGGCGGAAGAAATTTACGGTTGATAGACCTGGGATGAGGAAAAACGGGTATAAAACGCTACAGCAGTTTCGGGATGAGAGAGAGGAGAATGGTGATAAGTTTGAATTTATTAACGGCAATAAAGGTCCAAGCGGAGAGGAAAAGGTTACATTAATGAAGAATCGGGGCGAGAAAATCGAGAGCTTAGAGGAATTTAGGGAAATGGCGGGGGAGTGTAGGGGCAGTCGAGACGTTGGTGCAATCCTATTCACAGCCTTACTGAGAGCCCTAGGGATCGAGTCACGAATGGTATTTTCTCTGCAGCCATTAGGATTTGGGTTCACTGAACGCGAAAACTATACAGGGACCGGCTCGGTCGAGGAAGGAATAAAGGCACCACAGAAGCTTGGCCCTGGGCCTAAGGGTAAAAGTAGAGAGGCTCGACCAAGTGATGAAGAGGATAGTGAGAATGACAGTGACATAGATGGTGGTTTCATTAGAGAAAAGTCAAGTTTATCCTATAGTATGCTCTCTCAAACACCCTTAAACTCCCAATAGTAACAGTGATATCTCACAGAGCCTAAACAGCCCACGTTCGACAAAGACCTCCCATATCCAATATTCTGGACCGAAGCCTGGTCGCCCACAACAAAGAAATGGATAACTGTAGAGCCAATAGTCCTCACAGCCCTTGGCTCTACCTCAGACCTTCTCGCAAAGTTCGAGCCGAAAGGTAAAGGAGCCATAAGCTCAAAGCAAGTAATTGCCTATGTGATTGCCTACTCTTCAAACGGTACAGCTAAAGATGTCACCGTGCGATATCTTGCGAAAAACATGTTCCCGGGGAAGACCAAAGGGTTCAGGATACCTACCACAAACATCCCCGTGTATAACTATGAAGGGAAGGTTGTGGATGCCCAGAGGCGGGATTGGTTCGGTGGGGTTTTGAGGGGGTATCGGACACCTGTAGAATTGAGGACAGAGGACGAAAAGCACGAGGACGAGGAGCTAGGAAAATTCATCGCGAAAGAGAAAGTAAAGGTGACCAAAAAGCAGCAGAAGGAGACTATCAGCTACTACAAAAATAACCCTGAGTGAGTACATATGATATTTGGCAATACATGGATCAATAACTGAAATACTGTGCTGTAGTTATGTATTGGAGCGCCACATGAGACGGGACGAAGCCGTGAGACCTGGGAAAACCCATGTCAAGATATTTACAGCTGGAAGGGGCGAAAAATCAAAAGAGGAAAAAGTATACGCAAAGAACGACATTGTCTCCTGCAAGACGGTGGAGAATTGGTGGCGCGAGGGCAGGACTATCATCGCGGGTGAACAGGCTCTGAAAAGGGTCAAACCTCGCGCTGCTACACTGAATAAAAAGCGGGAAATTGAGGATGCGAAAAGGGATGGAGAGATTGTCATGGAGGGACTTTATAGTGAGGATCAGACAGAGTTGGTTTCCAATCGTCTGTTATTAGAATGGCGATATTCACTGATGAGGATCAGGCTTTATAATCCACCCCCTATTATGGACGGCAAGATCCCACGCAATTCGTTTGGGAATATAGATATCTACGTCCCCTCCATGATCCCACCAGGAGCAGTTCACCTCCCCCTAAAAGGCACTGGGAGGCTAGCTCGTAGGCTAGGAATCGACTACGCCGAAGCCGTGACAGGATTTGAATTCAAAAGTATATTAATCTTCCACCTACTCATTGATACTTCAATCCTGACAGAATCCAGATCAAAGAGCAGTCCCATCCATTGAAGGCATCATAATCGCCGCCGGGAACGAAGACATCCTCCGTGACGCATGGCACGCCGAGCAGGAAGAGATCAGGCGAAAATCTGACGCCAAGCGCGAAAAGGCCGCATTGGCAATGTGGCGGCGGTTCCTGATGGGGCTTAGGATCGTGAAGCATCTGAAGGACGAGTATGGGGATGATACGGAGGGTGTAGTAGATGCCAACCCGTTTACGAAGAGGTCATATCGTGCTGCAGAGGAACAGAATCAAGATGGGGCTGTGGGGGAAAGTGGCGGGTTTCTCAGGCCTGGAGTTGACCTGGATGACGGCGATAATGGTGGTGGGTTTATGGGGAAAAGTGACGATGAGGGTGGTGGGCCCTTGAGGAATGATGGCGCAGAGGTTGATCGCGATGGTGGAGGGTTCGTTAAAGGCGATGGCGATGGTGGTGGGGACTTCATTGTAAGTGACAATGAGACCGGCGGAGGATTTTTGGAAAGCCTTACCGAGGGAGTCGCAGCGGGGAGCAGCAGTGGCGGGTTCGAAATTATCCTCGATGAGGACAATGACTACCCCCGAACTACCCAGCCATTCCCACCTCCGCAAAACGAAGCAATCTCATTCCGCGACCTTACCGCACAGAAGGGGAGGAGAATCGACTCTGAGTCCTCTTCGGTAGATGAGGGGGGCGAGGAGGATGAAGATGAGGGTGGATGTTCCAACTTTGAACCGTCCTCAGTAGTCCGATCGGCATACTTTCCAGTCTCCCCAGTAGAGCCACCAGCTGCAGGGCCACATAAAAAGACGAGGATTGAAGTCCAGATACCCGGGAAAGCTAGATCACCATTTATAGCCACAGCGTATGAAGAAACTGTGGAAATAGGTAGCGCAGACAATGAGCCGGAGGAGTCAGGGGAGGACGATACTGGAGAGGCCTTAGACACGCCCTCCCCCCCACCACCACCACCGCCGCCGCCGCCGCCAAAAAGGACCTCGAAACGAAAAGCCGCAGCCGAGGCAGGGCGGCGGCAGAGTAAATATTTTGCCTCTGAAAATCCCGAGGAAGGCGAAGACGGGGGGCTAGTGGTGGGGAAGTGTAGTAGGCCTAGGGGGAGGGCTAGGGCTAGGGGTGTGGGGGGGTAATGATTGCCCTGCGGGTTTTGTGGGTATGGGAGAATGTAACTTTATATAGATAAGTAGAGGATTGCCTGTGTGCTCCTACACAGGGAACGTATATCTATATTATAAAAATTCTTATTTTAATAATTTTATTCATCTAGGAGAGGTTTGAGACGGCATGGTAATAGGTATGCCAAGAGGACGGCCAAACGTCATGTCAAAAATGCCAAAATAACTAAATACCAACTTAACTGCTGTGCTCTTCGCTATGGCCCTTAAGCCCGGGGGGTTTCTGACGGTGATTTTTATTACAATGTTCTTATGGGAGTGAGAGCACTCGTGGGTAGTAAAGCGGAAGTATTGAGGATGCAAACCCTAACCCACCACCGCTCTCTAGGAGGGCTGTACACAACTATGTACTTCCTGGAGGTTTATGGAGTAACTGATACTATATGTATCCACGGTACAAATACATGGGCAGAGAGTATAGTTACACCCATCGTCCCTCCCTAGTGTCTTGTAAATCTTGTAAATGGCGGGAATGTTGGCAGGATACCCCAAAGAGGAGAGAGCAGCATATGTGGCGGTCGAGATCTGTTAATTCTCGTCCACCACCACAACATAGGAGCAGCGCGGATGCTGGGCTTATGGGAGCGAGGGGGTCCCCCCCCCCGGCCCCCGGTATCCTAAATTGATTGACTGTTTGGGGGATTGGTCCTCCGAGATCTAAATGTATCACCCTAGCTAGAAGCCAGTCTTCTACCTTCCTTCGGAGCTCAAGCTATCAAGCACAATCAATAAAGAGGGGTGAATCTAGATATCTCCATTAAACACCCTTGTCTATCATTATTCTGGTGTGGATAGAGCTCAGAAAAACCATCCAGCAGACCAGCCCCTAGGGTAGCTTTTTTCTTTTCTTTTCTTTTCTTTCCTTTTTTCCCTTTTTTTTTTTTTTTTTTGGTGTTTGAAGATTGCTACGGATGTGATAGGTGAGCTATGTAGCTTGTTGTGAAGGGCTGGGCATAGAGTTGTACCTACGTACGTAGAGTATGGGGTACTAGCTACTAGGGATATGGTGCTCTAGATACATGCAGGCACACACATGCAGCAGGGCAAGTACTGTGGTCCCGCCTAACAGCAAGTAAAAATAAGGGCTGGTAGAATTATTGCAAGTGTGGGTCGTGACCGACAGTTAAAGTTGCCTTGTTGTAAAAGGGGAAAGAAGGTTACCACCACCATGCGTTGAGAGGCTGTGGGCTAGTGGTTGTGAGGGATGGAAATGGGGTGGTCGTGGAGGAGAGGTTCCCCAGCCGCGCATGGGGGTGGGTTCGATTCCTGCCCCTGGTGGACTAACTTTTTTATTTCCTCTCTTTAAGGGCCAATATAATATCGGGTCACCCAAGACCCATCCCCCCCCCCCCCCCCACAACTGCCAAGGCCCATCTTCGTTTGTCCACTGCCAAGCTCCCTCAATACCCACATCATAATCATTGACCTCACTCACTTACTCACTCACTCACTCACCCCACAAGACACAAGACACAAAACCTCCCTACAAACCACAGATCCCGATACGAGGCACTATATTTTTCCCCAACACCGCCACCTAAATTCTACAAGCAAGATACGGGAAACGAAACGAGACCATCCGTAGGAAGATAGGCAGTCAAAAGAAAAAGGAAAAAGGAAAAAGGAAACATAGGTAACATAGATAACAAGAAATGAAACAACCAGGCAGACAGAATAAAGAGGAAGAGAAAAATAGATTCAAGCTCTACACTCAAAAACACAAATCTCAGCCCTAAATACGAACAGAAAAGAAAGAAACCTAGGAATAAATATAGCCCACCACGGCCTACAAAACAAAAAAAGGGAAGAAAGAAAGAAAGAGCTGTCTGCACCTAATCCCCCTCGCTTCCCAACCAGTCCATTTTTGTGCGTGTGAGCCTCCAAATGCCATCCCACCTATACCAAGCTATTCCCCAGTAAATCTATCGCATATACTGCCTAACCACATCCTGCAGCCTACTCGCACCCTGTCCAATCACCGCTGCAGCGTTCTCTAAGTCCTCACTAGCAGTACCAGCAAATCTTCTAGCAAACTCCCTAGCAGTGACTTCCAGGTTGCTGAAATCATCGCCTCCGGCATTGCCTACGCGCTCGTCCTCATCACGGCCAAAGTACTGGCTGCTACTGATACTGCTGGCGCCCTCGAAGCCCTGGAGACGGGTCTTGGCTTCTGACTGGGCGGCAGGATCATACGATCCCTTTCCAAAGAACTCATCAGAGGAGATACCCTTTTGAGTGCCAAACTTAGTGCGGGCGTATTTCTCATCGTCATCTACAACCAAATTAGCACAACTCTATACCCAAATCCCGGAAATTGCCATACCATCAACAGCAGCCTTAACAGGCCCAACAGATCCAAATCCACCAGTGTTCTTCGCCGCCGGCTTCGTCACGGCAGCAGCAGCACCAGCAGTCTGTCCAAATCCAAGACGCCCCATCTGTAACCCCAGTCTCTCGGTATCACTGCTCTGCCTCTGATGGGAGGAAGCACTAGAAGCAGGGGCCGGGCTGAGGGGCTTGGCTTTGGTGTCCTTCACCTCCTCATCATCAGGATTGTATCCCAACTTTGCGATCCTTTCTGCCTCCTCCTTTGCCTTCTTCTCGGCCTCCTCAAAGTCAAGGACATCACCACCGGTGACCTTCTTCGCACCAAGCTTCTGCGGTTTCTTCGCTCCCAAGACACCAGTACGGCGAGCCCCAGACGCAGACGCACCACCGGCCTTTGTGCGGAGCGCGGAAGAGGTGGTCGTGCGAGAAACAGGTGGTGTAGTCTCAGGTGTCGTGGCACCGGAGGTCAACGGCGACTTTGTCCTCGCGATATCGGCACCGCCGGCAGCGGCACTAGCAACCAACGGCGACGAAGTGCGCCCAATAACCGGCGGTGTCGCCGTGCGAGAAGGCGGAGGCGTCGGCCTCTTAATCGAAGGCTTATCCCACGACGAGAAAAAGTCATCTTCTGTCTCAGCGGGGGTAGCTGGTTCATCACCACCCTCGACCACAACCTCGCCCGGATATCTGCATCGCGCCTAATTAGCTCTAATCCCTGACAGGGGGGGGGGGGTCCAATTTCAGGGGAAGCTATACAATTTCGCATCCTCTGCGCTGCGCTTCTTGAGCTCTTCTTTATATTTTGCTGCGGTACTGGAGCCGTACTTGACTTTTGGGTCCTTTGATGCAAGAGCTGCCGAGCCCCCGTGCGACTGGAAGTACTTTGTTGCAGACTCATTCCCGCCGACCTTCATAGTCCTGAGCTGCTCCCACTGCCATTCTACATGCAATGTCAGTCCACATCCATCTTGAACCAAAGAAAAAAAGGGAATGGTCAGAACTACATACGGTCTAGCACAGTAGAGCGGACAAATGAGATATGGACACCGAGGTTACGATGGTGGGCGCTACAGTCGAGACACAGGTAGATGCCGAACGGGACCGAAGCCCATGTCGGGTTCTTACCGCCACAGTCAAAGCAGATCTAGACGTTCACATCCATCACATCAGTAGCTGCTAGCTCAGACAAACAGACAGACAATCTCTGTGTAACTACACACCTTATTGGAGCGGTGGACCTTGAGCTTCTCGAAGATCTTCTGGCCCTGGATTTTGGATGCGAGGGGGGTGCTCATTGTTGGTTTGATGTCTCTCTTTTTTTTTTTTTTTTTATTTTTATTTTAAGGTTTTGTATATCTTTCCAGAAGGAGTGGTGATTGATTGATTGATTGATGGGAAGAGAGAGGGGGGGGATTGTGGACGAACAAAGTAGAGTACGGTGGGGGGGGGGGAGAGAGAGTTGTCTTGTCTGGCTGGTCTATCTACATTGTCTAAGCTACATGTAATTGGCTGGTTGGCCTTCGGTGAAAGTGGCCTCAAAAGGGAAAAAAGGTATGTGTGCTGACAAAGCTGCGGAACGCTCACTCACTCAACAGGCGAGGAGAGGAAGAGAGCGCGCGTGTAAAATGGTTGGAGAGAAATAGCCGCGAGTACTGTAGGATTGCGTACTAGGACTCTGTAGTAATAACACTCAAGTACTTCTTAATTGCACATCTACATGTTACCTACAATTGAATACCTCCAGCTATGTGCTAAGAGATCGAGTCGCTCTGCATACTACATCTACACGTACCTAGTACTTAACCCATATCTAGATCTATAGAACCCATGTAGATGGAATCTTGGTCCCTTGGTAGTTCTTAGTGAAAAAGACAAGACGCGTTTATCCTTGACAGTTAGGGTGTTTATCATTCCCCACAAGGCCCACTACAACCCACCACCCCCACCAGTGCCACTCCACCACAGTTTAATGTAACTGCCTGTCTACGGTCCTATAGACTAAACACTCATACACAAACATCCCTCTTCGCCTGGCCGCCAAAACTTAAGTGACAAGCAGGATGTCTGCCCGTCTCCCCCACCCCCGGACCCTCCGCACCCTCCGCACCCTCCGCACCCTCCGCCCTCTCCGCCTCCTCCCATACCTACACCAATCTCACCCCCGAAGCCTCCACAGCACACGCCCACTCCACGCCGACCCCCAACGCCAACAAATCACCATCACCCCCGCCACGCCGCAAAAGAAATGGTCCGACCTGAGTGCCGCCCAGAAAGTCAGCCGTACCGCCAGCACTGGTGCAAACCTCATCACCATCATCGCCGGCATGGCCATCACCGTACTTTTCTCCCCCCCTCCTTCCCCAGGCATTGGAGAGAGAGAGAGAGGGTGTGTGTGTGTGTGTGTGTGTGTGTGACTAACTAACAGAGTGGTAAAAGGGTGCAGTCTTCACCCTACTCTACTTAGAAGTCTTCGCGCCTGACAGCACCACAAACTGGTTCAACACGATTCATGCACGAGTGCGCGCGGATAGTCGGTGCACGGCGCTGCTAGGTGAGAGTATTAAGGCGTATGGTGAGCCAACGGCGAATAGGTGGAGTCGTAATAGGCGAATTGCGTCGGTGATACCCTGTCCTGCTATACGATGTGATACGATTATACGGTTGTAGGAAGTGGGGCTAGTGGGGTAGTGGGGTTAGTGGAGGTGATGAGAGAGTGCTAATTGGGTAAGGAGCACAGATCAAAGACATGGAAGGATAAATATGGCATCGAGCACCTGGCACTACATTTCAATGTGCGTTACTCTATCTACCCTACTATTTTACCTAGCCATCTACTTAGTTTCCAACCTATCTTCACCCCAGTCTTCCATTCTCTACCCAGCCCTCCGTTCTAGAAAAGAGTAGCCCACTGATAACCACTCAGGTAGAAGGGCACATTGACCGTGGCGTTGTCCACGCCCACCTCGTTCGGCGACCCTCCGAGCATGAGTACGAGTATCTTCACCTCTACGTCGATATCACTGGTTTGTTCCACCTCCCCTTGGTCACCCGGCTAACTATTATATTACGAAACGAAATGTCGCTTTCAGAGACGCTGACGGCGCTGCCCGGGGCTGGGATATTTAGGCAAGCCACCAATCTACCTCGAGAAGCATGACAATAAGCCGGAGCACGAGGGCGGGCCCAAGAAGCGGCTATTCGGCGTCCAGTGGGGCTGGTAGCTAGCTAGCCGAGAGTACAGTGGCGGATGGGCGAGAGGTGCATATGTGTGGGTGTGGAAATGGTAGGTCTATAGTGTAGTGGACTTGGCAATCACTCGGGCAGTCAGGTAGTCAGGCAGGTATGTTGCGTTGCAGAGAAAGTGAGAGAGGGGAGAAATCTAGAGGAAGGGGAGAACGGGAGAACGGGAGAGACGGTCTACAGACTTTTCTCTGATTGGCATTGTCAGCATGGGAAGGGAAGCGATGGTTGTACAAAACCCGTGCTCAATCGAGTTTACAGAGACGAGGCATCATCATAGTTCGCTCACCACCCACCTACATACATACATATCTACCCAGGCAGACAAACCATTCATTACCGGCCCTCCGTCCTCGTTCCTCATAGCCAGCCAGCCAATCACCCAATCAGCAACATAACTACATAATACTTCAATCATGAAGGGTTACATGCGTGCCCTGGCTGGTGGTATGTATTCAACAGGATTATACATACTACATGTAGTTCACTCTCCACCTATCGGCCAGCCGGCGAGCGAGCATAATACATACATGTACATATCACGAACGGCATGTGTACCTTTTTTGAACCCTCAGCGCCCGCTGCCCATGCGCGCACCTAAGTAGGTACTCTTTCAGCGAGCGTCGTTCGTTGTCTGGATGGCCCACTGTACCGTACTGTACCGTACCTGGCCTGTAATCATCATTTGTTCGGTAACAGGCCAAGACCCTTCGTTAAGGCTGTCCAATCATGTCTCTTCCCACCCCTTTCACCCCCTGCACCGTTGCACAGCGGCAAAAGCGAAAGCGAAAAGAAAAAAAAGAAAAGAAAAAAAGTGACCACAGCTGTGTTAGTTAAACGGAAATCTTCCGGGCAGTTAGGAAGATCTGCGTCCATGGAACCCAATACCTTGAAACCCCACTCCGATCCTATCTCTGGTCCTGTCTCCACCGTAACAGTCGAGTGTAACTACAATGTACCGAGTACATATCTACCACATGTGCTCACTCACTCAGGTCATTAATTAGTCCTTTCTCCGTCGCTCTCGCGAATAAACACCGAATCGGATCAAAGAGGCGCTCTGGCGCCGTGGAAGAAAGAAGGATTGAACAAGTGTCAATGCGATGATGTGACACTACCATGTTGCTCCCTTTTTATTCCCTTGGTGTTTGATTTGATATAAATACGCGAATGATGCCCCGGCCCCCCCTCCATGGGTTCTATTTTCGCTTCTTAAGGAGCGTCACAACGAATCTGCTATTTCTGCTATTGTGTTTGGTATCGGACTTATCCGGCAACTGCGTGGCCGTATGGCGGTATATAACTGTCCATTTCTCCTTCCAGTTTTCGTTTTAGCTTTCAAAGTCAATAGAGCCAGGAAGCTCAAGAAAAAAGGATTATATATCAATACCCAAGAACCCAGCTATGATCCAATCGTACTCATTGCCTCCCATGAGCACTTCCAAACAGACAGAGATGGCCTTATCCGGCGCTAGCAATTTCACCAAACTACCCACAGAGATCACGCTGAATATATTCAGTTATCTCAATCACTCTGAGCTCTTGAATAGTGCTCTTGTCTGCCGCGAGGTTAGTATACCAATATTCCTACCGAATTATCATTTCCCGTAACCCAACATCTTTAACACTTTAAACTAATGCTAACCCCCCCCTTCTAGTGGTACCATACCACCACAGTACCTTCCCTCCACTATTCCCTCAACCTTACTCCCCTACGGCAATCCTCACTTATCAACTATGCCCCGCCCACCACCCTTTCAAGGCACCTAAGCACTACCAGACACCTCACATTCAGCTCTCCGCCCCATATCTCTACCAATAGCATCATATCACTTCTTACTTATGTAGCCCCATCTACCAACTTGCGCACGCTCACGCTCAGCTCCATTCCCAATGCCCGCAGTGCCTCACCAGCCCTTGCCCATTTCTTCGCCACCTCCCAAAGTACACAACTAACCCACGTGGATCTCTCAAACACATCCATCACCACCCCTGTGATCAGTGCATTGCTCCAATCACACCGTGGAACCTTACGGAGCCTGATCCTGGACTTCACCGAGATAGGGGATGGGTCCCTGAAGGCGATTGCAACAGGGACGTCCCTGGAGAATGTTAGTATTGCAGGATGCTTTGGGCTGTCAAGGGGGGCATTGAAAAGATTCTTGGTGCGGGGGATCCCGGAACGGGTGAAATCAATAGGTCTGCGGTGGTTGCTAGATGTGAGAATGGCGTGGGTGTGGGAGATGTTGGCGCGTGCGGGTGTGCAGGAGGAAAAAAGTGGCGTGCTAGCAGAGGTGGACGTTGGTGGGTGTGAGAGGTTGACACTGGCTAATATAGAACGTATCCAGAAAAGCTGGCCGGAGGTAAAGGTGCGGCATACGGCGGTCAAGGTGGAAGATGCGGTGTGGGGATATCGAAAGTACATGGCGTTTCTAGCAACTATCCAAGACGAAGGAGTGCCTTTACATAAAGGCGAGAAGGGGGAAGCGGATGCCATGTTACAGGCGGGTGTATATCCGGGACGAAATGCCGGGGAAGCTTATAAATGGTGCTAGTCGGGCCCGGGATCAATGGTCTTTTTATTTCGTTTTTTTTTTTAGAGGCCCTGGTTAATTAGGAGTTTGGTGTTCTGGAGTCTCTCTTTGGTTTCTTTGGTTTCTATTTATTTATTCACTTCCTTATCAGACTTACTGTTACTCCCATTGAAAAATTGATTCTTTTGTATTTAGCTTTTGGTAGACGCACTCCCGGGGTATGATTATTACCCTGGGGGTACGACTAACTCCTCATAAATTTGAAAACCAAGTTCAACAAAACAATGCTCTTGGTAGATCCTGACAATTAAAAAAACGTTCTCCATATTCTTACAAAGAGTACCATCTGTTCTTAGGAATTTCGCTTAATTCATTACTGAGTTTGAGTGATATCATGATATTAGTCATACCCCCCATCTACGGGATTGTCAATTCCTATATAGTTCATGAATCATAACGCATTTCTCTTTCCTAGACACCTAAACTTACCCAATTAATTTCTACCGATCACCTATAATAAATCGTATTATAATTACTATTGCATCATTGTGCATGAAATTAACGCCTCGACCCGTGCATCCAAAGACCTTGAAGTGCAAATAGTTGTATGTAGCTGGAGTGTTCCTCGTCACTCCCAATCAGCACTACCAGAAACAAACATTATCGCAATCTGGGTGTCTTAGGCATCGAGACGATCGGACTCTGTTTAGTTGGTCAGATTTGGATTCAGCGTTCCAAACAAGGGTTGTTATTGGGGGAGGGAGGCGAGTCCCCATGTAGAGCGAGGGGAAGGGGGAAAGATGCGATATAATTGCGTGCATTGTGGTGTGACATGAGAGATAGGTAGAACTACATACATACATGTATTGTGGGATTCGGATGCCGGTACAATGACCCTAATGCCTTTGTAGCGAGACTGGTGTTTAGTTACTTATCCAAAAGACTGTTTTGTTTAATCCAATCTACAAATTTGATTTCTTAATGAGATCATTCGTATGATTATCCATAGATACAATATGTATTCGTCTATTCGTCTATCCAAACAGAGCTACTATTGCCTATACAAAAAGGCGGAGTTGGCGCTTTTTTTTTTGTTATATGGTATGTACTCGCAACCTCATTGCGTTTCTGAACACAACTGCTATTACATGCCATATAAAAATGTAGTCTTGGCGGTTTTTTTGTGTGTATGCAATATTAGTCGGGTTCAAAAACGCGAGTAGTACCCATGATAGACGGTTATTCGCATATTCGCATTAATATATTATATACCTTTAGGCCAAGAGAGTAGAAATACCCTTAGAGGTGCCATGACCACATGTGTCGCCTCCGATCCGACGTCTAGCTTGTGGATCATGGATGAACTTTCCCGAATCCCTTCAATGGTACCACCGTAGGCCAGCTAATAAAAGGCCCCTGCCAGATCTTCATTGCATGGGAATGACACCTACGGCTGCTTAGAGGTTTTGTGGCCGCGGTATATATGTGGCCCCCAAATTGAAACGCGGCGTACGTGCGTACGGATACACCGCGCACTCTAGTTGCTAGGGTAAATTGAAGCTTCCAAAGGGCTTCAGGGGGCTTAGTGAGATCTCAATTTCTGCTGAGTGCGAACAATCCAGATTAGATCCAATCTAAACAATACTGAGAGCAACAGCTGGAGGCACAAACCAAAACCCTTGCATATCTCCACTTATAAAGAAAGCAACAGACAACTCGAAGCAAAAAATAAGACGATGTTGCAAGAGTTCCCGTATAGAATGCCATGAGAGCCAACGCCGAAACCGACCAATGTTCGTTTAGTTACTTATCAATAACCTATAATAGCTAGTGATTAGCTTTCAGATACATTGTATGCCAATCTCACACCCATCTTAATTCCCTCCAGTAAGTGGTACATAGTACATGTACTAAGAAAGGTGTGCGCATTCATTTATCCCCACAGTCCTACTATCAATGAAATATTTCGGGCTTATCTAAGATACATACCGACTATTTATACCGCAGAATCTCGGGAATAATAGATCGGACTGGCTGGAATACCATTTCCTATTGGTCAAAAAGACCAAAAGTTACGCTCTGGGTCTCTCGGATTGTGGTTCCGTTATCATTTAGCCAATTTTAAGTCCAATATTCCAGCCCAGTTAGATTCGTTATTCCTGAGATTTTGCGGTAGTGCTGGGATCCGTGTCGCCTGGGTGCTATGTGTATGCACATCTAAACCGTGCAGAAAATGACTACATGTAGTAGTCGACAGCTTTAGACTTGTCTAGGCTGATTTTCTTTGTAATACTTATAAAGTGCCTTTGTAGAAAATGCCGTGTCACACAAGATCACTCGTTGCTCTTAAACCATCAGCTGCGTAACGTTAGCACAATTCCTAACTAAAGCTGTTATGTTATCGGAAAAAAATATTGCTGGATCCAAAACTACAACTCCTTTAACAGAATCCCTCCATATAGATCATGTCCTGCGGTGTCCGGGCATACAGGCTCCCGTTAAGCCCCAGCTGGGTTGCTATAGCTATGGTATAGATGTAAGGAAGCTCTTTCGATAGGGGCTGACCATCGATTATTATTTGTGACCATCGATTCTATACGTATATACTTTACATACATGTATAGCGGTAATGGAACACATAGCTATATAGATAAGTACCTACATGTACTTTGGTAAAACGCCACAAACATTTGGTGTTTATGCCCTCAAGGCTTCCCCACTTATTACGTATACCTGTCGCTGTAGAAGTACAATACATTGCCAATGTCCAATTCTCCGAACTGCATGTGTGGGGGGTCCAGGCTTCGGATATTCTACGCATCTGGTGGCCCGTGACTGTTCATACATATTGGTACCTACATTTAGTAATTGAGAGTGTTGAGTCATTCTGAATAATAGGCCTTTTTATGATATGTACTCATGCTCACCCTCTATGAGTAGATCCGCCATACCCCCGAACTACTTGATATTCAGTGTATGTGTTACAATCCTGACTAAGCCGGTAGGGATTGCTGCTCTGCAAATTTTTCCACAATGATCATTGACATCAATTTGTCAGTCGAGGGCCGGCCCAGGGTGAAATTGAGGGCCTCGAGTATCAAACGCGTCTAATTCTATGACTTTGCGGCTGAAGAGCCGGAGAAAGATCTTAAGAAGCAAAGCAAGGGGTAATCTGGGCTAGAGACGGAATGAGAAGAACGGAAATCTTCATACGTAGGTTACGTGGAATTCTACATACATGTAAGTACATGTAGGAATGCGCCTAGAAACGGTTTCTGCTGTGCATCCAGCAGTTTTCCCTATCCACATTAGTTAGGTTAAGCGGCACCCAACTGTGCGGTAGCGAGCCTAGTTCCCGGTGACCACAACGGCTAGTTAGATATCCCCCAAGCTTCTAGCTTTAGGGGGCGTCAAAAACATGGACTTGTGACTAGAGTATAAACTACATGTAAGTGCTCCATTGTTTGCTTAGTAGATCTTTCATCATACATATAAAATTGGCCTTGGTAGAAGTGTAGTAGAATTGAAACCGACTGAAATAATCCATGGGTACCCAAGGGCAAGCATAAATCCACCCAGGTCGATCCTCACAAACTGGCCCGCGAATTGCAAGCCATCCCACGAATATCGAAAAGCGAAAAAGCACGGACTCAGATCGAGCTCGATTCTGAAGAAATCGAGGCTAAGACGCCTCGAGTCGTACATTCAATTTTCACCATCCATGTATGGATAAACTGCTTCATAAGCCAGGTTCCCCGGGCTTGCCCTCTACAAATAGTACGCAAAACCGGGTATAAATGTTTTAAAACGTGGGGTGAAGCTGGTACGTGGGGTGAGGTACCTATTCTTGGCAGAAACTCCAGGGTGGGTGATCTTGTGTGCTGGATAGGCATTTGACAATAGTAGTATATCTACAGCTATGCGATGTGTCTTGATTAGGTTGCGCGTTTCATATATATTCGGCAGCTAGAGGATCGACACATTCCCTCTCACCTGTGATCTTCAATCTCCCTTTTTCCGATCCATAAGACTTTCAACGGTTGCTGAAGACAAACTCCAGAGACTTCAGTGTGTGTGATTGTGGTTACACACGTAGGATCCCATCGGCGAACAACTCAACAGGATTCGAACTTTGTCCGCCAAGAGAAAAACCAAGGCAAGAGATAATTCAACGACAGGCCTGTCGCGACAGACATTTCCCTTTTTGAGAATTAAGAGAACGGGCCCAACGATCGTTGGCTAGGCCCCCGCCATTACAGACCGCGGGTTTGACTAGCCTCTCTCTACCTGTCCGCTGTCTTATGCGAGGTTGGAACTCGAAGATACTCCAGCTCTAAGAAATCATACATATTCGCAGTATTATCCATCATAACCGCACATTCACTAAAAGTGTTTTATTCAACATACAATACCTATTCCTTATTGATCTCGAAATTGCTGTTCAGTCCCATTAATCCCCGTCGTTTCTTCAACCACCATCGTCATCACCCGGCCCCCAACCATTCTCACAAGACAGTAGTACGAGTAAACTCTCAACTTCCAGACACGGGCCAGCCTTTTCGGGCCAGAAGCCGAAACTATATTTCCACAGTGACTCGCTAAACCCCCCTCATTGTCAAAATGACAGTTGAAGACCCCCCGTACGACCCCCCCCAATTCGCCCCCTCTTCCTTTACCGTTCTATGGCGCGGGTGTGGATGCGACTCGGCAACAGCTGAGGCTGACAAGTGAACGTGTGCGATACAGGCAACACCACCAACTTCTACTCCCATCGCCTCTGACCTTTTTTCATGCAAAGATTCCTTTCAAGTTGGTTCCCGACATGTTTTTCCTTCTCTTCTAACGGCTATGTTGCTAAACAAAGTACTTAATGTGAAAGGCACTGGCAGCTTCGCTCATTACTATGTTCCCCAGCACCCAACCTCCTGTATTATCCTACAGAGGAAAACATCTTTGCTTTAAATCCAGTAACCAAGAAAAGAGAAATTATAGCTACGCTACCTTTTGGCCCTCGGTGCATAGGTGCACGCTATGGGTGGGTTTGTGCTGGCGGCGTGGACAATGGCCAATTCGCTAGCATTCGAGTGGGGGAGCTGGGGAAACTTCGAAGCAGGCGGCAAGGGGGCGACGAAGCTGTGAGCCTCGGAATGGAGCTAGGGCCTGAAAATGCAGGGGAGGGGTCTGGAAGCTCAAGGCGAGCACGTCCAGAGGTCAAAATTACAGATCTTGGTGGAACCATTGTAAACTCAGTCACCCTGCACAGACCACCATCGTCAAATAGCGACGACGATGTAGTGGCTGTACTCACGTATATAAACCCCACTATAAATAATCACAATAGTTTCTGCCCGTGCTAACAAGGAGGGTCAGTAATAACGACAAAACTGTCCGGATATTTCATCTCGCACAAAACCGGGTTCTCACTACTCTCTTTCTCGATATAGCCACTAATCATGCATCAATTTCGCCCGATGGCCAACATCTTGTTGTTATAGGCGATTGTCCCATAGTCTACTTTTATCGTCCTGCATCTTCTTCGGGTTCGTCATGCTCTAGTACACCTGGTATGGGGATCGGAGAAGCAGGTTGCGAATGGGTCCTCTACTCACATCCTCCATTGACTGCCGGGTCTGATGCATTAATCTCAACCAGCTTCTCACCATCATCTCTGCTATGCGCAGTGGCGTCTCAAGATGGCTCAATAACAATATTCGATACCCGTTACCTCTCGTGTACAAATAACCCTGGCTGCCCTTCGCCAGTTGTCAAGAGAATACCATCTTCTCGTCCTAAAACAGGCCCTGGTGCTGTTCGGAGTGTTCAATTCTCTCCAGCGCCTTGGGACCTCCTTGTTTGGGCGGAGCATTCTGGTAGGGTTTGCGTGGCAGATGCCCGAAGTAATTTCACGAAACGGCAGGTCGTGGAAATCCTCGTAGAAAAAGACGATTTAATTGAAGCAGAGGTTGAGTCAGTTGGTGAAGATGGTGATGATACCCAGAGTTCCAGGCGTAGACGTGGAAGCTCTACAGGTAGAGGATATACAAGAGAGGAGGAGGAGGGGGAGGAGGGGGAGGAGGGGGAGGAGGAAGATGCTACCCCAGCCAATGTGGACAATGATGTGCATGCGTTTTTTTCACATCGATTTGACGAAGTACAAGAACTAGTATCTCGAGTACGGGGTGCCAATACACATGAGTTGTGGGATACCCCTAGGTGGAATGGCACATCAAATTATTCGCCTTCAAACAGGCCTTCCGCAGTAGCTACTACAACTGCTAATTACCCACCATATGCACCTGTTCGAGTACCGACATCCACACAACTTCCCCCGGCGTCCGCCCCAGCCCCACCTACACAGCCCACCCATACAAGTACACCTGTGCTTCGTGATTATCGTGAACGTCAAATTGAACGTGAGCGTGCTAGACAACGAATTCATGACCCCCCACGTCGTCGCAATTCCACTCATCCGTCTTACACTGACCAGTCAACATCCACTTCCCCGGCTTCAGCACAACTATCAATACCAATCACTACCTCTTCTATTCCCCCAACAGTCGATTCTAGTCCGTTTTTACAAAGGTTCCCCTGGAATACGGGTAGTGAGCCTATCCATACGGCAAACGCACGTCCATTGGAAACAATGTTCACGGATCATCAGAGAAATAGAGACCTTAATGCATTGATAGCGGATGAGCGGAGACGGGGCTATATCAATAGAAGACGCGCGGCAAATGTGGGTTCGGTGGTTGTGGAAGAGGACGGCGCTTTGCGGTTGAGTTACCAGGAGCCAGAAGTTAACCCGGGTGTGGATATTACTGGATGCACGCTAAGTCGTGATGGGAGCAAGTTGTGAGTAATCCGGAATCCAACTACAAGTCAGTAAATACTAATTATTTTGGCAGATATGTGGCTACCAACGATGGAATTGTTGAGTACCACGTCGATTTGGCTGGGAGAAAAGTCTTCCCAAGTTTTACTCCTAGGTGAAATTTGAAAATTCTACTAGTAATTGTTTATTATCATGAATATTTCCATTCAGTTTTGGATCAACATTTCTTAGCTTCTCATAGTTGGTTTTGGTATTATTCTCCTTTTTCCTTCTCTTTTTTCCGAAGGGCGTGCTCAGTAAGTGGCAATTAACAACGTTCTTCCGTACTCGTCCTGTGCAGGTGTTTTATGTTTGGATCTTTGTCGCTTCTTTCTTTATCGTTGTTGGTGAACCCATGGGTGAGGGCGGGACTTTACTTTTGTTTACAGTTCAAACGATACCATATCGTCCCAATTCTGTTATCCGGGTTTTCCTTATGATAGATAGTTGAAGGCCAGTCAAAAGCGAATTCCCGGCTTAATCCAAAGGTGGTAATTGTATACTACTAAGCCTCGAAGGACGTATACGCAAGTCTGAATCTACGTGTATAATAAGTGTCCACAAAACCACTTGTAGTCTTAATGTGTGACCTTGGATATAATTGTGCAGGAGTAAATTACTCAGACGCGGCGGGCTTCAAGGTAATGAACCCGTAATTACACAATGGACAAAAGGGCTACCTAGGTTTGTTAGAGTAAAGTAGCCAATGTTAGGATTTTGCAGATAACCCGGCGTGGTTACGAGTGATTTCCGGTGTCCCATTAACACAGGAATAGATGGTTTCCACAAATAAAAAGAAGCTACTTATCTATTATTTTTTAATACAAGGTTATTTTATCTCTATCTCGCAATATTATAGAGGTCCATATTTTATCTATGAATATAATTTACAGACAGGTACGTTCATGATCACAACTTATCACTCGATTACATTCACTTTATTCAACCCCCACCTTCTATTTGATACTATATATAATGGTGCGCTCAAGTTCATTTTGTCAATTGTTTTCTGTTGCTTAGTTTACATATACAGTCCCGAAAAGTGGAATATAATACATGTAGGTACTGTATTAATGCGGGGTCGTGGAAGGTTTCTGGAATCGGGACCTTAGTAGCAATACCAATACACCTGCTTTCTGGCATTTTAGTATAATATACAATCCTATTATACTGTTTGCCCATTCCCGCCACAACCCAATTCCTACATATACGTTATTAATCTTAAACATAAATGATATTGGAGGGGATAGGGCTCAGAACATATATACCCTGAGGATGTATGTCTACGAGGGCTTAGTGTAAAATCGAGGGGTTAGGGTTATCAAAGGCTTGTTGCACGATGGATAATCCCACACCCAAAAAGATTGTACACTGGAGGTCTATCTAGCAAATCAGAAGCAGACCTGAACATCAACACCTGCAGCACCTTCCCCTTTCCCTTCAGAGCCCAACCATGCCCTCACGGTTTTCCGCGCCTAGAATCTAAGCTCGTGACCACGATGGATGGCTCCGAGATTTGATTACATGTAATCAACGAGTGCGGTATGGTAATCAAGGGTCCTTTCCCCTCGCCCCCAAAATTTCTAAAGTGCATACTGCTTCGTCCTTGCTGACAACTAGCAGCTTCCTTATCTCATCACTATGGTCCAATATCTGCCAACTGAAAGCAGTTATACATGGGCGAGGATGCCCACAAACCGGCCATATGCCAACGTCTACGCTGGAATTTGCAGTGATGAAGGATTTTCTATGCAAGGCGTAGCCTGAATAGACGCATGGAAGATATTGGAGCCTTCTTTCCGTATCACAGCATGGGCTAGGAATCTTCTTATCATCAGGGATCTGGGCCGACAGGAAGGTGCGTACTGGGAGCTTCGATCCCGGAAATTTTCAACATCAAAATAAATGCGGTTTTGGTATTTTTAATGCAGTATGAGGTGTATCGTAGCCTAATCCTCAATTGCGACGTGTTTTCTAATCTATTGCTTTAATTTCTAGAGGATTCACGATATAGTAAATCGTATACTACACATACATGTAGTTTCCATGTGCCAATGGAAGAAAGAGTGACTCGATCGATAGAGACCACGAGAGTAACTTACTCCTATTCCCCAAGCAGGTGGCTCGACTTGACGAAGGAGCCTGATGGACGGATATAATACCACGAAGCATGATCGAGAAACCACATGAAGGGCCAGGACCTAAAGCAGATAGGAACGGATGGGCACATTCTCATTGCAATGGTGGCTGTAGTGGCATGATCATTCCTGAGCTATCGGGAAAAAAATAGTCGAATGGCTATCAACATGCAAATACGAGAGGCCACTAATCTTAAAGCTAGGTTCTCGAATATACATCTTACATAACATAAACGCAATATTAAGGCCTTTTCAACAGTAGAAAGTGCACACAAAACCCTAAATGAATACTTCACCGGAAGGTACTTACCGAAGCCTCTGCTTGCATTTAGCTGCATCAATATGGAATCGCTAACGTTGTTCTCTGACGTAGTTAATCGGGTGAAAGCCTTCTGATGTGTGAAACCATATAGGTTCCATGCAGTTCTGGGATCAGCCGGAAGGTCCCTGAATTTTCAAATAAATAAAAAAGCAATCTCCCCCCTATGGTATGTAGGGGCGGGTTTTTGGTACTGGTTCGCACTGGGTAACCATGGCTCAGTATTCGGAAATACAGATAACAACTGAGTGGAATTGTCGACCATTCATCCTCCGTATACGTAAGAGATTATATGATGCTATGCTGGCTGTGGAACAATTCTGTTCATGCAGGGTTTCTGGCTGACCACGTGAGTTCAGGCTCTCTCCTAGATCACATTTCAAACATGTAAACATTTCACTTCGCGATATTTTATTGGTGCGATACAAAGGCATAGAGATGGATGGGTTTGCTGTTCTCGCACAATCAATGAGCGTGCCGGCATTTGGTGGTACCAGATAGGTGATAAAGGTAGGAAAGAAGACCCATCAGTACAAAACCTGCATATCTCACGATATTTACCCTTAGATTCGAGTTTTTCACACAATGATGTGATGAAATCTCGTGAGTTAATATCCAATTACACTGTCACAACCGCAGCTAGCATTATCGTTAAACCCATATATATGCTCAGCAGCTCAGCCAGTTCGGCCGGGGCCGGAGGCTAGGGGGCATGGGAAATCCTGCTTAATTTTACGTTAGGAAAACCTACAGGTAATCAAAGTGCTTGGTGCATTACCGGCAGGAGATAGATAAAAAAAAAAGTATATCAAAACACGGCAGCTGACCCGCTTGGGTCAATTCTATGGGGACAACATCTACATATCGCTACCGGCAGCCAGGAACGGTTGAGGAACAACATGTGCCCATACTCGATCCTCTCAGCGAGATCTACTTCCATGCCAATCAGTCAGTCGAATTGAATCGTTTCTAGCCACAAAAATACCATCTACCCATCCATCGTGCCAGTACATACATATGCTAGCCAGCTAGTAGCATTTCGTTCTAGCTAACGGGAACAAAAACACAATTTGACAGTTGCGCTGCGTAACCATATGCCGTGTCATATCTTTTTTCACTACAAGAAATAGACCAGATATAGATGTAGTTATAGAAATTAAGGTGTAAGCTTAGCTCATATTATTTTGAGTGAAAATGGGTAGACGTCCGCAGAATAAGAGAAGGAAAAAAAAAAGAAAAAAAAAAAAGTCCCGAGCATAATAAAAATCGGATGAACTGTTCATTTGATCAGCCTTACCGCAAAAGAGATTGAGCCACCTTAGCTCCCTATAATGAGCAATCATGTGATGTCGGTCGGCGTATACAATAGTAACATTCGCTATCTACGCACGCTATAGGCTAGGCTCCGCTCGAATTATATCTACCGCCAGCCAATGTTATACTCTTTGGTGCGTATGCATGTGCATAATAATTAGAAGTTCCAGCTAGAGCCGCAGTCAACGACTATCGTGTAAAAATTATGTTATCAGCCAACGGGCCTTTGCCTGGATGAGTACGATTGATAACAAGGCTTCAAATTAATCATTCACTCATTCTATGCCCTTGCCTCTGTGTGCAGCTACTGCACTTAATGTTTCAGAAAACATATATCGCCGTCGTCATCATCGTCATCATTGTACATGTTGCGGGAAGAACCTAGATAGAAGAATACTTCCGAACGGATATCGTGACCATATCGTATGGGGTTTTTAACAAAGGAAAAATTATTTTAATAATATATATTTTAGATCGAATGGAAGGCTAGCTCAGCACGCGCGTGGACCAATCGATGAATCTCCACCATCGGAAATGGGTCGTAATGGGGGTTTATTGGCAATACCTACCATGAGACAGATTTCAGTACATATATAAAACCCCGTTATCGGTGCGTGTGTGCTTGAGTGGGAGGGGGCCCAAGGGCCTGAAGTCTCATAGGATCTTTTGGTCGTAACTAGGGGTAAGCTACATTATGGCCTGTGAGTAAATAATTTTGCCAGGGAAGAAAATCTGAAACATTGCGGCAGATAAACAGGGAGGAAAAGAAAAGGTAGAGCTGATGCCATCAGGAAACAAGATTGAGCAAGAAAGCAGACAGGCAGAAAGTTTATTGGAGGCTTCAACCAGATGGCTGAAGCAGGATCTATAGAGTCAGCTGGTCAAAAAACCAAAGGATAGTTAGATAAGTAGTTGGCTGAAAAAAACGCTCGCTGACTATCTAACCACCCTTCAATGTGCATCTGTAATGAGGGGGTACATACCATCCAGGAATTCGAAATAAGGTGAGAAAAGCTCCGAGACCCAGTACCAATAGGGGGGGGGATGCAAGTGAAGTTACGCCCAGTTCAGAAAAAGAAAAAGAGGAGTTTTCTTCCGACTGGACTCGTTCTTGGCAAATGCTCCTGAATCGTTCGAACCTCCCGTATGTACGTATATGTACGACGGGAAGAAGGTTAGCTGGCCACAAGATGGAAAGAAATAAAAAAGGATATGTGAGATCTACTATATTTAATCCAACTGCAGATAGATTACTCTTGTTATTCCAATCGGCAGAGGAAAATATATTCTCGTGAAACTTCTGTAGGCGCGGCGTATGGCCATCATCGAGTGATCGGTCATGTTGAAAGGTCTTCCAACATAACTTTTCAAGGCTTCGCGGTCCAGAAACCTTGATGAATGTACCCACTAATCGACAGGTAGATAGAAAAATAAGATCAGGCATAACTGAATTTGACTGAGGCAGTTACTTTTGGCTTTGCTCGTTGCATACTTAAGCATGTATAGATACATGTACGTATACCGTGCCCAAACTTGGGAAGCCCTGGCGAATCAGTCGAGTAAAGATAAATAGTAAAAAGCTAATTGTAATAATAACGGGTCCGAAGGTCGTAAGTCGCTGCACTAAGGCCCAGATGGAAAGTAAAGGCTAGTTATGATTCATATTAGTTAGATTCAATTGGATTGGTATTATAACCATACCTAGGCCCTCGTATCTCCTCCCCTTAGGATTATCACGTCTTCATACGAGACCCGAGAGGACATTTCTTGGGAAATTCAGCCTGTGGTACCTCCCTAGCCTTCCCAACAACATCTCTTTTCTCGGAAGCCATCCCTACACACAGATGCAAGCACACACACACCTCTTTCCCCAGGTTTTCCTAATTAAACACTAAATATTGCTGGTTTCCTTCCCCTTATAACCGGCGCCGGCCGTATAAAATTATTTGTCTACTTAATCCAGTGTATAAATATGATACAATTCTTAATGTAGCTGAATATACATTGAACCCGAGCCGACACTCATGCATGAAGTAAAGCGGAGTGCCAAATGTTGCTGCAATCAAATTATGGGCCTTTGGATGGTGTGTCATCGCCCGAATGGAGGTTAACCCCATGGTTTTAGTTATGCAGATAAGAAGTTGAAGAGCAAGTTCTAACACACACACTCCTCCTCCCTACCAGACCCATTTGAGTACCGGCGTCGAGGGGGGCGCTAAAGGCCGGTAAAGGGGAGGGGGGTTGTTTTAAGAGCCGTGGGGAAAAAAAAAAAAAAAAGGAGTCAGGTAATCTTATTGCTCAGTATTTGTCAATCAGAGAGAAAGAAGGGTGTCTGAAGTATCGGAACTACCCGTAGGTTCTTGATAATATGAGTTTTCCCTAAAATCAACGGTTTTAATGGGCTCGGTGGAAAAAATAGTGGGTGCAGTTTATACCTTTCCAATATATTCAAATCGTTTCTATCAATATATATGTTCTGCATGCGTACGAACTGCGTGAAGTTTCCGTAGAGTTAAGCTTCAAAACAAAAGCCATTTATATGAGTATTCAGAGCAGCAGATTACTCGACATCTCGTGCATGGTAAGCCCATGGCCCAGTAGGTACAGTGGAGCTGCACATGGAAATAATCGATACCCCGCGTGTCTGCAGAAATAACCCCAAGTTAGGGCCTATCCTATTACGCAGGAGAATGATACAATCGATAGTTAGATAATTCAATAGAAAACTTACTCCTAGCTCCGAGATGTTACAGTAATATAAACACCTCCTTCACTCATGCTCACTATATTCCGCTCCGAGGTTTATTCTTATGTTTAATTTGCAGTTATTTATTTGGATAATCAATAAACGTTTGCTGCTGTGGGAAACTCGATCGACCGATTCTATATGTAATTGCGTGAGCTATGCACAAGTCAAGCGTACTAGATTCCCCTTTCATTGGCTTCACCGGCTGCTACCTTTCGATATTGACTAGTCCACTGGTTGGCTAGCAATGTGTTCTTAGCTTTGCCTGAATTAATGGATCATGGAATAGTATAGAAAAATGAAACTATAATCATGAATGAAATTAGATGAGGCATAAACCACGAGATATTGATCGACGAGAAAGAGCTTTCAAGGCGCGGCAAAAGCTCTGATCGATTCTCCTATTCTATTCGGTACAGTACCTGCCTAGACTTAGAGGTGGGTTAGCGCTAGCATTGCCTGCCGGTACGGTTCGGTGGTGATGTAAGATTTAATTAGTGGGACTGATTGATCTTCTGAGAAAGCACCTGCTTGCTTTCGAGGCTGAAAGCAGTGGACCTAGTTATGCAAGCAAGCTGCCGCTGCGCAAAATGCCATGTTCGTTCACCCATAGTGACCCACATCCCTGGAAGTCAAACGAAAAGGAGGAGGAAAAAGAAATGATGGCAAAAATAGTTTCCTCGCCGCGCCCCAACCCCGAAGCACCCAGTCCAAAGAAAAAGTAAAAATAAACCACTAGGTGGATACATAGGCATGAAGCAAGAAGTTGATACGATACCTGATCCAACTTCCCCAGATAGATAGATCGAGTCAGATGACTGACAGGTTGGTTACCGGCCGGGATCTTTGGATTGGAAGAAACAGTCTATAGACAGAGACCAACTCCTGAACCGTGCGGAAAGGGAAGGGGCAATTAAGGTACAGCTTGTGTATCCTTTCCCATCCCTCAAGACGTCCCAGGAAGACCCCTCGAGTTCCCCCGGCCTCACTGAGTATTGATTTGAGCTTTTTGTTTGGCCAATCACCAGCGGGGATACCGAATGATAATTTATCAGAGATTTGTTTTGCTATTAGGACCCGGGATCAAACCAGCTGGCTTGCTGGGCCAGAGTGCTGCGGCGAACCAGAACTAGAGAGATCAACCATGATGACTGGTAGGCTAAATGGCTAGGTAGCCAGGTGGTGTGGGTGATGAGGTCGAAAGATCTTGGTTGCTTACACTACTTACTCTGCTCTATGCACACATCGTTTAGGTCGCCGAACTGGCAAGAAAATCCTAGACAGGGGTACGGTCACGACGGAACAATAAGGTTTGATTTTTGGATTGTTTGGCCTGACCTAACGCAAAGATATATCTAGTCGAAGCTTCTTTGAGGCAGCGCCTCTCTTCTATTTCTAGACCAGGGATGGGGCGGCGCAGCGCAATATATATGTATGTACATGTACCTACTAGTACTCTAAGCGTGCATGTGGAGAATAATGTCTACAGAACTCGTGGGGAAGCTTTGGGGAAGGGGTTCTCACATACAGGTATTCTACATGTAGATTACTCTGCTCTAGTGAAGGAAGCGTAAGGAAGACGTTGATCTCTTGCAGTCAGATGTATTGTTCTGCATCCGTCGTCTTACTATACCAGTACCTAAATAGTAGAGCTTATGTGTGAACCTGAATAAACTTCCTGCGTTTGCTTTACTCCGGAAGGAATCATGTCATGGATTATAGACCCCTTGCTTTGAATAAATACAACCAACCCACGCTGCTCCATAAGCGCCATGTGGTGTGTAAGGTCCTTGAGGAAATCAGATCTCGCGTGGTTGGATGTGGTGCCACCGAAGGAAATTTATTGTTTCAAAATATTCGAGAATGCTGTTGATGTTGTACCTGTGCGGAGAATAATGAGAGAAACACTGCAAGGCCGGTTAAAAACATGGTATTTGAGCAGAGATCCCGTGTATGTATCGACTGTAATGATGTGCTACATACAATCTGTATGATGTACCTACACATGTACCCTAGAGTTTGTGTGTGGAGGTACTCTAGGTACATGTTATGCGAGAAAAGGTAAAATGGGGTGGAGTATGGTGCGCGCACCATACGTAGGTGGAGAATGTCTGTATGTAGGAACGCTGTAGGTACATGATGTTGTTTTCCCCCTCCCTGTCTCAGCCATCATGGGCAACATCCATCCCTCTTTTTTTTTTTTTTTTTTTCCTTGGAATAAAGAGTGGAAATCCTTGCATTTACCATGTTTCCCTGCACTGGCTGGTGGAGTTTTAGATACCTAAACCTAAGTTTGCTTCTGCTCAGTACCCACTTCCCCACGGGCCGCACCGACGGCTCCACGTGGAAGTGATGTGAACTCGCTGGTTGTTGTTCCACCGCTCCCGCATTATTCGTCATTCCGGCAGTTGCCCCCGAAATGCTTCTTCATGAAGTAGGGTTAAACATCGCACAGAGATCTTTGAGCGTCGATTTTGTGCCACTATGGCGTGTCTTTGGTGGTGAGAGATGCTAGAAAGCCCAGGCTTGGAGCAGGTACGAACGTTGGGATATCTCAAACTAGCGCCATCTACAGGACAGGAGCGCAACCGATGGATGTAGGTACAGAAAATGCCTACGCGGGGTAGCAATGAGACATAAAGTATTCCCCCTACACACACCACACACACACACACACACACATTCACCCCTTCAACCTACATAGACTCTTCCCATGACTGGACCAATATCGACAGGCATCCCCAACAGTATTCACGTTGCTAGCTTCGCCAACTAGTCCAGCCTTGATAACATAAATTTGCTGGAATCCTTGCGCTCGTCAATTATTTGACCTGGTTGATTTTCTTCCCTATTGATCCGCTCGCGGTAGACCAATTTGTAATTTAATACCCAGTCGACTTTTTTTCTTTCTTTTTCTCTTTTTTCTTTTTTATTAAATGAGTGACTCAACCGCGATGCTCCCACGCGTTCGACATACCCCTCGCCGCGATGCACTGTGGGGGCCAATCCAAGCTCATCTGGCAGGGTGTGAACTTGATTTTGGACGTGGGGTTATTACTTTAGAGCACAATCCTAGTCACGGACCCTAGCTATTCTCTTAGCCACGTTCTGCTCTGTACCTACATACATACTCCTCACAGTCCCCACATTATGTACCTCCGGTCCAGCCTCTGGTCCAGAGGGTCAAGGAGCTCTCGGTATAGCTATATAGATGGATAGATTGCATGACCATCGATAACTCTCGTCAAGCGAGCATCTGAATCTCAGGGATGAGGGTATTCGCTTCTCGATGGCGGAACATGGCGGCATGGCCATAAACTAAATATGGCCCTTTACACAGCTACAGTTGGTTTGACGGCCCGGCTAGTGTGTGTGTGGGTAAGAAGCAAGATGATATGCACTGAGCGGAACTACTAGCCCCCCCCCCCTTTCCAAGCAGCTTTCACTTCACCGTCTCCGCATTTCTAGTAGTGAAACAAGTCGAAACCAAGTGTATACATCCTATGATTCCTGAGATTCTCCCGTCGGGGCTGAGGACGAAAATCTTGGGTGGACATTAATACCCACGTCAAAGTGGTTACTACAGCCTCATTCCTACCTACTATCTGGTTTCATCAATATAATTCCCAGAAAAGATTGCAAAGTTTATGTAGCCAAGCCGCGGATAAATATCTTCTGCTGCGGAGGCTGCAGATTAACCAACTGACATGGCATGCGGGCTACCTCTAGGTACATCGGCATCGCCGACACATCTTTTTCTACGCTCCCCACCCCTTTTGGACCAAACAAAGCTACGGATTCTGCCCAGGGTTAAGCAATCCGAGGAAGACTTTCAACAAGGATGCTTAACTTGGAGAGCAGTTTTATTGGCTGATTTCTCGCCCACCCCAGTCGTGCGAAAGCAAAAGTTACAAAATGGGCCAAAAGAGAAGAAGGAAAGAAAATATTTGGTTTCTCACCCTCAAAGTAGCTCGTATCTTCTCCATCTGCCGCAGGGGCAGGAATCCTGCCTTCCTCACATCACATCTCTCCTTTTCGTTTCCCCTCTCAACCAGCCTCATTTGAGTTAGCTTGTGAGAGCTTGTTCTTTTTATAACTCCCGGGCAGAACACTTGCGGGGATCTGACGCTATCATTTGTTTACTCGCAACCTCATAGAGTTTTTGAACACGACTAATATTGCATGCACCCAAAAAAAACCGCCAAGACTACATTTTTTATATGGCATGTAATAGCGGTTGTGTTCAGAAACGCTATGAAGTTGCGAGTAGTAGCTCAGCTTGGGTCAGTAGAGAAGTGATGCTGGTCACCACTTACATATCTCTTACTTCCTTCACCTTCTTTCCATCGCATAAGAAAAATGCAGGAACATGAAGCGGGACCCCGGCTCTAGTCCCCATCCTCTTAACTCTAAGCGCACAGACTTGCATGTCTGTCGTCCATTTGGGGTGGGGAAATGAAATGGGCAAGGCAGGCGCAGGGCATGCAGGAAGGCAGATTTGGGAAAAAAGATGAATCCGATATAGAGGTCGTCTCATGAAAGACATGAAAGTACATGTAAGTAAGCAGATAGTCTGGGGAGTCGGGACATCTTAGACAGGGGGGAGGGGTTCCGTGAACGAGGGGGATAGGAACCTGGGGGAGAGGGGGAGGTGAGCTCGGCCATCGAAAAGGCCGTTGGGGGATGATCTCTTGAGATTTTAACACCCAATAAATTTAAGTGTTTCTCCCTTGGAGTTTATCACGAACCGGACTCTGCTGTTACAAAGCGTTCAAAGTGACTCTGAGACCGTTTTATTTCCCTGTTTTAGAAAATTTTCTGCTGGACCTGACCCACTAGTGTCCTAAAGGTATCAGGCATCATTTTTGCAAAGCTTCTCCACTGCTACGATCGTTTGGCTTTTTATTATTTTATTTTTTTGCGACACTTTCGTCATCCCGCGTTGCGTTGCGTTTCGCTGGGTTGGGTTGAACCATTCTGAGATAGAGATATATTCACATCCAAGTCTCTGACTTGGGTTTGATTTTTTCCCTCCTCTTCCTTCGATTCGTTTCTTTACGATTTTTGCCCGAATTACAACATTCACACTTGTTCAAGGGTTTGGTAAGAGAAAGAGCGAGGGAAAGTTGAATCCTAGGAAAGAAAAACCAGAGAGCAGGAAAAAGCAACTATACGGGTATTCCAGCAGGAGACGATCGCCTCTTCCCGCCATTTCAATTTCCCTCAAAAAAAGAGCCGACTCAAAGAGTCCTTCCTTCCTGTCATTTCGCTTGATTGTATCTGGTCAAAGCACTATTGGCCCCCCTACTACTGGCTTTCCTATTTCATCGTACGCTTAATTCTACTATTGGCGGTAGGGAAGGAAAATAAGAGAGTAGCCGTCTTCCTCCTTACCACACCAGCTACAGCGGGCTTGCATAGTTGTCGGGAAAGCCATCCCCCTAACCCAGGAACGCGTTGGGTTTTTTTTTTCTCGTGTTGAGGCGAGAAACATTGCTCCTCCCGGCCCGACAGATACCGACCTTCAAACTCAGCCGCCCTAAAATACCTCGATCACCCCCACTATTTGATTCCCGTCATTGCTTTTAATATTGCTGCTGCTGCTGCTGCTGCTGCTGCTGCTTGCTGTTCTACTACTATCTATTACAACTCTACTACTATACTGCTTATTACTACTACCACCACAACCACTACTACTACTTAAGCCTCTGTTACTACTGCTTATCTCCTGCTACTAGTACCAACCACTACCCTATCACTACAATACTACCACCACTACTACCACCACCACACTACCACTATCACTACCACCACTACTACTACCATTATCACTTTTTCACTCGTTCGGACAACCATTTTATTTTTTCCAAGCCATCAACAGTGCAGAGCACACAGTACCATTAAGCAACTTTCCACCTTGTACCCCGGCGGGCTATCGACTGCTAATACAGTAAGTACACTCATATCCTTCTCCATTCATCATTTGGCCAATCCGCACTCGGTTTAGCTATTTCGCCCCGGGAGGGGTGGGGGGAGGGTGGGGTGGGGGGGAATATATTTTGACATTTTCTTTTGGGGATGTTGGGTTATTGGGAAGGGGTGAGGTTGTTGGAAGGGGGGGGGGGGGGACCTTGTTGCGTTTCGCGATCTCGGGAACGAACGAGTGATTGAATGAGAATAGTAGATAGATAGTACAGGTTCTCGGCTGACAAGTTATGCCTGCTTTCCAGGGTTCCGCGCTCTTGGTTACGGGCAACAGAAAAGAGACGAACATACGCACGAACGAACGCATCCAGCAGTTCAACTTCCCCAACTCACGCAGCCAGCCAGCCAACCTTCACCTTAAACCTATTTAATCCTTTCCACTGGCTGTCTTGTGGTCATTGCGCCCTGGCGCTGAAGCTGCATTGCAGATGAGTAGCAGTGAGTATTATCCCTCCCCTCAATCCTCCATGCCGTTCCCAGTCTAAGTACTGTAACAACCATACATCTTCCCATTTCATTACTCTACTCTCTCTCTCTCTTTCTTCTTGTTTCATCTTGCCATTTCATTACTCTACTCTCTCTTTCCCCCCCTTTCTATCACCTCTACCAAAAAAACTAGCCCGGTCTCGCGTTTCAATTAGGCCTTGCCTTCCCCGTTAGGCTGCTTGCCTGTTACCCCGCGCGCTATCTCAGATGCAGGCCTGGCGGAAGAGTGATGCCTAGACAACTGCACGTGGATATGGTGGGGCGGGAGTAATCGATTGTCTCTCTCTGTGTGTTAACGCACATCACACTCATTCTAACTGCACCCTGCACATCCATGCCTTCGTTTTTTTTTTTTGTCTGCGCTCTATTAGAGATCGTATTCATCATTCGTTCCTCCATCCCATATCCACACATTACATACATACATGTACTGCATAACACCCACCACCACCACCACCACCACTACCACCACCACCCGCTCTGCCTACCTTCCTACCTACTCTATCTAGAGTATAGACCCCGGTTGTGTTGTATTGTTTTATTTATTTATTATATCATTCGTGCACTATTGCATTATTTTTTTCTTTCCTGTATTGCTATCATTGTCCCGTCGGTTGCACTAAGTCACAGTGTACCTACATCAGCATACCATACCATACCATTCTACTTCTATTTGTCTCTCTATCGCGCTCAAGATACACGCATATAAAAAAAAAAAAAAAGAAGAAGAAGAAAAAAAGAAACGAGTGGCACAGATATTCTGCTATACTAGGAGGGCATACCCAAAGCTAACTGTAATATTCTGTTTTTTTTCTTTCTTCAAATCCAGGATTTGGTCCCGTTCAAATGTCACCAAAACCGGAGCCCCTCAACAGTTCTAGTTCGGCGGTGGAACGCGACCATCATCCTTCGATTCAGTCGCTTCCCATACCCGCTGCCACTACTAATCGGTACGGTACATCACTCCCGGCACTGCAGGATCCAAGGTGGGTGCCATTCGTGAATGGAGCAGTGAATGGGTGAGTGAATGGTTTGAATCAGTTCACTCACTCGATCACTCCATCATACTCTATCACTTACCCACAACCTTTTTTCGAACAACCTTTTTTTTTTTTTTTTTTTTTTTTTTTGCTTCACTACCTCCACGCTGTCCCCCATGATCTCACCCTCCTATTCTGTTTCTGCTGTCTACCCATCGCTCAATCAAGCGTTGTTGGTGTCTATCACGCGACTCGATTTCCCCCCTAATTTTTGAGGACTGTTTATCCTTTCACCTTCAGGAAAGCTGATGAGCATTTATTTCGTCTCTGCAGATACTCAACGACGAGCAGTTCAGGATACGATTCATCTAGTCCAACCTCAGCTGTCTCCTCCATAGCCTACTCACCCTTTACTACAACCAACGCCTTCTCCCCAACCTCATACCCTACCTCAGCGTCGTCTTCGAGTTTCCCAATATACTCAATGACTTCAGAGTCTAGGCCACGGATACCATCAATGTATGCCTACCCATCCACTATTTCTTTAAAATTCCCCGTGTTGTTATTATTGGGATAGCTTATACATACCAATGTCTTGCAGTCAAAGCCCTACCTCTGGAATGAACCCTCATCATAGATCTTCCTCGGGGAGTACGAAGTCTGTTTCACCGTCACTCGGCTCCTCTGTGCGGGCGGACTACGCTACCTCAACCCCCCACCTCGGCAGGCATCTCCCCACGAGGGGTTCCCAGTCAGATATCTTGTCGCCTCACTCCCCGCTGACGCCGGTGTCTCGGACACTCGATTCTCCGACAATCACCGTATCGCCAACCGCCGGAGGGCTCCAGTCGCCGATGTCTAACCAACATGATCCCACCTCGAACGGGCTCGGCGCAAACAATACTTCTGGTCCTCCGCTTGGGGAAACCCAATATTTGCACCAACTCAATTCTGCAGATGGTCACGTTGTTCGCCCAGAAATTCATGCTAGGGTAGACAAGGGCTTTTTCCTGTCCGAGCGCGATTGGACATGCTACCGCAGGAATTACTTTTCTGTGGTATGTTCCTATAGCTTAAGCCCTGCTACGCATTCACTACCACTATATCTGCGCAGAAACCCAAACTCCACACCTGACCATGTTCTTGCGTTTGCAATGTGTATTTCGGCCGTGGTGGACGCCCCCGGCGGAAAGGTTGTAGATCTCGTCCAGCATACTCCCAAACGTGACAAAGGGCCACAGCATAAACCAAACAGGATAAAGTTGAGCCCTCAACCTGCTGGAGGTATGAGCTTTGCTTCATCTAGCTCAAGCCCTGCCGTGCAGCAGCCGCATTCGCCCCAGCCAGGGAACTTGGAACATGAGTACAGCTTCCCCCAGGCACAGCAGCAGCAGCAACACATTGCCGTATTTGATCGCATCCAGTTCAAATCTGCAACCGCAAACAACGGAAAACGACGGGCAGCGCAACAGTACTATCACTTGATTGTCGAACTCTATGCTGATATCGGCAGCTCGGCGGCTTCGGGGCCATCCGGTCACACATCTAACTCTGGGCCTGATGGTGGATGGGTCAAAATTGCACATAGAATTTCGGCTCCCATGGTCGTGCGTGGGAGAAGTCCTGGGCACTACGCAGATGAGCGAAGGACCAGTGCCTCAAGCCCCGGTGCTGGCGGCGGCGCTGGTAATGGAAATGGCACCCATCCCTCCCCCACATCAGGCGGATCTGGCTTTATGGGACCTGACGGGGTAACTTCTACTCAGGGGCCTGGAGGCTCAAGCTCGTCCATGGGAATGTCGGGGATGCAATTGCACACCCCCGGGATCTCCAGCATGCACTCGAGCCCTACCACAGCTTCTGTGCACAACCCATCCATCTCGAGCGCCTCATCGTCGCATATGGAACCTCCGATCGACCCTATCCTGGATACCGACTCTTCCCCACAGCTCGACCAAGGCTTTGTGGGCTACCAGTACTATGCAGCAACGCTCTACGAGTCACAGGGACAACCGCCCGCACAGAGTGGGTACGACTCGCATTCATACAGCGGAGACCGCAAGAGCGAGCACCCGCTGGAGACAAACTGCCACCAGTACGATTCTGATGTGTCATCCTACATTCCCTCGAGTATGCCAGCGGGTGACTCCATGCGAAAGACAACCATCAAGGATGAGTTCAGCACAATTGGGCAACAGTTCTTCGGGGGGGGCAGAGACCAGCAGCAGCAACGATATAACCTCTTCCCAAAATGCGGGAGGTTTGACTCTGCAGAGAGCTCTCGCGGCTACTATCCCGACCTCTCAGCTCTATGACGGATCAGTCACTCGGTGAATGGATGAAGCCAAGTGGGCTTTTAATTATCTCTACTTTCCTTTACTCTCTTCCTTTCTCTTGAATTCTATGGGCTTGTAACATCACTTTCTAGGGGCTTATAGCTGGTATTTCTGGTATTTCTTCTTTTCTTTCCGAATTTTTCCTTTTGATTTCTCGGCTGTGCGAGGATTTCTATTTCCCCCTCCAAATTCGTTTCTATATTTCTTGATGTACTTTGTTTTCAGGCCCGAGAGAAATGTCCCGAGAACTGTTCGTTGTTTTATTTTTACATGTCTAATCCTCGTCCGCTAGACACATGGGGAAAACCATGTGTAACAATTAATGATGAACAGGGAAAGCCTCCAGGCGCACGCGCGACGAACGGCCGGCAGTGCATGAGCGCGGGGAAAGGGACGATCATCATCGCCTGTACGAGTTTTGTACTTGTTGAGGCGGCATGGCGGGGCTGGGCGCTGTTTCTTTTCTTTCCCTAAAAAAACGAGAAAAGGGGACAAGGCCGGAGAGAGGGGGGGGCGGTAAAAAAGCAAAATGAAATACCCATGCAATCTCTAGTTGGTTTTGGCACATCAGGGGGGGGGACCTTTTACTTATTTTTCCTTTTTTTTTTTTTTTTATATTTTTTTTTTGTTCAAGGAGTAAGCAGTGTCGTCTGAGAAGGGCACAGGCACAGGATTTTTTTTCTCTTTTCAAACTGGGGTAGCGGGTCTGGTTCTTTTTTCTTCTTTTTTTTCCATAACACTAAGCAGAGGAAACTCTTCTTAACTTAGGGATTTTTGCTTTTTTTCCCCTTTACCTCTTTTTTTTTCTTTTTTTTCTTAGGGAATTGATGCTTGGGCGTTTGCATTTTCGATCTTCGAGCGGTGGGATGGTATGGATGGGGGGGGGGGGGACAATGGGATGGCGAACGAGAGCGATACCAAATGGTTTTGTTTCTTTTATTTCATTTTAGTAATGTCTCTTTTTTTCCTACCCAACTTACTACTACTACATGACCATCTACTACGGCTGTTTTTATCTGTTGTTATTTTCCTTGCTATAGTTCGATGATGGTAATCAACATGGGATCTTCTACTTCCCCCTTTCAAAATTTCTATTTTGTCTTGGATGTTTGGTAGTCGATTTAGCAACTGGTACGGCGCTACGGGAGGATATAACAAAAATTCCAGATTTCTTCAAATTAATCTACTTTCTGTGTTTTTTTTTTTTTTTTTTTCGAAATGTGAATATGTATGTACTAGTACTAATCACAATCACGATCATCTCAATCGTGTGCATAAGCAAGATTTCCATCACGAAAGCTTGTCGCTCTCGCTCTACTTACTCTACATGTGATGTGCTCGAGCTAGCGGGCGATTGTGAACCGTCTCTAGAAATATGGACGGGGGGGGTTTCAGGTGGTTGCAGAAAAGGCTCCGATCACTGGCCCTACATATCCCACTCCTCCTCCCCTACCTCTAAATAAGACAAGGTACCTACATAGTATGTACCTACATAAACAATTACAAGGGAATTCAACCGCAAAAATAATTCCGACATCCGAGTCGCTGTTAATTACGCACAGCGCGCAAGGTTTTAAGTTAGGCCCTCCCGAGGCTAGGTCCTCATGCTCACTAGCTAGCTGGCTCCCCAAGTACCCTTTTGAAAAGTAGTAGATATAGAGATGAGGGTAGTTCTATGTTACAACTACCGATGAATCGCCTAAAGGTTCACTAACAACAAAACAACCAACAGCATCATTATCAACAAGATGGGCGAACTCCGATAGCGGAGAAGAGTAGAAATAAGCTGAAATCGGAAGGCGGCGGAAATCAAAACAAAACAAAACAGAGCTATTCAGCAAGAGAATAATCAAAAAATACATAAAAAAGAAATTCGCGCAGTTTTAGATATGATATCGAGTGAGTGAGATGGAGGAGAACCCCCCCTCCCCCCCCATATGCACGATGCTCTAAACGGTCCTAGGCCCTTAAAAGTACTCCCCAGGTACCGTACTCTAACAACCAAGGAACCGCCCAGGCGGATGTCAAAGGTCCTGTTTCTCCAACTGGTCAGAAACCCCCGCCACTGTTGCCTTTATTGGCCAGCTTTGACTAGGAATATATCCACGATTTCACCCTTCTCCCCAAGGTACATAAAACAAGGATGAAGATAAAAATGAAGATAAAAAGAAAAAAGTGAAAAAAGAGTCAGTCTGAGTACATAAGACATCAACAAATCGAAAGAATGGAAACCCTATGTTATTACCTCGCCGATCTCAAAATACCCATTGGAACTCTGCGAATATACGCAGGTGTAAGTACATGTATGTACTCCATCTACTCTAGGCTTGTATGTGCATATAACATATAGCCATCTTCAGCAGTGATCCATGGGCGGGACACACCGAGCTCCCGAAACACATCGCTGATCCTTGCGACGTCCGTCTCGGCCACCATGCGTTTCGGCGAGCGAAGGGTGAGGCGGGGATGAGGTTTCCAGAGGCATGCGCGACAAAACTAAGAAGTAACTAGAAAAACAGACCGCGTGCTTTTTTTTTTTTTTTTTTTTTTTTGCCCTGGCATTCGCCAGTATGCCCTTGGGCCCGTACCAGCGTACCGGGTAAAGTGAGCTAGGTATAGCAAATATGATGCGAATGCGCAGATGTCACGAGCCTCAAAAAACAATTCGAACTCGAAGAAAACCGTATGTATGCCCAGAGGCGGAATCGTAACACCTCATATTCCTAGGATTTTTCACTGCCCACCCCCTTTTTCCCCGCACCAGCAGCCCCATAGGTGGGTCCGGAGCGCAGATTATGTATGTGCTTGCGGGTGCGGGTAAGTTATCAACAAGAAGGGCCCCCCATGCCCTGACGGGGTTATGATTCCAGCTGCAGCCCTAGGTGGACTCTTTTGGCAGTCTTTGTACAGAAAAGTGAATGTACTCTGCCAGTTTTGGTTCCCGCTCTACATATTAGTAGTATTTGACTCTTCTTACAGATTATCCTCCAGACAAAACAGTCCTTTCGGGCCCATCCTGGACGAGAAGGGGGCGATGCTCGGGGCGACCGACAGGGGAGCAGCCCAGATAGCGAGGATTTTATGCAGTGCGTGTAGGATGTGGACTGAAAACAAAATCATGGGATCAAGTAGGTAAAATAAGGCCGTCGATGGGAGATCGAAGAGAATGGGGGGGGGGGGGGAACCAAATCCATCCACGATATTGGCCCCTCCGTTTCCCCGAACCGATAGGAACTCCTCCAAAAATACAATACATGCAGTGCATGTATTAGTATTTTTCTTGTATGTGAGTATGTCGTTAGTGACAATGTCGCCTTACTCTCCCCCCTCATATCATTACGCCTTCAGATGCACGGCGGGTTAGTACACAAAGGTACCGCACGTCAAGTATGTAGCTATGCACCACCGTAGAGTAGGTAATCCACTTATTTGTACGATAAATCATCTCGTGAAATGCCGTGAGCACACCACGTTTTGCGTTGTATCCGTAGGATAGTTGTGATGCTATTGCAGTCTGGAATCCCTTGCGAAGTGCCTATCCGCGCATCTTGTATCATCAAGGCCTTAAGGAGCCATAAACAAATACCGAACCGGTACTTCTTACGAAATCCTCTCTCTTCAAAGGAACTAACCCTATGCATGCTTGTATTCGATCGTTACGATGGAGGAGATATTCAAGCATGCAATGCGTTAGGATCTGTTTGTCTGGATCGGGGGTAATCAAGCGAATGGTTTTCCTCTGTGTAACAAGAAGAATATTCTCTATTTTTTTTAGCGAGTTCGGCCATGATACTAATGAACCTGGTAAATTTAGATAAGGTTAGTTCGCCTGGTGGCGTCTGTCATGAGTGTGTGCTATTTGATGTACATTACATATGAAGGACCGAGGTATGCACCGACCTGATAGGTGAACCGCACCGTATGTAACATATTTTGTCTAGGCTGGAAAATGGGTTTAATCTAATTTATCCGCCTTGCGCAATTGATCGTCAGATGCAAAGGGCATAGCTAGGTACATAGAGCAGAGATACATACCTATGTCTCTGCTAATACGAAAAGGAGTGTCGCGTAAGGGTTCAGACAGTGCGAACTTCTGTGCGAACTCGTGTGCGAAAAATTCACTGGTCAAATGACGCACAACTGTTTTATCCACAATTATTAACAACCGCGTTGACCATCCTTAGCTACCTGCTGAATGTATGTACGGGATGGGATGCCTGTACAGTTCTTTTTGTATTCCGGAAATTCTGGTAGCTCGGACCGTCACTGAATATATCCTCCCTAACGGACCCCAGTAGATTCAGCCATTGTTTCCGTTAGAATGCCGATATATCAGCATTTTTGCGTCGCGAGCTTCCGCCGGAATCGTAATCCATACTAGTTGTATCTTTTTTAGCTAGCTACGAAAGTATGCCCCTGGATAGACGCCTGATAATGAATCTATTAGCGCAGTAAGACTTATGGGCGGGATTACCCTTACCTCTTGGAAGCCCCTCAACCCGATTGTGGCAGTTGTAGTAAGTTGGTCAGATCTGCAGACTTGACTGACTGCACCCAAAAGGCGTCAATGCTTCTGTCGTTTCGTATCCAAACTACAAAGCTTTCAATAGCTAAGTTGTCAGATTTTGACAACGTTCATCCCAAGATGCTTTTTGATAGTGGTACAAAGGTCCCTTTAAGCTCACCGTTGCTAGTGGATGATCGCCATAATAGTGGGGCTACAGGGACGCCAAGATGGTGTCACGTGGTACAAGCGCTAGAGCTTTCAATTACAACGTCCAGGTAAAAACATAGAGGGGATTACCATAGTCGTATGTAGGTCTATATTTGCTATAGGCTGATGGGATATGAAATATAGATAGAAGTTGTCAGCGGTGAGTTAAGATATATATTAATACTGCATATATGTAGTTTATTATGGCATTTGCCCTTTTCTTGAAGCCATATATACCTACCTTGTTTCCCTCTAAACAAAACACACAATATATTCCTTACATACTGGAAAGAACTCCTACGCAAAACGGCTAATATAACAGCATCAAAAGGATTCCGGAAAGAGCAGAATCTCGAGAAATTTGAGTCATAAAGAATCACTCAGTGTCCAGCAGGACTTTCAACAACCTATATCACTGCCTATATTATACGCAATTATAGGAGCAGAAGCTTAAGAGATAATATTCACAATAGGCAAAGACTCGGAGATCTATATTCTAACTACATGTACGTATAATAGACATTTGGAGTTCCCTATCAGTCATACTCACTCACTCGGGCAGCTGCATTGGGGGCCCAGCGGCAGGCCGCGTGGTTTGGGATACATAAAGTAATACCATGATATAAAACAGCATCAACTCACTTTAGACGTATATATTGGACCAGGATGACATTCATTCCATATAGCCCTAGTGCCTACGTTGGGCTCAGGAGTGCCCAAACCCGAATCATTTGCTAAGGATTGTTATATATAATCCAATAATAAATAGTACATGTATTGAAACAAGTTGAACTGGAATATATTATGGTGCGTATGCAAGCATCACCAGTAGTTAATAGAGTGCTGACCTAAGGTTGTACAATGTCATGTCATGGTGCCAAAGGTCTCTGCCCATTCGTCATACTCTCACAACAAGACAACAGGGTCTCACATTAAGTCCTTCATGGCAGTATACGTATCTAAAAACACCCACATAAGACAGAGATAAGTATGTTTATTTCCACGCCGAAAAAAAACTCTAGCTATTGATAAATGAAGTAAGTGTGTAGTTCCTGGGAGGTTGGGCTATAGTACAATAGATGGATGGATCCATGGATTCTAATTCGCTTGCTTAGTCATATCTTATCTTTTCGCACATCAATTTCTGGCATCCACCATACGACTACCATCTGCCTGTCTCTAACTGGAGCTCCTTAACCAATAAGGTGCTTACAATCGCTCAGGACCTCTCGATTGTTTACGCAATGTTTAAATATCAGTTCAATAGCATCAAACCCATAGCTCGATTGATACCGCTGCCATTGCGCAAGCCAGCACCCTCAACACTTGCGCGCGGGGTACTAGTTTTTCCACCAAGCATCAGCAAGACAGTCCCTATTAGGCTTTCCCCAAGCAAGGTATTAAATTGTTATTTCTCATCTACAGCTCCGGGAAGAGCCCGTGCACGCTTTCGCTCTAATCCGCAAAACCAACCACCACCGCCCCCTTCACCGCCCCCGCCAGAGCCAGAACCAGCGGAGTACTACGTCCCACCAGATCTCCCGCCAAGGGAGCCAAAAGAACCTGGTAGTGGCCTGGTAAAGATCTTTCTGGCGATCACGGTGCCAGTTTTACTTCTATCAATGTCAGATGATATTGTCCGATTTTCCGTGCCGCGGGAGGAGGTCTGCGAGGCGTTTGGATTGGACCCTACAAAGAGACCACATCAAAAATACTTTGATGAGTACATCCGAAGATACAAACCAGATATGGTCTTCTGGCTGGATCTAGCGACTAAAATGAGGCTGAACTTTAGCTTTTGCGCACGTAATGCCAATGGCGAGGGTGAATCATTCCGATGGTGGACACCACTGACTTCAGAATTCGGCCATGTGGGATTTTTACATCTGTTCATGTGTTTTACCGCCCTTAAGGTGTTTGCCCCAACACTAGCGCAGCTTTACGGGAATCGTGTGACTGCAACGATATTTGTGGCTGGGGGAATCATGGCACAGGGATTTGTAGCTCTCTACGAGAAGACTGTGAACCCATTTGCATCAATGTCGGAAGAAAAGATATTGAGCAAGGCCAAGTCTGGGCTCACCAAGGATGACGAAAGCCGGTTACGACGGGCAGTAGTATTTGCAAAGGGTAGTAGCACATCGCTGATGGCAATGGGTATGTAAAAAAAAGTGTAAAACTAGAGACGATATTGGCACGAAACGTTAATTCTCATGCATGATTTCTCCTCACTTTCCTCAGGCACCGTATGCGCAATTGTGTACCCTTCCCTGGAAGTAAGTCTGATGTTTATCCCCGTCGGCATCCCGATCAGAATGGCCATGGGGTGCTTCGCGCTGTTCGACCTCGGTGGAATGTACTATGATTATGGGATCCCGATTGGACATTCAGGTCATATAGGTAAAATATTTCTCCAGCCCTTACTTCCAGATCGACAACAATTGGGCCAACTGACGTAATGGCGGGGGCGGTGGTAATAAACTACAGGCGGCGTTGTTGCTGGGACTATTCTGTATGCGCTGTGGATCAGGAAACTGCCGAGTGTCTTTCAGCGCCGCCTTGCCCAGGCGTTGCATGAGAGGGGAATGAAGATAGGGCAATTCTGATTGAGGACGCGTCATGAAGTGGGAGAGGTGGGGGGAGGGTTTATGGTGGTGAGAGCTATGTATGGGTCCTGTGAGATCGCGGAACATGAGTCTCGTAAGAAGGTACCCGGTGTTAACATTTGTTTGTCATCCAAGTATAACCTGTGAAGTACGTGAAGACAATCATACTAGCTCGCGCCCCGCCCCGCGATAGGACAGGGATATTCGTATCAATGTAGAAGTATCCAGCGCAAAATAGCCCCCTCCCCCCCCCTCCCCCCCCTCCCCAATCAATTCACAAGCCTTCATCAGCCTCCTTCCATGCCTTGCATCTACATACATTTAGCAGCCTTTTCGAGAAACTTCCCTCACACATCACAAAAACGGAAAAGAAAAGAAAAACATTATATTATGCACTGCATAAAAGGGTACTCTAGAGCACTCTGCACCTGGGCTCCGCGCGGCACCCATAATATATTAGTGTAGATCCAGCCGCTCTTACCCTCTCTCCACAAAGAACCCGGAGAAACCCTGACTTGCATATCATTTTATATTCCAGGTACATTTGATCCTTGTAGATCATGTCGATGACGATCCAGTAAGATATTACACGCAAAAAAAAAAAAAAAAAAAAAAAAGAGCTCTACATTACAAGGCCAAGAGTTCACTTTAAACCATATCAATGCAAGACAGAAAAATGAACCCCCCCGTTTATAGCTGGCACATACAGTAAGTACAAGGTAGAGTAAACAATCTGACCGGAGGTTAGGTTAGGTTGGGTTAGTTTATGCCATTAGAGAGACATATCTAGGCAAGGCAAGGCTTATGCAACGCATGACAATAACTAATACGGGGTGCATAATATAATTCAACCCACCCTCCGTTCCGTCTCGCTATGAGTGATACTCCATGATGGGTAGATCACATACACAACGTTCTTTGTAAAGACAGCATCTAGTCGCCAAGTCTCCACAAGGCGTTCTCTGGTTAAGGAGACATTTAAGAGCTAGTTTGCTGGTGAGTCATGGGCACCCCCCCCCCCCCCTAACCGCCCTATCACAGCGGAACCAACGGAAAAAATTAACGCCGAATGGGCAGTGCAGGAAGGGGCGCAACGGATTCTGATCGCGGGAGCTGGGCGGGCTAGATCTGTGGTGATGTTTGGCTGGAGATCCCGACAGGCTGGTAAAGAGATGTTTACTGGACTGTAGAGCAGAGACACCGTGCAGCATGTCATGTCATGTACATAGTACCTACATGTTAATTGTTTACTTTACATACATGCCTAGTAGCATTTACGTACGAGGACTGGATCGAAAAAGAGGATCGAGGGGCGAGATGGGAGGTCTCATACCCATCATCTGAGCTCGCTAGACGATGTCTTGCTGGTTCGTTAGTTAGAGCGGTGGTGGTGCTCGTGGAGAGAGATAGGGTAAGTACATGTACTTCTGGCCATTAGGATGTGGGCGGTGGGTAAACTCTTCTTAGATGTGCCCCAATTGTTGGCTGTTCACATGTCTATTTTTTTTTTTTTGGTTGGATATGGGGACCAGCCTTTTTATTTTTTATATATTTCTTACTTAATTCCTTCCATTGCTGCATCGAGAATAAGCAAAGAAATAAGCAAGACCCATAATCAGAACGAATAGGAACACAAACCAAGAGTGGAAACATGGGTCTACTAAGTTGTTGACAAAGTTGATTCACGTGATGTGACAAGAGAAATAATGGAAGAAAAAAACGATTCGCGGAAAGGTACAGGTAGATACATGCACCGATCTAGGTAATAGTGCAACTGTAATAATAAGTAAACAAAAAACAAAACAAAAAACAATAACAATATAAACCCTGCAGCACAGTGCAGTAGCAAACTGGTCCGCCTGGCTAGTAGAGTAGAGTAGATACGGCGAAAATGATGGAATAACTACCAAGATACGACTATCTCTAGTATCTAACTGATATGTGGGAATATGTTAGCTGTGAATCACACCAAGTTTTATACAGAAAACTCTCTACCAAGTCATGTGCGCCTTAGGGCCTAGAAGTTTGTGCGTGATAAATCATCGAATCACCTTGAAGGGATGTGCTTCTAAAATATAAACCACCATTAGCATTTGACCGCAAAGATATGTCTAATACTATGTTCAAGTAAAATAAGGAACTCCCAGCTAAAAATACGAGTAGATAAGGTAAGGAACAAGGTAAAGCGGGACGGAATTAACCATGTGCGAAAGCCCCATGACGACACCAGAAGGGATGTGCCGAAGAAGCAAATGATAACACAAAAATGCTTAAGGCCAACAAAAGAAAAAAAAAGAAAAGAAAAACGCCATATCGGAAGAAATGCATACCTGTGCTGAAGACCCACTCATCTAAGCTTCCTATGTCCTCACTAGTAAAGGTCAAGTAAAGGTATCTGATGTTCCGTCAATAGGGTTAGTCTTTTTCTGCGGCTGAAGTATACTGGAACGGAAAACAGTGAGGGGTAGTACTTCAATGTCTCGGCTGCGAACATGAACAACCCCAGCATCAGGGGGACAGATAGTCAGCATAAACGGTCATGTGCATATGAAGACAACGGCGGAATGTAGCAGAGCGGATCGTCATGCATAATGGTTCTCGGCAGTCAAGAGTTCATAGCTTGTGTTGTCCATCAAGGCCATAACTGAAGTTCCAAGGGTGAAGATAACTCACCTCCCCAGAAGCTCTCCGCCTTATCAATGATATTGTCTGGTCCCGAGGGTTTAGTGACATCTTTGACTTCCGCATACCCAAAATCTACTTCCGCAGCCTTGGTAAATGCGCTTTGAACGAAGGGGTTAGCATGATCAAAGATGTGCACGATTACAAAGGAAGCTTCCATGCATCATGGAAACAGTAAAAGATGGGCTCTTTAGTGAAAGACCTACTTGAACGCATCCCATGCCCATTCTTGATACATCTTCTTGCCTGTGATACGATAGGCGTAGAAATATGACTCTACCGTTTCTGGGCGAAGTACCCATTTTGCATCCGTGACCCAGTATCCCAAATTCCTCAGTTGCTCATACTGAGTTTCATATTGCGGTTCATAAGTCGCATTAGGAGCAGTGTCTGCAGGTATCCATGAGAAGTACTCCGGGCCAATCCGAGTGGTAGTGCCGATATACGTTTCGTGGCACGCATCGATAACATCAAGACCAAATTGAACTATATCTTCTCTTCCCAGATATTTACCCCCTAGTAAGAAATTTCCACCTGCAAAACATGCAAGATGGCCCATTTCGTTCAAGAACCACCCATTTTTCCATTGGGAAAGAAATAATTTGCTTGTTTTACCCTTTGCTGGGGCCGACCACGATGCGAGGTGCTTCATGGTTGACTCAACAGCCTGTATCCATCGATCTCTGTACTTTGCTGTATTTGGATCATGCGGAGCTAGTATGTGGGCTTTGATAAGGTACTTTTGGGAATTAATAAATGGTAAAGCTTTATCAGTTGAGAACTAACCTCATAATAGCTGTTGCAATCAGACATTAGCTGCTTAAACCTTCCAAAACCGTCAATTTGAAGTGATCACGTACGAATCATGTCCTGCTCCCCAGCTTCTGTGGCGGTCCACAGGGGCACCGGTGACGATATCAATAGGCGCGCTTTGAGCCATGCATTAGAAAATTCCACCTTCCAAGTCTTAAGATCAACTTACTCTATCAAGCCCGGCCATTCTTCAATATACCTAACCGAAATGTGTTAAAAAAAAAGAAATTAGAATTGATTAAGTCCTCAATCACCTATTCCACACCAAAGGCCTACATTTATAGCATTAATAAACTTAAATCGACCATGACTTCAAGAGAGAGATGAACGTACATCCAAGCTCGAGTAGCATTCAACTCATACTCTACCCTTCCGGTCAACTTGCTAAGAACTTTATTCTCTAGCCAATTGCTTCCAGCTCGGGCAGGTCCAATAGTTGCATGAGCAAACCCAGGAATTGGTCTCAGATGTAAATGTTCTCTACATCCTTCATTCGTAGTGAAGTTGATTCTTGGCCATACCATACCTGTGGGAGAATCAAATCCGGGGGCAAGCTTAGTTGCCAATGATACGGCTTGTGATAGTACATCATGCCGGTCGTACTGGGAGACGAGACCCTTTGGAAGAACGCCGGCATCTATCAGGTCGACGGTGGATACAAGCGCACCCAGGTAACTAACAATCATTAGTGGGTCGGGAGTTTGAAGCATTAACTTGGCATAACACTACCGGATTGTTGTCTCAAATGGGTCGACTAAGCCTAAGGCATTATTGAAATCAATTCCATTAATAGTAAAGTTCAATTCCTGTTTGAGTCAGTCTCGGAACCCCAAATTTTTGTCTGACTGATGGGGAATCACAAGCTTGAATTCTTCCTCCAAGCCCATTAATGCTGTCGTGGTTAATGTGTCTACAATTGTAGCGGCCCATCCATTCCTAGATATATAACTTATTAGCACGGCTTACATCAGAAAAAAAAAATTGAAATAAGTGTCACCTCGTTGTACGACCACTACCTGACAGCGGTTTGACCTCATCTCGACCCCAAGCCCCCACTTTATATTTCCAAAAGGTCCTTTGCATCGCCCTTCTTACTTTTTCTGTTTTTTCCTTATCCTCTGCAACGACCCCATTCTCCTTGAATGGGTATTGGACCGTGTTCCGTGGCCATTTATGTTTGCTATTTCCGAACCAAGAGAAACCGGATGAAGTGCTGAAGCCTGTGCTTCCAAACGTAACGTAAAGAACGTACACAATTGCGACAGAAACTAGAGCGATAATCCGGGCCTTGTAGGACGTAGGTCCTCGTATTCTGATCATTCTGGTCTCCTCCACGATTGTTCTTCGAACGAGTTGTTGTATTACCCCTTGGTGAGTTGTTTTGATAGATCAATAAAGAAAAAGACGAAGGGAATAGAGAGACGTCCGCTGCTACCGACTGAGCGTACGTCACTTAAGGGCCCCTAACGCTCAATCCTTGTCTGAGCAACCAGCGCCAGCCTCATTAATCTCAATAATCATCGGGCCGAAGCACACACGTAACCCCTCGCCTGTTGTAGTGCCGGGACCTAGAGTGGTAGGGTATGCATCTGGAAGAGCGGAGAAGAAGGGTCAGCGATCGCGACGTCTGTCCGTCCGTATGACAACAAATTGTCCATCATGGAGAATTCCAAGGAGATGGATCATCCAATAATAACATCCAGCATGCAGATCGCTAAATCCCACGAATGGGTATGTCTCACACGCAGACTTCAAGCAATCCGCCAGTTTCAAAAATAACTGTCACACGGGCCAGTGTCGTGTCACATCGTTCCGCAGAGCCTCATGTCGCGACGTTTATTGCGAGGAACCCGTTTCATTTTATTAATAATCACTAGAGTTTCGAACGACGAAGATGCACGCAGAGGTTCACATTGTCCGAATCTTAACACTGGCCGGCTATCACCTATAGATTCCATACCAATACTCTTTCGTTTGTAGCTGCCAACATATAGCTAACGAACCATGGATTAACGGGGAACGTACAGTAGTGGTTATTAAGTTATCGAATGGCCTAGCCACAATTGTGCCCGAAAACGCATTTTTTTCTCGGTCACTTATTAACCATCGCTGCAAGTACTACTACATACATACATACGGTTACCCGTCTCATAAACTAAAACATGTCATTTTGATGCTTGACCTCTAGCTATCCACATAAGCAATTCCACAATTTCAACGGGCTACAATTAACAAGGCCCACTCGAAAAACTATATGATATACATGATGAAGGCCTCTGCCATTCACCACTTCTCACATCACTGGTACCTTGTCTCAAACTAGACATTGAATTTGCATAATGGACTTGGCATACCGAATGTCAAAATCATATATAAAATAATATCTCAGTTACACTGTAACAACAATATGACTAATCTCATAATTAAACTACGGTCATGCAATAGACATAGATATATCCTATGGACTGAGGAATCAACGTAGGTGGTTTTGCTGCCCCCAGGCCTCGTGGTTGACTTTTGAATGCTATCACAGCTAGTCAATACGACATGAAAAAGGGTCATATGAAATTACCGCAATTGCAGCATAATGAAAGGAGGATCATTTTTAGGGACTATAGCATCAGTTACGTATTCTGATCGCATCAAAACACTGAAAATCGCATAGAAGACTCACCCTGTTAGTGGTATTGTTTAATATATACCTATGTAGTATTTCCCTATAGCTAAATACTACCAGCAGAGATGCTACACGGCTTTAGAGGCTTAGGGGTCATGTATGTAGGACTCATAAGGTCTTTGACTATATATTTGCAGAGCTGTCGCTCCCAACCTTGCTATAACGACCTGCACCCTTTGGTTGGCAGACTTTTTTTTCTTACCATAGTTGGGCCGGTAAATATCTTTCCTTCGCCGTTTTAGAATTTCCGGCTTTAGTTAATACGTTAATTAACTATTGTGCTCTATATATTTGAGGGTGATTGATTAAAGAGAGGTATTAGGACTCAACCTTGAGGTTTACTTCTATATAGCACTAACTACGAGCAATATAAGTTCTCCTTGTATATATCACTTTCACTATCTAAACAAGATCATTTCAAAGGCAAAGAATCACAATATACGCAATTGTTTGTCTATTTTGGTTTGCTAGGGAGATATATACGAATTGGATCATGGATGATCACTCGATATCAGGCTTGAGACCAGAGGTTTTTTTTGTTTAATTCATTAATTGTATGCAGCCTTACAGCTATGACAATTCGAGACCGAAGATCGATCGGGGTAGTCATCGTCTATGGGGGTCAGAATCAAGCTCGAGCTCCTAATCCCGGGTTAAATAGTCCATAAGTCGCCGGAAGGAAAGGGGGCAGAGGGAGATAGGTATGGGATTCATGGAGCCGCCTACCTCTGTCCGGTACTCAACTAATGAGGCGTGATGAGTTCCTGCTTTATTTGTTCAAAACTGATTGGCTAATTTAAAGAATTTTCGCTTCATGAGCATTAAGTTTGCTCCACTAGAGTCTTCAGGTACTAAACGGAGCATATTTCCTCCGGATTTATCCCATAGGGAAGAGATAGGGTATCCAGAATAGCGGGGTGATGGGTCCTAGGGGAGGATAACTTTGGTACGTCTGGATGAGCCTCGATAAACAGTGCACAGATCAGGATACTGCATGTCAACTACCGCGAAAGCTAGTAGGTAATTTTGGCATTATATATATATATGTCAAGGGATAGATGTCTCACGTTATTAAACAATGTCTCAGTCTATCATTGATATTGGCCGCTATATATAGTATTAATCCTAAAGTCAATGGATATACTTAATTGAAAATTTGAGTCGCTCTTAACTATTTCAAACCTATTAGATAACCAGCTAGACCTAGATCAATTAAATCAAATTTATAAACGGAAACTCTAGTAATTCTAGTAAAAGAATCCGCTATAAATTTTCACGCTATTATTAATGTGTTTATCGAAGTAACCATTCTGCTCTTGGAAAGGCATCAAAAGATATTAAGAGCTCATATTCTTGAAATTTTTATTTTACATTGTTTCCATCCGACTTACTACCCAGGTTACCAGGCTTATGCATTATAGTATTATTTTTGCCAACAGTCAATGAATTTAAGTAGTGTGCTACGGGATCCGGTTTCTGACTCAGACATATTGTTTTTCGTACCTTAGATCACCTCTTCAGTTGATAGACCATACGGTATTTCACGGACATATATATACTATGTAGTTACCACATAGAAAAGGACAACATAGCTCATGATAAAAGCCAAGTTCTATTGACCGGCTTGTATATAAGACATGACAATGAGAATTAGGCAGCCGTTAGTCTCAAATATCGATGTCAGTTACATGAGAGCTCTCCTCATTGGCCAAATTGAGAAATCAAAAAGTTTGTAACGCTATCTGTTAAACTCGGGTACTTAACTAGTATGTAAATTATATATTAACCGCCGTCTTTCTATCGATCACAGTTTAATCAAGCATTAGAACTTTCAAATATACATTACTCTCTGTCCAATATGCTGGATATTAGACCCTGCTATGCGCCTATGGAGCGGCAAATGTGTCAAAAGTAATTTCACCAATGGTAGTAAATTATTTTACCAGTGCACCGGTGGTGAAAATAATACCATGATTTACCCCTAAATGTCACTTTTTATGGTAAAAGCACAGACATTTCGGCCGAAAGGGGCCAATATATGAGCCTTATTGTCCACAGGTGGGGAGTTTCACCACTGGTGGCAGGCACTTCACCACCGGTGGGAAACCTTCATAAGTGTTAGTAATAATGATAGCGCAGCATAAAGACTGAAATTTGGCTGAAATTTGGCTGAAATTCAGCGCCTATACCATCGGTAGTAAAATAATTCACCACCGTTAGTAAAATTACTTTTAACACATTTACCACACCATAATGCGCTATAAGATCATATATTACTTCATTTATTACGTCTACGTCGCCCGTCAATCCCTATATGCCACAGCTGAGATAGCACCTCTAGGTTTGGTGCATATGCATTGGCTAAACACTCTTCCCCCAAATAATTTGCACTAAAGGTAAAGTCCCACCAGCGTTACTGATACTTGCTCTAAGTGGTTCAATTATTGGTATTGTTAAAGATATCACGTGAAAAATACTAGGAAATCTCACCAATTACGTTGCATGATAAAAACCATATTGCTTCGAGATGTGAAGGATACAATGCATGTTCTATATCAAGAGAAGCAATCCGGATATTCGATAAGAGAGACTAAAATAGGAAAAATGATTATTTGCTGATGAGAGCATATAGATACCTCTATCCATATCGACGAATAGGCTTTAAATTAGCACACTTATTTATGGGATGCGAGGATAGAAACACAAATTGAAGAGAAGATATAAGATATAGACGCCAGTGGTTACTGGGACACGGTTAACGGCTAACGCGGGTGCGGACATAAAAGTTGTTAATGATAAAATATTTACTTGCAAGATATGGTTAACTCACGCAGCTTAATTAAGTCAGGCAATAATAGAGGCCCCAGTCAATTTAAAAGACGCCAATTAATTAAAGGCCCAGCAGTTTTGGGAGAACATTCAACGGTAATCACTAGTATATAACGGATAGAATAATTTGACAAAGCCTAAATTATTCTTTATTAGGGCATACCAATAATAGGCGGTTCCCACCAGTTTTATTTGATGATACAGAGTATATAAATAAGGGTAAGAGTTTGTACTGCTCGACACGAGTGATATTCTATGAACAATGATTCAAAATACGCATGTAAAACTCTCTTAGGAACGACACGCCAAGCCACCGCTCACGTCCCACACACGTCATCCAGAGCTGCTCGCCCAGCCTGCAGCACATCCTAGGTACAAATAATACAGAGCTACCATCTAGTACCCGTAACGCCTCTGATTCACCACTCCAACGGCGGAACTATATATATATATATATATATACATAAAATGGCGGATCTAGACGAAGAAGAGGCAAGCTGTGCGAATCCCGAGCTTCTATCCTTTCTGAAGGAATGGTTGAGAGGTGCCCAGGGGTCCAAAGCTGCTTCAACGTGCGTATCCATCCTGTCTTCCAATTGAAGTGCTAAACCGCCAACAATATACATGTATCTAGATACAACCAGGCCTACCTATCGATGAAAGCGTGCCCAGTAACCTTTCACCATCCCATGCAGGCAATCGACTTGAAAGGAATCGGCACAAGACTGGTCGAAAGACTCACGCAACGCATGGAGCAGTGGTGTATGGAGAACAATCAACCAATGCCTGAAGTGCCTAATAGAAACGGTACGAATACTATAGAGTCCTTAATATAAGCACTGCCCGCTAAAGTACGAGAAATAGCACGTAAACGGCGTGTCGTAAACGCTAATATCGATAATATCAATGTTGCCGATATTGCTGATCCACAGCCACCAGCTCCTAACAAAAGACCGCGCAGGTCCCAGAAAGAATATGTGCCTACTTATCGATCTGGTGCCTATGGGATACTTATTGCGCTCTTGGAAGCCGGTGATGATATGCTGACCAAGCAGCAAGTTATAGAATTGGCCCAGCCTCATGCTGATGCCTCGTATATCGCGCCCCCACATGTAACAAACTTCTTCACGGCTTGGTCATCAATGAAGACCTTGATCGAGAAGGATCTGGTTTATACAAGAGGAACTCCGGCAAGGTTCTGGCTGACAGAGACGGGCGAGGAGGTAGCCCGCGCAATTCAGGCTGGGAGAGAGCCGATTACCTATGTTCCGGGGGGCGGAGGTGGAAACGGTGAGGGATCAGGGTCCGGTCCTCGCTCTCCTCCAAGGGCCCCTGCTGAGGTTGCTTCTGCGGCCAATCCACTCCCAGAGAACCAGCCCCCCCGAAAACTGGGTGGTGGCGGTGGTTTGCATGCTGGCAGAGACGGATATGTGCAGGGCAGTCAACGCATTGCTGCTGAAGTTGAGGGGGATAAGCAAATATTTAGAAGACACCCACGGCCAGGGAAAAGTGCAATTGGGAATAGAGATGCGCCTCATGTGCCTTCTCCTGAGCGACCAGCAGGATACGTCGTCGTAGAACCGCGGCCAACCCTCAAACAACTTGAAGTGGAAAAACGATCCCCAGAGCTTATGGATCTGGAGGATATCACGAACTTCCCACTACCACCACGTCCTCCGGCCCTTGGAGTAATCGATAGGAACCCCAATGTTCAATCCTCCACATATGTGTCGCAGGGCAGCTCCTTGTTCACTCTCCGGGACGTTTGTGAGGCTTCCGTCCTGCACCAACAACCCAAACCCGCACCACAAATCTTCGCTCCCTTTACCCCCGAAGTACTAATAGCAGGGACCTTCACCGTGCACCTCCTCATCGACAATCGTGAGAAACGTGCCTACAACGACCGCGAGTATATCTCCAACAATCTCTCAAATGCCGGCGCCAATCCCATAGTCCGAAACCTCAAAGTTGGTGATGCAATGTGGGTCGCACGCGAGAATGCTGCCCCCCATAGAGAGGTGGTTCTGGACTATATTATTGAGCGGAAGCGCCTTGATGATCTCATCTTCTCCGTTCGGGACGGGCGATACCAAGACCAAAAGTTCCGCCTTAAGAAGAGTGGCGTGAAGAATGTCACTTATATCATCGAGGATCTTACGGTGGGCGCTCTGGATGGACATACGCTGGAGATGCTTGAGACGGCAATTAGCTCGACGCAGGTGGTAGATGGGTTCTTCGTCAAGAGGACTAGTAAGCTAGATGACACAATCCTGTATCTCGTACGCATGACGAAAATGCTGCAGAAACTCTATCAAGTAACTAACCCCACGGAATACTTCATTATATATTATCCACTGATACATCCTATGTAGACCCAAGATCTCTACCTCATCCCCGTCCCTCTCGTCGAGTACAAGACCTACACCGAACTTCTCAACCACCTTTCCAGGACCTTCCCCACAAAGAGGTTTTACATTACTTATGACGTGTTCTCCATGCTGGCCGCTAAATCGGGCTCCTTGACGCTGCGAGACCTATTCCTGAAGTTTCTGATGGTTGTGCGTGGCATCACTATCGAGAAGGCATGTGAGATACAGAGATGCTTTCCGACGCCGGGAGCGTTGGTGGAGGCATATGGAATGTGTGCGAATGATGAGGAGAAGATGGATCTGTTACGGAAGACATGTGCAGAGGCGGTGGGTAGGAGGAAGGTTGGAAGAGCTCTTTCGGAGAAGATGGCAGAGGTCTGGGCGGATGTTGGTGATGGGTATGTCCATCATGGTCCTGAAGAGGAGTATGCGTAGAGTAGAGAAGCCTCTTTGTTCTCCGTTCTTTGCGCCCCGCGCATTGTAGCAATGCTAGCAACGCCTGGCGCATTCTCTCACTGCACAGTAGCGATTAGGCAGTTGATGTGGCAAATGGTACCTCGCGCGGGTCTTTATTCATTTCTATGTACAGTACAATCTCGCTATAAGGATATGAAAATGTGACAATTTTGCATCCAAAAATATCCTTATAGGCCATTTATCCTTATAAGAGGTGCTCACTTTACCCAAAGTAATCCCTATTGGGACACATGATATATCACTATAGGCCGAATATCCTTATAGCGAGCGAGATTGTACTGTATGTATGTATGCCTCCGCCGCCCCCGCCTCGGCGACTGCGTGAGCGACTACCCTACCCGTTAAGACCTGACCCCCTAGGCGCAAGAATAGAGGAGGATGCCCCTGGCGTAGTAGGATGCCCCCTGGCGCAACAGGGGCGCTCCAGGCGCTGATTCTTGGCGTCTCCGCCCTGACGAGGGGGCTGCGCCTGGGGATGGTGGGTGCTCGCCAGGGTCTCCAGGCGCTCCAGGCGCTAAGGCTTGGCGTCTCCGCCCTGGCGCAAGGGTTTCCGCCTGGAGAATTTAGCTTGCTGATGGAGGGAGTCTCCGTTGCCCGTATCCACTTGGTTACCGAGTGATGGCCTGTGACTAGAACTTCATGCTAGTCATTTAAATGGTAGCTGCTGAAATTTCAGCTTATTGTGACTGCGTTTAGACATGTAGTAGCTTAGCCACTACGCTGCGTGGTGAGTATTATGTACCCGGAGGCGGGGAAGATAGCAGATGGATTTGTTAGTTCATGGAGTATCACTCGGCGGATCCGCTTGAAAAATGTATATATGAGAAGGTAGACTTGTGTATTCCCTTGTATGTGTTAGTCGTCTTTATTGCTGAAAAAGCGGATAGACATGGTATATACATGTATTGATTGTGCTTGTTTATCCTGAGTAGAAAAAGAGAGTATAAGCAGGGCCTTCAACACGTTACCTGATCATCTAAACGTGTCTCTACCAAGCCCTGAGAGCGGCCAAAGTTTATAAGTCCGTTCTTGGCACGTCTTCCGCCCTCCAGCTATATAAACCCGCCTTCCCCACACCCTTCTTCTCTCCCCAGCTCTCTTTGCCTTTGTAAGTCCCCCATCCTACCTTTCACTAATCTTGATCTGCCACTAATTTTGAACAGTGGCTTAGATCAAGTGTAGTATCTGTTCTTTTCAGGTATGTCTTTTCCCTTTCCCTCTTGTTTTTTTTTTTTTTTTTTTTTTTTTGAAACAGTTTGCTAACTTGATAATAATAAGTTTAATCACTGAAACGGTCTCCGGACCAATTTATGATTAACCTTATTTTTGGCTCCAGGGGCATTGGCTCTGTGCTTGCACATCCTCTGCCCCACTGTATCACCAGCATTACACTGCTGCTGGTTGATGCGAAGGCTCTGTGGGGTTGGCTCTGTTTTTTTTCTTGGTCCCCTGGCTGATAGCGAGGGGCTATTGAAAAGAAAACTTTTTTGTGGGTTTTTTTTGGCTCTGTTTTCTTGGTCCCCTGGCTGATGGCGAGGGGCTAATGAAATGAAATCTTTTTTGCTGGATTCTTTTTGGCTTGTTTTTCTTGGTCTCCTGGCTCATAGCGGGGGTTAACAAAAAAAAAAAAAAAGAGTTGAAGGACATTGTGGGCATTTTTTTTAATAATCTGTTTATGGGTGAATACCATCTCCAGGTTAGCATCTTGCAATCTGACACAAGAACCTACTAAGCGTTGATTATAGGGTATTAATTAACACAGCGGGCCGTGCCGAGAGTTTTTGTCTAAGTTTTTATGTATGTAACATTTTTATTTAATACAAAAGAATGCGCCTAGATATAGATATCTCAAAGACATCAGTTGCTACAGAATTAGAATTTACTAAGACCACTTTATAAGTACATGTAATTACATGTATCTGTACCCTCCTCTGATTAGGATTTTCCAGGTGATTTATGATGTGCTCCTTCGCCTTGGCTCATCATTAGACTCGACCCTCTATGTACCGGTTCCTAGGTGTTTTGTGATTTCTATCATGGTCATGCCGCTGAGGGGTTATCAGCGCTATCAGCCATCAGTATAGACGGCTGTAGTATCGTAGCTTATCGTAACTACATGTATGGCGTGGCTACGTTTGTAATGAGGTCATGTATAACAGGGTTAGTATCCTATAAGTAGATTATTGCTGGTGCAGCATATATGTAACGAGTGTTGAAGGTAAATACGAAGCGAATCTTGCTGTGAAACAGGTGTGTTTATCTTATGAGATTCTCTGTATTTATGGTTAACCCCCGGTACTTATATCCCTTAAACCTTTATGATATTCCTTGACTTAGGCTCCTGACATGACCTTTAGATTCTAGAGTTAAAACTCGGCAATAGGCGCCTCAAAAAAACTGCAATATGTGAAGTCAAAATGCGGTTTCAAGTAGAAATTTGTATTAGTATGGTGTGAATTCCATCCCGCCTCTTAGATACAACCTATCGAGGGGGTTGTTGCTCCGGGGGACGCATATCAAGAATTGTGCTGACTCATGAGCATTGGTCTGGGGCTCTATACATACGGCTAATCAATTATGTCCTGGGCGGATGAGGTAGAGGACGAAATCTGTATGCATAAACCTGCGAACTTTGTAAGTATTCCAGAGACTAGAGTTGCTCACCTGGGCGTCCTTACAGCAAGTTTTGGGCACTTATGCATGAGAGAGATTTCGTCCTCTGTCTCAGCTACCGGAACATACTTGTAATCGTGGGTTGTTTCTAACTGGTTGACGTACGTATGTACATATTTACATAGTATGTGCTAAAAGCCAGGTAGACTTATCCTGAGCTTGGCATGTATTTAAAGCATACATGTAAGTTTCTGGTCTAGTTGCGTGCACGTACTTCACGTACTAATCTGTGGCACCGCAGTCATTCTCCTTCATTAATTGACAAGACTCGTAACTTCAACTCTCGCCTTCATCAGCTCGGTGGGGTCTGAGGTCACACTTGACTCGATGGGGCGCTTGCTACTGGTCTAGATGTGCTCAGAGGACAACTGGTAGGTATATTATATCTATCGATGAAGGGTATGATTGATTGATTGGCTGATGATTAGAATAAGAAATAAAACGGTATGTTAGTGATCATATCCTCCTCGATTCGATCATGTACTCCTTGTCCCGATCGTATACCCCTACCTACCAATACCAGTTTAGGGGTACGCGTAGATATACTATATAGATATTCTAAACCTTAAGTCTAACAGGCATGCTGCCCGTTAGCATTTTGCGCTTCATACATGTACCCAGGGTATGGACTGGGGACGCTCCTAAGTCAATGTATTGGTGCGGACAACCTTGGCCTAGAGCTCACTTACAACCCGATGTATACTAGCATTAGGTGAAGTGGGGCCCTTGCTGTCTCATACAGGATCTCTAGGACTTGGCCCTTCTACATTCCCGAGCATCCAGTTGCCAATACAGTGCCTACCGATATCTATTCGCCCCGAGATATAATGGTTAGCTATGTATGGAATCTCGTTATCTCTAGCTCCATCTGTCGCCTGTAGGGGGTATCATATACACACCTCCGAATTATGTGTTAAACCATTGGATGCCTAAATACTCTAAGGAGTAGGATGCCGGGAAAGTAAAAATGAGATAAAACGCTCAATCATGTGAAGGTGCACGAAAACGACCTTAGGCCACCATATTCTTACCTCGAAGTACCTACATCTTTCCGAAGAATGGGATGGGGACAAGAAAATGTGTCCGTTATACATTATCGTGGTGGTTTAATAGTAAGTGAAGGCCACACACGAAAGAGAATGTGGGGTAGTCAGGAGCGGTGAAGAATTCATTCGACAGGTTTTACCTTACTAATGATTGTTTCAGACTCGCAGATTGACCTAATTTAAGCTTTCTGGCGTCTTTCCGTTTATAGGCCCTTGGATTGGGTTCTAGGTAGGCCGTTATCCCATAACCCTGGTTTTCGGCAGGCGGTGCGCTCGGTTCGTATAGAGTAGACACGTTGGGTAACTTTTTTATTTGGGGGATTTACATCTTTCAAATCATCATCCTTGTCACAAGGTGCAATTCTACCTTAGGTTGCTTTAGGCTAGAAATTGTACAATAGGTTCGCGAATTCGTCCTATCAAAACCCGAGTTTGGTAGCCATAATTGCGGGGGTTTTTGGAATAAGAGGGTGCTGGCCAATCAATGAATCATTAAAAACTGCGAAAATGGCACAAGATTATCTATTATCAGAGAAAGATTGATGCAAGCAAGACATCATCTGATGTACTCGCGTCAGGAAAAAAGAAATAGAAATAAAACCAACGAGTACCAGGATTATTTGTATGTAGTACCATACAGGTCACCTTTGCCTTAACAATCCGTGCTTCCTGGTTCTATATCCTATATGCGAGTAAACCACCTTGACGGCTCCCCGTTTCCTTCCTACGCACATATTTCTGTCATTTTTTTCTCACGAGGTGCACACTTCCCCAATACATTCTTCGCCTAGAAGTTAACCCAATTGCAGAAACTCGCCCTTTCCCGAGGCACTACCACGCGCCTTAATTTACTAGTGGATTCTCTCTGGTTAAAGCAATCGAGGAACCTTTTGGGGCAAGTACAGCCTCGTATGCATTAGAGGATGTGTGTATCACAATGGGGGGGCCCTTGGAGTAACTATTTATTGGTCACAAGTATTGAAAAGCTCTTTTGGAAAGTACAACCATACCGCGACGTTGAGGGATAGCAGGTTTCAAATATCATGCTGCGACTATCATTACCCTTTACTCTAGCTACATGTAGATTGGTTAGTAAGTAGCCTTAGCCAAATTGGGGCAGGCAGATGCGTGCATTCCTACTACCTTCTCCCCGACCCCGCTCTCTTCAACACACATGCGTCGACACCAATTATCTGGGGGTCGGCCTCATTACAGTCTACAGCCACCATAAGTACATTACATGTAGGTAAGGGAACTAGTTGAACCCTGTCACTTGTTTATCTATTTAATTCCCTAGCTTGGCCTTGGCAGTATGTATATTGAAAGCTTAAAAGGCCCTCCGGTTAGTAATTCCGAGGTGGGAGTGTCGCATCGTTTAATAGTGCAAAGCCTCATCACGTACCTACAGGCAAGGCAAATACATGCATCAAGTATAAATCAAGGTTAAGCTTATATTGTAGACCCTATCTTCTAGTCTCTAGAATTATGTTAATCATTATCAGTAGATTAGTAAGCATATAATATAGAGCTAGCTAGTAGATGAGATCCTGGATTGTAAGTATTGTATTTATGTATATATACGTATGTCTAGAGTCTGGAGTAGGATAATTGGATAGTAAGATCTTACAAGAACAGACCGTGGGGGGAACTATAGTCACGTCCCTCTATAGATCTAACTTGGCCATAGATCCCCAATACTATCTGGTAACTCGTCAGGCCGAATTGCAACGAGGCACCTAAACCATTTCTGGTAATCGTGATATAAACAGCGCAAAGTTGAAACAATGTTACAGCCTGTCACGCATGCCAAAGACTACCACCTGAATATTCTGGGCGTTAAATTCATTAAGCTACCATAAAGGGTTTAGGTGTCTCAGGTTCAAATTCGGCCTGACGAGTTATCAGGTAATATTCAAAATAGAATCAAGTAACAATATGGGGAGGGGGGGGGTCTAAAGACTATCCTACATACTCAATCCTACAGCAGCAAACAGTCATCACAACCACCAGAACGGCACAACACACCCTAACCCTACACCACAGAGGGAGGGGAGATCTAGAGAGGGTATATCCCGCCCCCACTATAGCCCGACCGGCGTACACGGGTGGCGCGAAAGTGCACATATCAGTGACGTTGAGGGGTCAATGATTACTCTGCCGGTATTCCAATAACAACCAGGAGGTCAAGCTTTTGGGCACACCGTAATATATGGGGCCGCCCACACACAACCAAAACTAAAAAGGGCAGTGCATAATTAAGAGTATGGACCGGTACCTGATGATCTTTACCAGCCACCTTTTATATATAGCATTTCTCTACATGCTATACTATGCTATTGTGATTGCGAGTGCAGTGTAGGAAGGAAGGAACGGGAGAATATAGGTCTACATAGCTCCATAGCTACATGTAGAAACGGGAAAAGGGGGGGGGTGATTGCATAAATAAAATATAGATATATATCTAAAAAAAGGGGGGGGGGGGGAAGATATTGTACATACACCCGCTCCTAAAAAGAGACGTACAAAAAAAACCCCTACAACTTCTTCTCCTCTACTGGGACCGAAGGCTGCTTCAAGATCTTGACGGCGTCCTTAGAGTAGACATACGACAGCCCGCTCCAGATCGTCGTCGTCGCCACGGTGTACCTACCGTCCACGGGCTCCCCATCAGCATCCCCCTCCATCTTCATCCCCCCGTACTAGGAGAAAAGGGTAGAACTTACTGCAGAGCCTGCAACGCCGTCTCCAAATCCGCGCCCCCGCCCACGAGGGGGTGTGCCATACATGCGCCCACAAGACCCAGCTGCAGCGCCGTATTCAGCTTACTGATTGTGGTCGGATGGACCTCTGCGCTTGGGAGGGAGAAGTCCCAGTAGCGCGCCATGGTCTTTGGCGGCGGGAGCGAGATCCAGCGGAAGTAGATTGCGGAGATTGCGAGGCCGATGTCACGGCCGAGGATTATAGCTGCAAGCCAGACTGTATGGTGTTTGGGTTAGCTAGTTAGTGGGAGAGAGAGGGAGAGAGGAAGAGAAAGGGCTGGAGGGTGGGAATACCAGGAAGAAGGCCCTGCATAGCTAGCGTGACCGTCAGAATTGTCATCAGCGTCTTGTCCGCCATCGGGTCGATAACGCTGCCGACAACGGTCTGCAGCTTCCACCGCCGCGCGATCCACCCATCAATCAGGTCTGTGAAGCCGGCGGCGGCAAAGAGACCCAGCGCTGCGGCGGGCTGGTCGTGCAGAACCAGGTACCCGATTACCGGCGAAGCGAGGAGGCGCGAGAAGGTGAGGATGTTGGGTAGGTTGTAGATATTCTCATGTGGGGTGAGAGCGGCGGGGAGGATCTTTGACAGTTTCTTCTTCTTCTGCGGCGGTGGGGTGAGGGTGGTTGTGGTGGTGTGAAAAGAGGTAGAGGTGCGGAGAGCACCTTTTCTGGGGGGTGGGTGTTAGTGGTGTACCTGTGCGCGGTTTGACTTGATGGTGGGTAGTGGAGTGAATGGTGGGGGGAGTAGGACCTACATCCTAGAGCTGAGGAGGAGGAGCGAAGGTCTGTTACCACTGCTGCCAATTCCAATTGAGTACTGTCTCAAGCTCAGCGCACCACCCTGCCTTGTGAGTACTCGTGGGCTTGTGATTGTGCTGCTGCTACGCACAAGTGCCCGGGGAGGAATCCTCATCGTCAAGAGCATCTCGACGATAGTAGTGATGGTACTCAGGTAGTGTGGGGGTGAGGGGGAGAGAGAGATGGGGTGGGGGGTGGAGAAGAGATGAAGAGCGGAGTGCAGAAGAGTTGTGGATTAATTGGCTGTTTGAGCCAGATCAGCTATTACTTTACTTACTTAGTCAACAAGCAAAACAACAGAACAGGGAAGAAGAAGATGTGGGATGAGGCTCTTGTGCATGATCAATAAATGGATAAAATAATGAATGTCTGTAGTATGATGTATTATTATTGTATGCATAAGCAAGAATGTAGATCAATGATCATCGATCATCATGCAACGACCGAACGACCGCCCATGACTCTCCTTCTGTCTAAGACCAAGAGGTGAGATTTCTCCCCAACAGACATGATTGATCAGGTCACGATCACTGGCAAGTGTTTTTCCTCTTTCCCTTAATTCTTTTTATTGACTGAGCATGAGCTTCTTCTCCTTCTTCTTTATTCAACTTTCTACTGGTACTCGCACTGACTATATACCAGACTAGACTAGACCAGGCCAGACTATCAGCACAGCACTGCCAATTACATGTAATCTTTGAGGTTTGCCGATAGTACTACTGCTACAATACAGGCATACATCCTACATTCCAGGTTCTCTCTCAGTACTTCCGTACCTCAGTGCGCACAGCATTGGCGCAGCTCTGTGCTATGTTGTGCGCAATCATGCAATCGCTGCAGCAATCTTGGCCGCCGCCGCCGCCGTCGCCGCTCCCTCCCCCCCCCTTCCCCCCACCCCGCGCCGTCGCCGAGCTAGATGTATGTATGTATGTGTGTTTGTATGTTTGTATGCCCCATACAGTACGAAGCTGCTGTCCAAATGAATGATCCGTCGCCGTCGCCGTCCTCGTCGTCGCCAGTCGGTTTTTCATAATACAATAAGAGGCGTGTTTTTTCTTCTTCTTATCGCCCACACAACACCCCACACACACACACACACGCATACACATACCCCTCGCTCCTGCCTTATTAAGGATTTGTGGGAGGAGGAGACGGGGCGGGGGGGTATGTGTGAGTTCTTGGCTCTGTCTGTCACGATGATATATACATATATATATACATACTTATATATATATATACATATGACTTAATTTTAGCACATATACCGGAAGGGGGAAAAAAGTTAGCAGTTATGGTATGTTTTATTCCTCTGGGAACCAATAATCTCCCTCCCCCCCCCCTTTCCCCAGAGCCATAACAGTGCCTACACGTATACCTCCTACTAACAAGAATACCAAACCTAAAGGTCTCAATCAAAAAAAATAGGAATGAAAAAAGAAAGGAAAGAAAAAAAAAATAGAAACAAGATAAAACGTCACAGAAAACCACCCATCGTTTCAAAGTAATTAAAATCATGATACAAACGAAGATATCAAAAGGAGAATCGAGGTTTTTTCTTTAGGGAAGTAAAAGAATCGGAGATAGCCACATTTAAAGAAAAGGAAGATGGAAAAAAAGGATATACGGCAGTTAATTCATGAGAACCCCCCCCCCAAATCCATTCACAGTGGTAACAACAGAACACAGATTTGGACAAAAAAAGAACAACTCTCTCCGCCCCCAACAAACACGAAAATCTTAAATTTCAACATGGAAAGGAGGATAATGCTCACAAGGGTCGAAATTTTCAACAGGGGAGGTAGCGTAGGGGAAAGGAAAGGGTGACATGGCAATTATATAATACAAATAGATTGACGCCGATGATGCCCAACTAAGAAGGAAATAGACAGAAAAGAAAAAAAAATATGGGGAGTTTTAGGCTTTCAGGACCTAGGCTTCCCACTCATATGCCTCAGGATGGTAGTTATCGATGATCCCCCCTGAGTTCCACTGCTCTGGAAGGCGAGGTTCCGGCGCTGCGACTGGGGTAACATGTTGCCGAAAGTTGTTCACTGGGACACCTCCGTCTTCATCCCTCTTCTTGGCAAATTGGTAGTTCTTCAATTCGGTGTTATTCGAAAAATGCTGGACGCTTGGTTCCATATTGGCAGGCCTCCGGTACTGATACGGGGGCTCGCCTGAGAAGGGAACACTCCCATTTGGCATAGATCGCGGCTCGTGTGCGGGAAGCATCGATCGTGACTGTTCCTGTGGGGGTTGATAGGCAGGTTCATGGTATATTGGCCCTGTTTGGGGGTACAATGAGAAAATGTTGCTATCCTGTGGGATGGCAGGTTCCTGCAGCGGTTGGAATGTTGCCGTCTCAGAGAGTTGTTGTTGGAAAGGCATCGTGCATAACTGCATATGCGGATGGGTTGGCATTTGTTGCTGAAGGTGCTGCAATGGGGGAAATGATTGTTGCTGCAGAAATTGCTGGTGATGATGCTGGTGGTGGTGGTGGTGGTGGTGGTGCTGCTGCTGCTGCTGCTGCTGCTGCTGCTGCTGCTGATGTAACAGTTCGTACGGTATGTCAGCGATCTCGTGTCTGTATCCGCTGTGGGAATTTCGTAGTGGCAGTGGTAGCTGACGCTCTGGTGGAGGCTCCAGCGGATGCTGTATATCACCAATATCACTTGAACCGCTATCGTATGCACTGACTTCCATGTCCTGCATTCCGTCCTTATCGTCATCGTACAGTGGCTGCCCGTCCTTATCGTACCTTCCAGAAACATCAATGTGATGTTTATATCTGGGGTTCATGTCGGCCACGGCTCTCACATCAAGATCCCTGAGGTATGGGAAGGCTTCCTCAGGTCGCCTCAGTGTCTTATTTAAGACATCCGATATCTTGAAATAGGCCACGATGTGATACTTATTCTGATCGATGGTGACCGCCAAAGTCTTCTTGCATAAGCCATCCTCCTTGAAGAGGTAGGAGTCATGAAGTGACCCCACCACAGCCTTCCTCTCCTCAGGGCGGAGAGCCTGGAGCAGTGGATCCAGCGTTGGCAAATCCTGGCCCATTTCCTGCGGAGACGCAGAGCCGTCAAGATGGCCATCGCCCTGATCATGACCATGAGAAGACGGTCGACCTGACGGATATGGTTGCATTCGTGAATTTCTAGCATTCGGCCTGATAACCCTTCTTCCACCAGGTTTGAACTTGTCAAACACCTCACGATAGACTAGAAGGTTTGTCATGGCCCTACTAGGGCTCCACCGAATGCTGTCCGTCCATCTCTTTATCCGGGATTCGTTCTCCTCGTAGACAAACACATTTCCAGACTTGATCAGGTCTGCGCGTTCGTTGTCCAGCGGGCGGCGCAGTACGCACTGGAAAATGCGCTTTTCACATGCTTTGACGATCTTGAGGGCGTCCGCCGTTGATTCAATGGTGATTCCTGAGACGGTAGGACACACAGGCTGATTTACGTGTGAGGACATTTTTGATGACGAGACGAGGGGTGGGTGGGTGGGGTGAGTAAATAAAGTCCGACTGAGGAGAAGGGGAGAAAAGGTTGTGAGGGATAGAGGTTGGTGTCAGGTGAGAGAGTGTGAGAGAGGTTGTAGCAGAAGAAGGAAGAGGAGGAGTAATAGCAAGGGAGCTAAGATATCCTTATTTTTTTGACAGTAAGACAGGTGTGTGGTGTGAACACGGCCAAAGACGGCTCAAAATTGATTCACCCCGATGAACCAGCAGAGGTGAAAATCGGAGGAACTGGAGGGGCAGACAGACAGACAGACAGCTGGCTAAGCTAGGTGTGGTGAGACTAAACAAGCAGATCGGAATTGCAACACCTCAACTCAACCCGAAGAAATCTCAAGATAGGTGAGGATGAAATTTATGGAAAACGAGAGAAGGAGAAAGAGAGTGAGTGAGGAGGATAGGGGCGAGGTGATAGAAAGATGAGAAAGTGGGAGACTTAGAGGGAGTGAGGGAGGATGAGGGAGAGGGTGATGTGGGTGAGGGCGAGGGTAAGGCTGGAAAGAGGAAGATTGCAAGCCGTAATAAGAGGGCAACAAGGCAGCTAGACGAACTTGTTGATTGGGCAAGTAAATGGCGGACTCTACGCTGGAAACAAGAAGAGTACTGTGAGAGAAATCCGCTTCCACTCTGCTCGTCTCCCGTCCTTTTCCGCTTCCACTCGTCCTATTCAATTCCTGCGTTCTATCAAAAAAAAGAATCAGTTAATAAATAAACAAAATTGAACCTGTCACTTTTCATCCTCCATCGATCCGCTTCCTCCTCCAGCTCAAGGTGTACAAAACAGCAATCTACACGCAATCCCGTGCTAGCTGTCGTCGTCGTCGACATCTCTACCAATTTGAGACTGAAATTTGAACGGGATGCAGCATACGGGGAAAGTGACTGGATACTGCATACCTAAGTAAGGGTAAATCTCAATGATGTCAATTGGTCCCTGTGAAGGTTCCTAACCTTTGGCTAAAACCACTACCCTAGAAAATTACCTCGCAGCTGTACTTGTTCTGTGCCGAACGTCAGTCAAGTCGTAATTCCACCCCCGGTACCTTATCGAAAAAACAAAGTTTTTAAGCCTTACACTGAAATGGCCCGAGCCCGGGATCAACAAAGCTTATAGCTTAGAGGTTTTTTTGCTGGAGATACCCGTAAGGCTAAACAGACGTTCTTTAAAGGTAAAGATGGGGGTAGAGACTTTGGGTTATTGGTGGTTGGGCGATTTGGCTGTGCCGCTAGCTGGCTGGGTGTAGGAGTACTAGCTGATGTAGTAGCGTGGGAAAACCGAATAAAGGTGACGGACCAAACACCTCCTTCCAGAAGGCAATAATATGCAAGAAAAGAAAAGAAAAAAAAACACAAAGTGTAGATAAAAAAGCAAATAATTAAGATATTGCTGTAGATCTTAGCGAAAACTTTCAAAATTTAAATGATGATAAAACGAAAGAAGAAACAGTTGTTAAACGGGCGTATGAATTTGCTAATGCAAATAATGGGGCAGGTATCACCGGTACTCTTCTTTCACAGGACCGGAGTGCTGCCAAACCTCTTGTCCAAGAAGAGATGGAACGCAAGCCAGAGCAAAGCCCCCAAAACAGGTCAAAGCAAGCTACCGATATCAATGCTGGCCCTCTCAAGAAACAATCTGGAAAACGCCCGGATCAAGACTTTTGGTGTGAACAGCAACTAGTACTTGCTAAGAAGGAAAACCGAGTTCTTGACAATATATACTGGTACATTCTGCATGCAGCTCGCTGGACGTACACTGGGTTACTTATGCGACCATCAAGATTGACGTCTCTAGTTTGAAGCTGACCTGCACGAGGGCTTTCGTGTGCACTAAACGGATAGGGTAGTTGTGTCAGTTTGTGGAATATCGATATCAAATATCGGGGGTGGGGGGGCGTGCTCGGGAGGGGGTGGTAGAAAGGGTAAAAGATACTAGTGAGAGATCCCGAACAGGGGGGGGGTCCGGTAGGTGATCTATTGCATGGGGGACGTGGGGAACTCAGTAGACCGAGTTTCGCGAATGCTAGCCAGGGAGCACACACTTTTTTTTTTTCATTGATAAATAAATCACACGCTGGCCTGACAACTGCTTAGCGCAGATACCCAGCTACATGTAGTTAGCTGGGTACTACATTGCACTCAGAATTCCGATGTGGGCTGTCTGACACCAGGCTGTGAAGTAAGGGCTCCTCCTCCTCCTCCCCCCCCCCCCCCCCAGTACATTATATTATAATCCTTCATTCAAAACGGAAACAGAATTTATCTCCCCCTAAAGAAAAAAACCATTTCTTTCACGACCTGTCCCATCACGATAATGGCTTCACGCAATGGCCCTCGGCTGACCAGAATCAGAATGATTTGTGTGTTGAACTGAGTTGTTGGGTGTGCATGCAGCGTGTGTGGGTGTAAGTTGGTGTGTGTGTGGTGGAGAAGGAGGAAACTGAAAACACTCATCTTGGAAAGTTCTAAGTAGTTTGCGCAACGAAAATACGTCTCGTACGTACATTCGTTTTTTTTTCTGCGACACTACCTAGGCTTTGTAGAGTGCTTGTAGCCGTCTCAATTGGGTAGGGTGTTCGTACTGGATGGCTATAGGGGGGGGGGGGTGACAAGAAACCCACCTCTCACCTAGTCGTCTTACCCAAGTGATCATGATATTGCTCGGGGGGGTTCCAATCGGTGTGAAGAAGAAGGGGAAAAAAAGTACTTTAGTTCTATTCCCGACGAATTGGGACATGGGTGTTTGTGCAACCTTCACATGCTGCTAGACGTTGAGATCTAGCAGAATGCTGGTCGCAGATCATTTTAACGCCACCAACAACGCTCGATGCTTCTCGCTAGAATAAGAATAAGAAATTTAAGAAAAGCAACTTAGAAGATGAGCAGCAGCAGCATACTTAATAGAGCTTGTCAGGTCGCTTCTTTAGACTACAGTCTATATTAACTTAACGCCTGCTGCAGCACATAAAAAATTACAACACACATCATTTACTACTACTACAGCTCTTGACGTTGGTACCTGACATGGAAACTTTGGGTGCGTGACCCTGGATCTCGCTAGCTGCTCGGCCATGCATGGGTTTCTCTCCAGCTCTCACGTCCCTGGTCATCTCAGCCGCCGTTTACTTATTTAGCACAAAATATTAGAAGAACCAGGCACCAGAGCACATCTCGATATATATTAACAGCTACCATATTCGCCGTCGACGTCAGGGACTCATCTCACCCCGGACGAACCATGACTGTACCGGCCAACCAGATCAGCTTTGAGAGTACTCCCACTACCATCACCAAACACCCCGTACAGCCACGCAACAAGAAAAAACAATATTGAAACCGACGAACCACCAGTCGGTGTGGCAAACAATATTTCGCATCCGTAAAAAGCAGGTACAATTCACGCACACACACACACACACCCAACAGTACTAACGACTCACCATCTCTCTCTTTTTCTTTTTTTTTTATCCCCCTCTTCCCCCCCCCCCCCCTTCTTTCGGCTCCTTGTTTGTTTCCGTAGGTGGATGGGTGGATGGGGAAAATATGGTTGCTTGATGTTATCGGGAGACCTAAGACGAATCCGGGAAAGCTCGATCGTTCCCGCAGTTTTGGCCCCAACTGCGGGATGACGAGCCAGACCCGTTTACTGTCTGCTTAAGAGAGACAGCATTTTCTGCATGCCAATGTTATGTCAACCTCCCCCACCATGACCAGCCGTACGTGCGTATATGTAGGTACATGTCGAAAGAGGTGTATAATTCTTCCGTCTTGAAGGGACGTGCAGCTTAATGACTCTCCGAAACCTATAGATACTTCATGTTTTTACACCCATTTTATTTCTTTAGAGTACATATGGACGGCGAGGTTCTTTTTTTTTTCTTTTCTTTTCTTTCCCCTTGCATCCTTCCCGCAGCACAGCGGGTACCTAGTTGACGTCGGCAGGCCGGGTCTTGGTCCTGATGTTCCCGTCGAGTCAATCATCTATCTGATCTGATCATTCCAGCCCCTAGTACTAACTACAAGCATATAACACCCATGCACTATTGCCATATACAATCAAGTGCTCGGTAAAAAACTAATAAATACATACATGTAATACATGTAACAACGCCCCATTGATTTCAAATATCCTAATAATTAAAATAAAAAATAATAGAAATAAAAATAAAAATAAAAATAAGCACTCCTTTCCCTTCCTCCGGACTGGCTAGCTAACTTATGTACTTACCATGTAGGCAAGCTCAAGACAAATCATTTGATACCGTTAGCTAGAGATCGTATGTTATCCTCCCGCGGTGTGATTGGTGGTGATGAGTCGAGCACTTGCAATGTCAAGCTAGCTGGTCCGCACGCCCAACACCACCATCGCCATCACCACCACCATAACTGATCCTCTAGCCCGGGTAGGCGTTTCCAAGCCCCCTCCCCCCCCAGTCGCCATCATCATCCGACGTTCCGAGCTAGAATCTATGCCCCCCCCCCCCCCTTCTCCCAGCACGAATCCGGTATTCGGGCTCCATCGCATCTTATTTCCTAGACGAGCCGGACAAGACAAGACAGAATCCGGGTCCTACGCTGCCTGTGTGTGTGGGTGCGCACGAGGGCGGGTTCTTTTTTTATTTTTGTTTTTTGTTTTCTTTTTTTGTTTTCTTGCTTCGGAAATGTTGGTGCTGTTGTGGTTGCGCGAGATGGGACGTCGTTGGCCTACATGTAGGTACTCCTACAGCTTCCTGAGATGAAGAAGAATGAGTGCTGGAACATGAATGTGCATGTATGACCATATATGCATATATATACGTATACTAGAAGAATCTCTAGAACTGCTGGTTGTTGTAGAATAGGAATAGAAACTCCCCATCTGCTGCTGCTGCTACTACATCTTCACTATGGCAGCCTCGCTGGGTGCCTACGTTCTTGCTCCATGAGCACTCGCTCATCTCGAGGTACTTGCTTCATTCATGTACCTTCTAGTTCCTCCATCTCCAGATGCGGCAGGAACTCCCATCGAACAAACCAATCATCCTCCTACCCCCCCCCCCCCCCAACACATGTAGGACGCGAAGAGAGGGGAGATGGGGGGTTCTATTTTCCTCACATCCCTCTCTTTGTTTTGTGGGGTACAGTTGCTGTACCAAGATAACGACATTTGCAGTTATATACCGCAACCTGCTTTTTGCTCGCTCTGGTTAGCTTTTTGAAACATCACCGGCACCACGACCCACTCACCACCTGCTGGACCGAGCTTTGACAACTTTCTCCCGCTTCCCAGAGTGGGCCCTCCCTATAACAATAAATCCCCTATTGGCTACCTAAGCCGAAGCCCCAATTACGCATCTTAAACAACATCATCCCCGGGTTCTTCATCGGTTGGTCGGTTAGAATCGCCTTTGCTACTAAAGATGTAGCAGATCAAGCAGAGACAAAGAAAGAAAGCAAAAACCCGCACTAGTAGCTAGTAATTAGTACTACTAGTACGTTCAGTCACACCATGGCCAATCAGTCGCTGGTGCGGCTATGCGCACGCAAGTTAAAAGGGGAGAACAGAACCAACCAAAACATGCCAGATGTGTCAGTGCTTGGTCAATTAGTAACCCAGCTCGAGCGTGGATTGGTAGCCCACTGGCGACGTCATGTCATTCGCCAGACCGTCACCGCGCATGGGTCGTTCTAGAGCACTAGCAATATTATTTGGAACATTGCGGTTTTTTCAAATGCAAATGACGGGCTAGCCTGGTGGGTCCATTCCGAGGAATGTGAGCGTTGGGTGTTGGATCTGTCAGATCAGTTGCAACCCCAAGGCAGAGAGGTACTAGGTATACCTAGGCAGGCAGGCAGGCAGCCCCGTCATAGATTGACTCGGTCAACGTGCGATGCAACCAGGCCAGAATACTTACATGCCAAGTACTGGCGGAATGAATGACTACCAGTACGGCACTGTTATCATCAAGTGAGTGAGTCCGCTGGTACGTTGACCCGTTTGTTGACCGGCTGCCTTGGGATCGTTGGCTAATGCCTATGGTATGGCCGGCCGGGCTCGATTAGGGAAGAGCATTCTGCTGGGTATTGACTGTTGGTATGGGTGCGTTAGGGAGATTGGGCCCGAGATAAGGGTAGCAGTAACAGTCCCTTGGGACCCGAAAAGCGGTCAATGTATCAATATACTGGATTATGCGGCTGGTAGATATAGTGCGGTTGGAAACCACAACGCACTGGGAAACGCACTTTTCTTTGTGTTGGGTTTGTTAACTTTTTATCAGTAGGTTTATGAGGCCTCGTTATATCGAGAGATGAAACTGTGATTTTGGGGAACCGAAAGAATCAGTATACTGATGTTATAATTACAATAGAATGGTTACATGGTACGCACCTAAAGAAGAGAAGTCTAGAAGGAGTATACGTTGCGCCCCCAGGTGTACTAGAGAGAGCAGGTATCCATTGCCAGAGCAAGGTCTTATTACTATGGGCTTTTAATTATTAGAGGATGCGATTACCCTTACCTATATATATCTGCAGGCGAAAACCATGTATTGTACAATTAGAATTTATATAATGCGCACTTTGCTAATCAACTACACAGGCTTTTCCGCGGGCCTGTGCACAACAAATCGCAGTCTAAAAGTAGAGGCATTGGGATGAACATTTATAACCGTTTCTTGCATTTTTTGCATATGATAATGGGAAAATATCTCTCTCAACAGTAAGCAGGATTAAACCGCTGCTGCGTTGGCCCTTCCCTTAAGTTGAGAGGTTATGTTTGCTACCTCTGAAGCATTGACAACGGTTTTGAGTGATGTGCTTACCTCTTGGCGTTTGTTACCAGTAGGTATATCGCTGGCCCCAATCATGCCATAGTCAACGGACAGCTTTCGATTTCATCTCTGTTATGGTGCTGAATTATGTAGCTATGCTATCTCCCACCCTCCAGGCAGCCGCATATGAGAAGCTGTATCATAAGATGACCCCATGGGCAGCCAATGGCAGTTCGGGCGGTGAGGTTATCTTGTAGTTATATTACATCTACTACTGACTGCTAGTACTGCAGTAGATACAAGTCTATATAGCTATATCACAGCCGTATTATACGTATATTACCTGCACCCCCAATTGAAAACCCTCCAGCAGGTCCCTTATGGCTCTCTCCCAAATTAGTAACCGGCAATAATAATCCGGCAAAGCAGAACAGATTTTAGAATACACCAACTGGTACCCCCTCCCCCCACCCTGGGGGGGGGGGGGGGTAGATGCATGATTGGTACACTATAGTACACGGTACATGGCCAGCCCCATCCGTTCAGCCAGCCAGCCAGCCAGCCAGCCGGGCAATTGCAAGCTGATCTCCAAACAGTGCAGCGCCGCTTATCAGCGGGCCCTAGCTGCTGCCCCCTCCCGTGGGGTTCATGCAGGGCGCTGTAATTTATGTATACATTACCATCTTGATCAGTATAACGTTACCGGAGACGTGTATCGGTAAATGGGCCCCTCCTCTTCTTCCCTCTCGCCGTGCGCACCGTACCGGTGCTCCCAGGAGGAGGGGGGGGGATGTTTTTACTTGATTTGACTTTCTCCCTTTCTTTTTTGTTGTTTCTTGTTTAGGGAGGGTGCGGCTACCCACACCTGTCAAAAGCGGGAAAGGGGAGAAGAGGGAAGGTATAGTGGATGGTGGAGCGGGATTGGAGGAAGGGAGAGGGGGGGGGGGTGGGAGTCCGGAGAAGAGGTAGCGGGTATGTGGTGTATGATAATTACTATGTATTATAGGGGGGGGGGGGGGTATAGATAAGGGGGATAGGGATGTGGTGGGCCTAAGTCATGGGAGAGATGGCCAATTGAGGGTTGGGATTCCGGGGGGTTCTTGAGGGTGTGTTCGTTGTTGGGAGGTGGGTATTGTTGAGGATGATGGTTCGTGTATCGTGTGTTGAGGGCAGATGCAAGATGTTTTAGAGTCGGGAGTCTAGGTGGCGGCGGTGATAATATATCTACTGGCCTCTAATATAATAGGGATCGATCTCATGTCCTGTCCGCGGGGGGAGGGGAAGGGGGTATAAAACAACCCCATGAGATAAAGGGGGGGGGGGGGGGATCCATCAAAACCAATAATTGAATTCTAGAACCACTTAAAAAATTCAGTCCAAATAGCCTTTTGTGTAAGGAGAGTATAGGGGGGAAAAAAAAAAAAGCCCCCCTTTCGAGAGAGGGTGAGATAAGACCAAGTTTGCGTCATCGGAAGTCACTCGGTCCACATTACGCGATGTTTTGGGCCTGACTAACAAGACATGATCGACAGGTATGATATGGTGCTACATGCATGTACTTCTAATATCCTACAAACATAGGGTACAGTGCCATCTCTGCCTGGGGACCTGACCTGGTTCTGGCCTGTCAAAGCTGCACCGACGATCTCCAGAGATGAGATCTTTGGCCCCCCTCCACACCCACCCACCCACCCCTCCTTGACTGCTGATGCTGTAATCAGAACCTTCTTCATCGTTAATTTGATGATGATTAAATAGTGAGTATCTGTATTTACCCACCTCTACATACATAATGATAATAACGGGCCAAGACACAAAAGTAACAGACGTCAAACCACGTGACACAAAGGGTAATTGTGTACGACTTCACTACCGTAGCAACCATCATGAGGCTTCACGTAAATACGCGTCGTCAACGTCTAATTTAGAATTAAGGAGGGGATCGAGCTCGCCACCATCACCATCGCCAATATCACCATCACCATCAACATCAACATCACCACAACCAGTGCCACTGGTTACTGCTGTCTATAGACAGACAGACAAATTTAACCCCCTCTCACCTAGCTAGCTAATCCATGGCCCCCCGTATCGTCCGTCGGGCACCCTTCTCAGAGAGGTTGTGGGCAGCCCTGAACCCCCTCGATATCCTCCTCAACATCTCCACCTTGGTCTCTTCCTACGATTGGGACGGTCTGCAATCGAGTTTCGGTACCCCCCTAGGTCTCACGCTCAACATTCTCTGCCTCTTTACCCGCTCCAACTCGGACAGCACCTCGTACAGACGCGGCGTCGAGGACGTTATCCGTCGTGGAGCGGGCAGCTCCAGCGGCGGCTGGAGCAACGCAATGGCTTATTCCGTATGTGTTTCCTCACCAGACGACGGTGGCTCCGTCGTGGCCTGCCATCCCCTCCTCAGTCCCTTTGACAATGTATACTCATCGTGGGAACTGCTTCCGCCGCGACAGTGTTATATCATCTCGTGGGCGCTTGCAGCCTTTAGTATTGGCAATACGATGTACTGCGCATTCAAGACGCGGCCATATAGGTTGTTTGAAAGCAACATTGAGGTCAGTATTTCCCCTATTTTCTCTAGCTCTTTCGGGAGATATCTTTGCTAACTGGTCTATGGCCGTCTTAGATCCAACCACAGACCCCCTCTGCCCGTCGTGTCCGCGTCGATTCGTCGCCCACCACCTCCCCCATGAAATTCCTCACCACCCTCCTGGAACCCTTTCTCGAACCCCCCTCCTCCCGACAGCACCCCAGCGCCACGCAGGACGTCTGGGAACTCAGAATCTGGGACCCCAGCCCTCTTTCCCTCCAACTCCTCGGCCTCTTCTCCCCCGCTCACGTCGCCGTCTACTTCCTCTCCTTCCCCATCGCGCAGCACCTATCCTTCAACAGCGCCGCCGGCAGTTACGTATACCAGCCCGCCGCCAACACCTACAGCGTCCTCGCCACCGTGCTCGTCACCCAGATACTCCTCAGCGTGCAGATCCTCCTCCTGCAGAGATTCTTTCTCCAGCAGGAGAAGGACAAAGCCCTCCTCTCACGCCAGCTCATGCACGAGTACGACACAAAGTTCGTCCAGCCCCGCATCACCATCGCCCACCGCGACGTGGCTGTCCAGACAGCGGACCCGCGCACAGGCAGCCTCGGCGAGGTCGACACATACGCACCAATGTTCTCCCGCAAGGGTTTTAGGACCACCGCAAACCCAAACTATGCCCCACTCACCACCACGAGCGCTACACAGCTCCCGCCGCCTAAGCGGGACCAGGACAGCTACGGGTACTCGCCGCTGGCCACCATGCGTCAGCCGCATTTTGGTGGAGGCTCAGCAGTGACGAGAAGGGCGGCGGCGGTGGGGGGGAGCAGTCTGGCGGAGCCGGCGAGGAGGTTGCCGAGGGTGAAGAGGGAGGAGAGTGATAGGGAGGAGGGACAGGAGAATGAGAGGCCAACGAGGTACTGGCAGAGGCAGGCAACGACGGCGGGAGGGACAGGGCCGGAGGCGCATGTCATGGGCTCGAATGTGGGGATGCATGGGCTGGTGAACATGAGCCTGCATAATAGCCGGAGTCTCAGCCCGAGTAAGATGACGAGCCCGTTCAAGAGGGTTTCGTCTGCGAGGGGGAGTAGTATCTCTGGTGTGCCGCCGAGGCGGTAGTGTATGGTAGTATCTGTGTGGCTCGTTGGGCGTTTGGTTTTTTTTTTCTTTTTTTTCTTTTTCTAACTTGGTTTTTTTTTAAAAATTGATATGAGTATATGTAGTTTGGCCGCTATTTTCTTATCTTTACTCTATTTTCCGGCTGCATTTTTCTCTATTCTCCCACACACACACACATACGGCGGCATCGTTTTATCATAGCACCAATCGAAACGGCTTTTATTAAATGAATATGCAGTCAATTGAAGAGGGGGTGGGGGATGGGGTTTAAATACACTCTACCTACACAATACACCTTCTTGCCAACTCCCCCCACCCCCACCATATCCAACGTAGGTTGGTCGATACCTCTATCCAAGCCTACGTTAGAGAGTATCCACCACTCGGGCAAGATTTACATCATGTCATATCACTCGCTCACGTGACCGGCGAGGAGAGGAGGCCCCGCGCACAACAGAACCTGAGAGCGATGAGTGTAGGCCTAAGTAATAGGGAGGGGGGGGATCAATCATGGGCTGGATATACAGACCAGTACATACAGTGGCCTGGTTCATCGGCAAAGCTACAGCTACATGTCCCTGCTCTGACGGTGTGGGCTGTTCTGATGATAGGTCACGTAGGTACATACATATATGTATCATATGGCTGGTTGGCTACATGTAGTTATTCTTACTTCGTAGGTCCCCGCTTGTCCATCAGGCTACGAGAGAGGGGGAGGGAGAGAAAGTTTTCTCATCGTCTTTAGTCTTGTGCCGTAAAGAGAGTCTATGGGGGATACATAGGAGGAGCACTCGTCTAACTACTTACATGTAGACCCACAAATGAGCCAGTAAGGAACCCGCGGGAGGCTACAGCTGGCTCGGGACCACAAAGAAGACGGCCGCAGTAAAAACAGCCCCGTAAGAGACCCACGGGAAAAGGGAAGCACGAGACGGCGAGCGGGAAAGGATGCAGAAAAAACCACCACAGAAAGCCCACAGGAGAAGCCCTACAGGAGGTCCGCAAAAAGAGAAGAAGGAAAGAGAGGAGCCAGCAGAAAAAAAGAGCCCACACAAGCAAGCCCACAGAGAAAAAAACCCAAAAGAAGCCCACGAAAGAAGCCCACAGAAAAAAAAACCAAAAGAAGCCCACGAAAAAAACCCAAAAGCCCACAGAAAAAAAACCCCCAAAAGGAGCCCACAGAGAAAAAAACCCAAAAGCCCACAGAAAAAAAAACCCAAAAGAAGCCCACGAGAGAAAAAACCAAAAGCAGCCCACGAAAAAAACCCAAAAGAATTAAGCCCACAGAGGAAGAGGAGCCAAAAGCCCACAGGAAAAAAAACCCAAAAGAAGCCCACGAGAAAAAAACCCAAAAGAAGCCCACGAAAAGAACCCAAAAGAAGCCCACAGAGGAAGGAAACCCAAAAGGAGCCCACGGAAAAAAAAAACCCAAAAGCCCACAGAAAAAAAAACCCACAAAAAGAGAAATCTTCCCCCATCCCCTCGCTAGAAGCCAGAGGACAGCGGAAAACGAAGAGAAAAGATTTTTCTTCGCATCGACCGGCGGCAGTGTAATGCCGGTGACACATTGGGACAGAGGATGTGCAAGCACAGAGCCAATGCCCCTAGACCCAAAAAGAAGAATAATCAACAAGGTCCGTAGACCGTTTCAGTGATTAGACTTCGGTTGCAAAGTTAGCAAAAGTGTACAAAAATTAAGAGGGAGAAAAAAGAATCAAAGGAGAGGGGGAGAGACTTACCTGAAAAGAACAGATACTACACTTGATCTAAGCCACTGTTGAAAGTTAGCGATGATCAAGTCGAAAGGTGGGGGGTGACTTACAAAGGCAAAGAGAGCTGGGGAGAGAAGAAGGGAGTGGGGGAAACGGGTTTAAATAGCTGGAGGGCGAACGTGCCAAGGATGTATTTTGGCTGCACTTAGCTAGGGATACGTGGGAATTTGGCCGCTGCGTAATCGCGTGGAAAAATTCTTACGGCTCCCGATCATGATTGATCGATTGGCGTCGCCGCCAACATTTATAATCACCAGTATCCCGGATATCCATCCACTAGCACCAATTCCCAATCCTCAACTGGGCTCTTCTCTACGCCCCAAACCCTCTTATCGCCTAAAATGCCCTCTTGAGAACCGATACGAGTGCTTTTTAGCTCACCGAGTGACAACTCATGAGCCACAACTCATGAGCCAAGACCGAATCTCAACTCTCTCCCGTGGCTAACATACTGCGCATCAACCACAGCCCTTTGCACCGATGCACGCGCATCGAACATCCGTACGACAGTTATTTGGCGGCCCAGAAAGCCCGGGGAGGGGGGTTCACGGCTAGTAGTGGGGCAAATTTTCAGGCGTTTGTATATGTATTATCAGATCGATGTACTGGAGCCTCTAGGCGAACTGCTGGACGCATTCATCCAATTCGTGTGGTAGGGCCCATTAACTATTTAGTTTTACCTACATAGTACTACTAGTATTTCTACGTCAAAGGTGCGAGAACAAGAAGAGATAAGTCAAGCCCATAACTCACGGCATTACTGCAGGGATGGTAATGGAGGGAAAATCCAGGGCCAAAAGAAACGAAACCTTTTCTTCCGTAAGGTAACTCAATTCTACTCTCATCCCCGGGATTAGGCCTAAGGCCTCTTGACCCTGGGTATTATTGAGGGGGCATGAGCGACCAAGTTATCTCAGTATTGATTTCATCGTCTATATGGATGATTTGGATTATTCCTTGATGACTTGATCTAATCAAGTCCAGGTGAAAAAGGTATTTTCAAAGCCTTCTGGGCCTTCTGCGATTTGAGACAGCAAAACGAGATCCAAAGCATGATACGTGCTAGGGGTTATTCTCTAGTCCAGCACGGTTGTCCAAATTTCAACCCGCAAACCCAAGGATGCTACCAAACCTAAATTTGTACCCATCAGTAATAACTCTCACCTTGCCCTTTATCCCCTCTATAACACTTATAGAAATTCGCTATGGCCCTTGGAGTAAGACTAGTTATTATGAAAGAGAAACCTTTCAATTGACACGATAGCTCCCCTCTCCAGACCCTCAGCAGCAATAATACGGATCACCCCGAAGTGGAGAAACTAGCCCGAGTGCGCGGGAAATTGGAGAGGTTAGACTCGAACAACATGGCAGATGATCAACTCTCGAAAACACTCATACAGCTGTAGCAATCCCAGGGCTATATATAGGGGCCCAGTGATATGCTCCCCCAACTATCCCGGTGCCATATTCACGACACATATCCCAACATAACGTAAGGGTGCTAGGCACTAGGTCATGGCTTACACACACGGTTGTCAGGACTCTGAGTTTTATTCGTTAGTGTTGAAAGCATGGCGGTATATCTAGCAGATATTGATATGTTACTGACTGGGAGTTCTTCTAGAGTCTGGACTATAACACTTACGCCTGTTTGAAATTGAGTAGTAGTTACATGTAGGTAGGAACGCCTCCCGGACCCCTCTGCCACCCAAACTCGCATTGAAAAGAACTAGCCCGTGAAGAAATATTAGCGCGATATATCCACTCAGCGAGTACGCTAGGGCGTCTGAGAATGGTATTTCTCCTGCCTTGCCCCCAGATACTCTATCCAGAACGGTAGCACCCTTTAGACCGAGTGCACCTGGCCGAGCATGTACTTACCTGTGCCGAGCATCTTATCTCTATAAGGATCTAGTTCAAATGATGGTAGATTAGCGCATCATTGTAGGGCAAAAATTGACCGCGGGTCCCGCACTGGCGCTAGTAATTTATGTATGTATGTATATATATGTGTAATCAAAATGCTCTCATTGATTACACTATGTACTTACATGTATGTTTGGAAATAAGAAGCTCTTAGCTCTGGCGGGTTTGACTGGTTTTAATTCCACCATAAAACACCACACATTGTTTCCTGGTCAGCACCTGATGAAACTACATGTAGGTCCACCAAGGGATCATCATAAATCAGAATTAAAAAAAAAAAAATTTGCCACAGTTGGGATTTGAACCCAAGATCTCCCTCACAGCTCTCTCTTCTACGTGCTGAGTTTCTGGGTATGTTAACCACTACACTACCGCGGCTTGTTTACAGCAGCAGAGTAGGGAATTTTAGCCCTAAAGTATGTACTGTAGTTATACTTTCTGCCAAGACCCCACTATAAAGGTGGATCTTATCAGATAACTATTGATCTTTCATTCCGTTTGAGGATAGTGATGATCATCATCGACTCCCTCAGTCAAACTTCCCAATCTACTTACCTACAGACCTTCGTGAAGTTCACTGACCACTCATTTTTTTCCTAAATAGAAAGAAGGGGGGGATAAAAAAGAAAAATCTGAAACCTAAAACCTAAAACCATAAAAGAAAAACAAAGGGATAAAGAAATTTAAATACACACAAAAAAAAAGAGGCAAAAACACCATATATCATCAATTAGGCGGATCAAACTCCCCGCACATCCAACACCCCGCCCTATCGCAGTGGGGCATGTATTCCCTTACTACTGGCATCAATAACCCCTGCACATCGGGCGTCATCACCCCTGCCGGCATAGTGGGATCTTGTATCTCCGGTAGCAAAGGCAATATAATTCTTAGCAATCTTACCTGCTGATCCCTCATCGTCTTGATCAAAATGTTCATCTTCCTCGAGAGCACACACACCCTATCCATCTTCTTCTCATGTTCCGAATGCAGATGCAACAGCATCCTCGGCATCAGTGTCCGCGCCGCCCCTCCCGCTTCCCGCCGTCTAAAGAATTGTCCCGGGATTTCCGGTGTCAGGTTGTCGATGGTAATCCCAATCGGGCGCAGGAGTGCGTCGTGGATATCTTTACGTTCATGCCACAAAACGACCTCGACTTGCTCGTGGAACGCATTGTAGTACCCGACCGGATCGGTGGGGATGATATAGGGGCAGACGGGGCGAAAGGGGACGCTGGGGACGCCTTCTGCGGGAGGAGGGTGGTAGTAATCGTCGACTGCCAATAGTCCCAGGAGAGCATTTAGGGGGGCGGGGGGAACAGGAGGGACGGGGGGGACAGGGGGGACAGGGGGAACAGGAGGGACAGCTGCCATTGTCTTCTTCTTTTCTTTTCTCTTTCCTTTTTATTGCGGGAGTATGAAGTAGGGGAATTTCGAAGCTTGATGATTCAATTACTCTATTCCCCCCATCACAGACAAACAGGCCAATATATGAGTCCTCTAGAACAAAGAGCCACCAAACAAAGAAGAAGGGAGAGGGAAAAAAAACATCATTGTAAAAAGCTACAAGACAGCCACAACCAACCGCATTCTAACACAACCCCTTCCCCTCCCCCTCCCCCTCCTCCTGCTCTTTCAGGCACCTCGCCAGCCACTCCGCCTCCTCCTTCATAACAGCCTCACTCCGTGGCTTTCTCTCACCGTCATTGACAGTGGGAAACCTAGGCCTGCATCTACCGCCACCACCTCTCCCAACCTGCGCATCGCCTATTACCGACTTCGTGCCCTCAAGTGTGCTCGGGTGCCGTGACTCAAGATAGTTGCGCAGCAGGTCGCCGTCGTCCGACTCTAGCATTTTGTAGATCTGGTCCTCCTCTAGGTCCTGAAACTGCCGCGGTATGATGTGCGTGTGCACATGTGGCACGCTATCTCAATCAGCCACATCCTCATTATACAATCAGCTCTGGGTCAGGGGGGGGTGTCAATGATCGTTCCCGCGGGTCAATGATTGCCCGCGCCACAATCGGCTCGGCTAAGCGCCGCATCCCCAGACCCTAACCCTGTCCTGCACCCAAGAGAGAAACTCACGACTGCCCAGCAGCGGTGCCGTCTTGCATTGCGATGTTGAGTGCATCGGCCTTGTAGAGGCGCTCGACAGCCTTTCCTATCTTCTGCACGGTGAGGAAGAGATCGGTTACCTGTGCGCAGCATCAGCACCACCGTACGTACACCTTGCTAGTAGCTCCCGAGGGGGGGGGAGGTGTAGGAAGGATACCTCCTCGGTACTGAGGTCCTTTAAGCGCGGCACTACGCGGTTCGGGCAGACAAGCACGTGCCCGGGGAGTAGCGGCTTGAGGTTTACGACTGCGAAGGAGTACGCAGTGCGGTAGAAGACCTGTGTGGTATGTATGTTAGCTATAGGTGTTCCATGGAGGTAGTGGAGGAAGGGGGGGAAGAGAGGCGGAGGAGACCTGTGAGGTCACAAGAAATGCGCCGAAGTAGACTGGTTTTGCGGCGGCCATTGTTGATGTCTATAGGAGATGGGTATATAATATAGGTAGAAGTAGGTAGAGGTGGTGGTGGGGGTTAACTTGTATACTACAATTCGTAGGTGGGGTTTGGTGCTGCCAAGACTTGAGGGTGCTTGTTTGTACTAATTGTGATGTTAATGATGATGATGGTGATGATGATGATGATGATGATGATGATGATGCTAACGACCAATTGATGTTTTAGTGGGTAGTAGAAGATTTGGAAGTGGTTGCCTGGGTTGTATGTACTTGATTACTGAACATCTGAAGGCATCAATATCATCATTGTTACATACATATGGACTGGTAGCGTTTGGGCTCCCCAGATTATTGCATCACATATACCATCCAAGTACAACTCTATATACTTATATAGTATAAGAATACGCCCCCTCCAATATATATATACATGTTTATATACAAAGTGCCATCCCCCAGAACGAGTACATACTTCCCATTCCCAAGTCCTAGGTACATGTAGATACATATCTACATTTATTACCAACGCCCCCCTCTCCACATGTACATACCAATAGCCACCACATCCGTCTGTCACCAAGTACTTAAAAATCGAAACGCCGGGTCTTTTACCAACCTCACCCACCCACCCCCTTTCCCCACCCCAGTCCCCCAGTCCCCCAGTCACTGCCGTATGTGATCCGTTGATCTTCTGGTATGTACTCTACTCATTTTTAAAAGGGACAAAAAAAACCTACTATGCTACATAAATAAACACTACATAAACCTCAGCCATACGATATGGCTCGCTGTCTTTCTCGCACCGCTCCGTCCCGCATAGACAATGCACGTTAAATCCAAGCCGTCTCCGCTCTGCCCGCATATATAGTTGTTTCAAAGGGGCCCAGTGACCGAAAGCCCATAAAATCCACGTCAACAAAAGTCCACAGAAAAGAATTGCGGGGAAATAAACGAAAAAAGAAAAAAGAAAGAAAAACAGCAAATAGCAAAAAATAAAAACCGAGAAAACCCTCTTCCCAAATTACCCCCATTTTTTTTCCTCTTCTCTTTAGAGAAAAAGAGAGAAAAAAAGAAACCCACGCACACATATAAGCCTACAGTCATGAAAAAAGAGAAACTATTCCAACTCCAGGACAATGCCATCAGAAGGCTTTCCCGCACGAATGCCGTCAACTTTGACGGTGACGGCGCCGGCCTGGACGAGTGCGGTGCGGAGGTCGTCGATTAGGTCGTCAACGCTGTTTGGGTTATTAGTATTAGGTTAATTGGGGGTATGTGGGAGGGGCGTAATTGGGAATTGGGGGTAAAGAAGGGAGGAATCAGATATAGACTTACTCTTCGATACCAACACAGAGGCGGATGATATCCTCAGGCATGTTGCGTTCTGCCCTCGTCTTCGCATCGATACTAGCATGGGACATACGGCTGCCACCCTCATTAGCAAAATCACCCACCACCACCACCGCCGCCGGCCAAACTAACAAAAGCATACATCTCCAGAAAGAAAAAAAGGAGGGTTACTCACCATGGCATACTAATTAAACTATTAACACACCCAAAGCTCACGCTAATCGCCCACAATCTTGTCGCCTCCACGACCCTCTCACTCACGCTAACATCCCCCGTTTCAAAGCTAAGCACGGCTCCGGCGCCCCTCGCCATACTCCAGTGGAGATCATACTGCGGATGACTCTTCAGCCCTGGATACCGCACCTTGAACCCCAGGTTCTCCAAGAACGCCGCGATCGCCATCGCATTCGCCTGCTGGCGCTCCATACGCACGCCCAACGTTTTTACGCCGCGCAGAAGCAGCCAGGAGTCGAACGGCGAGAGCCCGCAGCCCGACGCATTGATCGTGAAGTACAGACGCTCCCCAAGACTCAGGTCGTTGACGGCAATGACGCCGGCCATGAGGTCGTGGTGGCCAGAAAGATACTTTGTCCCGGATTCATAGACGATATCCGCGCCGAGCTCCAGAGGGTTGAGAAGCCACGGGCTCATCATCGTATTATCGACACACACCACCGCCTTTGGTGCCACTCCATGAGCCGCCGCCGCCACGGCCGAAATATCCACAACTTTAATGAGCGGATTGGTTGGGGACTCCAGTAGGACCATAGCGGTCTTCTCGCTGAGCACCGTCTTCACCGCCTCCACGTCCGTCGTATCAACATGGTGCACGACGATACCCCCATGATTTGACAGATATGTAAGAAGCCTATTTGTACCACCGTAGAGGTCGTCGCCAGTGACGACCTCATCGCCAGGACGGAGGAGGCGAGTAATGACGTCGAGGGCACCCATGCCAGAAGAGACGACGAGGGCGCGGGCAGCGGCCATTATCTTTGCGAGGTGGCGCTCGAGGTGTGAGCGTGTGGGATTGCCGGAACGCGTGTAGTCGTACTCGAGGCCACCGGAGTTTGAGGTCTGCTTGAAGGTTGCAGTCTGGTAGATTGGCATTGATGAGGAGTTATACTGGTCCGAGTGCTCGGTGTAGACGAGTTCAGTTGCGAGGGCATATTTGCGGCCGTTTGTGGGTGTTGAGGGGGCGGGGGTGGGGGGGAGGTCATGGCCGGAGAGGTCAAGCTTTTGGAGGGAGGCACCAAGGGTGGCGGGCTTATTTGGTTGCGACATTATGTTGGGGGGGTGGGGGGTGGGGGGTGGAAGTGCAGTCTGTTGAAGAAGTGTGAGTATAATGTGATAATGGAGGTGAATATAGATGCGATGCGAGTATAGATAGATATGAGTATAGATGAGTGAATGCAAATGTGAATGGGAGATGGGAATGGGAATGGGAATGGGAATAGATGATAGAACAAGCTTGAATATCACATACAGAACAGAATGAGTAGAAGTGTAAGAGCAGTCAGTATTGAGCGGGCAGGCGGGCAGAGATGATATGTAATTAGTCATACTCACAGGTTACCAAATCTCAGGAGCAAATGATGTGATGCGATGTGGTTAAATTCGAGGGGCCAAATCAGATCAGATCAGATCAAGTCAGGTCAAGTCAGATCCAGACCAGACCAGGGAGTCCAGTCAGTTCAGATTTTGTTTTTTGGTTTTTGTTTGTTGGAATGGTGTTGCTGGGATGGGCGTATGTGTGTGGTGTGGTGTGGTGTGGCGGGGTCGGTTGATGAGGTTGACCGTTTTTCCCTTTTTTTTTTTTTTTTTTTTTTTTTTTGCGGGGAAGGTTCTTCTTTTCCCCCTTTCACTTTCTTCCACTTCCACTTCCTCTCCCTCTCCCTCTTCCTCTTCCTCTTCTCCATCTTTCTGCGCTGAGCACGCAATTGCTAAACCCTGGACATGGCTAGTACAACTACGGTAGGAGATCTGCGCGCCGTTGACTTTACATAGAGTATGTACCTACTTCGAGAATAAGAGTCTAAGTGAGGCACGAAACCACCAACCGCCAACTGCAGCCCCACGTCACCGACGATAGCTACAGCTCTCTGCCCTGCTAAGCTGCTTATTGCATACACAGAAAAACCCCGTCATAGCTAACTTTTTATATGGCATGCAATACCTATAGCTACAGCTCAATAAGCTACCCCAGCCACACCCACCACACCGCAACCAGAAAAGAAAGTAGGAATAAGCACCGGCCTAGCTAATCCAGATCTCCGAGGCCGCCTTGTCCTGTGTAACAACGATGAGGAAGGAGTTCGTGGGTTTGCCCCCGGGGGGGGAGTAAAGAGGTATTATCAGCGTCCGATAGCCCTAGTCAATTAGGTAAAGACACCCGACCTTCTCAAAACGTACCCCAAGCCCAACTTCCCACTCTATGCAAAAAAAAAAAAAAAAAATCCAACCCGATACCTCTACCAACGATATGGGGCACAAAAAATTGGACCATGTATATATATATATATGCACATTCTTTAAAGGTGCCCATGGAAATTCCCACCCCCCCGTTTATGTGAATGCACGAACGCACTCCGGAGGCGTCGACTATATATTGGCGCATTGATGCTGGCAGGGGTGAAATTTGGCGATAGTACGACCTCGAGAGAACTAGTGAGAGTAGAATAAAAGCCTATACCCGTCCGTACAGTTCACATTACCTATCTCCAGGTATCTGCCCGTCTAATTCATACCCTGATTGCGTTCCCCCACGTCCCCGCCCAGACAACCACCCCCCAGGGCCTGTGCTATCAGTGTCTTGAGAAGTCCGAATAACGGCCGACCTCTAAAAGATTAGAGTGAGATCAGTAGCCGACATGATTAACCCGTAGACTGGAGTATCCATGGCCAATATAACCGTAGATCGTATATCAGGATAAGGTGGCGGGCGGTATATATATATACGCACATGTATATATGGCCATGGTAGGGTTAGTGTGGTTTGGGGGGGGGGGGGGGTTGTGTGTGTGTATGTGTGTGCTACTAGAAGGTACCGATATAGGAGAGATTATTATCACCATGGAATGGGGTTTGGGGTTGTCCCCGGATGAACTGTTTAAAAGTGGCGAGACCTTCAAGTTAAATCAACAAAAGGGGGAGGAGTCCCAGTTTGTGAATCTTGACAGTTATAAACACAGAAACACAGGCTGGGGTTCATTGATATATCAGCGCCTGTTCGAGTTCAGAAATGTCAAACATAAGTTAGCGTTGTTGCAAGTGGGTTAGTGAAGCCAAACGAGTGATAATCCATGATTTAACAGTAACTCAACTTCCTGCAAGGTGAAAACAATTTGTAGGAACAGGACCTTTTAGGAACACTAAAATAGTAAAAATAGATGGACTATTAAACTCTGGTGATATCATCTATGCTCTTTGGCAGTTATCGGCCGGAACCCGTAGAGTGATATCTCATGACCCATGCACAAACTCTTTATTTACGGTGTATCCCGTACTCCAGTCCATCTAAAGCGCCAACCTGAAAGACACTACATAAAATCGACGGCACGTACACACACAGTACACATAGTACACACAGTACACATAGTATATACAAATGTTCGTTCGCCTAGTCTCTAGGTGAATCTTCTGGGCTCGGAGGGAGGTTTGTTCTTGACCGCCGCCTCAATCCTCTCCATGACCTCTGGCGTGAGCTTACAGACGTGCTTGAGCGCCTCGACGTTCTCCGTGATCTGCTCCGGCTTACTCGCGCCAATGATCGCGCTCGAGAGTCTGGGGTTCTTGATGACCCATGCGAGAGCAAGCTGTCCTTGAGTGATTCCAAGTTCATCGGCAATTGGCTAGGTGGGCAGGTTGTCAGTAACGCCGTTATGAAGTAAGAGGTGGGAGGATGGGGTCGGATGGAGCAGAGGTTATATGGAAGGATAGATGGATGGGATGGACGGAACATACCTTCAGGTCCCGTGTGGCCTGGATGTTCCTCTTCATCTCCTCATCGCTATCGAACTTTGCGCGAACAGAGGTGGTGAAAGGGTCGGTGGCAGTAGCAAGACGAGAGCCATCAGGGATCTTGAACTCGTTGTACTTTCCGGTGAGAACGCCGTACTTTAGGGGTGAGAAGCATGTAATTCCCAGTCCGTGCTTTTCGTACAGAGGCGCAAACTGATTCTCGACCTTGTCGCGGACGAGGAGGTTGTACTGGGGTTGTTCGACCTATGGGAAATCGCACGTGTTAATTGGTTTGGTGCATGTTTCACGGTAGGTGACGTAGCTAGCTTCCTGACAGGGCGGAAACCTACCACTGGCCCAATCAGGTTGAGCTTATCCGCAACCCTCCACGCATCCGCGATCTCCTCTGCCGTCCACTCGCTTGTTCCCCAGTAGAACGCCCAGCCCCGTTCGATAACATGGTTGAAGCCTCTAACGACCTCCTCCATAGGGGTGTCCCGGTCAGGACGGTGGGCATACACAACATCGACATACTCGAGCTGCAATCGCTCCAATGAAGCCTTCAATCCCTCAACAACGTGCTTCCGTGATAGACCGACGGAATTCTGTGCTTTCTCAGGGCTTGAGGCGTTGTGGCTACCCCAATTGATCTTCGTGGAGATGACGAGTTCGCAGCGGGGCCATTTAAACTTCTTGATCACTTCGCCCATGATACGCTCGGAATCACCGCGGGCGTAGGCCTCGGCGGTGTCGAAGAAGTTGATGCCGGCATCGTAGGCGGTCTTCAGGCAGTTCTCAGTGAGCTCTATTAGATCTCATGTTAGCAACTGGAGTTGTATCGGGTAGATAGTATGTAGATATGGGAGCTGGGAACAAACCATTGCCGACATGCCCACCGTAGGTGACCCAGCCCCCCAAACCGATGACAGAGACCTTAAGGCCGGTACGTCCGAGAAATCTGTATTCCATTTTTTTTTTTCCTTTCCCTTTCCTTTCCTTTCCTTCTTTCTTTCTTTCTTCCCTTCTTTTCTTTTTTTCTTTTCTTTCTTTGTGATATTCCGAGTGCGTTTGTGAGATGCGAGGATGAACACAATGGTATGTTCTGGGGGGACAGGAAATATGGCGCTTTATATAAACATCTCGGATATAGCGAGGGTCAATTACATATATCCAGAGGAGGCCCAAACCATTCCCCCGCAGGCCGATTGCAAGAAGACATGCGCCTATGACGTGCCCCACCAACCCCTCCTCATCCCATCTCACTCTTGCAGTAGAAAAAAGCAGGTAGCACATGTAAAGTACCCATAGCAATGTATACTATCTACCTATTAAAAACGTTGATAGTCGTAACTTCACAGCCAATTGTAATCCTCGAAATCACTCAGTTGGGTTGGGGTTGGTCATGAACCCCGGAAGAATCCTATGGCTTTATGTAGCACGCACATGCTATGTACATGTATGTACATACATGTACTCGCTATCCACCATAAGAACCTGACCGAAAAGCAAGTGACAAAGACAGGGATAATTTTGTATGGAGAATCGTCTTGGCCATACAAATATTGGCACCTGCATTTTCGGGTTCTTATGGTGCTCTACATACATACAAATATATGTATGTATCTGAATTGTATGAGGGGCTTTAATTGAGGAGGGTATGTATAAATGGCTGGTAAAACTGGGCTTCTTTTATCTATTTTATTTCTTGGAAAGCCGCAAGGAGAGGAGGTGTGGGCCCGCATTGTATGCACTCCAAATGCTGAACAAGCTTCAATGCTCGGCCCGGTACCAAGGGCAGGCGCGGATGGGATGTAGGTCTAAGATTTTTTAATACTGCCGGAGTCGGGCCTACTGGGTTTTGCAGTTTCGCTAACATCTTCGAAGGTCACCGTAAGCGAATGAATAGGGAAATTATTGGCTCAGGTGAATTGGTGCATGCAGTAAAGCACTTTTGCGGATGGCTGCATTTCATTCGGGGATGGTTTGTGGGACTGCTTGATTATTGTACCTGCAAATGCCCGAATTTTGAGTAACGATAGACGTTCCTCCGTCATATATCAGGAGGGGAGAATTCTATTACTAACTGTCGTGGAATTAGTACTAATTCCGATGGATATAAGCCTACTGTTTTTAATATATTTGGTAGAGAGCCGGTTAAAATCCGTTCCCATCGAGGAGCCTCTTGGTACTAGAACGGATGAAGGGTGAGGGGTAGTTGTGATGGGGAAGCCTTTGCATGTGCTGGCGAAATGAGAGTACCGAGAGTTTAATGTTGTTGTAGCTGTTGTTGTTGTTATCGCACTAGTAAGTTATAATTTAAATGTATCCATCTAACAATCACTAGAGTAGAGTACATAACACGACACGGCGTCGCTCCGTAGGATCTGAGGTCAACAAGGTACTCATGGGCGTCATTAGCTGCATGCATGCTCAGTTTGCTAGCATTACCGAGCTGGGGTGCGCTCAGGGAGGGCGCCCAAGATGACGTGCTGCACGCGGCCCCTCACTTATTTCAAAACCCTGCCTTGTGCCCCTCCTTTCACCTGTTCTGCCAGTTCTGTGTGTTTCACCACACGACTTCACAAGCGCTTACTCAAAATCTAGCTTTGCAAGAATATCCATCAAGATGAAGGCCTATGAATATGATAATACTGTGGTTAGTCAATCCTACTTTCCTCATGCACATTGAAACGTTCTAACATATAGTATCTAAACATCTAGGCGGATCAGCGAGAGGATCATGATTCAGGCGTGGTTGTCTCGACGGCTGAGTTGGAGGAAATTGGCGTCATCTATCATCACTTTGATTCAGTCGACGACGTGAACTCTTTGGCGACTGAGAGAAGTTACAAGAACCGCGATGAGATTGTCGTTTCGCCGGCTGCGATGGGTGATATGTACGAGGCAAAAATGAAGGTCTTTTTCAACGAGCATCTGCATGAGGATGAGGAGATTCGTTACGTCCTGGGTGGCAGCGGTTTCTTCGATGTTAGGTCGAAAGATGACCGCTGGGTCCGTATCAGAGTTGGGGAGGGAGACTTAATTATCTTGCCAGCGGGTATTTACCATAGGTTCACCACCGACAACCAGAATGTGCGTTTGGTATTTCGCTAGTCCATGTAGGAAATTGGGAGCGCTAACTTTTGAGGCAGTATATCAAAGCAATGCGTTTATTTAAGGATGAGGTATGCCGTCCCTGGGATTGTGGTTTTTTTCTTTTTTCTTTCCCTTTCCTCGTGCGATTGTGCTGACAAGAGCAATAGCCCAAGTGGATTGCCTTGAATCGCGATGCCGAGCTGGACAAGAACAGCTTCAGAAAATCATACGTCCAGTCTCTGGTTGAGGCTACAAAATAGCTGCGAGCCGCACAGAATAGATATAGTGATTGGGTTGTACGATACCGATATCAATAATTCTAGAAAAATCCTTGGCTGTTTTGATACAACTGCGAGTGTAATCGAAATCGAAAAGAGTCCTTTCCCCTCGCTAAGGTGACGCTAGTTTCAGGTAGATAAGACCCTTGCTCAATGCTCAGACGCGGCCATAAGCACATGATGCATGTTAGATGTTGACTCCCTCTTACTTTGCTGCTGTTGCCGCTAGGTACCTTACTTAGCTATTATTAATATCCGATCTGAGCTTCAAGGTCTCTTCTTCGCGGGTGTATTGGCGCTTGAATGGGGGGGAGATATTGATTTGATTGTTGAGACTTAAAGGGGAGATCCAGCTTACTTAGATGGAAGGGGCCCTCAAGGAGTATTTGTTTGTTCCAGTGACCTTAGCGAAACCACGACCAGACATGTAAGTGGGAATGGGAGGTGAAAAGAAAAAAAAAAAGAGAGCAATCACACCCTCACGACGACTGATTGGCTTGATTGGCCCCATCCAACCCACAATCAACACTGCCCTTTTCGTAGCGCACAGAAACTGTGGGACCACTGACTTAACTCAAAGGTGCATCCTTGCTTTGTCTCTTTTCGTCCTTGGGCCGCAAGCTCATCTGCTGGAGGAGACTCGAAGCAAGGAAGCACCCCCCGCCTTACAACCTTGTTCCTTTTTTATTTTTCTGTCCGTCTCTTTATTTTTGGCCCCCCCCCACACACACTCACACCTACCATGTACTTACCCACCTACCCGTCTCGTTGCTAAAGGAATCCATCCATCCGGAGATAAGAAACTTGTGTGGACACAGAAGCTGCGCAGACTGGTCATCTCGGATCGTGGCCACCTTCTCATGTTCCCACCCCCCGGATACTGTTTTTCCCTCTCACCCATCGCTCCCTTTCGTTGACAGTCAGTTGTCAGTCGCCCTTCCCCTTTCACCGACATAATCTACCTCATTCCCGCCCGGCTTTGGTGTCTCCAAAGGTTCTTGTTAATGCTCCTCGTCTCTCCCTCTCTATTTCCTCAAGTCTCGTTTTTTTTTTAAAAGAAAAGAACAATCCTCTATCCCACCATATCCAACCACCCAAGGATGTTCCTCCCCTGCACCCAAAGATCCTCTCCCCTCACGCACTGGTGTTGGAGGATGAGGGGGGGAGGGGGCAAGGGGATTTGAACCTTCTCGCATCCGTACATGCACATACATAAAATAGCAAAGACGGGGCATTTTTTTCTGCTGTTAACATTGCCCAAAGCGGCTAGAGGATTGCCAATTTTGAAGCACAGGTAAGTCTTTGCCTCCACCCATCCATTGACTTGTTATCCCATCCATCACCCATCCCAACGATTCCCATCGAATCCATCCATCCCTATTGCAGCCTAGGCTGGGCTGCCCATCCGTCTTTCCCCCTTCTGTCCACTTTCGCTGCTTGGTACTTGGTTTCTCTTAGTCTGGCTTCTGCTGGGGCTGGTTCTACACACTGCACGGCTTCGCTCTGTCTCTCGTCTGTCTTCCTCGCTCCTCGCCGCCTGTCGCCGCTGTTGCTGTTGCTTTGCTTCTCACTCAACCACTTCCTTCTCCCCTCCTTACTCGTCGTGTCGCTGTGTTCTCTCATTCTCTCATTCTCTCATTCTCTCACACACACACACGCACACACACCCCATTACCACCCTCCCTTTCTCTTTCTCATTACCCCCCCCCCCCCAAATACCATCTGTCCATTCAACTCCCATCTATCCATCTGTTCCACCATCCCATTCACTCGTACTCTTCTCCTTTCCCCAAAGCGATTCCACCCAATATATCTAAGGAATCAATCTGATTGAAGAAGAAGAAGAAGGAGGAGAAGAAGCAGAAGGAGAAGAAGGAGAAGAAGGAGAAGAAGCCAACGATTTTCTACCAACCATCTCGACCATCCTTGCCGACCCCGGGTGCTGGCGCTTCGATCATCAAAGAAAAGAAAAAAAAAACAATAAATTTAAGCAGCCACAAGTCCTCTACGAATAGAGCCCTCTGGCCCAGCTCTATTCTCCTCAAACCCTCTCTCATCGACTCTTTCTTTGTTAATCCAAACATTCTCACGACCCATCAACTGCCTCGCTACGCATCAAGAGGAAGTAGAAGCCAAAGAAACACCAAAGGGGGCTACCATTCTTCCCCCTGCCGGATCCTGCCATCACTCGCTCGCTGCTTAGAAAGGTCAGCTACATCCTCGCTTTCTCGTAATCCTCCCGCCCCCCCCTTCCGGCCCTACATCCCTTTCCACCCTTTGCCACGAGCCCCTTCCTGGATGAATCTATCATCATCCTTCGATAACGGCAAGGCTGACTTTGTCAGCAGAAAACTATCTGATCCTCCTCTGGAATTCACGATTCCTCCCCCCTCTCTGCCACCTTCAACGACATGAGTCTCATACCAGATTACTTCTGAAGACGACAAAATTCCCTCCTTCGAAGAAGAAGCCGCAGAGAGGCTGTTTCTACGAAAGATAATGACCGAGAACCCTACCATTCCTTCTCCTTCCGGTCCCCCGCAGTCCACCCTCGCAGCTTCGACCATCCCTCCCGAAGACGCCGGGAACCACCTTGGTGAAATCCAGTGTATTTGTGAGATTTCCGATGATGATGGCTTCACCATATGTTGCGACACATGTGACAGCTGGCAGCATCTTGTGTGCGTTCAGCTCACCAAGGAAAACTTGCCAACCAACTACTATTGCCCGAAATGTTCACCACGGACTCTGGATATACGAAAAGCAAAAGAGATTCAAAGGCAGCGACGCGCAGAAGAGCATGCGAAGAGAAGTCACAAAAAGAAACGACCGGTTGCGACATCACATAAGAAAAAAGAGCATTCAAACGGTACGATCGGAACTGCCCCAAGTAAGTCCTCATCGGCAACGGACAAGACGGCGACGACACAGAGCCTGGGCAAACCACCCAGCCCTAAAGAAAACCAACAACCCTCTAGCCGAAAAAGGGGCCATAGAAGCTCGCAAAGCACCTCAAATCCACCTGTACAACCCGTTGTGGGATCATCCGCCCTTAACAATACTGTTAATGACACGATTTCTCTCGACTCACCAAGAATTGCCCCTACAGCCCACAACGGTGACACAGAAAGTGACACAGACTACGAAAACAAACGCGATTTCTCTACCGGAATTGCTGACAAATTTGGAGAAACCTCTCAGGCCTTCACTGAGAAACCAATATCTACTACCCACTTGGTGAGAATTGATACTCCTAATAATATAGCCTGTTGGGCTGACCGACTAATGGCAAAGATTGCGGAATGCTCATGTGCGGGAGCACATGATTGTCAAGTGAAGTGTGAACACTCTACACTCAAGCCCCCTGTCTCGAATGGAAGGCGAAAGGCTAAGAGGAACTCATCTCTGGAACCGAATGTTTCCATCATCCACAAAGAGCCTAGTTCCGATTCTGGGCCTCCAAATGATGAAGAGGATGATGACAGTCGATCAGTTTCGGCACCTTCATCAAGAAGCAAGCCTCGTAGCCGTGATTTGACACCCTCGGCCTCGCTCGATACTGCAATAGAGAATGAGATGACTGCACGAGATGCTCGAAAGTTGAAAGAGGTATTGTCACTCATCGAAAAACAGGAACAGCCACAGCCGGTCAAACGTCGAAAACGGAACAGTACAGTTTCCAGGGACATTCCTGCAGATGCACTTATTTTGCCGCGCCTCAAATCAGATTTAAAAGATGGGACGAAAGCGCCCGATGCAAACAAGAAGCCCAAGGTCCCCAACGGCCAGAATGCACCATATTCTCCTCCTGTCACCACCTCTGCCTCGGTATCAGTTGAGTACTCTGTTATCGACGCAAGTGTTGGTAGAAGAGGCTCCGATTCTCCAGTCCGTTCTGAGTCAGGGAAATCACGCCGCAGAATGTCTATCTCTCCAACTGGGCAAAATAATGGCAGCGATTCAAAACATAGGAGTAAAACTATTACAAAACCTCAACGACTGGTGCAATTTACAGACTCTTCCATGCAAACCGATCCTATTGGGGATGAGGTACCATGGTGGCGACTAGATCCGAAAATGTCACCGCCTAGGCCACCCCGACTTCCTCTTAGGAAACGATTGATGCGAAGCATGCTGCGAGATAGAGAGGAGGTAGGGACGGTCTCAACAGAAGATAAAAAGCGGAAGCATGACGACATAGCATCACCAAACTTGGAAAACACTCCTGCCTCTAAATCTATCAAGTTATCTTGCGGCGGAGGCATACTTGTACCAAACCCCTCGCCAACCGATATCAAGCAATCTACCGGATCAGAGTCCATTGCCTTGCCATATCCAAATTCTAACACTATCAAATCGGCGGCACAGGACTCGGTCACACAAATATTACATGTACTCGATATCCAGGATGTTAAGCCCACGCCACAATTTGGTCCTGCGCTGGCAGATATTTTTGCGGATTCTGACAGCACCACCCCCTACCATGGCCAAGGCGCTATCACTGGAGCTAGATCACCCCCTCAGCTTTCACCAGGAGCAGCTCATATCGATCAGTCCCACACCAACGGAAATCGGTCTGAGTTGCAAGTACAACTGCCAACACCTACTACCCCCTCAACACAAAGCACATCCATGCCTGTCGCCGTTTCTCTACAATCCCCTCTACCGGTTGTTTCGCATTTAGCGAATGCCAATTCTTCTATACTCAATAATTGTATAGCACAACCTAGCCCAACTCGAACAAAGAAAATGAGTTTAAAAGACTACGGGAAGCGAAAGCAAAAAGTTGAAATCAGTGACAAAGCCGATGAAAAGTTAGGAACGAGGTATTCAACTGAGGGACTGCCCCCAAATTCTGAAAGATCACCTTCGCATTCAAGTCCTTCGGAAGAACCTCGAAAGCTTGCTGATCATTCCCCAGAGTTGATGCAAGTTGTAACAAGTCCGTCCTCTGAAATGTCATCGCATATGATATTGGATTCTCCTAGGGTACCAACAGGGCCAAAGGAGCACAGGACAGGAAACCCTTGGCATGTGCGGTAGCGTTGTTATTTTTTTTGGCTTGAGGCCCAATAATTCTTTGCGCTTTTTTCATGTTTCTTTCTTTCAGTAGGGTGGTATAGGTTGGGGTTTTTTTCGGTCTCTGATCTTTTATTTTATCTCACTTAACTCTTTCTGAGACCCTCCTTTTGAGATTTGTTGTTTTTGATGTTTTGTGTTTTTAAAGCCTGGGTTAGGGATTATTATGGAGTTGTCTTTCTTCTCGGCTTCCTCCGATTGGAACTTACATGTATTTTCTACTTTTGTTTCTTACAAGAGGAGTGCTGGGAAAGTACTTCTTGATTTGGTATTTTGATTTACCTGTGGGTGTTTTTTTTTTTTTTTTGACTGATGACATTTCGGACTCCCTCGCTGACTCGCTACCACTTTACTGTTGTATATTATATTATCTCTTGGGAAAATGGGTGGGGAGCTGTATCGTAAATACCTTGGGTTGGAGTTAGGTACAGAAAGGGCCAAAACGATTTCAAGAGCGGAAAAGTGGTTGATATGCGTTTTTTTGTAAATAGCTTGATCTTCTCATAAAAATGTTTGGCCCTGAGAGTATTTATTTCGGCCCTTACTACCCTGCTGTATTTCATTCATTGTTTAACGGGTGGGCCAAAGATGGATTATCCACGCTGGTGAGTCAGCAGCTCAATGTGCCAAGATTTCAAGCTAGGAAATATCTGGGCAGCTTTGTCGCCATCCCCCCCCTCGCTGTGATTAACCTTACACCTAAAACCCTCTTATCTCATAACCAATCCAAACATGGCTGAATCATCCTTAGCTGCTGACCTTTTGGCCGACTTCAACGAATCTGAAAATGAGGACGACGACTTTGGCACAGAGAACGGAGCACCTCACTCCCCTGAGCCTAACCGTATCAAGTCGCGTGACTTTCTGGAGCTTGATGGGGATGAAGAAGAGGATGGGTCCGAAGATGAAGAGATGGGGGGTGTATCTACAGGCGTAACGCGCGGAGGATCAGAGTTGGCAGACGATGACGATGAGGAGGCGAGGAAGGCAAAAGTGGAGAAAATGCAGCTAGGTGGTGTTGACGATGTCAGGAGTGTGGCCGGCCTGATGAAAATCCTTGAACCTGTCTTAGAGGTGTGCCATCCTACCTGCAATTTATTTTTCAATTCCGCACCCTTTCCTGTACACTTTTGAAGGTGATACTGACTTTGGATCTGGGATTGAAATAGAAAATCGAACATTACAAAGCCTTACCCCCTTCAACGGGGCCTCAGGGAAGCGTTGAGGATAATCCAGAGTACAAGCTTCTGGTTCAGTCCAATGCCCACGCCGTATCTATCGATAACGAGATCATCCTTGTACACAAGTTTATTCGTGATCACTATGCTGTTCGATTCCCAGAGCTCGAGAACCTCGTTACCAACCCGTTAGACTATGCTAGAACTGTCTCCATTATTGGTAACGACCTGGATATCAAATCCTTGGAGGCCCGGAATGGGAATCGTCTGCGCACCTTTTTAGATGGACCTACCTTGATGATTGTCACCGTAGAAGCGACAACCACATCTGGCCGCGATTTGTCCGACAAAGAGCTTGCGGTTACAATGAGGGCTTGTGAGATGACTCAGGCTCTCGATAGTGCAAAACGAACAATCACAGCATATGTTGAATCCCGCATGTCCATCTTTGCACCTAATACATCAGCTATCGTTGGATCTCAAACTGCTGCACAGCTCATAAACTTTGCAGGTGGGTTGAGAGGACTTGCTGCCACTCCAGCTTGCAATATTCCAGCCCTAGGTTCAAAACGACAAACCCAAGCAGGGTTGGCAACAAATATTGGGGTCCGCCAACAAGGATACCTATTCAACTCCTCAATTATCCGTAACATACCAACGGATCTGAAGAAGCAAGCAATGCGGATTGTTTCTGCAAAGCTCATCCTGGCTGCCCGCGTTGATTTTTCACACTCTTCAACTGACGGGTCTCAGGGCGAGGACCTCAAAGAACAAGTTCTTGAAAAACTAGAGAAACTTACTATACCCCCACCAAATAAGGGACCGAAGGCCTTGCCGGCACCCGATGACAAACCTGCCCGTAAACGTGGAGGAAGAAGGGCAAGAAAAGCAAAGGATGCTACTGCAATGACGGATCTCCGAAAGGCACAAAATCGGATGGCCTTTGGAAGGCAGGAGGAGGAGACTGGATATGGTACTGGCGATAGCACACGGGGCCTCGGGATGATTGGTCAGGAGCAAACCGGACGTATTCGTGCGTTGCAAGTTGACCAACGTACTCGGGCAAAACTTGGGAAATACAATCCAGGATGGGGCACTTCAAATCCCGCTACCAGTACCCAGTCGAGAATTGGGGGTGCACAATCCATTCTTGGCTCTCGATCATCCACCGGACCAGGTCTTGCAGCTCTGGGTGGGAGAAGTACTTTTGGTGGTGCGGGCCCTAGTGGTACCGCTAGTAGTCTGGCTTTTACCCCAGTACAGGGGATTGAGTTGATTGACCCCAAGGTGGCTGCCGAAAGGAAGAGGAAGGCTGCTGCTGAAGAAGATAGATATTTTGCGGGTGGGACATTCAGTATGGTCGGCGGCGGTACAAGCACACTCCCGAGCAAGAAGCTTGACACTGGGAAGGCAAAAGGATTAATGTTGCCCCCTTCCATCCCTCGCAAGAGTTGATAGATGTGGTAAGGAAACTCGACTGAATATATCGTAAGGGATTGTTCTCCACGAATCTTATTGATTTTTGGTTGGCTTGGTGGGGGGGTGGGGACCCCGCCGCGTGTACTTAGAAGCAACAGGAGCGCACGGGAGTGATTAAACCTTTACGTTCATGGGATAGGCGTTTATTAAATGGTACTATTTCCTCTTCTTTTCTTTCACTTTTGTCTCTATAATCCTGTTAACAATGCTGGAATTCTTTATCGGTATCTTAGTAGGAAGTGTAATCAGTTCGGTCTGGGGTGGTTCTGTCTGCAGTAGGGGTGCAGGGGTGAGGGTCTCTTTTATTATCATGGTTGCTAAAATCAAGGCTATGATTATGGGAATACTCTTGTTCCCTGCCCAATGAGTTCCTACGTCCCCAGTGACACATTCGATCCACATAGATATCTCTTGACTGTAGATATAGCTGCCAACCTTTGCGTGGTGCAGGGTAAACACTTAGTTGGCAGTGAGTCTAGCTATCAATAACCAGAAATCCCCAATATGTAGGGCTCTTTGTCTACATACTAGGTCCTTTGCGCAAAAGACTCCGAGTCTTTCTCTGGTAACCTGATTGGTGCCTATCCTCCCATCAACAAATCACACAGGCAGAAAAAGACTCTGGGGGTCTTTTGCGTAAAGGGTCTAACATATAGCCTCGACTCAATTTTTTGCTATCTTAGGAATCAATCAATGGTAAAAGCCGACTCCGCCCATAAGATCTTAAGAGCCCATCAGAGATATTTGGCTGAGTGGCGTGGGTTGGAGCTGGTGACCCATGCTACGTGGCCGAGTGCCTCTAGGACTCGCTGAAGGGGGTCTACTTTACTACGTGTAGTATTGATCAGTAGATAGCGACTCTCCTCCTAAAAGTAATGATTCCCAAATAGGTTAGTACTGTAGCTGACTCAGCAAACACACGCGACGCGAAGGAAGAAGCTTACTCTGACAGCCCATCCGTCAACACCACTCAAAACCGATCATCCAGCCTACCACTGCACCGATTAATACCACCCTGCTTCCCTTCACCTGTAGGTGTATATCCATCCTGCAGTTTATAATACCACTTTCTCCTGTTATTCCAAATTGCAATGGAGGACGTAGTTGTCCAATCTGTGGTTCGCCTCCCATCGCCTCCCCCCCCCCAATCTACAAACAGCAAGCGCAAATGGTCACCATCCTCAACATCACCATCCCCACGTCGCTATCGCTCGCCCCCCCGGGGTCCGGCTCGTGGGGGCCCATCACTTCCTGATATCGATCCCCAACGCGCTATGGAACGCGAGCGACAACTCGCCGAGAGGATGCGTCAGCGGGAATCGGAGAAGGAGAAGGAACAGGAGAAGCCAAAACTCGATCCGAAAGCTGAATACGAGAAGCTCCTCTCTATGAGATCTGGGGGTACATATATCCCGCCAGCCCGCCTGCGCGCTTTACAGGCACAGATCACCGATAAGAACTCAAAGGAATATCAGCGCATGGCATGGGAGGCTCTGAAGAAGGGCATCAACGGACTAATCAATAAGGTTAACGTTTCAAACATCAAACATATTGTTCCGGAGCTTTTTGGGGAAAATTTGATTCGTGGCAGGGGGCTCTACTGTAGATCGATTATGAAGGCACAGGCTGCATCTTTGCCATTCACCGCTATTTATGCTGCCATGACCGCCATTGTCAATACGAAATTGCCTCAGGTTGGCGAACTGTTGTTGAACAGGCTTGTGGTCCAATTCCGGAAAGCATTCAAGAGAAATGACAAGGCAGTGTGTCTCAGTAGTACTACCTTTATTGCCCATCTTTGCAATCAGCAGGTTGCCAATGAGATTTTAGCAATTGAAATTCTTATGCTTCTCTTGAATAAGCCGACTGATGATTCTGTGGAGATCGCTGTGGGTTTAATGCGGGAAGTTGGTGCTCACCTTGAAGAGATGTCACCTCCGGCAAATAACGCCGTTTACGAACAGTTCAGAACAATTCTTCACGAGGCTAATATCGATAAGCGGATTCAGTATATGATTGAGGTCTTGTTTCAAGTCCGCAAGGATAAGTACAAAGACCATCCCATCATAAGGGAGGAGCTGGATCTAGTTGAGGAAGAGGACCAAATCACTCATAGGACCGAGCTAGATGATGACATCGATACAGCTGACGGTTTGAATGTATTCAAATTTGATCCTGACTGGGAGGAACACGAGGAGCTTTATAGAAAGACAAAGGCAGAAATCTTGGGGGAAGGCAGCGAGGATGGAAGCGACGAGGGCGAGGACGATGATAGTAGTGATGAGGACGAGGAAAAACAAGAGGATAAAAAAATCGAAATTCAAGATCAGACTAATACAAATCTGGTCAACCTGCGAAGAACGATTTACCTTACTATAATGTCCTCGGTCGACTTTGAGGAATGTTGTCACAAGCTTATGAAGGTATATACTCACCCTGCTGTGATAAAAAGTTGAAACTGACAGCTTGGGATAGATTACGCTTCCTGCGGGGCTGGAGAAAGAACTCTGCTTGATGGTCATTGAATGTTGTTCCCAGGAGCGCACATACAGCAAATTTTACGGGCTGATTGGTGAACGATTCGCAAAGTTGAACCGACTTTGGACCGAGTTATTTGAGGAGTGTTTTCGAACGTATTACGATACAATCCATAGATATGAAACTAACCGTTTGCGTAACATTGCGCGGTTTTTTGGGCATCAGTTATCCAGCGATGCTCTGGGTTGGCATGTTCTCTCTGTTGTTCACATAAACGAAGAGGAGACTACTTCCTCGTCACGCATTTTCGTCAAGATTCTTTTCCAGGACCTGGCGGAATGTATGGGGATGAAGAAGTTACAAGAGCGGTTGAAGGACCCATTTCTTCAGGACGCCTACACCGGACTTTTTCCTAAGGATAACCCAAGAAATACTAGGTTTTCTATTAATTACTTTACTAGTATCGGTATGGGCGGTGTTACTGAGGACATGAGGGAGCACCTCAAGAACAACGTTATATCTCAAGCAGCTATTGCTCCGCCTCCACCAGCCGGAGATGTATCAGATGCAAGCTCAATTAGCTCCAGGTCCAGTTATTCGTATTATACTGGAAGTTCACGCTCCAGGTCCCGATCCCGTTCCGGATCCTATGACAGCCGGTCAAGGAGCCGGAGTAGAGGAAGGCCCTCCAAGGGGAAAGGAAAAGCACGAAGCTACACGCGATCTCTTAGTGGAAGCGACCGCAGCCGGAGTCCCAGCCGGAGTCGGAGCCGCAGTCGGAGCAAGAGTTATGATTCTTACTCAAACCGCTCAATGTCTTACTCGCGCTCTCGAAGTCGATCATTATCGCCATATGCAAGGAAAACAAAACGGGAAAGATCTTTATCAAGGGATTCTGGGAGTTCAAGGTCCGGATCTCGATCTCGGTCCCGGTCATATACTCCAGCAAAAAAGGAGGCCACAGAACCACGAGGGAGGCGGCGGTCTAGATCTTATTCATCCTCCATCAACGACCGATCTCGGAAAGCCATCGTTAGAGACCGCAGTTACTCATCAGCCAGCCGTAGTCCTTCACATTTTAGCAGATCGCCGACCCCCAAACGCTCCGTCAAGAGCCGAAAGGACAGCTATACCCCGCCACGAAGCAGACGACGAAGCCCCACTCCTGGTGACAGTAGAAGCAGGAGCCGGAGCCCAACGCCAGCGCGTAGTCCTGACAAGGATAGGGACAGGGGTTCGGGGAGGTGGGATAGGCATGATGGAAGGAGGGATAAGAGGGATAATTATCGGGGAAGTAGTGGAAAAGACAGGGGGAACCCAAGATACGATACCAGGAGAAGGAACGAGGGGCCTGTTAATGAAACCAGCGAACAAGGTGGAAGAGGGGCAGGCAGAGTTAGAGCTGCTGACTTCTTGTGAGGCAGAATTTATAGCTCTGGACTGTGCCAGGGGCGCTAATCCCCACACTATCAAATTCTGCTGTGTCATTTTCTGAACTGTTTTTCTTTTTCTATCAAATTCTGCTGTGTCATTTTCTGAACTGTTTTTCTTTTTTCTTGCAATGGACTTAAAATATGGTCTTGGAAAACACGAGCAAATGGGTCTGGGTGTATTGAGTTAGATTGGGATGCTTGGTGGATAGTTTAAATTGCTCTTTTCTTTCTACAATTGCAAATATGGAATATGGGGAGCAGCCAGGATGTGGGCCAAGTCTATAATGCGTGTCGTCTATCTTTTAAATTAAAACACATACCTTGAGAAATTTAACTGATACCCATAACGTAAAGACACTCTGCAATGTCTGGTTTTATAGTGCTAGGCAGTTATACTTATAATTAGTCAACCTACAATTCATTCCTGCGTGATACATGTAGTTATCCCATAATCCATTAAAGCTGCCTATTGATTCGTGTGGCGTATTTTCAGCCGTGGCTTGTGTCTGGATCATGTACCTATTCGGCTGCTACCCCCTGAGTACCAGATTACCGTATTAACTAGAATAGAAGGCCTGTCACACAAGACGTTGAAGTTCCCATATTCGGTTGTTTGTCTTGAATACGCCCCCTAATCTCTCACTCTGGCTTGAAAAGGCAACTTCGACGTCTTGTGTAACGGGCCTTCTATTGTAAGTTATTAAGCCGTAGTTCAGAACAAGGGCACATGCAAGCCGGGGTCTTGGCAGAGGCTCATCTTACTACAAGTATGCAAAGTCTGATTAGTGGTGTAAGAAAAGATTTAAAATATACATTTTTTGGTTGTTTTGCATTGGTAGTATAAATACACCAGTCTTGTGATTATTATCTAGTGAACTATAAGAGTTAAGTCCTCATTATGTGCTCAGAACTTTTCATTCGTCCCTCCACCAACTCTATTGTATTCATCTCTAAACTCCTTGAGCATTGCTCTCCCCTCTCTATCCACGGTTCTGGCAAATGCCTTAACCCCCTCAGTTCCTAAAACTCCGAATATGGTATTAATGCTAACTTTGATGTCACCATCAATCCCACCTTCTAAATTGCCTTTCAAAATGTCCCCCAATAGCCCGCCGACACAACTAGCCACCTCGCGTTTTTCGCGGTCTCTAACGCTGTTCACAAGATTATCATCGGCCCTCCCTCGAGTCTTACCTCTCACAGAAGATGCGGATGGTTCACAAAAGGTTGTGAGCAGCCGGTTAAAGCTATCCGCACATTTGTCCGTAATTTTAGGCATTTGCGCTGTTGTCGTCTTCGGTAGGAGCCATGGAGGATGAACAATTTTGTCAGACTTTTTGCGCTCCCCGGCTGCTTTGCGTTTGAAAATACAATGGAGTAAGGACTGAAGAGCAGCTACCACAAGGTGATAGCGGCTACCCCTAATCCTTCTTCGGTGTTGAGACAGGGTTAGCCGTAAAGTATTGCATAGCCTGAGGAAAACCTCGTCTGCAATTACTATAGCGGGGGTGAATTGGGGCCCTGATGGTGATGAGGTAATTGCCACAGATGCCAGGGTTTCGTCAATGTTATATTGCATTACTGACCACGTCTATTGTCCAGTTTTGGTTAGTTATCATGTCTGTGTAAATGATTATGACGATGCTTACCTTTTCACGCAAAATGATATCCATGCAATCTATCACGGCCAAGAATTCCGTAACGGACTTGGCCTTGGGCAAGTTCCGTGCCAATTTTGAAAACACTTTTGAAAGGCAGTCAATGATTGATTTCGATTTATGCTCGTCTTCCGGAACTATACTTCACGCATTAGTTCGAGTCCAAGGTAAGGGTTATTAATTGCCGTTGCCGTTGACAATGTCGTTTTTTCCACAGCGGGGGGGGGGGTTCACGTTTTGCTCCATTTATTAAAATCCTCAGGATTTCCCAATATGCTGGTCTTGGAGTGTCTTCTAATGAAAAACACCCTCCAATAACTGCCCCGATACAGTCTAGATAGACCTTCGGATCCATTGTCGATACCATTTCATTATAGGCAAGGGTAATCTCTGTTTTGTAACATCTTGCGGGTACTATTGAGGTATGAGTACTAGAGCAAAGTCGAAATAGGTGGATGATCAAACATACACGAATCCAACATCGCCACCACCAAAGCTGTTGTGTTTATGACTTCCTCACTAGTCTCACAAGAAGCGCAAAGTATCATAACGGTTTCTGCAAGGACATGAGTTGCATCCCCTGCATCACCCTCTGCTGAATGTCTTGATACTGTTAGGACTTGTGGAAGGGTTGTCTTTACACGCTCGATAATATTTTGCGCAAATCCTAATACCTCTATCGTAGTTTTAGCATGTACTGACTCCGGAAAATCGTATGGTTAAAAAATACCCACCTTTTTTATCCCTAGGGGTTCGGTCAAGTACCCATATCCTCCGCCACGCCCTGACCAAATACGCGTTTATCTCCCCTGTCTCTGTTAAATTCCGTAGATGCTCAAGAAGTTTCTTCCGCAATTGTTGAACTTCATTTCCCTCTCCTGCCCTCCAAAACTCTTCGATGATGATTTCACAACCCTTCACAGGTCCTGCCTTTGGCTTCCCTGAACGGAGGAATCCCCTTTCAGATAACTCCACCAAATTTGCCAGAAACTCACGACTTCTTTCTTGTTCTTTTGTGGAAAATATGCATCTGCTTTCTAATTAGCATGTCCCAAGATCACGAGTATAACATTTGGACAAGCCTTATTATCTTTCTTGCTGCCTCCCCTTGGCCGCCTTCTTCAAATAACCAAGCCATAAACCCTTTCACATCTCTTGCCTAATATATATAGTCAAATCTTTGGTCCCAGTATCATGAATGAAAAGTTACTCACCAGAAAGGAGCTGGCGTTTCCCAAAGCCCAGAGCCTTGCAACTAGCCCTTTCACCTCATCACTCAGGTGGACAAACGATCTTTCTTTCTCTTTCTGAAGGGTAGAATTGAGCAGTACCAAAGTATCCAGTATTCTTTCTCTGGTTGTCCGTTTAATAGCCTCAAGTGGGTATTTTGAGATACTTTGAATCAAGAATTTGTAACATTCTGCGTCACTCTCGTTTATTGAAACACCTCTGCCCTTTTCGATACCCCCTAATAATATACTCATATCTCGGGAGACTCCAAAGCGAGATTCCAATGTTGTTACGAGTGCGGCAAGTATGGCGTCTATGTTACCCTATAAGCAGCCGAAGAAATCAAAAATATTTCAGTGGGGGTAAGAAATATACCTTTCAATGAAGGGTATTCATATGAAATACCTCTAGCCATCATAGCCTGCCATACGTTCCTTCCAGTAAGATCACCCATCTTCTGCGCGATGTCATTTTTGATTGCCATACTCAAAAACCCATCCACAAACCCTGTCCGAATATCTGGCTGAGCTCGCTCTAAAACTAACATCCATCTACCCACCACGCCCAAAAGAAACGCAACCCCGAGGTTTCCTAGATCGATATCCCCTATAGAACGGTCCCAACTCCTTGTGGTTCCCTTCATTGCTTTAATAAACACACCAAGCACCTCAGCTTGGCCCTCATCATCCGCACTGCCAACCAATGCTTCCCCAATAAATAAGGCCTTTCTTGCGTTATCACCTGTTCCACTCTCTATGCACTTCCTGAGCCTCTTCAACATCCCCCCTTGCTTGCCATCGGCCAATCCTTTCTCGAATTGTAGACCCCTCACCAAAGCTCTCCATCCTCTCCATCCCGGATCGCCATCGAAAACATGTTCAGAAAGCCTATTTAGCAGAGCTTTTATCTTGTTGTAGGTATCTTCTCTCCCCACACCTCTTAAAACACTGTCAATAACAACCCAGCTTCTTCTTTGAATGGCGATTTTAAGGATATTCTCGATCTGCCCTGATAGTAAGGAAGTTTCCATCCGTTCTGAAAAAAGTTTCGCAACTCTATCGCTCTCCCAAATTCCATCTTGGGTCTCATTTTTTTGCAATTCTGAGATCCAAATGTTTACAAAGCCTTCGAGGTCTCGAGCCTTGACAAAACCGTCAATTAGTAGCCCTAATATCTCATAGGTAATCTCCTGACCCGCGGAATCATTTGTGAGGGCACTAAAGAGCTCCGAAGCCCGTTCTTGGTTTCCCTTTCCAAGAAATATGTCAAAATCCAGCTTTAGAGCGAGTGTGACGATATCCCAGCGGATGGCTGAGCTTGCATTGCGGCGAGAAAGATTTGATATCCCATCTACAAGCTCAGATATCGTATTTGAAGAGATTGTGGTGCCAGTATCAACGAGAATTTCAAGTAGGCTCACGATTATTTCTGCGTCTATATTATTAATGACTCTGATAGGAAATAAGGTCTGGAGAGCTGCGCTTGTAATTGATTCGAAGATCGCCTCTATGGTCGTTGGGTCCGGCTTTCTTTTCTTAGTCTGTGAGGCGATTGCAATCCTAAAGATATTAGAGACGCTGCCTTTCTTGGCCTTGAGGGGTTCTAGTAGAGGTTTTAGGTATTTCGAAGAAGGACTGGTAGTCGCTGGACCCGCAGGGAATAAAACTTCATGAGGGAATATAAACTCAGCCAATAGCTGTTCTAGTTTACGTCGGAGGTCATGCGTAATAGATGGCATCATTAACAGATGAGCTGCGGGAACAAGACATGAAGTTGAGAATATCATTGAAAGCTATGGTTTCTGCGGTCAGATGATGGTCTTTCAATTGTAGAAAGAATCCGCTTTGTACCTTCTTTAGTTGAGGATTTCCCCATACACAACTCCGCCAAACATTCACGACAATACTTACCCATTCTTCCTCTAATCCCACCCCTTCCCGCACCAGCACTTGACAAGCCTCTAGAAAGGACCCTAAAATCTGTGCACCAATCTCGGGGGTTCCCCTTAAAACCGCAACGACGTTTCCTTCTCCTTTTCCAGCCCCTAGGTTCTCTTGAATGTAGGACAATACGCCGCTGACACTTACCAAGAAACCACGAAGTTTTGAGGGTGTCCACCTCGCCGGTAGAAGTTGCTCTGGGGAGCTGGCGGAAGAGTCGGGGGAAACCGTTTGCTCCGGAGTACTGTAAATCTCCTCACCCTCCATGTCAGTCTCTCCATTCCTCTCACCAGCTGCCGAATCCGTCTTCTGTAACAACACCACTTCGGAAAGTGCCTTTGAGATAAGTTGTAGAACATTATGTTTCTTTAAAAATCCACCGCTAGATGTGGAAAGTGGTAGAAGGCGTAGAAGAAATCTCCAGAACTCTGGATCGCACCATGCCCTATTATAAGTAAGTACTGAAACAGGGAATATTTAAAGCCAAAAAGCAAGTTCTTACTCCGGTGCACCACGATCGTCTTGCCCTAATCTTTGTAACAACCACTCCAATAGCCAATCCTCCTTCTGAGGAAAGTATATATTTTTCTCCTTTTTTCCTCCAGTAGTGTCATCAAGAACCGCTAAAGCGAAGGGAAGTAGGGCTGTAATCGGAACATCGCGAGAGCGCAGATGTTTAGTAATTTCGGCTGTTTTCTGGAGCGGAATGGTCTGGGCAGTCAGTAAGGAGATTTATTTGAAAGTACGAGTCGGTAAACCTACAGGGTCCAGAGAGGTCGACATCAGGAAATAGCTTGGCCCTAGAGATGAAGGACTTGATAAATTTTAGAGTGGCACGAGGATGGTTAGAGAAGTCGCATTCCCAGTGTATTACTAAGCAGCCGGAATTATCACTATCACGTGATACTTACTAAACGATTCAACCATCCGTCATATCCCATCACTCGACAAACAGGTTCATGAGGGATCACTCGGCAAAGATTTGCTCATAAAGGAGGTCATCTATTTATTTATACTTCATAAATGCAGCCCTTAGGCTATGGCAAAGCCTTTCCTCCCATTCACCAGACTATGAAAAATGAAAATGGAGATGGAAATAAAGATGAAAATGAAAATGAGGTGGGGATGAGAATTTAAATGAAACCGAAAATGAAAACGTGCCGCAATCTAGATCCTTTTAGTTCCTTCCCAAGTAAATTTCTGCAAGGAGGTTGAATTAACTTTTTCAACTAGCAAACCCCAAAGCGAACATGCCTGTCCTCACAAGATAGGTACGGACTTTACCCACTCCGTATTCCTTACTTTAGGGTTCTTATATTAGAGGCGGTAGGATATATCTATGCAGGCTGATACGGGAACCAGAAACATCTGGTACAGTTGTACAAATTTTCCTTTTCATGCTGGGCCGTCTAAGCTTTGTGGGTTCTGTTTTATGCTTTCGCCCTACTGGCTTAATGGAGAGTGGTAGGTGGAATGCAGAGGGAGATGGTGGTGTGGATCAGTGTTCTCCACGGGGCTGGTCGGGGCTGTGGGTTCGCAAGGATAGGGCACCTTGAGCCGGCTGGGTACTTCAAAGAGTATCTTGAGGCCATCTAGGGCTCCAAATTACTACATGTTGTATGTCGGGCGGGGCCGCCCCCTGCCCCCTGTCGTGGACCTTGTTAAGCTGCTGCTAGTTGGGAATATCTCTCTTTAAATAAACTAGAGAGTAATATTTCCCTTTTGTGTGGTAAACGTGCTTTATAGGTAGCCTACGTCTTAGTGACTCGAAATTCCCCGAGCGAAGTGAGGGAGGGGGTATATCTCGCGCTCTGATTGGCTACTCGATAAGACCAGCAACCATAACCCAAAGCTATTAGAGAAGTTGAGCGTGCCAGCGATGTGGACCTTTGGTTGCCAGTAGGAGACACTGGAAACCGATAATCTTCTGAGTACATAAAAATGCGTTACGGCTACCTCGGATATAGGATAGAGTTGGCGGTCTAAAAGATCTCTGCACGGAGCGAACGCCTCTAATTAGTATAGGTAGGCAAGGTTCAGCTCTAGATTTAGGATCAGTGAGAATTTCTAAAAAGCAATAAAAATACAGACCCTATGTACAAGCGTCAGATTCATTCTAGTTTTAGTTAACTTCCCCACAAAAAAACTATGGTATCGCCCTATCATTAAACTAACTCATTCCACAAACAAGACATTGCTTTAAGAGATCTCCATTTCATCATTGCCCGCACCACCATTGGTTCCAGACAACGTAGCTAAGCCTTCATTCCCAATGAACTTCTTTTCATACTCTTGGAGAAATGCCACACTTCTTCCTTGATCAAAGAAAAGCTTATAGCTTCGCTGGACATCAATAATCTCGACAATATTAGACTTCCTTTTTGCTGCGATGAGGCTTGCAGTAGTGATAAGATGAGAGCCGTAACGGAGGCTGGTTTCTTGACCGATTTTGGTAAGGAGGTTGAGAGCATCTGCAGCAAGGGTAACTTCTTCCTCCTGGGCTCTGTAAATGAAATCAGTAATCTATATATATTCATACTTCGAGTGGGAGGTACAGACCGGATGGCGATGATCTCCCTAATTTCCTCAGGGCCATAGGGGTAGGTCGGCATGATCACGACCCTGTCGAGGAAATCAATGGGTAATCCATGTGGGCTCTTATAGTTTGTCCCACGGATCCTCGAGTTTCCTCTGTTACTAGCCATTATGACAATTGGTGCAAGCTCACTCTCGAGCGCGCGGTTGATGTATGAGAAGCACTCAATGTCAAGCATGTGTACTTCGTCGATGAATAGAACACCCGGTACAATCTCAGCTTTACCTTCCTCTTTCCATTCACCGACCTTGGTGTTAATCTGATCTCTCACCTCGCTTCTGATCTCACCTGTATCGCCGGAGAAGAGAGCAAGAAAACCCTGTGTGCGGGAGTTGATGACGTCAATTTCATGTAATGATACGGTGTGGACCACCTCTTTCCTTGTCTGGATCTCCCCTTCAGGGCATTGGATAAATTTAGTATCAGGTCCCATAGCGTCATAGTCTCGGGATCTTGTGAAAGAGCGGCCCAGCTTGGTGATTTTGCCTGATGATTTGTCGATACTTATGATGTCTCCGGCGATTACTTTTTCCTTGCTCAGACTATCGATCATCTTGGTTCCCAGGTCATACATAGTCTCCATGTCTTGAGTTTTCATGGTAAGTTTTCCTTGTTTTTGGCCCTGGTTACAGACCATATCATATATATATTAGCTGCAAGTCTAAACCGCACGGATGAGAGGTTTATAACCCACCCCCGTAACAGACCTATCGATTTGAATCTCCACGACCTCCCCCTCGATGACTTCACTCTCTTCTTTGATCCGTACTCCAATACTTTTTCTAAATGCTTGGTTAAGGGCTTCTGTTTTTGACATCTCAAGGGAAAAAATCTCCGAGCTCGCCAGCATAGTGAAAGGAACATCCGACCCTAAGCTCTGAGCCATTGCCATCGCGATCGCTGTTTTCCCCGTGCTACATCACAATTAGCAACATAGTTCTAGAAAACAAGGGAGAATATTGTGAATACCTAGGAGGTCCAGCCATTAATACCGCTCGTCCAGCAATCTTTCCCTCTTTCACCATCTGTAGAATAACAGCCGCAGCCTTTCTCGCGCGAGCTTGACCAACAAGGCCTTGACTAGCAGCACGTGGCTCGAGTGTATCAGGATCAATCCCAAGACCTCGTATGTGAGAGTGAGCTGCGATAAGGTTCATGCCCCGGATCTCTTTGGCTTCGCCGACAGCGGTAATTCCAAGATTCTAAGAACGGATATGTTAGTGAGTTTTGGAAGGGTTTTGCGCGTTTGCAAGACCGTACCGCCATTTTAGGAGTATTAAACTACTTGGAAGCGAAATATAATGTCTTTATGATAGTGGTGAGATGAACTAGGGGAGATGAGGATGAGTTGTCTTGAATGTCGGACATAAAGAGCTTGAGTCGTTAAACAAATACAATCGCCACGTGATCCCTTGGCGTTATAAGCCTCCTGGTCGGGTGTTGAAGTTGAAGCGCGTTCAGGTTTTTCTAACAACGCTGGGTACCAAACTAAGGGTCTGTTCGGTTACCATGGATTATTTAATAATCTAGGGTTTTTCAGGGATTAATGGAGAATCTGTAGTTTTGTAAACTGAGTGTACTGTTCGGTAGTCAATCTATAGAAGTCCAGAAAATCTATGGATTATTAATAATCCAAAAACACGTAATCGGGTATTTTTGTTAGGTTCACTCTATAGTCTTCGCAACATCAAGCAGCTTGATCAACCCCGCATTTGTCCGATTACAAACGAACTACGCATAATGGAACCTTCACTTCTAAATTCAAAAAATCTTTTACCAACTACTACCACTATTGGTACCTATCAGAATCTTTATTCAGACAAATTGGTACAGAATGATTCCAAATTCAGTGGGGCAGAGTACACTCGGGAAATTCTCAACTCTCTGAACCCTCATACAATTAAAAACGCTCCTTGAATGCTGATAAAAACATTGTATAAATTATGTGATTGGACTCTTAAAAATAGTATATTACAGAATAGTAAAAAGATATCGGTCGAGGAGCAAATTGCAATGTTTATGAAGATTGTTGGAGAAGATTCTTCAAATCGATGAGTCCAAAATCGTTTTCGACATAGTAGAGATATAGTCCATCGCCATTTCCATAATGTGTTAAGAGCTCTCCTACAACTCTATTCTGAATACGTTACAATGTTGTTTCCAAATGTTGTTCCTCCACAAATCTGACAAAGTAACAAGTTTTTTCCATACTTTAGAGACTGCATCAGTGCTGCAGATGGAACACATATTCTTGCTCGCGTTTCAGTTCATGATGCTATACAATTTCTAAATTGAAAAGAAGAGATTTCACAAAATGTTCTAGCAATATGCAAGTTAAATTTACAGTTTGTATATGTCCTTCCAGGTTGGAAAAGTTCAGCACATGATGGTCGAGTATTACAACATGCACACACGACAGATTTGGTCATACCAGAAGGGAAATATTACCTTGTCGACGCCGGATATGCTCTAAAAAAAAGCTTTTCAACTCCTTACCATGGAGTCAGATATTATTTGCGTTAATAATTACTTGCAAAACAAAAGCCAGCATCAAAGAAAAAGTGTGACAGGGTAGCTGGGCACAACGTGACAGATGACAATGAAGACGCAGAGGAATTCAAGGAGCACAGCCAAAACAACGCTACGAGTCACGAAGAAAGAAATAAGTAGGAGCACAAAAGAACGAGAACTATGGAGTTATCTTTTGCGAATGCGAGTTTGGAGTAAGGAACTATGGCTATGAATAGGAGTATATTCCTATGTATTTATCATGGCGTGGAGTGTGCTTGGTGACGTTGTGAGAAGAAGGATTAGTCAGGGTTTTCTATGTTGTTTTATGAGTTTCAGTTGCAGGGTTTTTATGAGTCAACGATCTGCATGTATTTCTAATAGAAGAATTTCCTTTGAGTTTTACGGGCTTCTATGGGATGACTCAGCGAAGGAATTCTGGGGTTATATATAGGGAGCTCTCTCCCTTGCTTATTCACTTTCCTTTTTTCTTCTTCACGCAACCTTCGTGTCTTTTTAGTTAATATATACTTAAGGACTCCTAAGTTCTCGCTACGACGTTTCTACTATTCCTTTGGGGGACAGAGAAATATTCATAGTCTCTGCTTCGTTCTATAGCTTTTTCGCCCTGTGTCTCTTGTCTCTTGCCTCGCCTAGCCTACCCGTTCCTGCCTTGCCTTGTCTTACCTCGGTTGTGTACCTTGGCCCACTTCGATCCTGATCTCCGCTTAACTCCGTGATAGAATTGATATAACAGGAAGACGAGACGAAGAGAAAAGAAAGAAAGAACTAAGAAAAACATCTATCTCCGCTATTTAATACTTCTCCCCCACCAATCCAGTATGAGTCACACATCAGCTCATAGATACCCATAGAAATACATTGCAACCACACCTTGTATTCCTCCACACTATCTCGCCATAACCTATTACCAATCCTGCCTGCAATGGAACCTCATAGAATTTTATGATAACAACCTCGCCTTCTCTCACCCCACCCTCGCTTAACATAATTCTATCTATTACAATAGCACTAAGACTACCGAACCCTCGAGACCGATTCCAAAACACCACGACAGATCAGGTCGCCTCCCAGGGCCTGACTCCTGATAGGCTAAGGTTTTGAAGGATATTGATTATAAAAGGTTTTTTGAAGATCAGGACTATATTCTAAATCGCTTGAAGGTTGTCAGAAAGGTTCCTCGTATCCAACATATTCAACCAAGTATTCCATCCGTCGTCTCCTCTTCCTTCAATCCAATATTTCCTTGACTTCTCACTCAATTTCTCCCTTTATTTCCACAGGTAGGGATGGCTGAACAATTTATCCCGGAACAGGATCATTAACTGACGGGGATAGTAGAGAAATATGGAAGATTGGATGTACTTTCATAGATACAGGTAGCTCCAGCTTATAATCATAGTTTCATGGATATACTAAGTTCGGAGGATTGGAAGGATTGGCAAGGCTGGGACTATAGTGCACTAGGAGGTAGGGATGAGTCAGAATTAGTTCCATGGGTTTCTGTTACGCAAAGGTATGAGTCACAGTTGGGATTACACGAGGATATGAGTCAGGCTTGGCTACGAGTTGGTGGATATATAAGGGAGGCAACGGCGCCTACTCCTGTACTTTCTTTTCTCTTTCCTTTTCTCCTTACGCAACGTCTTCTGTACCTATATCAATATATATTATAGTCTCTACTCTTAGTGACTATCGCTGTCCTACTTTCATACCTCTCCTTACCGAGAAGTATCGCTGCAACTCACCCTATATTCTATGTCTGCGGAGAGAGCTATCTACTGGTATCTTCGCTTACACGTCGCGATCAGAGACCCCTTGTGGACTCTCTGCCCCACTCTACTACTGCTATAACTTCGCACCCTGCAGAATGAAGCCATATTCCTGACGTTCCTTTGAGATTATGTTGCGTCGTAATCTGCACTGTGCACACTCACCAATGTCTACCCCAATTCCTCCACCCCCTCCCCCAACCCATATAGTAGACGGGGTCACTCTTGATGGAAACTATCAGATTCCTCAAATCTTTTATCACGGAGCGAGACGAGGACGAGGACAAGTGGTGCCAAGGTATACAACCTAGGCGAGACGAGGTGGAGCAGGAATGTGTCGGGCTAAGCGAGGCAAGAGACGGGATGACACGGGGTGAGTATCATGGCTCCGTCTCCTGCACCTCGCCTTCCGCCAAAGCGTCTTCGGAACAGGGTTGTTGAATAGTATTGGTTGATGTCGGAAACAGGGTGATGCGTTAGGAAGGAGCTCGGGTAATAGAATGTAAGCGCTAGGAGAATTGGGTAATAAGGGGATAGAGTTGGGGTTATCGAGAATAGTATGTGTGGGACGGGGGTGTAGGAGTTTCTATGGGATTCTATGGCATGAGTTATCGGTGTGAGGGGAGAGTTGTATATATAGTGTTCGTTCTGTCCTATGTTTCTGCCTCTCTAGGCAACGTCTTCTTTCTGTTAGCAATACAATACTTTGGCTTCAGCCCTTCTGTCCCCAACCCGTCCCTGAACCTGAACCCGTCCCTGAACCTGTCTCCTCTCGGGTGTCTTCTGAGCTGACCCCACCTCTGTCTTCGTTCCTGAACCGACCTCGCCTCGTTCCTGACCCCACCCTGTCGCATTAGAGCGAGGGACGGAGTGAGATGAGGCGGAGCACGAAACAAGGACTATGGGTTTCCTCTTACTTTCTAGAGGGTAGGAGCGGGAGGACTTCAATAATAATTAGGTATCCTAAAGCTTTGTATTGGCCGAAGGATAGGAAGGTTGCATGAAGAAGAAAGGAAAGAAAGGAAACTCTACAAGCGAGGGAGCAAGCTCCCTATATATAGCCCCAGAATTCCTTCGCTGACTCATCCTATAGAAACCCCTAGAACCCCAAGGAAATCCCTCTATTAGAAATACATGCATATCGTTGGCTCATAGAAACCCTCGCAACAGAACCTCGTAGAACATCATAGAAAACCCTAACTAAACCTTCTCTCCGCAACATCGTCAAGCACGTTCCACGCCGTGATACCTAGTGCTTACATGCTATTACCCGAGCTCCTTCCTAATCCATTGTCCTGCTTCTATCATCGACCAATACTATCCAACAACCCTGTTCCGAAAGCGTCTTGGCGGGAGGCGAGGTGCAGGAGGATGAGCCGTGATACCAACAAACCAAAATTTTGGGACTTTAACACTGTCTGACTTTGCTGCATCAGGCGTTCATCCCCTTCTTTAGGCAGATTTCCTGATCTCCCAGTCAATGCATCCGGTTTTCCTCCTTGTTTCCCAGATCGATACTTAAATACATAGTTGAAGCGAGAGAGAAACTCTGACCAGCGTGCCTGTCGACGATTCAGGTCCCTCTTGGTCATAAAGTATTCCAGGTTCTGATGATCGCTCAAGACTTCAATTGGTTCGGTGACGTCCATAAGTTCGCCTCTCCATTCCTCAAAGCACTTAATAATAGCTAGTAACTCCTTATCATAGATTTCATAATTGCATTCAGCCGGAAAGTGAGTCCCAGAGAAAAAGGCGACGGAGTGAAGAATATTTTCATCGCTATACTGGGAGAGTGTACCTCCTGAGACGTAGTCTGATGCATCTGTCTGCACAATGGCCTTGTGATCAAAATCGAAATAGCGGAGAATCGGGGCAGTAGTAAAAGCTATTTTCAATCATTCGAACGCAGCTTCACAGGCTGGAGACTATATAAATGGTATATTTCCTTTGCTGAGCGTGGTAAGGGGACGAACAATTCCTGAGTAATTCTTGATGAAGCATCGATAGAAATTTGCCCAGCCATTGAATACCTGTATGTCTCTGACCTTCAGAGAGCGGGCCTACTTCATGATAGTTTCGATCTTTTTGGGGTCAAGCTTAAGGCCTTCGGTGGTAACAATCATGTCCAGGTATTTACCTTCTTTAACTTGGAATTCGCATTTCTCGGGGGAGCAATAAAGGTCGGCATCAGTGAGGGCTTGTAGAACTTGATTGATATAGGTATGATGTGACTCCAGATCTTCACTATAGATGAGGATATCATCGAGGTATGCGGTACAGAGGCGATCAAGAAAGGGACGCAGGGTATCTTGAATAAAGTATTGGAAAACGGCGGGGGCATTGGTCAACCCAAAAGGCATTACTTTATATTGGAAATGGCCGACGGGGGTTCGGGATGCAGTTTTCCATTCGTCTTCAGCGGCAATTTGAACCAGGTTATAAGCAATCTTTAAGTCCAACTTGGTGTACCATTTGGCCTTGCAGAGTTGATTAAAAGTCTCCTTGTGTAGGGGCAACAGATAACAATTCTTAACGGTAATAGCATTCAGACCTCGGTAATCAACACAGAATCGAAGACCACCACCAGGTTTCTTTACGAACAGAACAGGGGATCTGGCAGGGGAGGAACTAGACTCAATAAGGCCTTTTTTCAACATGTCATCGATGTATTCAGTCAATGCAGCCAGCTCGACCCGGGACATACTGTACAGAGGACCAAAGAGGGGCACCTTTCCTTCATGGAGATTAATCCGGATATTATAGTGACAGTGAGGGGGTAGTTTTTGAGGTCCTTCCTTTCCGAATTGTTGCCAAAAGTGTTGATGTTCGGGGGGGACCAAAGCTGCGATCTCGGGGGGAATTGACTCAGTAGAGCCACCTAGGAACAGAGTATGATCTGCGGGTCCCTGGGTGGTTTCAGCGAAGGTAGTGGCACTAACGATTTCAAAGTCATAGTTGGCGGGAAGCGGCGATGAGATTCTTATAACATAGGCGGGGACTTGATTATCATTGCAGCAGTGGAGACAGCGAGGAGATCCAAAGATTAATGAATTATCGGCAAAGTTAATAGTGACATTATATCGGCGAAGCCAGGGGATACCTAGCACCAACGGGTAATGTCATAAGCGAATAACGTAAGGGTCAATTTTTTCAGTGTGGCCTTGAATACGAAGGGAAAAATGGGCAATTTGAGTAATGCTACCAGAGGAGATTTCTCTTCCATCGATAACATGAAGGGCGCGGGGGTTGGGAAGAAAGGTAGTGGGAATTTCCTTATGGCGTACAAATGATTCATCAATGAATGCAAATCCAGAAGCCCCGGTATCAACAAGTGAGTAGGTTTTAACTGTTTTATTCACATCAGATACGATAGATGAATCAACAAGATGATCGTTATCCGAGACCTTCTCAACAGAGACACCAGAAGCAACAGAAGCAGACAAAGAAAGAGGAGGAACCTGGCCTAAGCTACCTAAGACAGGTCCTTGTGAAAACCCGACTAATCATGGGCAACAGCAGATATCAAACCAGGAGAACCCAAACTCAAAGAACCAGAAACAGGCTGAGAAGAAAAAGAAGTAGAAGAACCAAAAGAAAACCCAAAAGCATATCCAGAAGAGGTAGACGGGCAAGAAGCATTATTAATAGCAGGAGGTGCGTCGGCACTAGACATAGCCGGAGGTACGCTGACTTCAGAAGTAGCAGCAACATGAGCAGGACGAGCAACGGAACGAGCGAGGCATTCAGCAGCAAAGTGCCCAGGACCAACACAATACATGTAGGGTCCTTGAGCAGCCTGGTGGGCACGTTCAGCGGGGGTAATGGGGCCACGGCGTTGAGGGCGGTGGGCACCAGAGAGATCCATTGGCACCGCCCCACCTGGAGAATAAGAGAGGTGAGGAGCGGGAGCACCAGCAAAAGGGACCGGAGCATGAGCAGGAGCAGGGGAAGCAAAAGGTTGACGGGCAACAAAGGGGGAGGAGCATTCTCTGGCACGGGCATCCTGAAGCCTGTTGTCCAACTTCTGAAGTAGGAGGACGTATTCAGATGTAGCGGCCGGAACATCATGGTGGATCATGGCAGAACGAAATTCACGGGAGAGACCTTGGGTAAGTGCGTGTTTTTTGGCCTTGTCATTCCATCTAACTTCAGTGGTCAAGCGTTGGAATTCAGCAAAGTAAGTAGAGAAGTCTCAGCCCCCTTAAGAAAGGCGATCGGGTTTCTGTTCAGCCGTGGCAATGCGGTCTTATCACGGCATAAAGAGCGATTTAGCGTTGTTGCGGGAAGAGGGATTAGTCAGGGATTCTCTCAGGTTCTTTGGGTTCTGGTATCAGGGGTTCGGTTCCGAAATAGCGGCTCATGGATAGGAGATAAGGTTGGGTTCGGAGTTGTGGGTCGTAAAGGATTCTATGAGGTTCTGTACAGGGATGTTCGGATTAGTCATTGGGTTAGTTATATGAGATATATATAGAGGCTTCGTCCTTGCTTGTAGATAGTTTCTTTCCCTTCCTTTTCTCTTCACGCAACCTTCTTATCTTTAGGAACTTGTAGTTCCTTTAGAATATATTCCTTGATTTTTAGTCCCAACGGTTCAGACCTCCACAAGGCAGTTAACCGCCATAGTCCTGCTCCGTCCCTAGTTGTTCTTACTTTGCCTTACCCTACTTCACCCTTTTACCTCTCGTCTCGTCCCGCCCAGCCTCGGTAGTGTACCTTGGCTCGCTTCGCCCTGACCCTCGCCCCACTCGGTGATAGGTCTGGATCCCCAAAAGCGGTTTCCAGAATAGTAATAAGAGCTTCAATGTCTTCCAGGTCGATGCGTCCTTCGGCAACGAGGGGCATCACCTGGGCAAGGGCGCGACCAGAGAGAAGGTTAATAGCTTAGGCAAGTCGAGCTTGGGCGGCAAGGAATTGATCATGGTTGGCAAGCATCTTAAGGCGGAGTTGAGTAACAAAGGGGCGGAGCTCCTCCCTTTTGCCATCAAACTTCGGTGGATCGGGAACCTTTTCGGAACTAGGAGCCAGGGGTGGAGCAAGAGGAAGAGCAGCAGGAGGAGCGGGAGGGGGAGCAACAGGGGGAGCAGAAGGAGGAGCAACTGGAGGGGGAATTTCAACTGGACCTGTCGGGGAGGAGCAGCAGGGGGAGCTGCAGGAGGGACAGGTCTGGCAGAGAGTAAAGCGTTCAACTGGCGGGTCTCAATCAGTTGTCGTTCCAGGTCATCGACCTATTGACCGAGTTCGGGAATGGCGGCGGCTTGGTTTTCGGCAACCTGGCAGGCGGTGACCACGGCATCTCTTTCTGCTGTCAGTTTGGCTACCTGTGCATGAGCTTGGTCTCGTTGGCCATGCTGGTTGGCTACCAGATGTGATAAACGTTGGAAAAGGAGGGTGGAGTCCTCCTCGTATTGATGATTGAACTGGGCTTCTGTCATGGGGGGGGCCCATGTGGGATCAGGGTTGGAGGTCATATTGTATACCGGGAGCCAAAGGCGGAAGCAACGTAGTCTAACAGGGTGGGGTCGGATTCAGGAATAAGGTCAGGGGCAAGGACAGGAGAGGGTCAGCTCGGGGTACACTAGAGTAGGAGGCAGGTTCAGGTTCAGGTTCAGGGATAAGGCGAGGACAATAGGGCCGAATCCTAAAGTATGTATTGCTAACAGAAAGAGGACGTTGCCTAGAGAGGTAGAAATATAAGAAAGAACGAGCACTATATATACAACTATTCCCTTACACCGCTGACTCATACCATAGAATCCTATAGAAACTCCTACGCTCTCGTACCACCCGTACTATTTCCAATACCCATACTTCTATCCCGTTACTACCCAATCGTTCCTAGGGCTTACATTCTATTACCGCACCTCCTTCTTAACCCATCACTCTACATTCAACATCGACCGATACTATCCAACAACCCTGTTCCGGAGGCACCTTGGCAGGAGGCAAGGTGCAAGAGGCGGAGCCGTTTTACTCTGTCACATTTTCTCTCTATCTCGTCTTCTTGTTATGTTTATATATAGGAATATACTCCTATTTCTAGCCATAGCCTCTAGCCTCCAAAATTAAATTCACAAAAGATGGCTTCATAGTTTCCCCTTATCCTTGCCCAGGGCTTTACCTGGTCTTCACTTTCCCTGCTCTGCCCCATACCTCCTTGTTTCTGCTCTTGCCTTTACCCTCGTTGGTGTCTGTGCTTGTGCCTACCTGTTACGGAGCGACACGGAGACAAGAAATAAGAGAGCCGAGGTACACAACAGAGGCAGAGACAGGAACGAAGATGGGTAGCGGAGACTAGGGAGCCTAACCGAGGAGCAACGTTGTAGGGCAGAAAGTCCAGATGGCCTCTCGGACAAGGTCATGGAGACGAAGGTACCAGTAGATGACACGCACTACGGTCATGGGTTATGGTCAAAACAAAGACGAAGAGGAGGACGAAGCAAAGCAGGACGAGGATGGAGCAGTAGGCGAGTCTAACGGGACAGGGTCTGGTTGGGAACGAGACGGGTTAGATTCAGGGACGGGGACAGGGGCGGGGTTGGCTCAGGAGACACCCGAGGCGAGACAGGCTCAGGTTCAGATTCAGGAACGAGGCGGGGACAGAAGGCCGAAGCCAAAGTATTGTATTGCTAGCAGAAAGAAGACGTTGCCTAGAGAGGCGGAAACATAGGAGAGAACGAGCCCTATATATACAACTATTCCCTCACGCCGATGACTCATACTATAGAATCCCATAGAAACTCCTACACTCCCGTATCACCTATATTATTCCCAATAACCCCAATTCTATCCCGTTACTACCCCATCCTTCCTAGCGCTTACATTCCATTACCCTAGCTCCTTCCTAAACCTTCATTCTACTTCCGATATCGACCGATACTATCCAACAACCCTGTTCCGAAGACGCCTTGGCGGGAGGCGAGATGCAGGAGATGGAGCCGTGATAGCGAGGACGAGACGAGAGGCTATGGAAGAGCCAAGAGGGTCTTGTCGAATACTATGGTTATGATGTTGTTTATTCAGAACTAAAGACACAAGACGAAACGAAATGAAACCGTAGGGTTGACAACAGGAAGAACACGTAAGGAAAGAAAGAGAAAGAAAAGAACAAAGGGAAGATCCGTAACAACATATATATACTCTTCCTAATCCCTGTACAATCATGACTCTTAACCTCGTGTAATGGAAACCCAAAGAAACTCCAAGAACTCAAAAGAAACCTTATAACCGAAAGCCTATTCTCCAATATCCTCCTCCTCCGCGAGGTCCGTAGTATGCCGTGATACTACCTGGTACCTGTTCTTGTGCCTAGCCAGTTCCCTTGTTGTTCCTAGCTGTGCCTCTCTATAATAGTTTAGAGTGATACTTTTCGATGTTACAGGAAGAGGAGTTAGTAAGGGATTCCCTTATTTTCTATAGTTTTTGGTTACAACAGTTCGTTGAGGGATTCTGGTTTCGGAAATAGGGAATATGATACGGGCTCGGTAGTAAGAGTCTGAGGATTCTATAGATTTCTGTACAGGGTTTCACAGATGAGTCATCAGGTCGAAATATGGGGTATATATGGGCCTTGCCCTCACTTGTAGATAGCTTTCCTTCCCTCTTCACGCAATCCTCTTGTCTTTTAATCAATATATATTTTAACACTCTTTAGCCTTGCCTTGTTGAGTCTTTGATCCATGACAGTAGAACGCATTCTCTACTGGTACCTTCGCCTCTATTGTTTCGTGAGAGACTTCTTCTAGACTCTGTTTCCTACTCTCATTCTCCTCCATCAGCAAACCCAACTTGTGACTGGAGTCTACCAAGAGTCTCCCGAGTCTCCTGAGAATCTCCTGAGACACCCCGATATTTTTTTAATCCCCTAAGGCTCAGGAGACATCAGGGGACAAATGAAGTCTTGCTGATGTCGGTTAATCATTCTCGCCTATTGTTCCGCCTCAGTATTATACCTTAATACGTTTCGCCCTCGTTCTCACTTCGCTACATGATACCCTCATGCCCGTCTGCGTCATTATTGTTATCTATCACACTATGTTTCAGTTACCCTGTCATATTAAAACAAAACCACTCATAACCGACAGGCACCGAATGAATTTGTCACGGGGCTTGGCGAAGACGAAGATTAGAATAAGCCAAAGTACATAACTGGGGCGAGGCGAGGCGAGAACGGGTGGGACAACGTGACCGACGAGGGTACTAGGTCAAGGGGACTGAAGGCGGAACAGGGGCTATAAGTGATCCTTGAATCCCCGGGGGAGGGATAGCAGGGACGTTGCGGTAAACTAAAGAGTCCTAGTATCTATTGACTACAAGGACACAAAGGTTGCGTGAAGAAGAAAGAAGAGAAAGAGAAATCCTACAAGCGAGGGAGAAAACTCTCTATATATAGCCCCAGAATCCTCCGCGCTGACTCATCTTGTAGAAACCCACAGAACTTCAAGAAAATCCTTCTATTAGAAATACATGCATAGCATTGACTCATCAGACCCCTGTCACGGAAACCCATAGAATACCATAGAAACTCCTGACTAATCCTTTTTCCCGCAACGTCATCAAGTACATTCCATGCCGTGATAGAGTTCCTTGTACCATAGTCTATCATGACCTTGCCGGCCTCTAACACTTTTAATTATCAAAAGTTCTATAAATACTAGTACCTCGCAGCTTTCCTTGTAGCTGACACTGAAGTGGACTTCAACGCGTCAGAGGAATCAACACAAGCGTATGGCCTCCTCCAAAGGGCCTACAATGTAGTTCAATAGTACGCAATCGACCTTATCATCTACTACTCCGAAACGGAACAAAATAGAGCTGAGTTCCATAAGGAAATATAAGGACCCAGAGCCAGGATCAAGAAGTTGCAAAAAGGAGTCAAAGGGGGTCTAGAGGAGTACCATGATAATTTAATCAAATCTCTAAGTTGTGACAGAGTAACCAAAAGGCAAGCTGACAGAAGACAATGATAACATAGAAGGACTCGAGGAGCACAGCTAACACAATGAGAATATTGATGAGGATGAGCAGAACACCGGACGGGAACAAGCACAGGCACCGTGAGGGCAAAGGCAAGAGCAAAGACCAGAAGGCATGGGACAGGGAGAGTGAGAACCGAATGGACCTCAACGAAAACAATGAGAGATACTATGGATTTCCCCATTACTTAAGACAGATCCTGGGGTCAAGAGAACTATGGCTTAAGAGTATATTCCTATGTACCGAGCTAACAGGAGGACGAGACAGAGAGAAAAGAAAGAAAAAAAGAACTAAGGAAAACATCTACATTGGAACTGGTGAATCCTCCCAAGGCTGTATATTGAAGCACACGACCTCCCCAAAAGAACCACTAAGGTTGAGGGGTCATTCCGCTTTTCGCTGCAGGTACCGTTGATCCCCCAACTGAAGGGGGAGGGGATGGGGTTTTTCAATTTGATATTGCAACAAATAATCCATCTCTGGCCGCGGGGTTGGCCACTGTTGGTACTGGACCTCTCTACTTTTATTACCGCAAAATGGGCTCGATTGTGCAAGTTTCTTATAGGTAGGACCGCATTTCACTCAATCTTCTTACAGCGTGTGGTAAAATTATTGTAGAAGTATGGGGAGCCCATTGGCCAAATCAGCCATTCAAACCCTGTTTTTAGACCCATGTTTCTACAATAGTTTTCCCCATCGCTGTAGAGTGCTTTTCTCCGTGCTGCATTGCATCCTGGGTATGAGGGGCGGTTAATACATGTAGCTTTGATAGTGTGTTAAGTGATAAAAATATTTGAAACAATCCAAGTAACGGAAATTCGAAGTTATCTCCTTCTGTAGGTGCAGGGTAAAAATTAAAATAATGGGAAAGTTACATAACACTTTTATTGTGCGTAGTGGAGAGTCTCTAATGCTGGTCCGGCAGAATCAATTACTGTCCTATCCTCAATCTCACAGAACCGTACTCGTCAAATGGATATTAAAAAAGGTTCATCAGACACAAAAGTACCCAAGAAGCCCCATACTAGTCAAGGCAACGCCAATCCACCACCATCTATCAGCGTCAATATGCTCTGCACTCTTAAGATTCGGTGGTAGTGATCGCTTTAGCTTCATTTTTGAGGCGCCGGTTGCTTTTGGGGTTGCTGAAGAGGTAGGGTTTAGAGTTTGAGTTGGTAACATTTGGGGTGGACGGTACGCAAGATAGCTAGGGACAACTATTAGATGCAACATCTCGTGGGCACGAACATGAAGAAAACTCACAGTGGGTTCATCGGTGATCCATCAAACTTGAAGAGGTTTAGGCGGTGCATCCCACGGTATTCATCAAGTACAATCTCCCAGCTCTGTAGCATGTCAACTAATGCGCAGCGCAGTGATGAAGCCATCTTATTACCTTGTAAAATTCTGTTGCGTTGTACCTGGTGTATATAGAGTTCGTGTACTTGCACGGATCTGATAGCAGTTGCCTCCCGTCGACTTTAATCGGGGTAAGGGTTAAGGAACCATCTGAAGCAATTTCATATCTTCCATGTTGCCATTGCATAATAGCCTGTGTGCAAGAAGGGTGCGTAGCTAGGGATGTATTAGAATCCAAAATTAACGATGAACGAAGCTTAACTAACGATTTGCGACAGCTAAATATATCGCTTCTTCAAAATAGCCGTCATCAGTGAAAGAGAACGATGTACCCGTTAAACGAGGCTCTTTCATCTCTTCTGTAACTGGATCATAAAAATCCTACCCGCGATATTAACATAAGAACACCAATTCTGCCCAGAGCCACAGCGTACATCTGTACATGCGCACATGAGTACATGTACGCGATATGTACGACAAACTCAAAAAAGGCAGTCTAAGCTGTGGGTTGGCGGTATCATGGATTGGAGCTTACAGGTCCTGTGAACACCGTATTCGACTTCGAAGACCAAGTTCCTGTGAGGGATGTCACATTATTGAGCGCGTTCGTGAATGGAGCAAAATATGCAAGCGAAAGCGCAAAGGAGACCGCTGAGCGTAACAACATGCTTTTGTATCAGATCAGTGTTTGTTCTTTGGGGCGACGTAACCAAGGTAAATTCCTGTTTTATCCTAGGTGGAGCGTAGGAGGTATTCGGTTTTTGGTCTTACTGATGGTTCGAAGTCGAGAAGATTGCAAATGGGAAGTTGCTTGTGCTATTGATAGTATTTTAGGGACGAGCGCGAACTATTTTATGCTTCAGCTTCGGGTTGCGCACAGGCCACTCAGGGGCGTCCTTATGCCCTTCAAATTATGTAAGAGTACTTTATGTACCGGGGGTTATGGGTTAGTCTGAATACTTGGCGCCAGAAGGGTTGGCCACCTCGCGACTGCGAGTTGCGATAGTGAGTGCATATATTTGGATAAGGATTTATTTTTAAATTATACAATAAAAAATGCTGAAAAAAAAAATATAAAGTTAATAATACTACTCTACTCTACCACCTAATCCAATTTTTTAAAATTATTTAGGTGATCTATTCTGTAGTTAGTCATGTCGTTTTGAAGAGTACAGGAAGGGGAGAATTTACTTACTCTTTGTTAGTTGGTATCACAGAGTGAAGCAGAGACGAGAACAAAATAGGCTAAGGTACACAATCAAAGCAGAACAAGATGAGACAGGGTGGAACAACTTGAAGGCGGGGTGAAACGTAGTGAGACGATGCAGAGACGGGAGACGAAGCGAAAAAGAACACAAGTACTATAAACGGGATGAAGACTCAAGATTGAAAATGTTTTTTCTGTCTCCCGGGGAGCAGTAGAGATGTCTTGGCGAGGACTAAGATTCCTAAAGTATATATTGACTAAAAGAACAAAAAGATTGCATGAAGAAGAAAGGAAAAGAAGAGAAGTCCTACAAGCAAGGGAGAAAGCTCTCTATATATAGTTCCAGTACTCCTCTGCTGACTCATTTTATAGAAACCCATAGAACCCAAAGTGAGACACTCTATTAAACATACATATATACGGTTGACTCATAAAACCCCCATATAAAAACCCATAGAATTTTATTGAAAACCCTGACTAATCCTTCTTTTTACAAGCTAAGCACATTCATTTCATACTGTAATAGTGGGTAGAATATATTTGGCCTACACCATTATCGTAAAGTATACCCATTACCTATGGTAATGTTTGAAATAGTTGTTAATAATACTGGAAATAAATACATACCGTGTTCTTCAAAAACCTCCAACTACCTCCAATACGAACTCTATCAGGCAAAAGCTATTGGTCAACTCTAATTACTACCAAATCGGGTTTATCCACAGCCATTTGACCCAGTTTCAATCTTTTCAGGATTAGAGTGCATTTGAATTAACGCATCTGCAAGCCCATTAGGCAGATGCAAACAGAGCTGATTTTGTGTTGTGGCTTCTTGGCATTGGTCTCGAGGATTTAGTAGTTGAAGCGCTATTACAACTAATGGGGTAATATTAAGTGAAGTGAAGGGAGGATGTTGTCACTAGGTTTTATGAGATTCGATAGCGTGATGAATTTTTAATATAATTAGAGAAGATGGTGGGGAGGAATACAAGGTCTGAGTATACGAGGTTTTCTACAGGATTCTATGAGGGGTGTGTGAGTCATGGTAGACTGGTGAAGGAGGTGTTAAATAGTCTTGAGTGTGTGAATCTTGGATATAATGTGATAGATGAATGTGAGGATGGCCTTAAGAGAACTTGAGGGGCACAACCAGTATAACGAAAACACTGATGAAGAAGAGACAAGAGCCGGGCGGGCATAAGCACAGGTACCGGTAAAGGCAAAGGCAAGGGCAAGAGAAGAGGCAGAGGGTGCAAAGCAAAATAGGGAAAGAAAGGGCTAAAGGAAAAGTCTTTCCTCGTTATTTAACACCCTCCTCCATCAGTCTGCTATAATTCATACATTCATCCATAAAAACCCATAGAAACCCGTCGCCACCACACCTCGTATTCCTCCCTACTATCTTCTCTAAGTATATTACAAATCCATACGCCATAGAATCCCATAGAACCTAATGACGACAGCCTCTCCTTATCTCATCTCCTCCTCATCTATCATTATTTCTTCTGTCATAATAGCGCTTCGATTATCGAATGCTTCGGACCGATGCTAAGACGCCGGGACAGTGGGGAGACGTTTCTTTTAGTTCTTTCTTTCTTTTCTCCCTGTCTCCTCTTCCTATTATCTTGGTACATACGAATATACTCTTATCTCTAAGCCATAACTCTTTTGACTTCAGAACCTGTCCTCGGCAACGGGGAAACCTATAGTACAATCATTGTTCTTGTTGAGGTCTATCCAGTCCTCACTCTTCCTGTCCTGTGTCCTCTTGCCTCTGTCCTTGCCTTTGTCCTCGCCGGTACCTGTATATCACGGAGATGAGCGGGGACGGGAGCAATATCAGCAAACTCAACTTATAACTAGAGTCTTCCAGCAGTCTTCCAGGTCTCCTGAGATTCTCCTGAGACCCCTTGATATTTTTTGAGTCTCCTGATTCTCAGGTGACATCAGGAGACAAATGAAATCTTACTGATGGAAACGAGCTAAAGTATACCACTGAGCCAGAGTGAGGCGAAGTGAGGTAGGATGAGGCGAGTTAGAGCGAAGCAGGATGAGGTAGGTGACGAGGTACGTAAGGACACGGTGGTTGTGGACAAAGCAGAGTCCTAAATTATGTATTGACTAAAAGGACTAAAAGGTTGCATGAAGAGAAAAGAAATTATCTACAAACGAGGGTAAGGACTCTATATATATCCCATATTCAAATCAGATGACTAACCCGATCATTCCTGTACAGAAACCCATAAAACATTCTAAGACTCTTATATCCAATCCTAAACCTGACTGCATTACCAACCCATAACTCCGACTTCAACTCTTGTCATAGAAACCCATTAAATATAGGAAACTATTACAGCTCCACCCCTACACCTCGTCTCCTATCAAGACACGTTTGAAACAGGGTTGTTATATAGTATTGGTTGATGTTGGAGGCAAGATGATGGATTAGGAAGGAACATGGATGATATAATGTAGGCGCTAGAAAGGATTGGGTAGTTACGAGATAGAAGTGGTGGTATTGAGAATAGTATGTGTGATGCGGGAGTTGAGGGGTTTCCATGGGATTCTATGATATGTGTCATCGGTGCTAGGGAATAGTTGTATATATAGTGCTCGTTCTCTCCTATGTCTTTGCCTCTCTAGGCAACATCTTCTTTCTGTTAGCAATCTATTTCCTTGGCTTCGGTCCTTCTGTTCCTGCCTCGTTCCTGAATCTGAACTCGACTCTGAACCTGTCTCCACCAGAGGTGTATTCTTGGTTGAGCTTGACCTCGCCCTTGCTCTCTTTCTTATTTTTAATCCCGAACATGCCCCCGCTCTGTTAGAGAAACCTCTGACTAATCTCTCTTCCCGCAACATTCCTAGATATTGCTCTATGACGTAATACTGTGCTTGTGCCTGCCCGGTGCCCTCCTAATTCTCGTCAGTGTCCTTGTTGTGGTGGCTGTGCTTTTCGAGTCCTTCTGCGTTATTATTGTCTTCTGTCACTTTACGACCGGTTACTACGTCACATTTTGGTTCAAACAGATCCAATTTAATTTATCCTAATCTCAGACAGCCCACGCATCAACCAAATATTGCTGTAATAGTCTTTGCCCCAAAATCAATGTTTTTGGCTCTGTTCCCTACTCATGTAACTGCATCAGCAAGATTTTATAAGTCTCAGGAGATTATAGGAGTCTCAGGAGACTCAGAAGACTGTCAGGATACTCAGGAGACTCCAATCACAAATGGTCAAGCTTGCTGATATGGTATCCAATGTATGTAGGTATTAATTTATTAAATATTTTTATCGAAGAGTCAAATTTACCTATTAGATTATTTGAAGATTTTTCCGCATGCCTCTTTTATTTCGTATCTTAAGGCTCCAATGGTAACCCAAGTCACCACAACGGACCAATAAAACGTAATACAATGGCATATACGCAGCATGATTTGGGTTTATAATACTAAAAAGATTGTGATTCTAGAGTTTCGATATGCAAGTACTATGTCTTGGAAACCTGCTTGACTGTATTCATCTGAAAGTATAACTGCTACTTTATTGCTTTTGGGTAAATTTTCACGGCGTCAGTCTGCCCCACTCTTCATAATCAATTATAGCTGACGATTCAGTAGTATCCGTGCATTCCCATTCTTGGAAAACGCAGGAGCTAAACGTTCCTTTGCTGTCTTATAAACCTCAACAAAAGGATTTACATTGTTTAACTTATTTGTTAGACATTCCAAAATAGTGACGTTTAAGGTAGAATGTCTTTCTTGACGTGACTGAGCAGCATACCGTGGATCATAGAAATAAAATTGCACAAAAGTTGGTATTGCAGCTGGAGTGGGATCTAGTATGCCATGTAAATGATAAAGTTCAAGTTTCAAATGTATTTGAAAACTTGTAACATCCACTCCTACTCTTTCAGCCAGTCTGTTGTCATCATTATATTTCAATAAGGTGAATGCTAACGCTGAGTTGTACACTCGGATTTTGTTCCTGAAGGTTCTTGCAATAGTATTCAATAATTCCAATAAATAGTGCAAATACTCAAGCGCCGGGCGTAAATCAGGGAAGCTGACATTTCCTTTTTTGCAAAAGCTTTCAAAACGTGGCAGGATCATACTGCTACTACATATTTGCTCAGATATCCAATGCACTTTATTATATTCATTACAAATAATAGTAATTTCTCCAAAATTCAATAATCTCTAACGTAGCCGTAAGGACAAAAATGTTAGAGGCAACGCCGGTTGTCTTTGTCAGCTGCCAAATTTCTATAGTATCTATTATAATCATAAGGTCTAATATATTTCGAATATTTGCGTACTTTCATCGGATTTCTTCTTTCAGCTTTTCGTAATTGATTCCTCCGTTGTCTTCTGATAGTATCTCTACTCTATTTATTATTATCAATATATATACTATCATTTCGTTTAATTGATACCTACTAAGCATTTACGACACTGTTTTCTTCGTCGTTCTTCATTGTCTACATTAAAATCCTCCAAGGATTTCTTTCTTCTGCATTTTGTACATCTTCTGGTAGAAATATTGGTTAAAGTTTTTCAATATGTATAGTATTTTTAAAAACTGTTAACTTATTCGGAGTCTATAATTCTTTTAATAATCAGTTCCCTATTCCCGATTTATCCCGTATTAAGGAATTATATAATTTATAGATTTTGTTTGTAGTAAGCATTTTGAAAGGTAGATGCAAGTAGGATATGGTAATCAATAGATGGTCAGAATATCAAAAAGTTATCCTAATGATATTGGTAGAAGTCAATAGTATGGTACTTGTCGCGAGAATAATCCTCTGCCACTACTTCTGTGTTGCAACAGCATCTTCTTGTGTAAACTTGGTTGAAATATATTGTTGCCGCAAGTCGGAATCGACAGTATTAGTAGCAATAGCAGAGGATCAAAAAGCTTTTTTTCTTAGAGAGCTCAACACTCAGCTCTCATATACCCACCAGTATCATTGGTGGGGGCACTGGCGTTTTGACGTATCTGGAGTTATTTTCAGGGTTGAAAACAGGTCTTTTTTTTACTTCGGAACCGCAACTCAGTAGATTGCGTACCTAAGTGACACTACACCTAGAACCTGTGCAAGCTGGGTAGCCAATCAAGCTAGACCACTTGCCATAATCAAAACTCAACAACCTCTTGCAATCAAGAATGTAACCTGCCATAATGATAGCAAACTGCAAACAGCAAATTACAACTTTTCAGTACATAGTAGAACCTTTTACAATACAAACTCTGAAACCGTTTGCATCCAACCCCAAGAAAAAATGTTCTCTACAAGAAATTATCAACTTAAAATCGTATCCAGGGGAAGCTGATAGTTAGCATTATTCTGCAGTTATTTTTTTGTATTTTTAGTAAATTATTTTGATTTTTGAATAGAAATATATAAAAGTTCTTCAAACCTTTCTGAGGGGCTAAGGCCGGTGTGATTGATGTTAATTGGTTTTTTCTATTTAAAATCACTGCATTTTTAACCAATGAAGCAGAGTTCTTCAGACTAAAGGTGAACACCCAGTACATATATATGTTTACATACCTGTAATTTGAGCATTATATATACATGTATAATACATTATACACGTAAAATGAAAGTACAATATTTTCCCAAAATAATAATACATACTCTAACACTGGGTATTCATCAGCAATACTTCATTTGTCTGCTAGTGTCTCCTGAGCCTCATGAGACTCAAAAAATATCGAGGTATCTCAGAACACTCCCAGGAGACCCGGGAGACTGCTGGGAGGCTCCAGTCACAAGTTGAGTTTGCTGATATTGTAAGCAAAAGTATTGTAAACAAAACGAATCTTGTAATTCAATGGTGTTTCCTATTAAAGCATATATATAAAAACAAATAACATGATACTTATTCATTTCTTCGTTCAGACAAAATTCATGATTAGGTCTTTACATACAATTTTATAGTAAAAAAATACCGGCAAAACTCGAAAAATTGTCTATCTCCAGCTAGAAATCTGAAGATAAGTCAGGAGGCTCTTTGAAACAGAAAACCTCAGATGAAGTCAAATGACAGAGAAGGATAATGATGCAGCTGACTTGGAGATCGAGGGCCACAACTAGGGCTAACGGAAGCACAAACCAGCGGCAATGTCAAAGGCAAAGATTAAAATCAGGACAGAGCTGAAAAAGTCACGACTAAGTAAACATGCAAGGCAAGAATATAGAAGATATAGGACCGTTTTTGAAGGTGAATTTGGGACAGAACAGCTATGACTATGGATGGGAGTATATTTCTATGAACTGAGATAACAAGAAGACGGGACAAAGGGAAATGAAGCAAAAGAACTAAGGAAACCATCTATATCCACATCAGCTGAGAGTCTCCTGAGACCTTTGAATAATTTTTGAGTCTCCTGAGGCTCGGGGGACATCAGGAGACAAATGAAGTCTTGCTGATGCATTTCATGAATACACTAAGTTCGCGGGGTTGGAAGGGCTATGATTGGCAAGAATGGGATTACTGTGCACTAGGAGGTGGAGAGTCAGAATAGTTTCTATGAGTTTCTGTTACTTGAAGGGGTGAGTCATAAGTGAGGTTACGTGAGGGTATAAGTCAGACGTGGCGACTGGATGTTGGATATATAAGGGGGGCAACGGTGCCTACTCTTGTAATTTCTTTCCTTTCCTTTTCTCTTCAAGCAACGTCTTCTGTATTTATCAATATATATATTACAGTCTCTATTTTACTAGTGACTATCGCTGTCCCTTTTATTCCAATACTTTCCACATACTTTCCTCTTGTAGGAAGTATCGCTGTCATTACCCCACACCCTGCGGAACGGATCTATACCCTATCGCCCCCTTGAGAGCCCACTATTTCACATTCCTCTAAGTCAGTTTGTTATAACTCATACCTTGGACCATAGAATTCTATATTACCTGATTCAAGTTCCCACATTTTGTATCAATTTCCACTATCTTCCTGAATCCTATTACGGATTCATTATCCAACCGAACCTAATGGAATCCGGTAGTTACAGGGAGCAACAACCCCATAAAGGGACGAGTTTTTTGAAAATATCTCAACAACCAGCAAGATAGAGCGAATCAATACTTCATTTTCAGAATCAGCAGGCTCAGGCCTATCTTTTTATCCCAATTGTTAGGAAAAGATTATCAATTTGCAAAATATCATTGTTTTCAACTCGAGTCTTTTCTCTCAAACCAAGGTTACACAGTGCCAAAACCCAGGATTTCCCCTCTTTTGAGGCCGGGTTTGGGCTTCTATCAGCCTAATTCAACAACCACATCAGCTAGGAACGAAAGAAAACAAGGAAGAGGATCTTCAGAGAACTATTTTCACAGCTAGGCACTAAAATTATTGTATTTGTAGGGACACCCCCCTACTCATCCACCCTTCTAAACCACTTCCCTAGAGGTGGACAGAGGTGTCAACGCATTTCTGTCTTGGCAGTTCTTGGCAGGCTTGGCGTTGAGTGGGATAGGACAATAGGTTTGTTGTATACAAAACAATAAGACAATAGCATTGTGAACAAGGATAGGGATGGCTAGTATAGCAACTGCATTACACGAAAAGAAAAAGGTACAGGGGTACCCCATCAGTGTTAAAATGGCAACAGGATGGACAGTGGCATATAAGGAGGTCTATAACGGCTTTGGATTCGAGCTAGTGCACGGAGATAAAGACCCGGAATTCGTGCGAGATATGGAAAACAGAAGGGTTTATCTTCAAAAGAAAGACGGAGCGTTCATGCTCACAAAAATCAGGCGAGTGGACGTCTATACCAATAATGAAATCGATGAGGAACTCACCGCTGGACGGGACCTGAAGGAAAAAGATGTGGAGAAAATTGTAAAGGCAGGAGAAGAGTATAAGACTGTATCGCCAAAAGAGGTCCGGGAGATAGTTGAAGCAATAGAGGAAATGAGCAATTACAAACCTACCCTACCACCGGAAGTTGTAAATGGAGGCCAGAAGGAAGGAGAGAAGGACAAAGTAATAGATGAAGACTGGGATAGTCTGAGCAAGAACGGGCAAATCGAAGCAGCAGTTGAGGCAGTGAGAGAGTTTAGGAAAGGAGAGATTGATAGGTTGAAGGGGGAAATGGAAATTGACAAAGAGGATGAGAGCAAAGCCAAAGATATGCTTATGGAAGAAGAAGGGAACATTATGATGGAAACTGTGAAAGCAATCCTGCAAAGTGAGAAAAGGAAGTGGGAAGAGGAAGATGAACAAGAAGTCTGGAATGTGTGGATTAAACCCAGAAAGATTAAGGAACCTAAGAAAAAGAAGATCAGTAAAAAAATTGTTGCAGGCATGCTGGCAAGTAAATACGCGCATGTAGTGGGGCCAGTTATAAAGCCGCCTAAAGCAAGCTGCGGGACTTCAAATGTCGAAACACGCCCCCCACTGTACCATGACAACAATTAGCATCCAATAGAGTTCAGTGGATAGCAACGAGACAATTAGTACAGAGAGTAGTGAAACGGTGCCTACCTGGGTGAAGACATTGGTAAATGAGGTTAGGATTTTAAAAGAAAAGGTTAGAAAGCTGGAGCAGGAAAAGAATACAGAAAATACTTCGGAAGACAGTAACAGCAGCAGTCCTTGAGAAATATCCAGCAGAAGCAAAGGCAAGAACAGCAACAACATCCAAATCGAAAAGTGCCGCCTCCCCCACCAGCACTGCCACTTAGTGGTGCGAATACGGTAGCTATTTGGCGGAAGCAGGAAGTAAAGTCAGTGGTGGCGGATTTGGGGGAAAACCAGGGAGGGGTATAGACTGTTGCTGAGTAAAAGAAGATGAAGGAGAGGATCAAGGAACAAGAGTGAAAAGCAAAGAAAGCCATGGAAAGAACGGAAGGAAGGAAGAAGGCAGTGGTGGTAGAAATGAAGGAAGAAGGAAAGGAAGCACTGACAGCGAAGGAGGTGGCGGTAGCCTTAGCGCTAAAAGAGGAGGAGTGTAATAGGTATCTCCCCCAGCCACCGGGTAGTACGACACAGAGCTCGGAGTTCCTATGATACATGGCTAAGGCCATCGGGTAGGAGTCTCTTCAGTCTACATCGCGCTAGTACCTCAGTGGCCTGAGGAGGCCCTGCGAGTCTGCGTCTCTGGAACGTATATGGTTTTTGCTCAAAGGGGAATTCATCAGGCAGAGTAAACAGTCACAAGGTACTAAAGTTTCGAAGAGAAAAAACCCTCTTTCCCATGGGGAGAGGTAAAAAACTCAGAAGTCTCATTACCAGCGCCGCGCGCTGGACCGTCGATCTCGCGATAATAATATTAGACTCTTTCTTCCCCGCAGATGGTGATGGATGAAGATCAAGTGGCAGCCCATTTCTGCAGCGTATACCTCCGGTTACTAACTATATACATGACTCTTAACCCCGACGGATTTTGGATATTAACTCCGGGGCTGATGCCCCCTTCCACATCTTTCCTTCTAGCGAGATCCCTATGGGTCTTTCTTTGATTCATTTCCTGGTGCTCGTCGTTAGGAGATAGGCTGAGCTTCGGTGAGTCTTTCAGTAGGTACTTGACGACATACATCTTTCCCTTTCCTCTGGACATGAGCCAGTGTCGCTGGGTGTACTCAACATGTCTGCCCCACTCCATAGTCTTCTTCCCCTCCGAAAGAGTTGTACTAGCTCCTAGGGCCCTCCATTACTCTCCCGGTGCGGAGAAGACCTTGTCGTGGTCTTGGAGTACTCACCCACACTGCCCTTCCCTCCGCTTCCCTTCTCCATTCAGTCGACCAGTAGTAGTCTCAAGACCCCCATCGATACCCGTATAGATCTCAAGGCATTTCGTTTGTGGGCTTCCCAGGTGACTATTCAAAGTCCTCCGCTTAGTTTGCCTCGTAACTCGATGAGTTTTCATCCGATTGACTCCAAACTTAAACTGCTGCCCCCTCATATACCCACCAGTGTCCTGAGTGCGTATGCTGGCGCTTTGACGCTCCGGGGGTTATTACTGGGGTCGAAAACGTGTCCATTTACTAGCGTTTCTGCAACTCTGCTTTTCTGGCCCTACCGACCGTACCGCGTGCCCAATGGACTCCCATAGTATCGTGGGGACCAAGAATATCACTCCTCCCCTTCTCCTCCAGCTCATAGTTAAGTTACAGCTCGATCGGAGGTTATTTGGTGAGGATACGGTCATTCCCGACCGCTGGACGATTGATGCCAAGACTCGGAAGCTATACCTGTAACAAGGAGATTAGAAAGGTGGAAAAGCTTCAGGCAAAAGGAAGTCCAAAAACAATTAGAATTGAGGTTAACGAAGAGAAGGTTATGAGTGAAAATGCAGAGAAGATGCAGAAGGTTGAAGGAGCAGAGAAGATAAAGTATAGGACGGAAGATTGGAAGGGCATCGTAGTGGACAGAGTCGCGAATGTGTGGAAGGCAAGATGAAGGAACTGAGGTCTAACGGGGCGGGGTCGGGTTCGGGAAGCGAGGCAGGGACAGGATCAAGAAGCGAGGACGAGGACAGGGTCGGCTCGGGATACACCAGGGTCAAGGCAGGTTCGAGTTCGAAAACGAGACGAGGACAGAAGGGCCGAAGCCAAAGTATTATATTGCTAACAGAAAGAAGACGTTGCCTAGAGAGGCAGAAACATAGGAAGACACGAGCACTATATATACAGCAATTCCCTTACACCGATGACTCATCCCATAGAATCCCATAGAACTCCCACATGCTTCGGGCCACTCATACTATTCCAAATCTTCCCTATTCTATCCCGCTACTACCCCATCCTGCCTAGCGCTTACATTCTATTACCCGAGCTCCTTCCTAACCCGTTATCATGCTTCCGACATCGACCGATACTATCCAACAACCCTGTTCCGAAGACGCCTTGGCGGGGGGCGGAGTGCAGGAGACAGATCCATGATAGTTGCCCTCTCATTAGGTTCGAGCTCCGCGAGAACTCCGTTAGGTCTCGGCTTGGTAGGATATGCCATATGAAAACGGGACAATAAGTGGGGGACGTTGGTAAGATTTTCGGCATACTCCCATGTTGGCGCATCGTACCCCTTCCATTTGACCAAATACTGCAGACGTGAGTAGCGGAGACGGGAGTCCAGGAGCTCATCAACTTCCCATTCTTCGTCACCATCAACGATTACCGGAGGTGAGGGGGGAGGAATATGTCCTGGTAGAGGATCAATAGCACAAGGTTCCAACTTCGAAACATGAAAAACAGGATGTATTTTCATCGTCGAGGGGAGATCAAGTTCATAGGCATAGGGACTAATAATAGCCTTAACCTTGAAGCGTCCCAAACGTTTCCAATCAAGTTTGCGGGAGGGCCGAGTAGTCTGAATATTCCTGGCATTTAACCACACCTCATCGCCTATTTTATACACTGGGGCGGGAACTCGGTGAGCATTAGCATTGGTTTCCTGTCGATCCTGCGCATAGCATATCTCGGCTTGCAACTGATCATGAATCTCCCTCATCTTCTCAACAAGAGCCTTGATATCTTGAGGACACTCGGTAAGCGGAGGTAGTGCAAGATTTTCCGTAAAGCGAGGATCGAAGCCGTAGTTAGCCAGAAAGGGAGAAACTTGGCTAGTTTCCGAGGGATGATTATTGGAGGCAAATTCGGCTAGCGGCAACCAGTCTACCCAGTCATCCTGCTGATAGGACACATAACTCCTCAGGTATTGCTCCATCACCGCATTAATTGCGTTCCGTTTGACCATCAGTTTCGGGTGAAATGCAGAGGACAGGGCCACATTAATCTTCAGCACCTTGCAAAGAGATCTCCAGAACTGAGACGTAAACTGAGTACCCCGATCGGAAATAATACTAGTGGGAAGACCATGAAGTTTCCAAACATGATCTATGAATAAACGTGCGAGGTCCTCGGATCCGGTGGTAGTATTGCAGGCAATGTAGTGTCTCATCTTAGATAGTCGATCGACTACTACGAGGATCGCATCTCTTCCCTTGCTTTCCGGCAGTCCCGTGACAAAGTCCATAGAAATATGTGTCCAAGGTCTCTGGGGAATCGGTAGGGGACGAAGAACCCCATAGGGGGCGTGGCGGGAGGTCTTGCTTCGACTACAGGTATGACAATTCCTCACATAGCGGTCGACTATACTGCGCATTCCGGGCCAATAATACGAACGAGCGAGAAGTTGAAATGTCTTTGCCTTCCCCGGATGACCTATGGACGGGGCATCATGATGTTGCTGGAGCAAGTGCAAATGCAGAGTCGTATCATTTGGAACAAAAAGCTTTCCGCGGTAGGTCAAAAGGCCTTTTCTGGTTGAGCATTCTGCCAATGTAATCTCACGGGAGTGCCTAACGCCGTCTCGAAGGAATCCTAGGATCTTATTATTCGAAATGGGTCAGTGACATAAGCCTGTTCAAAAGTTTTTCTAGGGGTGACTGTCCTGACAGCCGGAATGACTGCCAACAAACCCAGATTCTGGGACTTCAACACTGTCTGACTCTGCTGCGTCAGGCGTTCATCCCCCTCTTTAGGCAGATCTCCTGATCTCCTAGTCAATGCATCTGGTTTCCCTCCTTGCTTTCCGGGTCGGTACTTAATCACATAATTAAAGCGAGAAAGAAACTCTGACCAGCGTGCTTGTCGGCGATTTAGATCTCTTTTTGTCATAAAGTATTCCAAATTTCGATGATCGCTCAATACCTCAATAGGTTCGGCGACACCCATCAACTCGGCTCTCCATTCCTCAAAACACTTGATAATAGCTAACAGCTCTTTATCATAAATTTAAATAATTGCATTCGGCAGGAGAATGAGTTCCGGAGAAAAAAGCAACAGGGTGGAGGATATTCTCATCACTGTACTGAGAGAGAGTACCGCCTGAAACATAATCCGATGCATCTGATTCCACAATAGCTCGGCGATCGAAATCGAAGTGGCGAAGAATTGGGGCCGTGGTAAACGCAGTTTTAAGTCCTTCGAAGGCTTCTTCACAGGCAGGCGACCAAACAAAAACAACCTTCCCTCCGGTAAGCGCGGTGAGGGGGCGAACGATCCCAGAATAATTCTTAATAAAGCGCCGGTAGAAATTTGCCCAACCATTAAATACCTGTATATTCCTAACATTAAGAGGGCGGGCCCACTTAACAATAGTTTCGATCTTTTTCGGATCAAGCTTAAGGCCCTCAGTGGTAACAATCATACCCAGGTATTTCACTTCTTTAACCTGGAACTCGCATTTCTCGGGGGAGCAATAAAGATCGGCATCCGTAAGGGCTTGCAGAACTTGGTTGACATGATCGCGGTGTGATTCCAAATCTTCGCTATAGATAAGGATATCATCAAGATAAGCCGTACAAAATCGATCCAGAAAGGGACGAAGAGTATCGTTAATAAAATGCTGGAAAACGGCAGGGGCATTCGTCAATCCGAAGGGCATCACTTTGTACTGAAAGTGGCCGACTCTAGTGCGGAACGCGGTTTTCCATTCATCTCCAGCCGCAACTCGGACCAAGTTATAAGCATTTTTCAAATCCAACTTGGTATACCATTTGGCCTTGCAGAGTTGATTAAACGTTTCCTTGGGTAGCGGCAGTGGGTAGCGATTTTTAACAGTAATAGCATTCAGACCTCGATAATCCACGCAGAACCGAAGTCCACCACCAGGCTTCTTCACGAACAAAACAGGAGATCCGGCGGGGGAAGAACTAGACTCAATGAATCCTCTCTTTAACATATCGTTAATGTATTCAATCAGTGCGGCCAATTCATCCCGGGACATGCTGTATAGGGGGCCGAAGGGGGGTTCCTTTCCCTCATGAAGATTAATCCGAATGTCATAAGGACGGTGGGGAGGCAATTTCTGAGGGCCTTCCGTTCCAAATCGTTGCCAAAAATGATGATGTTCGGGGGGAACCAACGCAGCAATGTCCGGGGGTATCGATTCCGTAGAACCACCAAGAAACAGGGCATAAACGGTCAGTCCCTGGGTGGTATCGGCGAAGGTAGCGGCACTGACAATCTCAAAGTCGTGATTGGCGGGGAGCGGCGAGGTAATTCCTTTAACATAAACGGGAACTTGATCGTCATTGCAACGTCGGAGACAGCGAGGGGACCCGAAGGTTAACGAATTAGCAGCAAAGTCAATAGTAACATTATGTCGACGAAGCCATGGAATGCCTAGCACTAGCGGATAATGTCCCAGGCGAGTAACATAGGCGGAAATTTTTTCGACATGACCTTGGATACGGAGAGAAAAATGAGCAATATGAGTAATGCTACCAGAGGAGATTTCTCTCCCATCAATAACATGAAGAGCGCGGGGATTGGGAAGAAGAGTAGTGGGGATTTCCTTGTGGCGTACAAACGATTCATCAATGAATGTAAATCCAGAAGCCCCGGTGTCCACTAGCGAGTAGGTTTTAACAGTTTTATTCTCATCAGATACGATACATGAAACAACAAGATGATCGTTATCCGAAACCTTCTCACCAGAGACACCAGAAACAGCAGAAACAGACAAAGAGAGAGGGGGGACCTGGCCTAAGCCACCTAAGACAGGTCACTCGTGAAAACCCGACTGATCCGGACCAACAGCAGACATCGAACCAGGGGAACCCAAACCCAAAGAACCAGAACCAGAAGAAGAAGCACCAAAAGGAAACCCAAAAACGTATCCAGGAGAAGAAGAAGAAGGACGAAGAGCATTGCTAACAGCAGGGGGCGCGCCGGCTCCAGACATAACCGGAGGTACACCGACCTCAGAAGTAGCAGCGGGACGAGCAACAGGACGAGCAGAACATTCAGCGGCAAAATGCCCAGGACCTCCACAATACATGCAGAGACCTTGGGCGGCACGGCGGGCCCGTTCGGCGGGGGTAATAGGACCACGGCGTTGAGGACGTCGGGCACCAGAAAGGTCCATTGGCACCGCACCACCTGGAGAATAGGAGGGGTGAGGAGCGGAAGCAACAGGAACAGAAGCGGGAGCAGAAACACGAGCAGGAGCGGAGGGAGTATAAGGCTGGCGAACGATAGATGGAGAGAAGCGATCTCTGGCACGAGCATCCCTGAGTCTATTGTCCAACTTCTGGAGCAAGAGAACATATTCAGAGGTAGTGGTGGGAACGTCATGGTGGATCATAGCAGAGCGGAGTTCACGGGAGAGACCTTGGGTGAGTGCGTGTTTCTTGGCCTCATCGTTCCATCTAACCTCCGCAGCCAAACGTTAGAATTCAGCAAAGTAAGTGGAAAAGTCTCGACCTCCTTGAGTCAAGCGCTCGAGTTCTCGCTCGGCAGTAGCAATACGATCTGGATCCCCGAAGGCGGTTTCCAAAATGGTAATAAGGGCTTCAATATCTTCCAGGTCGATGCGTCCCCCGACAACGAGGGGCATTACCTGGGCGAGAGCACGGCCAGACAGAAGATTAATAGCATAGGCCAGACGAGCTTGGGCGGCGGGGAAGTGATCATGATTGGCGAGCATCTTAAGGCGAAGTTGAGTAACAAAGGGGCGAAGCTCCTCCCTTTTTCCGTCAAACTTTGGTGGATCAGGGACTTTCTCGGAACGAGGGGCGGCAGTGGCCGAAGGGGGAGCTACTGGCGGAACAACTGGGGGGCCAAGAGGAGGGGCAACAGGAGGTAAGGGAGATTCAAAGTGTACTCGATGAGGAGGAGCCAACGGGACAACAGGAGGAGCGACGGCTTGGGCACGAAGACTTTCATTAATTTGACGGACTTCCGCCAACTGGGTCTGTAAGTCGACCACTTGAAGGGCGAGGTCTTGAGCGCCCTCTGCCGCATTTAAGGCATGGTCTCGTTCCGCCGTTACGTGAGCTAGGTCAGTTCGAGCTTGATTCCTTTCGATTAGGACTCGGTCCCGGATTTGAGCCACCTGGGTCAGGTTTCGGTGCAAAAGAATAACATCCACAGTGATTTGTCGTTGGAATTCAGCAAGGGCAGCGGGAAAAACCCATTCTGCTTGGGCGGACATGATGTATCGGGAGCCAATAGGCGAACACGTAGTCTAGCAGGCGGTCGGGTTCGAGCGAGGCAGGGACAGGATCAAGAAGCGAGGAGACGAGGACAGGGTCGGCTCGGGATACACCAGTCGGCAGGTTCGAGGTTCGAGGAGGAGGAGCGAGAGGCGACTTATATTGCTAACAGAAAGAAGACGTTGCCTAGAGAGGCAGAAACATAGAAGAAACGAGCACTATATATACAGCAATTCCCTTACACCGATGACTCATCCCATAGAATCCCATAGAACCCCCACATGCTTCGTACCACCCATACTATTCCAGATCTTCCCTATTCTATCCCGTTACTACCCCATCCTGCCTAGCGCTTACATTCTATTACCCGAGCTCCTTCCTAACCCGTTATCATGCTTCCGACATCGACCGATACTATCCAACAACCCTGTTCCGAAGACGCCTTGGCGGGGGGCGGAGTGCAGGAGACAGATCCGTGATATGAGGGAACATATCGAGGAGCTTAATAACTATAAGTTCTGCAGAGACCCGCACTGACTGGTAAATAATGAAGGAAATGGGTGGCGGTCAATTGTGATTTATGTAGAAACGGACGAGATGAGACAGGATATTCTGAAGAACTGCATTAAAGTCAATGACAGTTATACACATAAAATGGAGGATGTTAAAGAAAAAATGTGCAGGGATTATATTGAGAAAACCACACTGAGGGAACAACAGTGCACTGCATACTGCAAATACAGACATTGGTGGGCAAAGTGCCTGAATACCGGTGGAAAGGTGAAATGCGGCATTTGTGGAAAGCGAGGACACACTACATACCAACATCGATCCACTGACCTCAGATGCGACGTGATATATTTATTTATTTATTTATTACTCATACTGCTTGTATCTGAATCCGGATATGGCATACAAAGAAAGAACCCAATCATCATAGTCATATACTATTGTTTATAAAACAAATTCTCCTCACGGCTGTGTTCCTATCGACCCTCTTTCAAGGTTATAATGCATGTTGTCCTCTCTATTCCAGCTCGTAATGATAGGTACAAGCACCTTGGTGACTATCCTTCTTCTTCTCTTTCTCCTTCTTCCTCAAGTCTCCCCCATCCTACGTGTTCTCCTCTATCTCCATCCCTCATCCCTAGTGTCCAGTTCCTGATGGCGATCTGGGATAGTAGAAGGAATTTATCGATAGTTGCCTGAAGTTCTTTGTCTGTATGCATGGCGGTCATCCAGTTGAACAGCATTGGTTTGATTGTAGCGGTAAAATCTTGTCTGAGTTCTGGTAGTGGATTTGTTTGCAGTAAAGTAGCAGGTAAGTTGGAGTTTCCAGGAAGTACCCACACACGCATTCCGCTGTATTAATGTTTGTTGTTGGTATTTTGGATAGGTAGGATTTAGTGTATCCATGGCCTGTTGGCATCTGGGTAATTGTGCTTGCAACAAGCATACCTAGCGATACCTCACCATTTCAACTCATTTTATAAAGCAACCATGACCGCTGGCTATTACCCATACATTTGGAGAGAAGCCACTGTTGTTATTATAAAAAGCCCAACGAACCAGACTATTCGATTCCAAAAGCGTATACGCCAGTCTCCTTGCTTGATTGCTTAGGCAAGGTACTGGAAAAGATAATGGCTTCAAGACTTGCATACCTAGTGGAGAGATACAATCTACTTCACCAGTGGCAGATTGGAGGAAGTTCAAAGAGATCTGCTGTGGATGCCTGTATGCTGGTAGCAAGCATAGTGGATGAAGCGAAAAGAAAAGGAAAGGTTGTTTCAGCATTGATTATGGATGTCAAAGGATGTCACGGCGTTTCTCGGATGCTAGGAATCTTGGAGTAAGGAGTAGTAGTAGTTAGGTCGGGGTCCTTTAGGTGGATGTATTGGGTTTTGGTATGGAGATCGGTTAAGGGTATGGATGGTTCTTTCTCTGGGGTTCTATGGGATTCCATGGTACAGATTGGTAATCGACGGTGCGGGGTTGTATATATATGAGCTAGGATCTCCTTTGTCCTTTCTTTCTTTCCTCCTTATATAACCTCCTATTATCAACCCTTTCCTTTGGGTTCCTGGTTTCTTGGGATTTCTTATTAAAGTTCGCTTATTAAATTATACTTGGTTCTACTCTTTATCTCCGTCCTCGGTTGTGCCCTTTAGTACCTTGTATCATAAACCCGTTCGCCTCGGTTACTAACCAGGCCTCCTGTCGCATTCCTGCTCCATGTTTCCCGCTTCCCGTAGTCCCGTATCTGAAGTCTATTCTACTCTCCGCCTCCACTCCGTAACAAAGGAGCATTTGACAATGTATTCAAGGACAGACTCATACATACAGCGAAGGAAAAATGCCTGCCCGCTCAAATAGTCAGATGAATAGACAACCTCCTAAGCAACAGGAAAGCTTCACTAGCCTTCGATGGACAACAAGAACCTATGTCAACAATAGCAACTGGAATTCCACAGGGAAGCCCAATATCACCGATTCTTTTTCCCCTCTACCTATCACCACTCTTCAATATTCTTCAATGCCAGTTTCCCCACCAACAAATACCCAGTTATATTGATGATATTGGCATGATAATGGTGGGGAAAAATGAGAGCTCAAACTACAGAGACCCGGAGAGAATGGCATAGCTAGCTGTCACATGGGGTGAAGCTTCTCAAGGGGGCGTTAAGGGTGTAGCTTCGTTCTGCAGGGTGCGGGGTATTGGCGGTGATACATCCTAGAGAAGGGAAGTATGTAAAGGTAAAGAAGTAGCGATAGTTACTAGTGTAATAGAGACTATAATATATTGAAAGATAGATACAGAAGACGTTGCATGAAGAGGAAAGGAAAAGAAAGAAAGAAAGAAAGTACAAGAGTAGGCGCCATTGCCTCCCTTATATACCCTCACTCACCAAGCCCGACTCACATCCCTGCTTAACTCCAACTATGACTCACTCTTTTGCGTAACAGAAATCCATAGAGCCTATTCTGATTCATTTCCACCTCCTAGCGTGCAGTAATCCCAACCCCGCCAATCCTTCCAACCTTCCAAACCTAGTGTATCCATGAAAAAGCTAATAATCTGGCATTCGACAACTCCAAAACAGAACTACTACACTTCCACAACAAACGAACCACAAACACTACTAATACAGCCAAGGTCAGAATACTTGATGGTACTCTGGTTGAGGCCAGCGATACACTAAAATAGTTGGGAGTTTGGTTTGATAGGAAGCTATCTTTCAAACATCATGTCAAAACTAAAGTGGTTCCAGCTATGAGGGCATTTCTTGCACTCGCCAGGTTGGGAAATACAGAGAAAGGGTTGAGTCAAACAGCTCTCAGACAGCTCTATCAGACCTGCGTCACTACAATCAGTGATTTTGGTGCAGAGGTTTGGTGGAACGGACAGATAGGATACAAAATGCAACTTCAGAAGATACAAAACAATGCGATGAGAAGGATCACTGGTGCTTTCAGAACAACACCAATAACAGCACTTCAAGCAGAAACTGCACTACTACCCATAGAGATCAGGCTTGACCTCCAACAACAGAAATATGCTCTATGGATTCTAAGCATGCCGGCCACCCACCCTATTAGCACCTTTAGCCCAGATTCATTTCCAAGTACACAGGAATCAGGAAGAGAGGAAGAACCTACAGTTACCCCATGGCGCTCTGCTGGCACTAGGCCACAGTACCAGTCCAGATTACACCGGATCCTAAACAAAGTCAGCGATTGGATTCAACCTCAAAGTCTGGCGGAGGACATAGATACAATTGCTTGTCCGCCATGGCATCAGAACATTATAATCATCGAGATTGATACGACAGATAAAGATACAGCAGCACAAAACTATAGACAAACAATTTAAGGCAATTACAACAACTTACACCGTTTGATATTCTATTCTGATGGATCCCTCCCTAATGGAAGGAAAAGCTGGGGCTGGAGTCGTTGGCATTAGAGGCAACAAAAGAGTGGTGGAGCAATTCTACCACCTTGGAAAAGAGGTGGAAGTCTTTGATTGCGAACTTTACGCAATAGCTCAAGCTATACAGCTTGCCCGGAAAGAGATCAGAAATTAACGATACTCCACAAGTGATGTCTGGATCTATTCAGACAGGCAGTGATACGGAGAATGAAAAAACTGGAAGAATTTCCAGGCCAACACTGGGTTCAACTAGCAAGATCAAACCTATTGGAACTTGAAGCGCTAAACATCAAAACACATATCCACTGGGTACCAGGACATGTGGAGGTGGATGGCAATGAACATGCAGATAGGTTGGCAAAAAGAGGGGCACAAGGTGAAAGGGTTGAAACAGATGCAAGGGTATCAATCACCCACTTGAAGAGGAAAATCAAGGAGCAGTCTATTGCTACTGCTTGGAGAGAACTGGAAAACTATGAAGAAAGGAAGGAGCTACAGAGGTTCTCCTTCCTCCAAGTTGTCTGCACCCCTTCGTCGAAACATACCAAGGAAACTTGCAAGCACAATTACCCAAATACGAATAGGCCATGGATACACCAATTCCTATCTATCCAGAATCCCAACAACAAACATTAATACAGCGGAATGCAAATATGGATACTTCCAGGAAAATCCAACTTACCTACTACTTTACTGTAAATATGCACTACCAGAACTCAGAAAAGATCTTACCGCTACAATCAAACCAATGCCGCTCAACTGGATGACCGCCATGCATACAGACAAAGGACTTCAGGCAACTATCGATAAATTCCTTCTACCATCCCAAATTGTCACTAGAAACTGGACACTAAGGGAGAGGGATCAGGATAGAGGAGAATGTCCCGGCATCTTGGCATCAGTCCCGGGGTTCTGTAGTTATAGCACCATCGCGATTGTTGAGGCAATTCTAAGCGAGGAAGGGGTACAATGAGGAGAGGATGTCGTCATTAGGTTCTGGGACGTTCTATTGGCGTGATGGATTTGTAATGTAAATAGAAGAGATGAAGGGTAGTAATACGAGGTGTGGTAACGAGTAGTTTCCTATAGGACTTTATAGGTAGCGGTATGAATCATGGCAGACTGGGAAGGAGGGTGTTAAATAGCACAGGCAGGTTTTTTCCTTTAGTTCTTTTCTTTCTTTTCTCTCTGTCTCATCTTCCTATTCTCTTGATACATAGGAACATACTCTTATCCATAGCTATAGTTTCTCTTCTCCAAACTTCCCTTTGCAAAGAGGCAAATTAGATCCTCCTTGACTCTTGCCGGGACTATTACCTGGTTTGCACTTCCCCTGCCCTGTTCTGCATCCTCTGCCTCTGCCCTTGCCCATGCCTTTGCCTTCACCGGTGCTTGTACTCATACCCACCTGTATCATGGCCCCACCTCCTGCACCTCGCCTCCCGCCAAGGCGTCTTCGGAACAGGGTTGTTGGATAGCATCGGTCGATGTCGGAAGTGGAATGATGCTTTAGGAAGGAGCGGGGATAAGGAAATGTAAGCGCTAGGAAGGATGAGGTAGTAACGGGATAGAATTGGGGTTATTGGGAATAGTATGGGTAATACGGGAGCGCAGGAGTTTCTATGGGATTCTATGGTATGAGTCATCGGTATGAGGGAATAGTTGTATATATAGGGCTCGTTCTTTCCTATGTTTTTGCCTCTCTAGGCAACGTCTTCTTTCTGCTAGCAATATAATACTTTGGCCTCGGCCCTTCTGTCCTCGCCTTGTCCCTGAACCTGAACCTGAACCTGAACCTGTCTCGCCTCGGGTGTCTCCTGAGCCGACCCTGTCCTGTGTCCTTGCCTGACCCGATCCCGCCCCGTTAGAGCCTGGCTCTCTTCTCTTCCTCGTCAGTGTCTTCATTGTGCTGGCTATGCTCCTCGAGTTACCTTACATCATCATGGTCATCTCTCACGTTGCGCCCGGATACTCCGTCATAGCGAGGATGGGTTGCGATAAGGTCGAGATGTTGTCACTAGGTTCTATGAGATTCTATGGTGTGATGGATTTGTAATATAATTAGAGAACATCAGCAAGACTTCATTTGTCTCCTGATGTCTGCTAAGCCTCAGGAGACTCAAAAAATATCTAGGAGTCTCAGGACACTCTCAGGAGACTTGAGAGACTATTGGGAGACTCTAGTAACAAGTTGAGTTTGCTAATAAAGATGGTGGGGAGGAATACGAGGTATGGTTGCGATGGATTTTTAGGAGTTTCTATGGACGGAAGTATGAGTCATAGTGGACTGGTGGAGAAGGGTGTTAAATAGCGCAGGAAGACTTTCCCTTTAGTTCTTTCTTTCTTTTCTCTCTGTCTCGTCTTTCTGCTCTCTCGATACATAGGAATATACTTCAATCCATAGCTATAATTTCACCTCTCCAAACTTGCCTTCGCAGGAGGCAATCCTATAGCTCCCTGGATCCCCGCCAGGACTCTTACTTGGTCTTCGCTTTCACTGCTTTGCTCTGCGCCCTTTGCTTCGGTCCTTGTCCTTGCTTTCGCCTTCGCCGGTGCCTGTGCTTGTGCCCACCTGGCTCTTTCTCTTCCTCGTCAGTGTCCTTATTGTTCTGGCTGTACTCCTTGAGCTCCTTTGCATCATCATTGTCATCTGTCACATTGCGCTCAGTTACTCTGTCACAGAGAGCACGTAGGATGGGAGAGACTTGAGGAAAAAGGAGAGGAAAAAGGAGAAGGATAGTTACCAAAGTACTTGCACCTACTGTTCTTAGCTGAATTGGAGAGTACAACATGCATGATAACGTTGGAAGAGGGTTGATGGAAACACAGCCGTTAAGAGGATTTACTTTATGAAGAATAGTATATGACCATGGTGATTGGGTTCTTTCCTTGTATGCCATATTCGGGTTCGGATGTAAGCAGTATGAGTAATAAATAAATAAATAAATAAATAAATAAATAAATAAATAAATAAATAAATAAATAAATAAATAAATAAATAAATAAATAAATAAATAAATAAATAAATAAATAAATAAATAAATAAATAAATAAATAAATAAATAAATAAATAAATAAATAAATAAATAAATAAATAAATAGAGATTCTCAGACACTTAAAGATCTTTTTCCAACTGGACCTTTATTCCCTAACAAGGCCTAGACCCGTATTATTTCAATAATAGATCTCTACACTAGTGGTCAAAATGTAAGTAAGTACATTTGTAGTAGGTTTTGGTTCTTATGCAGGTACCCTCCTATCACTGTCACTACTGAATTCTACCAATAACCCTGAGCCTATAATATGCTGGATGATATCACGCGTGAAACGTCTTACTTGATGTTGGGAGAAAGAAGAATTAGTTGGGGTTTTCTATTAGGTTCTGTGGGTTTTAGGTTACAAGGATTTTTATGGATCAACTGTACATATGTGTTCCTGGTAGAATGGTAGGTTTCAGGTTCTACAGGGTTCTATGAGATGGGTCCGCAGAAGAATGCTATGATTAGATATAGGCAGCTCTCTCCTTCACTTGTAGGACATTCCTTTCTCTTTTCCCTTCTTCACCCAACCTTCTTGTCTTTTTTGCCAATACATACTTTAGAACCTTCTAGTTGTTGTTAAGACATGTCTGAAATCATCAGTGGGATTGCCTGACATCTTAGCCTCTACCTCTGCCATAGTTTTTGTATCCTACTTTACCTCATCCTCTACCACTAGTTACCTCGTTATGTCCCATCTTACTCTGCATCAGCAAGATTTCATTTGTCTCCTGATGTCTCTTGAGCCTCGGGTGACTCGAGAAGTATCTGGAGGTTTCAGGAGACTTTTGGGAGACTCGGGAGACTGTTGGGAGACTTATCACGGCATAGAGTGGGCTTGGTGACGTTGCGAGAAGAAAGATTAGTCAGGGTTTTTCTATGGTGTTCTATGAGTTTCTGTTGCAGGGTTTCTATGAGTCAACGGCGTATATGTATTTCTAATAGAGAGATTTCCTTGGGATTCTACGGGTTTCTATGGGATGAGTCAGCAAGGGAATTCTGGGGCTATATATAGGAAGCTCTCTCCCTCGCTTAGAGGATTTCTCTTTCTGTCCTTTCTTCTTCACGCAACCTTCTTCTCCTTTTAGTTAAATCTATACTTCAGGACCTCTTAGTCTCGCTTTGCTCAGTCTCTAGTTCATGACAGTAGAACACGTCCTCTAATGGTACCCTCGTCCCTCCACGTCCCCGCCAGAGATGCCTTGTGGACCCTCTGTCCTGCCCTCCTCCTGCTATAGTCCTGTGTATCGTCCCCGCCCTACCTTGGTTGTGTACCTTGGCTAGTTTAGTCATTGCCTCAGTTCAGCTCCGTGATACTAAGGTTGCATCTCCAACGCCAAACTACACAACCCTCGAACACTATGACACAACCAATGGAAACTACCCCGATCGATTATGCCTGCCTTGCCGCAGAATTAACAACCTTTTTTAGGGAGTACCCAGAAGTTGCTACCGCACAACGAGAAGCCCAGGAAGCCCAGAACGCTCTGGCCGCTCAGGCATCACTCCCTCCTCCGTCCGCTCCCCCAGCAGCTGAACCCCTTGCCCCACCACCACGTCGCCCCAATCGTTTTCTACGAGCCCTAGCCCCCACCGCAGAGCCCAGAATGGAAAGATCAAAGAAGCTTCTGGACCCGGAGAAATACTGAGGCAACCGGAGAGGCCTTCCCCAATTCCAAAATATGTTAAAACTCAAACTCTTGGGCAATGCCGACAGGTACCCCACCCTTCAAAATCAATTAACTTATGCCATTTCTCGTCTAGAGGGCCCCGCTGCTGACCAATTTATGCTGTATATCACTGCTACCGGTATTAACCTCTCCTGTATGGAGAGGTTCTTTGAAATTTTAAATACGGCATTCGGAGACCCAGACCAAGTAGGTAATGTCCGTTGCGCCCTCAGGAGAATTAGACAAGCCAACCGACCCTTCTCGGAATACTTCGCCGAGTTCTAACGCCACGCTGCAGAAGCCGGAATGGGAGAGATTGCCAACGTGGAAGCCCTGATGGAACGCCTGAGCGAGGAACTCACCAGACTCATGGTTTATAAGGAAACTCCCGCCACTGTCAATGAACTTGCCATTATTCTCCAACGTTTGGACAACAAGCAGCAGATGCTCACTGCTCGCTACCGCCCCCGCTACCAGACTCCTGCCACCCAGGCATGCCCAGCACCCCGCTATGTTGCCCCTACTCCTCTCACACCCCGCTATCAGGCCCCAGCTGCCCCCACACCTCAGTACCCAGCCCCGCCTCCTCCGGCCCCTCACTACCCTGCCTCCGCTTGCTCGAACCCATCTGCTGTTGCCCACCCGTCCCATACGCCTGGAGGAATGGCCCCTATGGATCTATCAATTGGTCGTGGCCGCCTGGACCTTCAGGAGAGAGAGGCCCGTCGTGCAGAAAATAGATGTTTTTATTGTGGAGGTGTAGGACACCTCGTAAAAGATTGCCCGCAAGCGCCGGCCCCATGGAACCCAGCCCCCAGAATCAGGGGAGCTAGGGCAGATATTAGAAATGAAGAGAATGAAGAGGCCTCCGGCGATGAGGCGTTAAAAGATTTTTCCCTGGACTGAGTGGCTCACTCCAGGGACGGTTTGAGGATTGGTTTAGGATTTCAGTTTCTGGGTTTTCAGTTTCGGAGAAGGATATGGATGGGAATCAATTAGTCGTAACTTGTTCTATTTTTCAGAATAAAACTTCGTTTATCCCATCATATGCCCTTATTGATACTAGCGCCTCAGAATACGCTTTCATAGACAAAGCCTTCATATGCCACCACAACCTTGCAATGATCCCACTTAAAGTACCTCGCCATATAGACGTCATCGATGGGAGACCTATTGATTCAGGGAAGGTTACCCATAAAGTCATCCTCAGCCTTGACATTATTGGCCACCGAGAGGAAGCTCCCTTTTTCGTAACTCAACTTGGACACTATCCAATTGTTATGGGCCTCCAATGGATGCTCAGACATGCAATCAATATTCTTTCTGCCGTCAACGATATACACTTTGACTCTCCAATTTGCACTACACATTACTCCATTAATCAAACAAGAGTTATTGCAAAAGGGATCTCTATGGAACTCCCGGCTAGGCCAATTACAAATATTTCAGTTATCGAGTCCTACGCCTTCCATCAGTTAATTATCAAAAAGAGAAAAGGAATGCAACTATATTTGACTACCCTTAAGGCCCTCGACGACCTTCTGGCACAAGCACCCAAGGACCCTCATGCCCTAGTACCCTTCGAACATCACAAATACCTCCATTTCCTAAGCAAACCTGATGCCTCAGAACTTCCACCCCACCGACCTGAGTACGACCTATCTATTGATATTCAAGATAGAAAGGCTGTACCATTTGGACCTATGTATGAGATGACTCAGGTGGAACTACAAGCACTCCGAGACTATTTAGCAGAATACCTTGCCAATGGATGCATTCACCACAGCACATCTCCAGCAGGCTCCCCCGTATTGTTTGTCAAAAAGGCTGATGGCTCCCTTCGGCTCTGTATGGATTATAGAAAGCTAAATGCAGTAACGGTTAAGAACCGGCACCCTCTACCACTAACACCGGAAACTTTTATGGGCATTTCCTCCGCAAAGTACTTTACCAAGTTGGACCTCCGTAATGGTTATCATCAGTTGAGAATTAGGGAAGGAGATGAGTGGAAAACAGCGTTCAGGACCCATTATAGACACTTCGAATATGCAGTTATGCCCTTTGATTTGACAAACGTGCCAGCGGCTTTCCAGCATTGGGTCAACGATATGCTTCACCCTTACCTTGACCACTTCGCCACCACCTATCTAGATGATATTCTAATATATTCCGCCACATTGAAAGAGCACAAAACCCATGTCGATAAAGTCCTCCTGGTTCTCGATGAGAATCAAGTGCACCTGAAACCTGAAAAATGCGAATGGCATGTGGAAGAGACAATGTACCTCAGCTTTGTTCTTACGCCAAAGGGAATTAAAATAGACGAATCAAAGGTCGCTACTATTAGGAATTGGAATACCCCAACCTATCTAAAGGACATGTAGGAATTTCTAGGATTTGCGAATTTTTATCGACGCTTTATCTACGCATACTCCAGAGTAGTTTCCCCTCTAACCGCCCTAACGAAAACAGGAGTGGTCTTTAAATGGACAGACAAGACCGAGAAAGCTTTCTAAGATCTCAAGAATGCATTCACCTCTGCTCCGATACTGAGGCACTTTGACCCCGATCGAGAAATTATTGTGGAAACGGACGCCTCCAACTATGTCTCCGCCACTATTATGTCCACAAGAGATGACGAAGGGATACTACATCCTGTTGCATTTTTCTCAAAGAAACATACACCAGCCGAATGCAACTACAAAATATATGATAAAGTGTTGCTGGCAATTATTCGAGGATTCGAAGAATGGCGTTATTTTTTGGAGACGGCCTCGTACCCAATTAAGGTCCTAACAGATCATAGGAATCTGGAATATTTTATGTCGACCAAGTTGCTAAATCGCCGCCAGACTCACTGGTCAGAATTCCTATCTCGCTTTGATTTTATTATACAATTTCGTCCAGGGAAACAAGGGGGAAAACCGGACGCACTTAATAGACGATCAGGGGATCTCCCTAAGGAGGGGGATGAACGCTTCGCATACCAATATCAGACGGTGTTAAAGAGAAAAAATCTTGAATACTAAGCTAAGTTTGTTAGCGGGTTCTTTGGCAAATGAACCCACTGAAGGAACGCCCACTGTCCAAGAGTTCTTTTTAAAAGCTTACCAAGAAGACAGTTTTCCAAACAAGGTACTCACGATGCTAAAAGATGGCACGAAGCAATCGAAACAAATTTCCCTAGCCAAATGTATGACAAAGAAGGCTTTCCTCTATATCGACGCAAACTCTTTGTACCGGAACATGAAGGGTTGCAACTCAGGCTTCTTCAAGAATACCATGACAAACCATCAGCAGGACACCCAGGCAGAGCAAAGACCTTAGAACTATTAAGCCGCGAATACTACTGGCCAAATATATGAAGATATATGGATCGCTATGTTATGAATTGCCATACTTGTCGAAGAAGTAAAGCCAATTTCAATGCCCCTCAGGGAGTTCTTCATCCCCTCTCAGTTCCTAAGGCACCATGGACAGATATATCAATGAATTTTATCACAGGTCTACCGCTTAGTAATGGATACAACGCAATACTTGTTGTCGTCGACCGTCTTACGAAAATGAGACATTTTATTCCATGTACTGAAGAATCAGGAGCTAGAGATGTTGCTCGAATGTATTTGGAAAATGTTTGGAAACTACATAGCTTTCCGGAAAACATTGTTTCAGATCACGGAACTCAATTTACTTCCGATTTTTGGAAATCCCTTTGCGAACGCCTTGAGATTTCCCCTCGCTATTCCATTGCTTTCCACCCCCAAACTGACGGCCAAACCGAGAGAATTAATGCCATTATGGAACAATACCTCCGAAGCTATGTGGACTATCAACAGGATAATTGGGCTACCTACCTCCACATAGCCGAGTTTGCTACGAATAACCATGTCTCTGAGTCAACCAAGCTCTCCCCCTTCGGTTTCAACTATGACACGAATGAATTTTGGGTTCTACAGCACGGCACTACCACTAATGAGGATCAAGCCAATACCATGGCGAGAGATATGTCAGAAGTGTTTAACTTTCTTCATGTTCAGAGCTCAACGAATTCAGGAAGAGTCAGCCAACGCCAGTCGGACTCCTGCACCGCGATATACTATTGGAGACAAGGTATGGCTATCCACCCAGAATTTATTGATCAAACTCCAAAGAAGCTGGATTGGAAACAAGTTGGACCTTACCCAGTGGCATGGATTGTCAGCCCCTATGCCTACTTGCTTATGCTACCCCCATCAAGAAAGGTGCACCCAGTGTTCCATGTTTCGTTACTCTCACCCGCCGCTAACTACCCAGTCCCAGGGCAAGTATTACCACCTCCGCTCCCAGTTGAGATTGAAGGAGAACAGGAGTGGAAAGTGGATGCTATTTTGCATTCTCGAAAACGACGCGGAAGACTTGAATACCTTGTTCGGTACACTGGTTACGACGAGCTATCATGGCAGCCCTACAGAGACTTAAATAACTCTCCCGAGTTGATGGAAGAGTTTCATAAACGATACCCACGCAAGCCTAAGAGAACTTAGGCATTAGAGGCAACCTAATATCTATCACGGTGTGGAGCGTGCTTGGTGACGTTGCGAGAAGAAGGATTAGTCAGGGTTTTTCTATAGTGTTCTATGAGTTTCTGTTGCAGGGTTTCTATGAGTCAACAGCGTTGTTACGGCATGAGAAAAGGAACCCGAAGACTACAAGAGGAGGACTCCCCATGTGTCACCGCACGCGCCAAAGAGGCACGTGTTGCCAGTATGGAGCCCATGAGTCATGAATCCCTAGTTAATGGACCCGTTTTCGACCCCGAAAATAACCCCCGGAGCGTCAAAGCGCTGGCACAAGCGCTCACGACACCGGTGGGTATATGAGAGGGCAACAGTGCGAGTTTGGAGTCAATCGGACCAAAATTGATCGAATGGCAAAGGTTGCAAAGAAGCTTACTTTGGTGGCGCCTCTGGGGAAGGTAAGAGTACCCGGCAGCTCCGGTACCTATCGTTAACAGTCCTAATGTTGAGCCACGCCCTTGGTGATAGATAACGACGGGAAAGAGTTGATGAAATGGGTCGAGTGCAATCGAAGCCGCCAGGTAGGCTGACTCCAAGACTCCACACGACCACCGACGGGGCTGAGTGCATGCAGTAGCGAGATGTAACATGAGGGATTTAGGTAATGACGGTACGATGATAATAATAGATGGTGGGATAGAAATGGTGTTAAGGGTTCTGGCTTGTTTTCAGGGTCTTCGGGTTTCGTGACTTGTTTATTGTAATTATAATCGCTTAGTCCGCGTGACATTTGCGCGGGATATAAATACGGTGTCATTCTCCGACTTTGTTGAAATCATCAGCCACGAAGAAAGAGTCTTATCGATATAATACTATTACTGGATATCTTTATTCTATACCTGACTTTACTCTATACTTTACTTGAACGTATCGGTGAACTTGAGACTCCACCTTGAACCATCTTCGCGATCTTAGTCTCCCCTCCATACTCGACGGGCCAGCGTCGGATAACCGAGAACTCCAGTGGGTAGCGACTGAGGAGACCTTGTTCCTTACTGCCTTCGCGGTTAGCGCTGCTTCAAACTCTAAGCTCGACATTTTGACTGCTTGGGTTGTCTGCGACACCCTAATAAGATATATGTATTTCTAATAGAGAGATTTCCTTGGGGTTCTACGGGTTTCTATGGGATAAGTCAGCGAGGGAATTTTGGGGCGATATATAGGAAGTTCTCCCCCTCGCTTGGAGGGTTTCTCTTCTTTCCTTTCTTCTTCACGCAACCTTCCTGTCCTTTTAGTCAATCTATACTTTAGGACCGTTTAGTCTCGCTTCGCCCAGTATTTAGTCCATGACAGTAGAACGCGTCCTCTACTGATAACCTCGTCTCCCCACGTACTCATCCTCGTCCCCGCCCTACCTTGGTTGTGTACCTTAGCTAGTTTAGCCATTGCCTCAGCTTAGCTCCATGATAGAAAGGTCCATAGAGGCAAAGCCTCTTGGTATGTGCGATGGATGTGAGGGAGTAGGTTGAGAAGCGAATTGTCCCATTGGGTTCCTATTAGCCCTGTGGGCATCCTTCCTGGCCCTGATCCTGTTGTCAATGGTTATTAGCCTCCTGAAATAGGCATCGAAGCCTTCCGCAGTGGTGTCCTGGTCAATCATTGCATCTTTAAGGTCATCGGCCAGCCCAATTTCCAGGGCATTCTTCTTGGCTTCCTCATTATAATCGAGCTGTCTCATGATACGTAGGAATTATGTGATGTAGGTGGCGAAGTTTCCTTTGCCTTGGCAGAGGCTTTGGTGCTCCCTCCTGGCCGTCCCCCGGAAGTCTGGATCCCCAAAAAATGCTTCCAAAAATGCAACAAAGGCAGCGACAGAGGCAAATGGGGCGGCATCCCTGGTAGCCATGGGTAACACTTGGTCCAGTGATTTTCCTTCCAACCGGCTAACCGCATAAAAGACCTTAGCTTCCTCATTCAGGAACCTGTCATGTTTGAGCCCTGAGTTTGGTGCGAAGGAGGTGGAGGAACCCTGGTAACTCTTTCCGGGTTCCGTTGAACTTTGAGGGGTCTGGGAACTTTTCGCAGTGGAGGGTGACAGGTGGAGTGTTAGCGGATGGAGGAGGAACTTCTGGTGGAGGTGGTGGGGGTGGTGGTGGTGGTGGTGGGGGTGCATCGCGGGCCGCGGCGAGTTGGAATTCCAGGAGTTGGACATGAGCTTCTAGAGCATCGGTATGGTTATAGGAGGCGGTGAGTTTGTCTTGAGCTGTAGCCAACTCTTGACTGGTTTGAGTGTGTAGGGCCCTGCTAGCGTTCCTTTTTTCCTTCCATCGGTCTCCTTCCTATATAAGGATGAGGAGGTGTATGTAGTGGTAGTGTTTATTTTCGACGGCGTCAAATTCCTCAAAGGTTAGAGAGATCTGATAGTTTCTATCCCGGGTGACCCCGTCCACTATACGGACTGGGGAGGGGGTGGAGCAGCTGGGGTAGACATTGGTGAGTGTGCACAATGCAGATAATAACGCACGTAATCTCAAGGGGGCGTTAAGGATATAACTTTGTTCCGGAGGGTGCGGGGTAATTGTAGTGATGAATAGAGGGACTATGAAGGAGTACCGGGAGGGAGGAACAGCAATAGTCACCATGGGAGTAGAGATTATGAAATATATTGATAAATATAGATACAGAAGATGTTGCGTAAAGAGAAAAGAGGAAGGAAGAAAGTACAGAAGTAGGCGCCATTGCCTTTCTTATATATCCGCTATTCTGTCACCAAGCCTGACTCATATCCTCGCGTAACCCTACTCATGACTCATTCCTTCACGTAACAGAAACCCATAGAACCTATTCAGACTCATTCCTATTCCCTAGCGCACAATAATCCCAACCCTGCCAATCCTTCCAATCCGAACCTAGTGTATCAATGAAAGTATATGAGGGGGCAGCAGTTCAAGTTTGGAGTCAATTGGACCAAAACTGATGGAGTTATGAGACAAACAATGCAAAGGACTTCGGATAGTCTGCCGGGATCTCGTGGATGGAAGGCTGTGTGTATCCTTCCCTGGTGCGTGTGGTAAGCTATTGTTTCCAGAGGGCTTACTTGTGAGGCGAGGGGGGCGATTCGCGAATGCGAATGTCGGCGGAGGTGGGGGTTGGGTGAGGACTCGTAGGTCCCTAATCCTTGATGTTTCTTGCTACTAGCTGCATTCTTGCCAGCTAGCACGTTACCTGAGGGGTGAACCCCAAGCCTTGTAATTGAACTGGCAGTAGGATATGTGAGGATGATCTACGAGTCGAGGAGGGGAGCGAGAAGAATAGCGTGTCCGAAGGCAAGAGACGACAAAGAGGGCCACTAAGGGCAGAAACAACAACAACGAAGAGAGCAGCAATTCATTATAGAATATAAGAGCCTAGCCCTACCTCTCGAAGAAAGGAGAGGCAGGGCTTAGGCGAGGGAGAAGTAGAGGAGAGAACTTTTAGTAGATGTAGAAGTATTGTATTGAAGTATGTACCAGAGTTCCGATGAGAAGACGTTGCGTAGAGAGGAAAGGAAGACAGCATGGTGTGTCCTCAGCCCTTTATAGTCCTCCCTACTTGGCGATCGACTCCCTTCACTCGACGAAGCGAAGAAAGGAAACAGCGAAAGATACAGGTAACAGCGATTCTCGGGAGCGCTAATGGCCAATCCGAAAATATACATCATAAGGAAAGAAGAGAAAAGAAAGAAAAAGAAAGAACTATACAGCGATCATCGGAGAAGCCGATGATAAAGACCCAATGAACTATCAGCAACGTCTATCTGGAAGGTAGCACGGTGTACCGGCAGCCCAGCCTAGACGCACCTCAAGCCCAAAGGGGAAGAGAGAAGCGAAGCAAAGAAAACATTAGAAAGAACAAGCAATAGTGCAGCACTCCTAGGTTACTCAAAAGAGTAACACGATTCGGGAGATGCACTATGTACAACAATAAGCGAGGATAGAGCTCCTAGGCTACCACAAAGGGCAACACGATTCGGGAGATACCCCCTTACAAGATAAGCAAAGAAAAGCAAAGAACGCCAAAGAAAACCCCGCACCGAACCACCACACTGATCAACATACTAATCCCCGATCTCTAGGTGAGATCGCCTAACAAGCCTGCCAACGTCCCTTGTCAGCGTGCTGACCCTCCATGTACCCTTCGTGTAGTCAGGAGGCCCGTGATCTGCCAAGGCTAGATGAGTCCATGACACGGGAGCTGCAGAGAAAGCGCGGAGCCTATAGAAAGTAGACTACAGGGGTTTTCGGGACTACTACTAGTCGGATAAAGGGAAAGGTGAGCTGAGGGAATAGGACAGTGTGGAAGAGTACTCCACGGAGTACTACAAAAAGGTATTCCGGTACCGGGGAGAGTAGTGGAGGGCCCTATGGGTTAGTACAACTCTCCCAGAGGGGAAGAAGACTATGGAGTGGTGCAGACGTGTCGAGTACATCCAGCGACGCTAGCCCATATCCAGAGGAAAGGGATTAATGTACATTGTCAAGTACCTACCGAAAGACTTACCGAAGCTCAGTCTAGCCTCTAACTACGAGTATGAGGAAACAAGCGAAGTGAAATTTCTAGGGACCCTGCCATAGGGAAAGGCGGAGTGGGGGCATCAGCTTAGGAGCTAATATCTAAGTCCGTCGAGTTTAGGAGTTATGTAGATAGTTAGTAACCCTGGCTTGGCCGCGGAGGTATACCCGTGGGGTAGAAATGAGCTGCCACTTGATCCTCATCCATTATCATCTGCAGCGAAGAAAGAGTCTATTATTATTATTGCAAGACCGATAGTCCAACTCGCGGCGCTGGTAATGAGACTTCTGAGTTTTTTACCTCTTCCCATGGGGGAGATGGTTTTTTCTCTTCGAACTTTAGTATCCTGTGATTATCTACTCTGCCTGATGAATTCCCCTTTGAGCGAAGCCGTACGCGCTCCTGAGACGCAGACTCGCAGGGCTGCCCCAGGCTACTCGGATATTGGTGCGATGTAGACAGAATAGACTCCTACCTGATGGCTTTAGCTATAGTCCCTGGGAACTCTGAGCTCTATGTTGAACTACCTGGTGGTTGGGGGTAATCCCAATTAGAGACTCATACCTTCATCCACAGAATCCTACCAAAAACCAATTACTTCCACACCTCGTATTCCTCCCCAGCATCTTTCCTGTTTATATTACAAATCCATCACGCCATTGAATCCTATGAAATCCATTGACAATATCTTCACCTCCTCCCATGCCCTCCTTGCCTAATATTACTCAATCAATCACGACAGCGCTTCGACTACCAAATCCTCAGGACCAATGCCAAGACTCTAGGACAACGATGTGCATCAGCAAGACTTCATTTGTCTCCTGATGTCCCCTGAGCCTCAGGAGACTCAAAAAATATCCAGGAGTTTCAGGAGACTTTCAGGAGACCTGGAAGACTGCAGGGAGACTCTAGTTACAAGTGGAGTTTGCTGATGTGTGGTTGTACTGAATTTCTATGAGGTTCTATAGGCTTATTTATGAGTCACATTGGACTGACGGAGAGAGCTTGATAAATAGTGGTCGTAGATATTTTCCTTAGTTCTTTATTTCTTTTCTCTCTGTCTCATCTTTTTGCTATCTAGCTATATAGTAATATACTCCTGTTACTAAGCCATAGTCCATAAAACTTCCTTCGGCAAAACAAGGAAGTTTATAGTATATTTTATCGTTTACGTTGAGGTGAATCCGGTCCTCACTCTCCTAGTCTCATTCCCCTCTTGCCTCTGCCCTTGCCTTTCCCCTCGCCGCTGCCTGTACTTGTGCCAGCCCGGTGACATCTTGTCCTTGTCAGTGTTCTCGTTGTGCTGGCTGTGCTCTTCGAGTTCTGCTGCGTTATTATTGATATCTGTTACGTTGTGGCCAGTTACTCCTTCCCAGCATTGAATTAGCATAAATACTGGTCTACCTGAGCATTGGAGTTTTTCAGAGAATAAAAAAAATGCTTATAATGCTATTATCACGTATTAAAATAATTTAGTAATATAAGGATTAATCAAAACATAAAGCAATAAAAAGCTATAGAAACAAACATATTAAAAATCAAAAAAAAACTCTATAATAGAAATGTTAATAGCTTAACAAAGTTTTATATTATTATATGGACTAGTGCTGAAGTATATAAAAAATAAAATATCTAAAGATATAATCTCTCATTTTGAAGTTTCTAGATTTGGTAGGGGCAATTTCTCATTTTGAAGTCACCAGTAGCAACTATATTGCTCTTGTATCTATTGAAATTTCGTATAATTCTACTCTATATATGCTGAAGAGAAATTAGTCAGTATAATGTATTCATAATAAACATTTTGGTTTAGAAGTACATAAATGGCCCATTGTTATAATAGGGCCATACCAGTGGTTAGGAGTAATAGTACTCACCTATCATAGAGCGAGACGAAGACGGGAATGGGATGTGCCAAGGTATACCACCAAGGTAGAGCGAGGCAAGACAAAGCGAGATATATCAGCAAACTCAACTTGTTACTGGAGTCTTATCACGGAGCTCAACTGAGGCAATGACTGAACTAGCCAAGGTACACAATGGAGGCAGGGCGGGGACGATATACAGGACTATAGCAGGAGGAGGGCAGGACAGAGGGTCCACAAGGAATCTCTGAGGAGGACGTGGAGAGACGAAGGTACCAGTAGAGTACGCGTTCTACTGTCTTGAACTAGAGACTAAGCGAAACGAGACTAAGAGGTCCTAAAGTATAGATTGACTAAAAGGACAGGAAGGTTGCATGAAGAAGAAAGGAAAGAAAGAGAAATCCTCCAAACGAGGGAGAGAGCTTCCTATATATACCTCCAAAATTCCTTTGCTGAATCATCCCATAGAAACCCGTAGAACCCCAAGGAAATCTCTCTATTAGAAATACATATATGCCTATTAGGGTGTCGCACCAGACAACCCAAGCAGTCAAGTATCGAGCTTAGAGTTTGAAACGCTAACCGCGAAGGCAGTAAGGAACAAGGTCTCCTCAGTCGCTACCCACTGGAGTTCTCGGTTATCCGACGCTGGCCCGTCGAGTATGGAGGGGAGACTAAGATCGCGAAGGTGGTTCAAGGTGGAGTCTCAAGTTCACCGATACGTTCGAGTAAAGTATAGAGTAAAGTCAGGTATATAATAAAGATATCTAGTAATAGTATTATATCGATAAGACTCTTTCTTCGTGGCTGATGATTTCAACAAAGTCGGAGAATGACACCGTATTTATATCCCGCGCAAATGTCACGCGGACTAAGCATTATAATTACAATAAACAAGTGCGAAACCCCGAAGACCCTGAAAACAAGCCAAGAACCCTTAACACCATTTCTATCCCACCATCTATTATTATCATACCGTCATTACCCTAAATCCCTCATGTTACATCTCGCTACTGCATGCACTCAGCCTTCGTCAGTGGTCATAAGTAGTCTTGGAGTCAGCCTACCTGGCGGCTTCGACCGTTCGACTTCGCTCGCCAACTCTTTCCCCGCATCGTTATCTATCACCAAGGAGCGTAGCTCAACATTAGGACTGTTAACGATAGGTACCGGAGCTGCCGGGTACTCTTACCTTCCCCAGAGGCGCCACCAAAGTAAGCTTCTTTGCAACCTTTGCCATTCGATCAATTTTGGTCCGATTGACTCCAAACTCGCACTGTTGCCCTCTCATATACCCACCGGTGTCGTGAGCTCTTGTGCCAGCGCGTTGACGCTCCTTTTTCAGTCGAAAACGGGTCCATTAACTAGGGATTCCGCAACTCCGCACTGGGCTCCATACTGGCAACACCGTGCCTCTTTGGCGCACCCAGTGGGACATAGAGGTCTCAGTAGCATGGGGAGTCCTCCTCTTGTAGTCTTCGGGTTCCTTTTCTCATGCCCGTAACAACGCCATTGACTCATAAAAACCCTGCAACAGAAACTCATAGAACACCATAGAAAAACCCTGACTAATCCTTCTTCTCGCAACGTCACTAAGCACGCTCCACGCCGTGATAGATATTAGGTCCCCTCTAAGGTCTAAGTCCTCTTAGGCATGCGTGGGTATCGTTTATGAAACTCTTTAATCAACTTGAGGGAGTTATTTAAGTCTCCGTAGGGCTGCCATGATGGCTCGTCGTAACCGGTGTACCGAACAAAGTATTCAAGTCTTCCGCGTCGTTTTTGAGAATCCAAAATAGCATCAACTTCCCACTCCTGTTCTCCTTCAATCTCAACTGGGGGCGGAGGTGGTAACACTTGCCCTGGGACTGGGTAGTTAGCGGCGGGTGAGAGTAACGAAACATGGAACACTGGGTGCACCTTTCTTGATGGGGGTAGCATAAGCAAGTAGGCATAGGGGCTGACAATCCATGCCACTGGGTAAGGTCCAACTTGTTTCCAATCCAGCTTCTTTGAGGGCCGTTTGATCAATAAATTCTGGGTGGATAGCCATACCTTGTCTCCAATAGTATATCGCGGTGCAGGAGTCCGACTGGCGTTGGCTGACTCTTCCTGAATTCGTTGAGCTCTGAACATCCCCACGCGAAGAAAGTTAAACACTTCTGACATATCTCTCGCCATGGTATTGGCTTGATCCTCATTAGTGGTAGTGCCGTGCTGTAACGGGCCAAAATTCATTCGGGGGTGTCGCCCATAGTTGGCTTCGAAGGGGGAGAGCTTGGTTGACTCAGAGACATGGTTATTCGTAGCAAACTCGGCTATGTGGAGGTAGGTAGCCCAATTATCCTGTTGATAGTCCACATAGCTTCGGAGGTATTGTTCCATAATGACATTAATCTCTTCAGTTTGGCCGTCAGTTTGGGGGTGGAAAGCAGTGGAATAGCGAGGGAAAATCTCAAGGCGTTCGCAAAGGGATTTCCAAAAATCGGAAGTAAATTGAGTTCCGTGATCTGAAACAATGTTTTCCGGAAAGCTATGTAGTTTCCAAACATTTTCCAAATACATTCGAGCAACGTCCCTAGCTCCCGATTCTTCAGTACATGGAATAAAGTGTCTCATTTTAGTAAGGCAGTCGACGACAACAAGTATTGCGTTGTATCCATTACTAAGCGGTAGGCCTGTGACAAAATCCATCGATATATCTGTCCATGGTGCCTTAGGAACTGAAAGGGGGCGAAGAACTCCCTGAGGGGCATTGCGGTTGGCTTTGCTCCTTCGACAAATATAGCAGTTCATAACATAACGATCCGTATATCTTCGCATATTGGGCCAGTAGTATTCGCGGCTTAATAGTTCTAAGGTTTTTGCTCTGTCTGGGTGTCCTCCTGATGGTTTGTCATGGTATTCTTGAAGTCTGAGTTGCAACCCTTCATGTTCCGGTACAAAGAGTTTGCGTCGATATAGAGGAAAGCCTTCTTTGTCATACATTTGGCTAGGGAAATTTGTTTCGATTGCTTCGTGCCATCTTTTAGCATCGTGAGTACCTTGTTTGGAAAACTGTCTTCTTGGTAAGCTTTTAAAAAGAACTCTTGGACAGTGGGCGTTCCTTCAGTGGGTTCATTTGCCAAAGAACCCGCTAACAAACTTAGCTTAATATCAAGATTTTTTCTCTTTAACACCGTCTGATATTGGTATGCGAAGCGTTCATCCCCCTCCTTAGGGAGATCCCCTGATCGTCTATTAAGTGCGTCCGGTTTTCCCCCTTGTTTCCCTGGACGAAATTGTATAATAAAATCAAAGCGAGATAGGAATTCTGATCAGTGAGTCTGGCGGCGATTTAGCAACTTGGTCGACATAAAATATTCCAGATTCCTATGATCTGTTAGGACCTTAATTGGGTACGAGGCCGTCTCCAAAAAATAACGCCATTCTTCGAATCCTCGAATAATTGCCAGCAACACTTTATCATATATTTTGTAATTGCATTCGGCTGGTGTATGTTTCTTTGAGAAAAATGCAACAGGATGTAGTATCCCTTCGTCATCTCTTGTGGACATAATAGTGGCGGAGACATAGTTGGAGGCGTCCGTTTCCACAATAATTTCTCGATCGGGGTCAAAGTGCCTCAGTATCGGAGCAGAGGTGAATGCATTCTTGAGATCTTGGAAAGCTTTCTCGGTCTTGTCTGTCCATTTAAAGACAATTCTTGTTTTCGTTAGGGCGGTTATAGGAGAGACTACTGTGGAGTATGCGTAGATACAGCGTCGGTAAAAATTCGCAAATCTTAAAAATTCCTGCACGTGCTTTAGACAGGTTGGGGTATTCCAATTCCTAATAGTAGCGACCTTTGATTCGTCTATTTTAATTCCCTTTGGCGTAAGAACAAAGCTGAGGTACATTGTCTCTTCCACATGCCATTCGCATTTTTCAGGTTTCAGGTGCACTTGATTCTCATCGAGAACCAGGAGGACTTTATCGACATGGGTTTTGTGCTCTTTCAATGTGGCGGAATATATTAGAATATCATCTAGATAGGTGGTGGCGAAGTGGTCAAGGTAAGGGTGAAGCATATCGTTGACCCTAATGCTGGAAAAGCTTAAGACGTTTGTCAAATCAAAGGGCATAACTGCATATTCGAAGTGTCTATAATGGGTCCTGAACGCTGTTTTCCACTCATCTCCTTCCCTAATTCTCAACTGATGATAACCATTACGGAGGTCCAACTTGGTAAAGTACTTTGCGGAGGAAATGCCCATAAAAGTTTCCGGTGTTAGTGGTAGAGGGTGCCGGTTCTTAACCGTTACTGCATTTAGCTTTCTATAATCCATACAGAGCCGAAGGGAGCCATCAGCCTTTTTGACAAACAATACGGGGGAGCCTGCTGGAGATGTGCTGTGGCGAATGTATCCATTGGCAAGGTATTCTGCTAAATAGTCTTGGAGTGCTTGTAGTTCCAACCGAGTCATCCCATACATAGGTCCGAACGGTACAGCCTTTCCATCTTGAATATTAATAGATTGGTCGTACTCAGGTCGGTGGGGTGGAAGTGTGGAGGCATCGGGTGTTCTTAGGAGATGGAGGTATTTGTGATGTTCGAAGGGTACTAGGGCACGAGGGTCCTTGGGTGCTTGTGCCAGAAGGTCGTCGAGGGCCTTAAGGGTAGTCAAATATAGTTGCATTCCTTTTCTCTTTTTGTTAATTAACTGATGGAAGGCGTAGGACTCGATAACTGAAATATTTGTAATTGGCCTAGCCGGGAGTTCCATAGAGATCCCTTTTGCAATAACTCTTGTTTGATTAATTCGAAAGAATGCCAGAAAGAATAGTAATCGGGAGAGTCAAAGTGTATATCGTTGACAGAAAGAATATTGATTGCATGTCTGAGCATCCATTGGAGGCCCATGGATAGTGTCGAGTTGAGTTCTAAAAGGAGCTTCCTCTCGGTGGCCAATAATGTCAAGGCTGAGGATGACTTTATGGGTAACCTTCCCTGAATCAATAGGTCTCCCATCGATTTACGCCTATATGGCGAGGTACTTTAAGTGGGATCATTGAGGTTGTGGTGGCATATGAAGGCTTTTACGAAAAAGCGATTCTGAGGCGCTAGTATCAATAAGGGCATATGATGGGATAAACGAAGTTTTATTCTGAAAAATAGAACAAGTTACGACTAATTGATTCCCATCCATATCCTTCTCCTAAAACTGAAAACCCAGAAACTGAAATCCTAAACCAATCTCAAACCGCCCCTGAGTGAGCCACTCAGTCCAGGGAAAAATCTTTAACGCCTCATCATCGCCGAGGCCTCTTCATTCTCTTCATTTCTAATAATAGGGGCCGGCGCTTGCGGGCAATCTTACTGGTGTCCTACACCTCCACAATAAAAACACCTATTTTCTGTACGATGGGCCTCTCTTTCCTGAGGGTCCGGGCGGCCACGACCAATTGATAGGTCCATAGGGGCCATTCCTCCAAGCGTATGAGACGGGTGGGCAACATCAGGTGGGTTCGGGCGAGCGGGGGCCGGGTAGCGAGAGGCCGGGGGAGGCGGTACTGAGGTGTGGGGCAGCTGGGGCCTGATAGCGGGGTGTGAGAGAGTAGAGGGCAACATAGCGGGGTGCTGGGCATGCCTGGGTGGCAGGAGTCTCAGAAGTGGGCGGTAGCAAGCAGTGAGCATCTGCTGCTTGTTGTCTAACCGTTGAAGAATAATGGCAAGTTCATTAATAGTGGCGGGAGTTTCCTCATAGACCATGAGCTTGGTGAACTCCTCGCTCATACCTTCCATCAGGGCTTCCACGTTGGCAATCTCTCCCATTCCGGCTTCTGCAGCGTGGCGTTAGAACTCGGCGAAGTATTCCGAGAAGGGTCGGTTGGCTTGTCTAATTCTCCTGAGGGCGCAACGGACATTACCTACTTGGTCTGGGTCTCCGAATGCCGTATTTAAAATTTCAAAGAACCTCTCCATACAGGAGAGGTTAATACCGGTAGCAGTGATATACAAAGATAAATTGGTCAGCAGCGGGGCCCTCTAGACGAGAAATGGCATAAGTTAATTGATTTTGAAGGGTGGGGTACCTGTCGGCATTGCCCAAGAGTTTGAGTTTTAACATATTTTGGAATTGGGGAAGGCCTCTCCGGTTGCCTCAGTATTTCTCCGGGTCCAGAAGCTTCTTTGATCTTTCCATTCTGGGCTCTGCGGTGGGGGCTAGGGCTCGTAGAAAACGATTGGGGCGACGTGGTGGTGGGGCAAGGGGTTCAGCTGCTGGGGGAGCGGACGGAGGAGGGAGTGATGCCTGAGCGGCCAGAGCGTTCTGGGCTTCCTGGGCTTCGCGTGCGTAGCAACTTCTGGGTACTCCTAAAAAGGTTGTTAATTCTATGGCAAGGCAGGCATAATCGATCGGGGTAGTTTCCATTGGTTGTGTCATAGTGTTCGAGGGTTGTGTAGTTTGGCGTTGGAGATGCAACCTTAGTATCACGGAGCTGAACTGAGGCAATGACTAAACTAGCCAAGGTACACAACCAAGGTAGGGCGGGGACGATACACAGGACTATAGCAGGAGGAGGGCAGGACAGAGGGTCCACAAGGCATCTCTGGCGGGGACGTGGAGGGACGAGGGTACCATTAGAGGACGTGTTCTACTGTCATGAACTAGAGACTGAGCAAAGCGAGACTAAGAGGTCCTGAAGTATAGATTTAACTAAAAGGAGAAGAAGGTTGCGTGAAGAAGAAAGGACAGAAAGAGAAATCCTCTAAGCGAGGGAGAGAGCTTCCTATATATAGCCCCAGAATTCCCTTGCTGACTCATCCCATAGAAACCCGTAGAATCCCAAGGAAATCTCTCTATTAGAAATACATATACGCCGTTGACTCATAGAAACCCTGCAACAGAAACTCATAGAACATCATAGAAAAACCCTGACTAATCTTTCTTCTCGCAACATCATCAAGCACGCTCCACGCCGTGATACTTTCGGCCCTACAGGCTCGCTCCACTGCCCGCCCCCTACCAGAGGGTGGATATACTTTTGTAGTGTTCCCCTACTTATTGGTTCTCATCAAGAACAAATTCCACTCTTTGTCTCCAAGCTTGGACAATACCCTCTGGTTCTTGGTATTCCTTGGCTACAACATACGACGCCACCTTTATATTCAAGGACAATACGGTAGCTTTCTACTCAGAATTTTGCAAAAAGAACTGCAATTCCACGGTTCCTACCGATGTTATTCCAGGCATTAAACCCCCAACGTATATGATCGGGCCCGTCCCCTTCAGTCGCTTCGCCCGCCGCAAACAACTACAGATCTGCAATATAACTCTCTACAAAATCGAAAAGGCCCTCCACGATACTCCGAAGGACGGATGGAAACAAAGGATCCCGGAACGCTATCACAACTGGCTTAGTATGTTAGACAAAGCTCTGGCCCAGGATTTACCACCACGCCACCCCTATGATTATAAGATCCCTCTGAGGGAAGGGAAGGGGCTACCAATTGACCCTCTCTATAGCATGTCCAGGGAAAAGCTACTTGCATTAAGGGACTATATTCGTGAGAACCTCTCCAAGGGCTTTATTCGCGCAAGCTCATCCCCCACTGGTGCTCCGATGTTATTTGTTAAAAAGGCAGATAGATCCCTCCACCTTGGTGTGGACTACCGAGGATTAAGCGGGCTAGCCGTTAGGGGCCAGTATCTGCTTTCTTTGCTCTGAGGGACCTTGGATCGATAGTCAGAAGCCAAGTGGTATACCAAGTTGGATTTGCGGCAAGGATATAACCAGATTTGCATGGCTGAAGAAGAGGAATGGAAAACAGCGTTTAGGACCCGCTATCGCTATTTTGAATATACTGTCATGTCATTCGGCCTTACCAATGCCCCTGCGATCTTCCAGCGTTTATTTACGATTGTCTTTGGGAACATTTGGACCAATTCTGCACCGCATATCTGAAAGATATCCTTATATATAGCGACTTCCTTGAAAAACACGAACAGCACATCGAGACGGCTCTGGAAGTGTTGCACAAGAACGGGATTGTATTGAATCCAGAAAAATGCGAATTCCATACCCAAAGTACGACATATCCTGGGTTGATTATTGAACTCAATGGTATCTGCATGGACCCACATAAAGTTTCCGCAGTACAAGAATAGACGATTCCTAAAACAGTTAGGACGTGCAAGCCTTTCTAGGCTTTACCAATTTCTACCGGCGTTTTATTTTTGGATTTTCGAAATTGGCAGCCCCTCTTACGAAGCTTACGAAAAAGAATATTCCATTTCTATGGACTCAGGAAGCAGAAGCTGTGTTTCAATCCTTAAAGGAAGCCTTTACCACCGCCCCCATCTTGATTCACTTTGATCAGAAGAAACCAATTACAGTTGAGACAGACCTGTTGGATTACGTTGCCGGCGGTGTACTTTCTCACTATGACGAGCAAGGGAAACTTCACCCCGTGGCATTCTTTTACAAGAAACATACATACACCTGCAGAATGCAACTACGAAATTTACGATAAAAAGTTACTGGCGATAATCAGATACTTCGAAGAATGGAGACCAGAGTTAGAAGGGGCTAAACACCCCATTGAGGTTATTTCCGGCCATAAAAATCTCGAGTACTTTATATCTACCAAACAACTCAACAGAAGACAAGTACAATGGCCGGAATACCTATCGTGTTTTAATTTCGTGATCAAGTATAGACCGGAGAAGCAAAGTGGAAAACTGGACGCATTGACTAGAAGATCAGGAGATCTCCCTGAGGAAGGGGATAAAAGGTTATTGCACCAGAGTCAGACGATCCTGAAGAGGGAAAATCTCGACCCTAAGCTAAGTTTGTTAGCGGGTTCTTTGGCAAATGAACCCGCTGAAAAGAACGCCCCTCTGCAAAAATTATTCGATGAAGGATACCTAGCTGACCCATTCCCACAAAGGATCTTGAACCTACGGCAGGCAGATACGAAGCACTGCAAGGGGATATCTCTGGCGGGGTGCGCCGGGGTGGACAGCCGCTTACTCTATCACGAAAGCACCTATGTCCCCGATTATGCGCTACCAAAGTTGGAAATTCTGAAGTAATATCACGATGCCCCCTCAGCAGGATACCCCGGCAGAGAAAAAACCTTTGAACTGATCAGTAGGGATTACTACTAGCCAAATATTCGTGACTACATCGGCCAATATATTCGAAACTGCCATACCTGTCAGCGAAGCAAGCCAACCACACATGGAAAGTTAGGAGTACTTCGACCGCTACCCATCCCCGATCAACCCTGGAACGAGATCTCCATGGACTTTGTTATGGGTCTACCACAAAGTGAAGGGTACAATGCTGTACTAGTGGTTGTGGATCGACTAACGAAGATGCGTCACCCCCTACTCTGCAATACTAATATTAATGCGGAAGATACCGCCAACTTAAATTTGCAACATGTTTGGAAGCTACATGGCCTATCCACACATATTACATCTGATTGAGGCACCCAATTTACCGCAAAGTTCTAGAAATCCATCTGTAAACAACTTAAAATCGAAGTAAGAATGTCGACCGCCTTCCACCCACAGACAGACGGCCAAACGGAGAGAATAAATGCAGTGATAGAACAATACCTCCGAGGATATGTTTCCTACCAACAGTATGATTGGGCTAAATGGCTGCCGATAGCAGAATTCGCAGCCAATAACCAAGTGTCCGCTTCCACCAAGGTTACTCCGTTTTTCGCTAATTACAGCTATCACCCTCGATTCGCTATAGACCTACGGAAGCCGGAAAGGGCCCCACCAAGCCTGGATGCCCATAACTTCGCAGAAAGAATGAAGGAGCTACACGCTTATTTACAAACACAATTAAGGACGGCTCAGATTAACAAAAGAAGTCAGTTAACACAAAGAGGACCCTCACCCCACGTTATGAGGTCGGAGATATGGTATTCATTTCGGCGAAGAATATTCGCACTGACCGGAACTCAATATCACGGCGTGGAATGGGCTTGACGATGTTGCAGGAAGAAGGATTAGTCAGGGTTTTCTATGGTGTTCTATGGAGTTCTGTTGCGGGGTTTCTATGAGTCAACGGTATGCATGTATTTCTAATAGAGGGGTTTCCTTGTGGTTCTAGGAGATTCTATGGGATGAGTCAGCGAAGGGATTCCGGGGCTATATATAAGGAGCTTGCTCCCTCGCTTGTAGAGTTCTCTTTCTTTCCTTTCTTCTTCACGCAACCTTCCTATTCTTTAGCCAATACAAAGTTTTAGGATCCCTAGTCATTATTGAATCCTTTTGCTCCTACCCTCTAAACGGCAGGAGGAAATCCATAGTCCTCGCTTCGTGCTCCGCTGCCTTGTCTCGCTTCACTTCCCGTTCTGTGCCCCCTCCCCGTCCCTTACCTCGCTTAGCCTTATACATTTCCGCCCTACCTCGCCTTGCCTAGGTTGTGTACCCTAGCACCACTGTCCCTCGTCTCGCTTCGTGATATTCAAGGAAGCTCAATTGGAAAAGGTTTGGGCCATTCTCTATCCAAGAAATTATTTCTCCCTATGCGTATTGCTTGGTTTTTCCCTACTCAATGAAGATGCACTCTGTTTTTCATGTTTCACTGCTCGATATTGCTGCCATTGATCCGGTAACGGGCCAGAAGCTGCCACCATCACCATCCATTATTGTGAATCAGGAGGAGGAATACAAGATTGAGGACATTTTGGATTTGAGGCACCATGGGAAGCAGGGACTTCAATACTACGTTAAGTGGACCGGATATACCGATCCTACGTGGGAACCCACCGAGTACCACAAGCAGACTACCATTGTCGACACCTTCCACACACGCTACCTAGATAAACCAGAGCTAGGGGAAGTCAAGGCTCGCAGGAGCTCGCGCTTGAAGGGGGGGGCTACTTTCATGGATACACTGGTTCGGATTGGAAGGATTGGCGGGTTGGGATTATTGTGCGTTAGAGAATAGAAATGAGTCAGAATAGATTCTATAGGTTTCTGTTACGTGAAGGAATGAGTCATGAGTAGGGTTACGTGAGAGTATGAGTCAGGCTTGTCGACGGAATAGCGGATATATAAGGAAGGCAACGGCGCCTACTTCTGTACTTTCTTTCTTCCTCTTTTCTCTTTACGCAACATCTTCTGTATCTATATTTATCAATAAATTTCATAGTTTCTACTCTCATAGTGACTATTGCTGTTCCTACCTCCCGGTACTCCTTTATAGTCCCTCTATTCAGGAACTATCGCTGCAATTACCCCGCATCCTGTGGAACGAAGTTACATCCTTAACGCCCCCTTGAGATATACCTACCAGTGTCCTGAGTGGCCGTGCCGGTACTTTGATGCTCCAGGGCTTATTATTGGGGTCGAAAACGTGTCCATTTACTAGCGTTTCTGCAACTCCGCTTTTCCGGCCATACTGGCCATACCGCGTGCCCAACAGACTCCTGTAGTGTAGTAGAGACTAAGAATATCGTTCCTCCCATCCTCTTCCAACTCATAGTTGAGTTACAGCTTAATTGGAGGTCATTTGGTGAGGATACAGTCACTCCCGACCGCTAAACCACTGATGCCCCAATTCGGAAGCTATACCTATAACAGAGCCATAGCGGACTGGTGGAGGAGAATGTTAAATAGTACAAGAAGACTCTTCCTTTAGTTCTTTTCCTTCTTTTTTCGTCCTCCTGTTATCCGACTACCTTGAAATATATGTCTATCCCAAGCTATAGTTCTCTTGACTCCAGACTCTGTCCTTAGAAATGAAGACACCCACAGTATTTCTTATCATTTTCGTTGAGGTCTTTCTGGTCCCCACTTCCCTGCTCTGAACGCTTTGGCCTCTGCCCTTGCCTTTGTCTTTGCTGGTACCTGTGCTTGTGCCTGCCCTGTGTTCTCCTCGTCCTCGTCAGTGTTTTCATTGTACTTATTACGGCTCCGCCTCCTGCACCTCGCCTTCCGCCAAGGCGTCTTCGGAACAGGGTTGTTGGATAGAATCGATCGATGCCGGAAGTAAGAGAATGGATTAGGAAGGAGTTCGGGTAATGGAATGTAAACGCTAGAGAGGATTAGGAAGTGGCAGGATAGAAGTGGTGGTTTCGGGAATAGTATGGTCGAGGTGAATGCTTGGGAGGTTCTATGGGATTCTATGGTATATCTGAAGAAAATACTTGTATATATAGGGCTCGTTCTTTCCTATGTTTCTGCCTCTCTAGGCAACGTCTTCTTTCTGTTAGCAATACAATACTTTGGCTCCGGCCCTTCTGGTTTCACCTCGTCCCTGAACCTGAACCTGAATCTGAACCTGAACCTGAACCTGAACCTGTCTCGCCTCGGGTGTCTCCTGAGCCAACCCTGTCCTGTGTCCTCGCCCTGACCCGACTCCGTCCCGTTAGAGTACTTGCTGTGCTCCTTGAAACCTTCTGCGTCATTATTGTCCTCTGCTACCCTGCCCTTCAGTTACTCAGTCACAATCATATTTCTCCCCAACATTTTCCCACAACATATTACTAATTCTTCCTACAACTGAACCTCATAGAAACAAATGACGACAGTCGCATCTTATATCACTCCATCTTCACTTAACACAACTACATTGATCCTAACGGAGCTCTGATTACCAAACCATCGGGAAAATGCCAAGATGCCGGAATAGGTATTGAGATAAGGGTTTCAGGATGGAAGTCTTGAGGACAAATGTGATATCTTCAAGTCCCAGTCCTAATCCTAATTTGCTTAATGCTTTTGACAACTCTTTTCCTTTGTACTTAATTCTCTTTCAAAAGATTTTTAATTATACTAAATTGAGTACCAAACATTATTTTTTTCATTTTTTGGGGTTTCATTAATAATCTTTTCAAATTGAAAGTTTTTAAAACCGTACCGCAGTATTTGTGCTCAAAATACTCACCTATTAATTAAAAAGTCAGAATTGTTGATAAGCGTTTGGTTGCAACGATATCCGACGACTTAGTTAATGCGGGAGTAATACTTATAGAAATATCTGGACTGACGCATCTAGCATTATAGTTGCTATTTACAATTATTCACCATGCAAGGATAAAAGAAAACAATCCCTATCACATTTGCTTTGAATATTCATTATATAATCATTATTTCATTATTATTCCTTTTACTAACTCTTTTTGCCTATTTAGTATCGCCTATCTTCTAATATAGCAATCATAAGAATAGGAATACATGGCGCAGCTTGTCTTAAAGTTGAGCTGCCTGTATAATAATTTTAGCTGGAAAAATCCTGGCTACTCCTACTGCTTTGAAACCAATCTATTCTCAATCTCGGCTGCAAGTCTTTCCTCACTTCAGACTGATTTTTAATATTTTGCTCTTTAAAATACTTCATGTAGGTTGTGCTGTGTGTGGGTGGGAACCCTGCTAAAACAATTGAATTGTGTGTCTCGTTGCTGCAGAATAGCCACAAAAGTGTGATCAAAGCTCAGAAACAAGGCGTGTCTCTGCCCTCCTTCTTCGATCTTCCTCGACCTACCAATCTCAACGTCACTCCATAAAATCTTTTAATACCTATTGTATTAGGGAACTTTCGAACAACACCACTCTTTTTTTCCATCTCTACATCTTTCGCTCTTTTGGTTCAACCAGAATCATCATTATGGCTTTCTTAAGCGGCCCTGCTGCCGACCCTCAATTTGCGCCCGTGCTTGCTGCCCTGGCCACAATGCAAGGCAACGTTGATAGGGATCAGAAGTACCAAGCTACACAGTTCCTGGAACAGTTTCAGAAATCGGTTGGTCTTTATTCGGATATTCTTGCTTTTTAGACGGTGGAGAGAAAGAGATGGGGAGATGGAGCTGCAGATGGCTTCGTCTGCTTTGAGGCTCAGCTGGGTGATGGCGGGGTTCGTCACGAGGGGATGCGGGGTAACCCTGCAACAGAGGTACAGGACCGGAGGTGGGAAGGCGCTGACTGGATTCTCGATATTTACAGCCCGAGGCGTGGACAACTGCCCATTTGATCCTTCAGTCCGAGAGTGCTGCCGTGGAAGCAAAACTTTTTGCTGCTACCACACTGAAGGGAAAGGTTTGACCATATATCGTTCATCATAGGAAGTTGAATGCCTGCTGATAGGAGCAAAGATTACCTATGATATTCACCAACTACCCCGAGAATCTTTGGTGCCACTTCGGGACTCTTTATTGAGCTTGCTCATGAGCTATCGTAAAGGCTCTCGACCGATTCGAACACAACTATGTGTATGTCTCGCCGGTCTGGCCTTACAGATGTTAGAATGGAAAGATGTGATAGAACTGGTTGTAAGTACGTTGGGAAATGATGTGGAGAGCAGTGTCTGTTTGCTAGAGTTTCTGCGTGTACTACCCGAAGAGGTTACGGAAGGGAGAAAAGTTGCGCTGACGGTATGGTTTGATCTCAAATTTAAAAATATATGAACATTGCTACCTGCTGACTAAACGATATAGGAGGAAGAACTCACTACTCGTTCCCAAGAGTTGCTCACAAATAACGCATCTAGGGTTTTGACCCTTTTAGTTCAGTATTCTCAATCTACAGGTACTTGTTGAGCCGGCAATCTCTTTTATGGTCTATGGCTCGGTAACTAACTTTCAGGCTGGTGTGGGTGCAGCAAATATCCCTCCGAGTCCTGCCCTTATCTCCTGCCTGAACTCGTGGCTTCGCGAAATTCCTGTCAGTGATATCGTCAAAACACCCCTTGTTGATGTCGTCATCTCTGGTCTCTCTTCAGACGATGCCCTTGATTCAGCTGTCGAGTGTCTTTGCAACATGTTCAGGGAAACCCGCGAAGTGGATGAGTCACATGACGTTATACAGGCTTTGTACCCGCGTGTCTTATCTCTACGACCAAAAATTGGCGATGCTGTCCAGGAAGAGGATACGGAAAAATTTAAAGGGTTCACCAGATTATTTTCTGAGGCCGGGGAAGCTTGGGTTGTTTTGATCTCCCGCCTACCACTGCAGTTTCGTGGATTAGTTGAGGCCATTGCAGAATGCGCTGCAAGGGATTCCGACCGCGAGGTTATCTCATTAACCTTCAATTTCTGGTACGAGTTAAAGAATTATCTGGTCTTAGAGAAATACATCGAGGCCCGGGCGCAATTAGCGGACATCTTCGCTGGACTTGTGGATATTATGGTTCTGCACCTTCACTATCCTAAAGGTAGCGAGGAGGACCCTTTTGACGGCGACAGGGAAGCGGAGGAAAAATTCCGAGAGTTTAGGCACTCTATGGGTGATGTCTTGAAAGACTGCTGTGAGGTTATCGGGTCAACGGAGTGCTTAGGAAAGGCTTTTGCCCTCGTTCAGCAATGGATGCAGCAATATTCCGCGAATGGGCAAAAACTCGTAAATGGTCGGGTCCCAAACTGGCAAGATTTGGAAGCACCGTTGTTTAGTCTAAGGGCGATGGGGAGGATGGTCCCGGCCGATGAGGATCAAGTTTTGCCGCAAATCATGGCCTCTTTGGTACAATTGCCCGAGCATGAGAAGGTGCGGTTTGCAGCCACTCTTGTATTGGGTAGATATACCGAATGGACCTCAAAGCACCCTGATTATCTAGAGCTGCAACTTAACTACATCACTAATGGCTTCAAACATAATTCCAAGGAAGTTGAGCGAGCGGCAGCCATGGCATTGAAATTCTTCTGTCAGGACTGTGGGAAACTGCTGGTTGGCCACGTCGGGCAGTTGCACCAATTTTACGAACATGTCGCCGGCGACCTTCCGCTTCAAAGTTTATACGAGGTTACCGATGGGGTTGCCCATGTCGTTGCTGCCCAACCTCTCGACAAGATATATGAGGCGTTGAGGCTCTTCTGTGAACCAATTGCAAAAAGACTTATGGATAAGGCAAATAGTGCCAATGATGAAAAGGGCAAATGCGAGTTGGCGGGTATGACTACAGATATAATCCCCCCCCTTTAGTTTTTTTGTCAACTTATTAAAATGAAAATAGATCATATCCAGCTTCTGTCGATATTTGTTCAAGTCGTCCACCCACACGTCCCGAAGGGCCAAGAAAACCCCATGATCCGTTTTTGGTCCGAAGTATTCCCAATACTAGCAACTATTCTCGAGAGCTTCGTTGAATTCTTGCCAATTTGTGAGCGGGTCTCACGGTGCTTCCGAAGTATGCTCATCAGTTACAGAACTGACATGTTGCCACTTCTGCCTTTAATGGCTACAAGGTTGGTGGCCTGTTTTGAGAAATCAAACCAGGGGTGCTTCTTGTGGGTCACTGGAGCGGTTATTAGAGAGTTCGCGGACGAAGAGTTTGTTGATGAGGCAACAAGAAACTCAATCTATCAATTCTTGGAGCATCAATGCTTAACGATGTTCCGGTTACTAAATAGGGTTTCCCCTACCGAAATTCCGGACGGTTTGTTCTTCCTAACCCAAACTTAGGTGTTTCGGCTTACTTACCTATATGTAGTTATTGAGGACTTCTTCCGATTACTTGTGGACGGCGTCATGTTCCACCCCTACAAACTAATACGTTCCTCCCTTCTCCAACCAATCTTTGAGGCCTCACTTGCATCTTTAGAGCTACAGTCGGTTGACCCTCTCAATGCGGTGCTTCAATTTCTCCGAGATGTTCTAGCCTATGGCCGCTCCTCACCTCCAACAAGCGCGTACCCAGATAATCCAGCAGCTGTCCAAGAGGCAATCAAAGCTATGGCCCTGAGCAAGGGAGAGGCGATCACACAGAAGATTTTAAGTGGTTTGATGTATTCCTTCCCAAGGGACTGTGTGCCCGATTCTTCAGGGGTCCTATTGGCGCTTGTAGAGCTCTGCCCGGAGCCATGGCTACAATGGATGAAGCAAACTTTGGAGATTTTACCTGCTGGTAGTATCTCTCCTGCGGAGGCCCAGAAGTTCTTGAAAACACTAGAAGGGTATTATCCGCGCTCTTATATTTATATACCACACTAGGATTTCGTAGCACACGCTAATCAGACCATTCTTTGTTATAGTGCCGTTGCTCTAAAGGATTGGAAAAAAATTAGGTACACACTTCAAGATTTCACGAACTGGTACAGGCGTAAAAACGTAAACCACTACCGAGCAATTGTTTTTAACCTCCTTCACGGATAGTTTCATTCTGACATACTATCCTCTAGGTTACCCCAAGAACTGCTGTTACTGGTATTGAGGGAATTGAAGGATCAAGATTTCAGTTCAGTGGTTGAGGGATTTTCGGGTTTTATTTACGCAGCCAATAAAAAAATAGATCTTGCCTAATAGGATGAGTACCCAAAACCTTCAAGACAATCATTGCCAAAATACTTCCCTCTTTAGCCTTTAGAATAGCTTGTACGATCGCTATTTTCTTACAATATTCTATCAAGCAGGTATCGGACCTTGCTTCCAATCTTTTCTTATTCTTCTTACCCCTATTAATCGTCGCTCGCCGTAATTGTATTGCTTTGTATATGTGATATTGGAATTTTCGCTATCTTATCTCCGATCCATACATCGTCACTCCCGGGGGTTGGGGGGGGGGGGGGGATTGGATTTAAAAAAGTAACTACCTTGGTAATATTTCCACACTATAAACCCCACCTCAACGGTCTTTTTGTTTAGGGGGCGTTTAGAAGCCACTCAAATCCGACCCGAGATGCGATTTCAACGAGTCAAAACCATGATTTCAGCTCCAACCTTGATTTGGGGGAATAATGACTGTTTGATTTAACCCTAGGTTGGTCAGGGAATCACAATTCCTGCAATCTAGAAAAGTAGGGTTGCAAATCAAATCCCACTCTCAGCTCAATCACAAATCTTTATCACATACAATAGTGGTAATCAAAGTGCGCCGGGTTGGGTTGAGGTGCGGTTTTTGGCCGGCCATTGGGGAAGCCACGCCGGATGACAACTTGAGTACCACGAGGTAGTTAGTGCGTAGAGGAAGATTTTTTGCACCCCAGAGTTTTCATCTCTATTTCCCACCATGCCACGGATTTCAGAGAAAGGGTTGTGTTTACAGATGGTTCCGATGCGCGAGGATCCCCACTTGGCCCCTATAGCTATCATGACGAGGATTTGGACGGGGGTATGGATTTGGACTCGGATTTTAATTCTGAGGTAGAGGGGGACGGCGAATACCACCAATTTATTTCACTTGAGTCTAACTCCAAAGTCTTTGACTTGGATGATATTGTTGAAGTGATTTAAAAACCGGAATTATAGGGTTCCACATGATTGGCCTTCATGCTTGGAAAAAAATCAACACAATTGAAGATTGGTTTCATCAACCTCTGTTTGCCAACCCTCGAGTCTTCAGATCAACATTTGGAATGGATATCAACGCATTTAATACTTAGGTATCTTGAAAAGCGTTATATATTCAAGAATGAATCTCTATATGCATTACAGAGACTAGTTCAGTACCAACTGGCTGTATTTCTCTATGTATTTGGTTGTCACGGATGTCCTGACATTCTCAGGGCTACGGGAAAACAGAGTAGGGAAAATAGAATGCAGGGAATAGAGGATGGTGGCATGATGTAATGGCTAAGTTATATTGGACTGGAGGTGAAGGGTAATAACTTAAAATACGAGACGGAAAGGTTTTCCTTAGTTCTTCCCTTTCTTTCTTCTTCAGCTCATATTCCTGTTATTCTTGTTCTAGGAAATATACTCTTGTTTCTAGTTTATATCCATGTTATTCTCGTACTCTTTAATCCTTGTCCTCGTTAGTTTCATTAGGACAACCTGTGACGGAGTAACCGGACGCAACGCATCAGCAAGATTTGATTTGTCTGCTAATGTCTCCTGAGCCTCAGGAGACCCAAAAAATATCTGGAAGTCTCAGAAGACTCTTAGGAGACCCGGGAGACTGTTGGGAGACTCCAGTCACAAGTTGAATTTGCTGATGCGTGACAGATGACAATGATGACGCAGAGAGGGTCAAAGAGCACAGCTAGCACAACGAGAACACTGATGTAGGCAAGGACAACACCGGGCAGGCACAAGCACAGGCACCGGCAGATGCAAAGGCAAGGGCAGAGGCAAGAGGACGCAAGGCAGAGGACCGGATGGGCCTCAATGAGAGCAATGAGAGGTACTATAAGATTTCCTCGTTACCGAAGATAGATTATGAAGTCAGGGAAACTATGGCCAGAGATAGGACTATGTACCAATATAACAGGAAGATGAGACAAAGAGAAAAGAAGGAAAAAACTAAAGCAAAGGTTTTCCCGCAGTACTTAACACCCTATTCTGGCAGTCCATTATGACTCATCCCTCAATCCAGAGAATTCCATAGAAAGCCTATCACCACCACACATCGTATTTGACCCCACCATTTTTTTTATTTACATTACAAATCCATAATGTCATCAAATCTTCCAGAATCAACTGACAACATCCTCATCTCATCGCATCCCTTCCTCGCTTAGTATTCCTCCATTAGTTACAACAGAGCTTCAACTACCGAACCCTCGGAACAACCCTACTGTGCATATAATACTCTTTTAGTTCTTACTTTCCCTGAATTATTGGTCTCTATCTACCTGCCTTGAAGCCTAATGCTCTAGCCGTTGTCTTCTGGTTTCTTATCACGGTATAACAGAGCCACATCAGCGGTTAGGAGAATAGTTCTCACCGGGCCTGTTATAGGCTCAGAGTTATTGATAGAATCCAGCAGTTACAGTGATAGGAAAAGTACCTGCAGTGAGGACTGCAACCTGCTGCAAGTGTACTTACCTTCTGACTGCTAGGGTAGAGATCTATTCATGAAAGGATAGGCTGACAAGTTTAGGCTTTGTTAATGAATAGAGGACCGGCTAGAGAAAGATCTCTAAGTGCTCGGGCATCTCCAGTATCCTTCTGTGCATGAATAGCTCTGCTGCTGGCAGCAGTAGTTATGCCCGGGAATAATCTACAATAGGTTACAGCTCTGCAGCCACCTTGGGAAGATCATCTGAGTGGAGACTCATCTAATGCAGGTCCGGAGCTGTGTGACAGCCAGGCTGCAGGTGATCCTTGACCCTGGCTAAAGGTGCTTACTCTAGGACCGGAAACACCTGCTAGTGCTTAGGGAGAAGCGGGGTAGTGGAGGAATTGTTTCCACTCCATAAACAGAGTTTTCACCAGAAATTGGTTGGAGCGGTGGAATGCAGGAAACAGAGAGATTTGGAGTATAAGTACTCATCTCCATTTCCACTCACCTATTCTAGTTTTCCTCATCATCAGTTGTAATAAGCGGAAGAAAACCCCTAAGATTATTCTAAGTCTACCCAGAAGAAGCTTTACTCTCTAAACCTAACTTTATCTTCTACCGGCCCTCTTCCTTCCTACACTTTTGTTTAGTAGAATGGAGCGAAGTAAGGATGAGGTCCAAGCTTGCCAAGGTATAACACCGGAACAGAGACAAGACAGGGTGAAGCGAGCTGAAGCGAAAGGAGGGGAGCAAAACAGATGGTAAGGGGTAACTAGGTATGGGAAACGAGGCGAAGGCAAGGATGGGGAGCATGGGAGTTCCTGAAGTCCTCAAAAGGATATCAGGGATGCTTTGACGTAACTGAAGGTTCCTAAGTCTGTATTGCCAATGTCTAGATGACAAGAAAGTTGTGTGAAGAAGAAAGAAAAGAAAAAGAAACTCTACAAGTGAGGGAGAGAGCTCCCAAGGAAATCTCTCTATTAGAAATACTTATATACCATTGACTCATAGAAACCCTATAGCAGAACCTCATAGAACACCATAGAAAACCCTGACTAATCCTCCTTCCCGCAACGTCGCTAAGTACACTCCACGACGTGATATTTCTTCAGACTATCGCTATACCCCTCAACCGACCTTGTGTCATCATTTTCATTTTGCTTCATGTATGGTATTGATTGTCCTGCAAGAATTAAGCAACAAAAACTATGCAAAAGATAAGATGAAAATAATAATGTAAGCTAAATCGGAAGACACAGTGACAGTTTAAGTAAACATGAGAGCAGTGGCTAAGACAAAGAGCTTACAGGGCAAGAAGATGGGAACCTGTAAGACACGAAGATGGAGACTGGTAGGGTAACGAAAGTATGGATCTATTACGGAGCGAAAGGGGGACAAGATAGAAACAAGCCAAAGTACACAACCGAGGCAGGATGAGGATGAAGATAAAGAACGGAGGATGATGGACGAGAACAAGTACGAAGGGGGAAGTCCGAGAGGGTATAAAGACTATGATCAAAACAGAGACTATGGGTGTCCTGATGTCCCACTTGGGATATCAGGGACATTTCGGCAATGACCAACAGTCTTAAAGTATTTATTAATTAAAAGGACAAGATCGTTGCGTGAAGAAGAAAGAAGAAGGAGAGAAGTCTCATAAGCAAGGGAGAGTGCTCCCTATATATAGCTCTAGAATTCCTTCTCTGACTCGTTGCATAGAAACTCTCAAAACCCAAAAGAAAATTACTTGTCCCGGTGTCTTGGCATCAGTCCCCATGGTTTGGTAGTCATAGCCCTGTTATAACTAAAGTGGTTATGCTAAAGAAAGTTAGGATGAAATGTGGTGAGGATGTCGTCACTAGATTCTTGTCCCAGCATTTTAGCATTGCTCCCAACGATTTAGTAGTTGCAGTGCTATTGCGATCGATGGAGTTATCTTAACCAAGGATGACATAAGATAAGATGGGGTTGTCATCATTTGTTTCTATGAGCTTCAGTTGCATGAAGAATTGGTAATGGGATTGATGTAAATGGTGGAGAGGAATACGAGATGTGGTTACATGGGATTTCTATGTATTTCAAAGAGCTGATGTATATCATACCGGACTAGCGGAGGGGGATGTTAAATGGTGTTATGCCGAATTAGCTGTATTTGATAAACTCAGGTAGCATAGGCCCGATAAGCGGGTGTCCCGGCGTCTTGGCATAGGTCCGGAGGGTTTGGTAGCCGTAGCGCTGTTGTGACAGAAGGAATTATGTTAAACCAGGCAGGGGTGCGATTGGGTGAGGTTGACGTGATTAGGTTCTACGAGGTTCGTTTGCAGGGAGGATTGGTGATAGGTTGTGGCGAGATGGTGGGGAGGAATACGAGGTATGGTTGTGATGGGTTTCTATAGGTTTCAGTGGGCTGATGTGTGAGTCATACTGGATTGACGGGGGAGAGGTGTTAAATAGTGGACATAGATGTTTTCCTTAGTTCTTTCTTTCTTTTCTCTCTGTCTTGCCTTCCTGTTATCTTGATGCATAAGAATTTGCTCCTATTCATAGCCATAGTTTCCCGTACCAAACTCGCCTTTGCAGAAGGTGACCTCATAGTTCTCTTAACCTTTGCGTAGGCCCCTACTTGGTCTTCGCTTCCCCTACTCTGTCCTGCACCCTCTGCCCCTGCCCTTGCCTTTGCCCTCGCCGGTGCCTGTGCTTGTTCCTGCCTGGCTCTCTTCTCTTCCTCGTCAGTGTCCTCATTGTACTGGTTGTGCCCTTTGAGCTCCTTTGCATCATCATTGTCATCTGTCACATTGTGCCTGGTTACTCGGTTACAGCGAGGAAGGGTGTTGTGACCACATATGTCCACTGGAGATAGTGGATAAAAAAGCCCTAGAGGCTTAATTAATAGAACATTATCTGATGCATCATAATCAAATTATTGTATCTGAATAATCCATACAGATATCAGCAGGGATCCTGTCACAACGGGATGAAGAGCAGGTTGTACACCCGGTGTCCCGGCGTTTAGGCATCAGTCCGAGTGTTTGGTAGTGTGACGGAGTACCCGGACGCAACGTGACAGATGACAAGGATGACGCAAGAGAACTTGAGGGGCACAACCAGTATAATGAGGACACTGACAAGGAAGAGACGAGAGCCGGGCGGGCATAAGCACAGGTACCGGTAAAGGCAAAGGCAAGGGCAAGAGAAGAGGCAGAGGGTGCAAAGCAAAATAGGGAAAGCAAAGACTAGGTAAGGACACCAGTGACAATCAGGAAAGCTATGAAATTGTCTCCTGCGAAGGCGAGTTTGAAGAGGAAGAACTATAACTTAAGGATAGGAGTATATTACTATATACCGAGAGAACAGGAAGACAAGACAGAGAAAAGAAAGAAAGGGCTAAAGGAAAAGTCTTTCCTCGTTATTTAACACCCTCCTCCGTCAGTCTGCTATAATTCATACATTCATCCATAGAAACCCATAGAAACCCGTCGCCACCACACCTCGTATTCCTCCCTACTATCTTCTCTAAGTATATTACAAATCCATACGCCATAGAATCCCATAGAACCTAATGATGACAGCCTCTCCTTATCTCATCCCCTCCTCGTCTAACATTACTCCTTCTGTCATAACAGCGCTTCGATTAACGAATCCTTGGAACCAATGCCAAGATGCCGGGACAGGTAGTCGAAGCGTCGTGGTAATAGATGGAGTAATGTTAAGCGAGGAGGAGAGGAGATGGGGTGAGAATGTAATCATTAGGTTCTATGAGGTTCAGTTGCAGGAAGAATTGGTAATAGTGTGATGGAGTAACTGGGGGGCAGGGTAGCAGAAGACAATAATGATGCAGAAGGACTCAAAGAGCACAGCCAGCACAATAAGAACACTGACGAAGGTGAGAACAGCACTGGGCAGACATAAGCACAAGTACCAGCGCTGACAAAGGCAAGGGCAGAGGCAAAAGAGCGTAAGGCAGAGAAATTGAAGACCATATGAACCTCAACGAGCACGATAAGGGGTACTATGAGTCTCCTCGTTACTAAAGACAGATTACAAGGTCAAGGGAACTAGGGCTAGAGATGGTAGTATATTACTATGTACCAAGATAACAGGAAGACGAGACAGCGAGAAAAGAAAGAAAGAGCTAAAGGAAAACTCTTCCTGTAATATTTAACACCCTACTCCGGCAGTTCATTATGACTCATACTTCAATCCATAGAAACTCATAGAAAACCCATTACCAACACAGCTCGTATTCCTCCCCACCATCTTTTCTAATTACATTACAGATTCATCATGCCACCGAATCTCCCAGAACCCATTTACGACATCCTCACCTCATCTCCTCCCTTCCTCGCTTAGCATTCCTTCATTAGTTACAACAGCACTTCTACTACTAAACTCTTGGGACCAATGCCAAAACGCCGGAACAATTAGGAATAGGTGAGATGGTGGGGAGAAATAAGAGGTATGGTTACGATGGATTTCTACAGGTTTCGGTGAGCTAATGTATGAGTCATGCTGGACTGGCAGAGGAGGGGGTTAAATAGCGAGCCTAGATACCTCACTTAGTTCTTTTCTTTCCTTTCTCCCTGTCTCATCTTCCTGTTATCTCAGTACATAGGAATATATTCCCATTCTTAGCCATAGTTCTCCTGATCTCGAGATGTGTCTTCAGGAACAAGAAAACCTATTGTATCTCTCATCGTTCTCATTGAGGTCCATCTGGTCCTCACTTTCTCTGCCCCAGGCTCCTTTTGCCTCTGCCTTTGCCTTTGCCTTTGCTAGTGCTTGTGGTCGCACCCACTCAGTATTGTCTTAACCTTCGTCAGTGTTCTCTTTGTGCTGACTATGCTTCTCGAGTCCTTCTGCGTCATCATTGTCTTCTTCCACCTTGCGCCTGGTTACTCTGTCACACTATCCATTTGACCCGGCATCTTGGCAGTGGTCGCAAGGGTTTGGTAGACGACGCGCCGTTGTAACTAATGAGGGAATGTTAAGCGAGGGGGAGATGTAATAAGGTGAGGGTGTCATCATTGGGTTCTATGGGATTCTATGGCATGATGGATTTATAATATAGTTAGAAAACATAGTGGGGTGGAATATGAGGTGTGGCAGTAATAGGTTTTCTATAGGATTCGCACCTCGTTTTCCACCAAGGCACCTCTGGAACAGGTTTGTTAGATAGTATCGGTCGATGTCAGAGGCAGAGTGATGGTGATAGATTAGAAAAGAGCCTGGGTGATAGAAGATGTAAGAGATTAGGTGAGCAGAAGTTCTGTTTTAAGAGTTGCGATGTTGTGATAGTGTTATATTATGAGTTTCTTTCAACTTTGTTAGTTTATATGCCTTTTATTTCACGCCTTGTTCTTTCTTTTATTTTTTTTTCTTTTTCTTCTTTCTTTCCGCATTAATTTAATTGTTTATATTCGCGCCTATATCAAACGTTATATAGTACTCTAATTATACAACTATACAGCCTGAGAGAAGAGAGCGAACGGGCCACTTTCTCGGCGTGGTAACGACTTCCTTGCAGGGTGCAGAAGGTAGCTATAAAGTATGAAGATGATTTTAAGCAGCGATAGTCACTAGTATAAAGTAGAGACTATAATATATATTGAAAGTAGAACAGAAGACGCTAAGGAAAGAAGAAGAAGAAAATACAGAAGTAGGCCCGCTGCTCCATTATATACCTCGACTGCCGCCAAGTCCGACTCATAACTCCGCGTAACTCCACTCATGACTCATACCCTCGCGTAACAGAAACCCATGGAACTTAATCTGACTCATCCACACCTCCGAGCGCACAATAATCCCAGCCCTGCCAGTCCTTCCATAACCCTGATACATCCATGAAAACTTCAGTCTAAACGTAACCAAAATCTCCGTTGTCCAATGCAAGTCCAATGAGTATAAATGTCTTTGGAGTTGGCTAATGCTAAACACGAAGATTGGTTCAGGTAGATGTTTTCAAGAATCACTAGGAGTGTATAGAGTAGGGGTAATAGATTTATATCGTTAAGATTCCTTCTTCGTCAATGATGATTTCAACAAAGTCGGAGAATGACACCGTATTTATATCCGGTGCAAATGTCCTGCGGACTAAAAACTATCATTACAACAAATATGTGGGAGATCCAGAAGACCCTGATAACGGCAAGAAAAACCAAACACCAACGCCAACATTCAATGCGCCTTTTAAATTCCTCATGTTACATCGCGCTACTGTATGCACTCAGTTTTTGTAAGCGGTCAGGAGAAGTGCCGGAGGCAGCCTACCTGATAATACCTTGGTACCGGGCCTCAACTTCACTCGTCAACTTTTTCCCCACATTTTATCTACTAAGGAGCATGGCTCAACATTAGGACTGTCAACGATTGGGTACTGGAGGTGTCGGGTAGTTTTATCTTTCCCTGAGGAGTCACCAGCGTCAGCTTTCTCAAAACCTTCGCAGTTCGATCAGTTTTGGTCCAATTGATCCCAAACTTTAACTGCTGCCCCCTCATATACCCACCGGTGTTCTGAGTGGCCGTATCGGCACTTTGACGCTCTGGGGGTTATTATTGGGGTCGAAAACGTGTCCATTTACTAGCGTTTCTGCAACTCCGCTTTTCCGGCTATACTGGCCGTACTGCATGCCCAATTGACTCCTGTAGTATAGTAGAGACTAAGAATATCATTCCTCCATCCTCCTCCAGCTCATAATTGAGTTACAGCTCGATCGGAGGTCATTTGATGAGGATACGGTCACTCCCGACCGCTAAACCACTGATGCTCCGATTCGGAAGCTATACCCATAACAGATACCACTGCAGAGTGCTTCGACACCTATGTTAAGAGACTTATGACAATGGATAATAGGATCAGGGCCAGAAAAAACGCCCACAGGGCTAACAGAAACACAATGAGACAATTTGCCTCCCAACCCACTACCCCGCACCCATTACACACATCAGGAGGCCTCGCTCCTATGGATCTTTCGGCTCTCCAGGGCCGCTCCACTATTCGCCCCCCCCCCCCCAGAAGGGATATATACGTTTGTCAATGGCCGCCGACAAATCACCACCGCTGAGAAAAAATGGAGGATGGAAAATGGCCGCTGTGCCTACTGTGCTGCCCCTGATCATGTCTTTGCCAACTGTCCCCAAGGAAATCATTCACGTAGCCCTTCTCCGAATATGACAGGTGCCGCCCTGTCTGCTCCCCCCGCTGCCCCTATTGAGACCCCCGCTTCTCTTTCTTCTTCTTCTACAGATGTTATTCTTCCATCTGGTAATTCAGGTTTTCAGTAGTCCTTGGTTAGTATCATTGCCCTCATCAGGGAACTTCAAAGGGTTTTTCTTTATTTGCGTTCTCTATTTCTGGGTTTTCGGTTTCAGTTATGGGAGAGGAGAAGTTGAATGGAGATCATTTAGTTGTAGCTTGTAATATTGCTCACAATAAAGACCCTATTTCCACTCATGCTATGATTAATACTGGAGACTCGGGATTCACATTTATTGATGAAGCTGTTACGGGTATAGCTTCCGAGTCTTGGCATCAATCGTCCAGCGGTCGGGAATGACCGTATCCTCACCAAATAACCTCCGATCGAGCTGTAACTTAACTATGAGCTGGAGGAGAAGGGGAGGAGTGATATTCTTGGTCCCCATGATACTATGGGAGTCCATTGGGCACGCTGCACGGGTCGGTAGGGCCAGAAAAGCGGAGTTGCAGAAACGCTAGTAAATGGAAACGTTTTCGACCCCAATAATAACCCCCAGAGTGTCAAAGCGCCGGCATACGCACTCAGGACACCGGTGGGTATATGAGGGGGCAGCAGTTTAAGTTTGGAGTCAATCGGATAAAAACTCATCGAGTTACGATGCAAACTAAGCGGAGGACTTTGAATAGTCACCTGGGAAGCCCACAAACGAGCGCGAGCTCTATACGGGGTATACGATGGGGTCTTGAGACTACTACTGGTCGACTGAATGGAGAAGGGAAGCGGAGGAGGAAGGGCAGTGTGGAAGATTTCACGAAGTACCACGACAAGGTCTTCCGGTACCGGGGAGAGTAATGGAGGGCCCTAGGAGCTAGTACAACTCTTTCGGAGGGGAAGAAGACTATGGAGTGGGGCAGACATGTTGAGTACACCCAGCGACACTGGCTCATGTCCAGAGGAAAGGGAACGATGTATGTCGTCAAGTACCTACCGAAAGACTCACCGAAGCTCAGCCTATCTCCTAACGACGAGCACCAGGAAATGAATCAAAGAAAGACCCATAGGGATCTCGCTAGAAGGAAAGATGTGGAAGGGGGAATCAGCCCCGGAGTTAATATCCAAAATCCGTCGGGGTTAAGAGTCATGTATATGGTTAGTAACCCTGGCTTGGCATGAGGTATACCGCTGAGAAATGAGCTGCCACTTGATCTTCATCCATCATCATTTACGGGGAAGAAAGAGTCTAATATTATTATTGGCGAGACCGACGCCCCAGCGCGCAGCGCTGGTAATGAGACTTCTGAGTTTTTTACCTCTTCCCATTGGGAAGAGGGTTTTTTCTCTTCGAAACTTTAGTACCTTGTGACCGTTTACTCTGCCTGATGAATTCCCCTTTGAGCGAAATCCATATACGTTCCAGAGACGCAGACTCGTAGGGCCTCCTCGGGCCACTGGGATACTAGCGCAATGTAGACTGAAGAGACTCCTACCCGATGGCCTTAGCTATGGCTCATAGGAACTCTGAGCTCTGTGTCGTACTACCCGGTGGTTGGGGGAGATACCTATTACACGGGGTATGTCATATATCTAGGTGTGGTAGCTAGAGTGACTCCGGTGTTGAGTTCATGGATTTCACTTCTCAGGTTTTCCATTCTCTGAACATTGTCAGGATAGTATTCAAGATTGATGCCGTGTACTGCAAGCTTGAACCATGTCTCTTGCATCGCAATGGATACAACACTTGGATCAACCTCTTTCATAGCTTTTTCAATGTTCGTTTTATAATCAGCAAATTGAGTCTGAGTGAATGCTCCTTTGCTGAAGAGTATAAGTTTCCCCCTCTTGATTTCAACTTGCTCCGCTTATCTGAATAGCTTGGTTTGCTTTAGCTATAGTGAGATCTCTGTTGATAGTGTTTCTGAGCTGGACAAGGTTGAGTGCCCCATCCTTAGGTGTTGACCTGGTGACAATGATAGTTTTATTAGCTGGGAGTTTTGGTAGAAGTGATGTCTTGAGCATTTGGGCCTGTTGCCTGGTTCCCTTCCTAGTCACAGTTGCCCAAGTATCTGTAATAGGGCTCACCCCCAACCACCAGGTAGTTCAACACAGAGCTTGCACTTCCCAGGGACCACGGCTAAGGCCATTGGGTAGGAGTCTCTTCAGTCTACATCGCACCAATATCCCAGTGGCCCGGGGCGGCCCTGCAAGTCTGTGTCTCAGGAGCGCGTACGGCTCCACTTAAGGGGGAATTCATCAGGCAGAGTAAACGATCACAAGGTAGTAAAGTTTGAAGTAAAAAAAACCCTCTTTCCCAATGGGAAAAGGTAAAAAACTCAGAAGTCTCATTACAAGCGCCGCGCGTTGGACTATCGGTATTGCAATAATAATATTAGACTCTTTCTCCGCCACAGATGATAATGGATGAAGAACAAGTGGCAGCTCATTTGTACCCCGCGGGTATACCTCCGCGGCCAAGCCAAGGTTCCTAACTATTCTAACGGGACGGGGTCGGAGAACAGGATTACAATAGTAGCAGGGTGGGGCAGAGAGTCCACAGGGAATCTCTGATCAGGACGTGGAGACGGAGATACCAGTAGTCGGCTCTCGTTGCTGACATGCGATACAAGGACGAGGGACTGGGTCGGCTCAGGTTCAGGAACGAGAGGAGGACAGAAGGGCCGAAGCCAAAGTAATATATTGCTAGCAGAAAGAAGACGTTGCCTAGAGAGGCAGAAACATAGGAAAGAACGAACACTATATATACAACTCTCCTCTCACACCGATGACTCATAGCATAGAATCCCATAGAAACTCCTACACCCCCGTACCACCCATACTATTCCCGATAACCCCAACTCTATCCTCTTATCACCCAATTCTCCTAGCGCTTACATTCTATTACCCGAGCTCCTTCCTAACGCGTCACACTGCTTCCGACATCGACCGATACTATCCAACAACCCTGTTCCGAAGGTGCCTTGGCGGAAGGCGAGGTGCAGGAAACGGAGCCGTGAAAACTATCTACATAACTCCTAACCCCGACGGACTTAGATATTAGCTCCTAAGCTGATACCCCTACTCCGCCTTTCCCTATGGGGGGGTCCCTAGAGATTTCACTTCGCTTGTTTCCTCATACTCGTAGTTAGGAGCTAGATTGAGTTTCGGTAAGTCCTTCAGTAGGTACTTGACGATGTACATTGATCCCTTTCCTCTGGATATGGGCCAGTGTCGTCACAAGGGGGCGTCAAGAGTGTAACATTTTCCGTAGGGTGCAGGGTAATCGCAGCGATACTCCCTGAAAGCAGGGGGTATGGGGGGAGTGACAGAGTAGAGGGACAGCGATAGTTACTATTGTAATAGGGACTATGAAATATATTGATAGACATAGGTCTAGAAGATGTTGCATGAAGAGAAAAGGAGAAGAAGAAAAGTACAGCAGTAGGCGCCGTTGCCTCCCTTATATATCCACCATTCCGTTGCCAAGCCTAACTCATACCTTCATGTAACTCCAACTATGACTCACCCCTCTGCGTAACAGAAACCCATAGAACCTATTCTGATTCATTTCCTCCTCCTAACGCACAGTAATCCCAACCCTGCCAATCCTTCCAATCCGAACCTAGTGTATCCATGAAAGTTGCCCCCCTCTTCAAGTGCGAGCTCCTGCGAGCCTTAGTTTCTCCTGGCCCCAGTTTATTCGGGTAGCGTGTATGGAAAATCTCGACAGCGACGGTCTGTTCGTGGTATTCGGCAGGTTCTTACGTTGGATTGGTATGTCCAGTCCAATTAACATAATACTGCAGCCCTTGCCTTCCATGGTGCCTTGAACCCAAAATTTCCTAAACCTCGTATTCCTCCCCCTGGTCCACAATAATGGGTGGCAGTGGTATTAATTCCTGACCTGGTACAGGGTCGGTAGCAGCAAGATCGGGTAACGAAACGTGGAAGAGAGGATGCAACTTTATCGAGCGGAGAAGATTCAGGCGATGAGCGTAGGGGGAAACAACTTCTTGGATAGGGAACGGCGCTAGATTTTTCCAGTCGAGCTTCCTTGAGTTCCGGACAGTACAAATATTCTTTGCCGATATGAATACCATGTCTCCGACTTCATCCCGTGGGGCGGGAGTGCACTTTGCAATAACTGCCTTCTCCTGTTGATCTTGGGCTGTTCTCAATTGCGTACGTAGATAATTGTGTAATTCCTTCATTCTTCCTGCAAAGTCATGGGAATCGAGGCTCGGTAGGGTCCTTTCTGGCTTTCGGAGGTCTATAGTAAACTGAGGGTGGTACCCGTAGTTGGCCAAGGGAGTAGCCTTAGTAGAAGCTGATACTTGGTTATTCGCTGCAAACTCTGCCATTGGTAACCACCTAACCCAATCATCTTGTTGATATGATACATATCCCTGGAGGTATTGTTCTATCACTGCATTCATTCTCGCCATTTGTGTTACGGGTATAGCTTCCGAATCGGGGCATCAGTGGTTTAGCGGTTGGGAGTGACCGTATCCTCATCAAATGACCTCCAATTGAGCTGTAACACAATTGTGAGCTGGAAGAGGATGGGAGGGAAGATATTCTTAGTGACTATTACGCCAGGGGAGTCCTTTGGGTACGCGGTACGGCCAATATGGCCGGAAAAGCGGAGTTGCAGAAACGCTAGTAAATGGACACATTTTGGACCCCAATAATAACCCCCGGAGCGTAAAAACACTGACACGGCCACTCAAGATACTGGTGGGTATATGAGGGGGTAGCAGTTCAAGTTTGGAGTCAATCGGACTAGAACTGATGAAGCTATGAGACAAGCGAAGCAAGGACTTTGGATAGTCTACCGGGGGCCGCGAGGAAGCGCGGAGCCTATAGGAAGCAGACCATGGGGGTCTTCGGGACTACTACTAGTTGGATTAAGGGAAAGGGGAAGCTGAGAGAATAGGGCGGTATGGGTGAGTCCTCCACAGAGCACTACGACAAGGTCTTCCAGTACAGGGGAGAGTAATGGAGGGCCCTAGGGGCTAGTACAACTCTCCCGGAGGGGAAGAAGACTATGGAGTGGGGCAGATGTGTTGAGTACACCCAGCGACATCGGCCCATATTCAGAGGAAAGGGAACGATATAGGTCATCAAGTACCTACCGAAGGACTTACCGAAGCTCAGCCTATCTACTAACGACAAGTACAAGGAAACGAATCGAAGAAAGACCCATAGGGATCCCGCTAGCGGAAAGATTGGAGGAGGGTGTAACGGGGCTCTGCCTCTACTAAACAGAAGTGTAGGAAGCAAGAGGGCCGATAGAAGATAGAAATTAGGTTTAGAGAGTAAAGATTCTTCTGGGTAGACTTAGAATAATCTTAAGGGTCTTCTTCCGCTTGTTACTACTGATCATGAGGATTCTTTTTGGCTGGTGGGCGAAAATGGAGATGAGTACTTATACTCCAAATCTCTCTGTTTTCTGCTTTCCACCGCCTCCGCTAAGTTCCGGTGAAAACTCTGTTTTTGGAGCGGAAACAAATCCTCCGCTACCCCACTTCTCCTTAAGCACTAGCAGGTGTTTCCGGTCCTAGAGTAAGCACCCTTAGCCAGGGTCAAGGATCACCTGCAACCTGGCTGTCGCACAGTCCCGGGCCTGCATTAGATGAGTCTCCACTCAGATGATCTACCCTAGGTGGCTGCAGAGCTGTAACTTATTGTAGATTATTCTCGGGCATAGCCACTGCCGCCTGCAGCAGGGTTATTCTTACACAGAGGAATACTGGGATGCCCGGGCACTTAGAGACCTCTCTCTAGCCGGTCCTCTATTCACTGACAAGGCCTAGACTCGTCAGCCTATCCTTTCATGAATAGATCCCTTCCCTAGCGGTCAGAAGGTAGGTACACTTGCAGCAGGTTGCGGTCCTCACTGCAGGTACATTTCCTATCACTGTAACTGCTGAATTCTATCAATAACTCTGAGCCTATAACAGGCCCGGTGAGAACTATTCTCCTAACCGCTGATGTGGCTCTGTTAGAGAGGGGCATCAGCCCCGGAGTTAATATCCAAAATCCGTCGGGGTTAAGAGTCATGTATATAGTTAGTAACCCTGGCTTGGCCGTGGAGGTATACCTGCAGGGTAGAAATGGGCTGCCACTTGATCTTCATCCATTATCATCTGTGGAGAAGAAAGAGTCTCATATTATTATCGCGAGATCGATAGAACAGCGCGAGGCGCTGGTAATGAGATTTCTGAGTTTTTTACCTCTTCCCATTGGGGAGAGGGTTTTTTCTCTTCGAACTTTAGTATCCTGTGATTATGTACTCTGCCTGATGAATTCCCCTTTGAATGGAGCCGTACGCTCCCCGGAGATACAGACTCGCAGGGCTGCCTCCAGCCACTGAGACACATGCGCAATGCAGACTGAGAAGACTCCTACCCGATGGCCTTAGCCATTGTCCCTGGGAGCTCCGAGCTCTGTGTTGAACTACTTGGTGGTTGGGGGTGACCTCCTTAACAGTTTGGCCATCTGTCTCTGGGTGGAAGGCGGTCGACATCCTTGCTTCAATCTTGAGTTGTTTACAAAGGGATTTCCAGAACTTTGTAGTAAATTAGGTGCCCCTGTCGGATGTAATGTGTGTGGTTAGGCCATGCAATTTCCAAACATGTTGTAGATATAGGTTGGCTAAGTCTTCCGCATTGACGGTAGTATTGCAGGGCAGGAGGTGACGCATCTTCATTAGCCGATCCACGACCACCAGTATAGCATCGTACCGTTCACTCTCCGACAGACCCGTAACAAAGTCCATAGAGATCTCTCTCCAGGGTTGTTCTGGGATGGGTAGCGGTCGTAGTACTCCTAGCTTTCTGTGTATTGCTGGCTTACTTCGCTGGCAGGTGTGGCAGTTCTGAATATATTGACCAATATAGTGGCGCATATTTGGCCAGTAATAATCTCTGTCAACCAATTCAAAGGTCTTTTCTCTGCTAGGATGTCCCCTGCTGAGGGAGCATCATGGTATTGCTTCAGGATTTCTAGCTTTAGCGGCACATAATCTGGGATATACCCGCTTTCGCGATAAAGCAGGCGGCCGTCCGATTCGGTGCATTCTACTAGGGATATTTCATTGCAGTGTTTCGTATCTGTCTGCCGTAGGTCCAAAATCTTTTGTGGGAATGGGACAGCTACGTATCCTTCATCGAGTAATTTTTGCAGAGGGGCGTTCTTTTCAGTGGGTTCATTTGCCAAAGAAGCCGCTAACAAACTTAGCTTAGAGTCGAGATTTTCCCTCTTCAGGATCGTCTGACTCTGGTGCAATAACCTTTTATCCCCTTCCTTAGGGAGATCTCCTGATCTTCTAGTCAATGCGTCCGGTTTTCCACTTTGCTTCCCTGGTCTATATTTGATCACGAAATTAAAACGCGATAGGTATTCGGGCCATTGTACTTGTCTTCTATTGAGTTGTTTGGTGGACATAAAGTACTCGAGATTTTTATGGCCGGAAATAACCTCAATGGGGTGTTTAGCCCCTTCCAACTCTGGTCTCCATTCTTCAAAGCACCTAATTATCGCCAGTAGCTCTTTATCATAGACCTCGTAGTTGCATTCTGCGGGGGTGTGTTTTTTGGAGAAAAATGCCACGGGATATAGCCTTCCTTGTCCGTCATATTGAGAGAGCACACCACCTGCAACGTAGTCCGATGCGTCTGTCTCAACTGTACTTGGCTTCTCCAGGTCAAAGTGAATCAAAATGGGAGCGGTGGTAAAGGCCTCTTTTAAGGATTGAAATGCTGTTTCTGCTTCCTAGAACCATGAAAAGGAGACTTTCTTCCTCGTAAGTTTCGTAAGGGGGGCTGCCAGTTTCAAAAATCCAAAAATAAAGCGGTGATGGAAGTTGGCAAAGTCTAGAAAGCCTTGCACATCCTTAACCGTCTTGGGGGCCGTCCATTCCTGTACTGCGGAGACTTTGTGGAGGTCCATGTGGATCCCATTGGGTTCAATAATCAACCCAAGGTAGGTTGTACTTTGAGTATGGAACTCATATTTTTCCGGCTTCAGTAGGATCCCATTCTTTTGCAACACTTCAAGTATCGTCTCGACTAGTTGTTTGTGTTCTTCGAGGGAGTCGCTATATGTAAAGATATCGTCCAGATAGGCAGTGCAGAATTGATCCAAGTATTCCTGGAGACAGTCGTTAATAAAGTGCTGAAAGGTAGCAGAGGCATTGGTAAGTCCAAATGGCATAACAGTATATTCAAAGTGGCCGTAGCGGGTCCTAAACGCTGTCTTCCATTCCTCCCCTTCAGCCATTCGAATCTGGTTATAACCTTGTCGCAAATCTAACTTGGTGTACCACTTGGCTTTTGAGAGTCGATCCAAGGTTTCCCGGATTAGAGGTAGTGGGTATCGATTCTTGACCGTCAGCTCATTTAGTCCTCGATAATCCATACACAGGCGAAGAGATCCATCAGCTTTCTTAACAAACAACACCGGAGCTCCAGCTGGGGATGAACTTGCATGAATGAAACCCTTGGAGAGATTCTCACGAATATAGTCCCTTAGTGCACATAGCTCGTCTCTGGACATCCTATAGAGGGGGCTCAATGGCGGCTCCTTTCCTTCCTTCAGGGGGATCTTATGATCATAGGGGTGGCGAGGTGGTAAATGTTGGGCCAGCGTTTCATCGAACATATTGAGCCGATTATGGTAAGGTTCTGGGATCCTTTGTTTCCATCGGTCCTTCGGGGTATCATGAATGGCCTTTTCAATTTTGTAAAGAGTAATACTACAAATTTGTAATTGTTTGCGGCGGATGAGACGACTGAAAGGAACAGGGCCTATCATATAGGTTGGGGGTTTGAGGCCTGCGATAGGGTCGGGAGTAGCTGTAGAATTGCAGTTGTTTTTACAGAACTCTGAGTCAAAGGCTACCGTATTCTTTTTGAATTTAAGGGTGGCATCGTGATGTTATAGCCAAGGAATACCAAGAACCAGGGGGTACTGTCCCAGCTTGGTGACGAAGAATGAAATTTGTTCTTGATGGGAGCCGATAAGTAGAGGAACACGGCATATTGAAGTAATATGTCCGGATGCTGGTAGGTCTTCCGTCGATAACTTCAAGCATACGGGGAATTTCAAGAGGAGAAATGGGGAGTTGATGATGGCGCGCAAAGGTTTTCATCGATAAATGTGAATCACGAGGCTCCAGTATCAATCATAGCACAAGTGGAAATAGAGTTCTTATTGTGAGCAATGTTACAAGCTACAACCAAGTGATCTCCATTTAACTCCTCCTCTGCCATAATCGAAACCAAAAACCCAGAAATAGAAAACGCAGATAAAGAAAATTTTTTTGAAGGTTCCTGGTGAAGGCCATGACACTGACCAGGGACTACTGAAAGCCCGAATTATCAGAAGAAAGAATAACATCCGTAGAAGAAAAACAGGAAATAGGAGCAGGAGCCTCGATAGGGGCAGCGGAGGGAACAGACAAGGCAGTGTCTCTCATAGCTGGGGAGGACCAGGTGGGTGATTGCCTTGAGGACAGTTAGCAAAGATATGGTCGGGGGAAGCACAGTAGGTACAGCAGCCATTCTCCATTCTCCATTTCTTCTCAGCAGCAGTGGTATATTGGCGGCCATTAGCAAACGTATACCTTCCCTCTGGTGGAGGGCGAATGGTGGGGCGAGCCTGAAGGGCCGAAAGGTGCATAGGGGCGAGACCTCCTGGTGTATATGACGGATGTGGGGGAGTAGGCTGAGAGGTGAATTGTCCAATTGGATTCGTGTTAGCCCTGTAGGCGTCCTTCCTAGCCCAGATCCTGTTGCCCATGGTCATAAGTCTCCTGACATAGGCATCGAAGCCTTCTGCAGTGGTGTCCTGGTGGATCATTGCGGCATTAAGGCTATCGGATAGTCCAATCTCTAGGGCGTCCTTCTTGGCTTCATCATTGTAGTCGAGTTGGCCCATAATGCATAGGAATTGTGTGAGATAGGTCGCGAAGTCTCCTTTGCCCTGGCGGAGGCTTTGAAGTTCCCTTCTGGCCGTGCCTCGGGGATCCTGATCTCCAAAGGAGGCTTCCAAAAATGCAACGAAGGCAACGACAGAAACAAATGGGGCGGCGTCTCCAGTGGCCATAGGGATGACCTGGTCCAATGCCTTCTCTTCCAACCGACTTACTGCATAGAAGACCTTAGCCTCCTCATTCAGGAACCTATCATGGTTAACCCTGAGTTTGGTATGGAGGAGGTTGAGAAACCCGGGTAACTCCTTACGTGATCCATTAAACTTAGGAGGGTCTGGGAATGTTTCTGAGCAAAAGGCGGGAGGTGGGGAATTGGCAGGTGTGGGAGGAGGGCCTGGTGGGGGTCGCGGAGATGGTGGTGGTGGAGGGGGTGGTGCGGCACGGGCCGCAGTGAGCTGGAATTCCAAGGCACGGACCTGAGTGCCTAGGGCATTGGTATGATTATTGGAGGCAGTGAGTTGTTCTCGTGCTGTGGCCAGCTCTTGTCTGTTTTGGATATGTAGGGCTTGGCTAGCATCTCGCTCTGTCTTCCATCGATCTCCTTCCTGTATAAGGGTGCGGAGGTGTACATAGTGGTAGTGTTTATCTTCGACTACTTCGAAACTCCTGAAAGATTAGGGGGATCAGATAGTTTCCATCAAGGGTGACCCCATCCACTATGCTTTCATGGACGCATTAGGGTTTGAGGGGTGGAAGGATTGGCGGGGCTGGGATTACTGTGCGCTTGGAGGTGTGGGTGAGTCAGAATAGTTCTATGGGTTTCTGTTACGCGAAAGTATGAGTCATGGGTGGAGTTACGGGGAGTTATGAGTCGGACTTGGCGACGAGGTGCGGGGTATATAATGGAGGCAACGGAGCCTATCTCTCTGTATTTTCTTCTTTTTTCTCTTTTCCTACATAGCGTCTTCTGTATCTACTTTCTCAATATATTATAGTCTCTACTTTACACTAGTGACTATCGCTGCTTAAATTCTTCTTTATACTTCCTACTTCGGAAGTATCGCCGTTACTTTTCTGCACCCTGCGGAACGAAGCCCCCGCTACCACGCCCCCTTGAGATTACGTTGCGTCGTCATCCGCACCGTGCACCTTCACCAATGTCCACCCCAGTTCCTCCACCTCCTCTACCACCCCGTGTAGTGGAAGGAGTCACCCTGGATGGGAACTATTAGATCCCCCAAACCTTCGAGGAGTTTGACGCCGTCGAAGATAAACACTACCACTACATACACCTCCTTACTCTGGTGAGGGAAGGAGATCGATGGAAGGCCGAGAGGGACGCAATCAGAACCCTACACACCCAAACCCGACAAGAGCTGACCACAGCCCGGAGTCAACTCGACGCCGCCAACAACCACACCGATACACTAGAAGCCAGGGTCCAGGCCTTGGAATTTCAACTCGCCGCGGCCCGCGCACCACCACCACCACCGTCGCCACCGCCACCGCCAGCAGGTTCTCCCCCACCTCCCACCTTTCGCTCCGAAAAGTTCCCAGACCCCCCAAAGTTTAATGGGATCCGGAAAGAGCTACCAGGGTTCCTAAACCTCCTCCGTACTAAGCTTCGGGTTAACCACGACAGGTTCCTGAACGAGGAGGCTAAGGTGTTTTATGCAGTTAGCCGGTTGGAAGGAAAGGCCCTGGATCAAGTCATCCCCATGGCTACCGGGGACGCCGCCCCATTTACCTCCGTAGCCACCTTTGTCGCATTTCTGGAAGCCTCTTTCGGAGACCCTGACCCTAGAGGGACAGCGAGGAGGGAACTTCAAAACCTCCGCCAGGGCAAAGGAGACTTCGCCACCTACCTCACACAATTCCTACGCATCATGGGCCAACTCGACTATAACGAGGAAGCCAAGAAAGACGCCCTGGAGACTGGGCTATCCGACGACCTGAAAGATGCAATGATCTATCAGGACATTACTACGGAAGGCTTTGATGCCTATGTCAGGAGACTTATGCAGATGGATAATAGGATTAGGGCCAGGAAGGATGCCCATAAAAACAACAGGAACCCAATGGGACAATTTGCCCCCCAAACTACTTCCCCGCACCCATCACACACGCCAGGAGGCCTTGCCCCCATGGATCTCTCAGCCCTCCAAGTACGCCCCACTACTCGCCCCCCACCAGAGGGAAGATATACGTTCGCTCACGGTCGTCGACAAACCACTGCCGCCAAGAAGAAATGGAGAATGGAGAATGGCCGCTGTGCCTACTGCGCCGCCCCCGACCATGTTTTTGCCAATTGCTCAGTAGGGAACCGCCCCCGCGGCCCCCCTCCAGCTATGAGGGGCGCTGCCCTGACTACTCCTCCCGCTGCCCCAATTGAGGCCCCTATTTCTTCTTCTCCTTCTTCTTCTTCTTCTATGGATGTTATTCTTTCTCCGGGTAATTCGGGTTTTCAGTAGTCTATTTGCATTTTCCATTTCTGGGTTTTCTGTTTGGTTATGGCAGAGGAGAATTGAATGGAACCACTTAGTTGTAGCTTGTAACATTGCTTACAATAAGAACTCTATTCCCACCTATGCTATGATTGATACCGGAGCCTCGGGATTCGCATTTATTGACGAAACCTTTGCGCGCCATCACCAACTCCCTATTTTTTCTCTCAAAAATCCCCGAACACTCGAAGTGATAGATGGAAGACCTATAGCCTCAGGACAAATTACCTCAATATGCCGCGTCCCCTTACTCATAGGCTCTCATCAAGAACAAATTCCACTCTTTGTTACCAAATTGGGACAGTACCCCCTAGTTCTTGGTATCCCTTGGTTGCAACATCATGACGCTACTCTCAAATTTAAAAATAATACGGTAGCTTTCGACTCGGAGTTCTGTAAAAAGAACTGCAATTCCATAGTTATTCCTGGGCCTATCGCGGGTATTAGACCCCCAACCTATATGATAGGCCCCGTCCCCTTTAGTCGCCTCGCTCGCCGCAAGAAATTACAAGTTTGCAGCATTACCCTTTGCGAAATTGACAAGGCTCTCTATGATACCCCGAAGGAGGACTGGAAACAAAGGATCCCCAAAAAGTACCATAACCGGTTGGACATGTTCGACGAAGCCATGGCCCAAGACTTACTACCCCGCCGTCCCTATGATCATAAGATTCCTCTAAAGGAAGGAAGAGAACCACCATTTGGGCCCCTCTATGGTATGTCCAGAGACGAGCTACTTCTTCTGGGATTATATTCGCGAGAACCTTTTCAAGGGCTTTATCCGAGCAAGTTCATCTCCAGCGGGAGCTCCTGTATTATTTGTTAAGAAAGCTGATGGATCTCTTCGCTTGTGTGTGGATTATCGGGGATTAAATGAGTTGACAGTGAAGAACCGATATCCACTACCTCTAATCCAGGAAACCTTGGACCGACTTTCAAAAGCCAAGTGGTATACCAAATTAGATTTACGACAAGGGTATAACCAGATTCGAATGGCTGAAGGGGAGGAGTGGAAAACGGCGTTTAGGACTCGCTACGGCCACTTCGAGTACAACGTTATGCCATTTGGCCTTACCAATGCCCCTGCTACCTTTCAACATTTTATTAACGACTGCCTCCGAGAACACTTGGACCAATTCTGTACGGCATATCTGGATGATATCCTGATATATAGTGACTCTCTCGAAAAACACGAACAGCATGTGGAAATAATACTTGGAACATTGCAGAAGAATGGAATCCTATTGAAGCCGGAAAAATGCGAGTTCCATACCCAAAGTACAACCTACCTTGGGTTAATTATTGAACCAAACGGTATCCGCATGGACCCTCATAAAGTCTCCGCAATACAAGAATGGACGACTCCCAAGACGGTTAAGGACGTACAAGCCTTTCTAGGCTTCGCTAATTTCTACCGCCGCTTTATTTTCGGATTTTCAAAACTCGCAGCGCTCATGACTAAGTTGACAAAAAAAGAATGTTCCCTTTCTATAGACTCCGGAGGCAGAAGTGGCATTCCAATCCTTGAAGGAAGCCTTTACCACCGCCCCTATTCTAATTCACTTCGATCCTGAGAAACCAATTACGGTCGAAACGGATGCATCGGATTACGTTGCTGGCGGGGTACTCTCTCAATATGATGAACAAGGGAAGCTCCATCCTGTGGCATTCTTTTCTAAGAAGCATACACCCGCCGAGTGCAACTACGAAATCTACGATAAGGAATTGTTGGCTATAATTAGGTGCTTCGAAGAATGGAGACGGAGTTGGAAGGAGCCAAACACCCTATCGAGGTTATTTCGATCATAAGAACCTGGAATATTTTATGTCTACCAAGCAGCTTAACAGGAGACAAGTACGGTGGGCCGAATACTTATCACGATTTAATTTTATTATTAAGTATCGACCAGGGAAGCAAGGTGGGAAACCGGATGCGTTGACTAGGAGATCGGGAGATCTCCCTGAGGAAGGGGATGAAAGATTATTGCACCAGAGCCAGACAGTTCTGAAAAGAGAGAATTTGGATCCTAAGCTAAGTTTGTTGGCGGGTTCTTTGACAAAGGAATCCGCTGAAAAGAACGCCACCCTAAAAAAATTATTTGAAGAAGGGTACTTAGCTGACCCATTCCCATAAAGATTTTGGGACCTATGACGGATACCAAGCACTGTAAAGAAATATCGTGGCGGAATGTACTGAAGTGAATGATCGCCTCACTGTCGTGAAAATACTTACGTTCATTCTGTGGCATTGAAATTGGAAATCCTGAAGCAGTACCATGATGCCCCCTCAGCGTGACACCCCGGCAGAGAGAAGACCTTCGAATTAGTCAGCAGGGACTACTATTAGCCAAATATACGAAACTATATTAGTCAATATATTCGAAATTGCCAAGTCTGCCAACGGAGCAAGCCAACGACACATGGAAAATTAGGAGTACTCCGCCCACTACCTATTCCGGCACAACCCTGGAGGGAGATTTCTATGGACTTTGTTACGGGACTGCCAGAAAGTGAGGGATATGATGCCATACTAGTCGTCGTGGATCGGTTAACAAAAATACGTCACCTATTACCTTGCAATACCACCGTCAACTCAGAGGATCTGGCCGAGCTGTACCTACGGCATATATGGAAGCTACACGGTTTACCTACCTATATTACCTCCGATCGAGGGACTCAATTTACCGCCAAATTCTGGAAGTCGCTTTGCAGCCAACTTAAGATTGGGGCACGAATGTCGACGGCATTCCATCCGGAAACAGACGGCCAAACAGAAAGATTGAATGCCGTGATGGAACAATATCTCCGGGGATATGTGTCCTACCAGCAGGACGACTGGGTTAGATGGCTACCAATGGCAGAGTTCGCGGCAAATAATCAAGTATCTGCGTCAACCAAGGCTACTCCTTTCTTTTGCCAATTCTGGCTATCACCCTCGATTCTGATGGACTTGAGAAACCGGAAAAAGACACCGAGCCTTGATGCCGCGACCGCAGCCAAAATGGAGGAACTACATGACCATTTCAGCACAGCTAAAGACAGCCCAGGATCAACAAGAGAAGTCGGTGAATGCAAAGCGCCTCCTGCTTGCATGATGCGAAGTTGGAGACATGGTGTTAAATCGTCTCAGCAAAAAAATATTCGCGAAATCGAGGAAGCTTGATTGGAAAAGGTTGGGACCGTTTCCCATCCAGGAAGTTATCTCCCCCTATGCCTATCGTCTGAATCTTCCTCGTGCTATGAAGATGCACCCTGTGTTTCACGTCTCATTACTCGACCTTGCTGCTGTTGATCCCGTACCAGGACAGAAACCCCCACCGCCACCGCCAGTTGTTGTGGAGCAAGAAGAGGAATACGAAGTGGAGGAGATTTTAGATTCACGGGATCATGGGAGGCAGGGACTTCAATATTTTGTTAAGTGGACTGGATACGCCGATCCCACATGGGAACCCGCCGAATATTGTAAGGAGACTGCTGCCGTCGAAGCCTTTCACCTACGCAATCCGAATAAACCAGGGCCGGCGGGGGATAAAGCTCGCAGGAGCTCGCGCTTGAGGGGGGGGGCTACTTTCATGGACGCATTAGGGTTTGAGGGGTGGAAGGATTAGCGGGGCTGGGATTACTGTGCGCTTGGAGGTGTGGGTGAGTCAGAATAGTTCTATGGGTTTCTGTTACGCGAAAGTATGAGTCATGGGTGGAGTTACGCGGAGTTATGAGTCGGACTTAGCGGACGAGTCTTGAGGTATATAATGTAAAACTTGACTATCTCTGTATTTTTCTTCTTTTCTCTTTTCCTTACGCAACGTCTTCTGTATCTACTTTCTCAATATATTATAGTCTCTACTTTACACTAGTAACTATCGCTGCTTAAATTCTTCTTTATACTTCCTACTTCGGAAGTATCGCCGTTACTTTTCTGCACCCTGCGGAACGAAGCCCCCGCTACCACGCCCCCTTGAGATATGCGGACTGTGGGAAGGGGTGGAGGAGCTGGGGTGAACATTGGTGAGTGTGCACGGTGCGGATGATGACGCAACATAATCTCAAGGGGGTGTCAAGTGTGTAGCTTTGTTCCGCAGGGTGCGGGATCATTGCAGCGATACTCCCTGAAAGCAGAGGGTATGGGGGGAGTAACAATGTGGAGGGACAGCAATAGTCACTATTGGAATAAAGAGTATGAAATATATTGATAGATATAGGTACAGAAGACGTTGCATGAAGAGAAAAGGAGAAGAAGAAAAGTACAGCAGTAGGCGCGCTTCCGTCGTCAAGCCTGTCATACCTTCATGTCCAACTATGACTCAGCGTAACAGAAACCTAGATCTATTCTGACTCATTCCCTGAGGCATGAGAAAGGCAAGACTGAGGAGGACTCCCCATGCTACTGAGACCTCTATGTCACTGGGCGCCAAAGAAACGGTGTTGCCAGTATGGAGCCCAGTCTTGAGTTGCAGAATCCTAGTCAATCGGACCAAAACTGATCGAATAGCAAGGTTACTTTGGTGGCGCCTCTGGAGAAGGTAAGACTAGCAGCTCCGGTACCTATCGTTAACAGTCCTAATGTCGATACGCTCCTTTGATGATAGATAACGATTGGGATAGAAAGCGGTGTTAAGGGTTCTTGGCTTGTTTTCAGGGTCTTGAGGTTTCGCACTTGTTTATTGTAATTATAATGCTTAGTCCGTGACATTTGTGCGGGATATAAATCTGATTGTCGTTCTCCGACTTTGTTAAAATCATCAGCAACGAAGAAAGCGTCTTATCGATATAATACTATTACTGGAAAGCTTTATTCTATCCTTTACTTTACTCTATACTTTCTTCGAGCGTGTCGGTGAACTTGAGACTCCACCTTGAACCATCTTCGCGATCTTAGTCTTCTCTCCATACTTTCGGCAGACCAGCGTCGGATAACCAAGAACTCCAGTGGGTAGCGGCTGAGAGATCTTGTTCGCTACTAACTGCGGTTAGCGTTTCCAACTCTAAGCTCGATACTTGACTGCTCGGGTTGTCTGGTGCGACACCCTAATAGTATATCGATAACTCCTAGGTTTACCTGGAGTTTTCAAGAATCACTAAGAAATCAATAAACTTTATACGATGGCTGCTCAGATACGATACGAAGCGGAGCAGGACTCCGTTATGGAGAAATCTCCTGCTTTCAGCTGAGACGACAGCCCTGACCCACTATCCACTAGTAGAGCCAGCAAACGCCCGGCTGGCTCCGCCACAATGGACAAGTTGGAACAATTCCTGCAAAACCATGAAAGTCAGTTAGAAGGACTCTCCGCCGCAGGAAGAACCATATGGGAACAGCTCCAGTGCACAAAGGAGAAGTTCCAGGTGGAGAAAAGATTATCGGGCATCTCGGCCCAGGCGGTAAAAACCAACCTAAAACGACTCGAAGAAATGTTCCTGGAGCTAGCCAGCACCCAGGCATTCGAGAGGCAACAGGCGGCGGAGGCGGCGGCCATGGAACGCGCCGCCCTGGAAGCAGCACATGTCCACACCCAGCGGCAACTGATGGAAACTCAGAGGGAGATTGAGAGGCTCAGGGAACAAGCAAAGGTATCGGTGGGAGACCTGATGAAGACACAGGAAACTCAGGCCCGGGGACATCGGGAACAGATGGCTGAAATGCAGAAGCAGATCGACCTACTCCTAAGTGCCCACCGATCAACCGCCCAAGAACCACAGGAAGAAGAACTCGAAGATTCCCCAGAAGATGTAGCCGTTGGGGGAGGAGCACCACCACCACGGAATGATCCTTCAGATGGAGGATCAAGCAGCGAGGAAGAAAGGCAGGAGGCAGAGGCTGGAGGCAATCGGAGTCTCCGGAGGAAAGAGAAAGGGACTCCCTGGCAAAGGTGCCCTTCGAATTTGATAACCCACGAAAACATAACCTACGACATTGGCTCCTGGAATGCGAAATCTATTTCGAGCAGCGACCCCGTAAGTTCCGCAATGACAAGCAGAAGGTCGTTTTCGCCGGCACGTACACTGTAGTCCTCGCTAAGGAATGGTTTGCAAATTACATGGAGGTTCACATGAAAGGACCTGCCGGCCCGGATTTCTGCACCTGGGAACGCTTTAGACAGGAACTGAGGGGGCGATTCGTGAGCTCACAGGAGGCCTTGGACGCCGCCTTCAAATTGGACCAGCTCAGGTATCAGTCAAGTATCTCCGATTACTTAACCAAGATGGAGATCCTCAACCAGCGAGCACAGCAAAGCGGGGCTTCCTATCGAAAAACCCTCTTGACCGGCCTTCCCGAAGAAATTTGGGAACGACACTCGAAGTTCGAGCCGGCGGAGGACGACGCCCACTTTGTGGCCCAGCTGGAGAGAGCGGGAAAGGCTCACGAAAGTTTCCTGGAGCAGAAAAGGTTACTTGGTAGGACAGTGGGAGGGGCACCGCCAAGAAGGGACGGTCCGGAGCAGAAGAAGCCTAGGTTCCAAATTAAGGGATGGGCCCAGGAGGGACAGAAGACTGAGTCCGTGCGATCCGGAGGAGGGTCGAACACCGTGGAGGGTACTCGTGCTAGCCGGGATAATAAGTCAATACATTCCAGCTATGACGAAGCCACCAAAGGGATCCCCAAGTCCATTCTGGACCAGAGAAGGACGAAAGGGGAATGTGCACGCTGTGGAAGGAAGGGTCACCTGTGGAGATGGTGTAGACAGGGCCCAACTCCAGTGCTGCTGTCTCCGCTCTGGGTCAGAAGCGTGGTCGAGAAGAGGAGGATGAGGAAATGAAGGATTCACCCGCTCCCCCTCCAGAAAAGAAGAAGAGGCATAGGTCCAAGAAGAAGTCGACGCAGTAGCAGCAACATCGGCAGCATCAGGACCAGCCTATATAGCGAGTAGGGTCAGAGTCGGAGGTGGATTTCGATATGGGTTTTAGAAGGGGACTCTGATGAGTCAGGTCAAACTCCCCAGATTGCTATGTTATCATGTGGAGAAAACACCAAAAAATATAAAAAAAAAAAACCCGGACGAGGCGTCATCTCCGGCGAACAACGACTTGGGTTTTTAGATTTCTCATTTCCTTGTCGAGTGTTACTAGATACCGAGAACCTTGGTCGGTTATATCTACTTCTTTTGTTTCTCGTTTTCTGTCCCAAAGGTGAAAAGAGACGTCCCGGCCAGAGTTATGGGATTTACTGGAGAAGTGATGGAAGGCACGGGACAAGCCTTTACTGTAATGTTGAATATTATTTCTAGGGGGCATAAGTCCGAGCTCTCCTTCGAGATAGCACCACTACCTAGTCTCAAGGGGGCGTCAGAGTAGTAACTTCGTTCCGCAGGGTGCGAGATAGTAACAGCGATACTTCATAAGAGGGGGAAAGTATGTATAATAAAGAAGAATAAGAACGGCGATAGTCGCTAGTGAAAGCGAGACTATAAAGTATATTGCTAGATAGATACAGAAGACGTTGCGTAAGGAGAAAAGAGGAAAGAAAGAAAATACAGGAGTAGGCTCTGTTGCCTCCATTATATACCCCGCACTTCTTCGCCAAGTCTGGCTCATAACTCCGCGTAACTCCACCCATGACTCATACTCTCGCGTAACAGAAACCCATAGAACTATTCTGACACACCCACACCTCCGAGCGCACAGTAATCCCAGCCCTGCCAATCCTTCCATCCCTCAAACCCTAGTACATCCATGAAAGTAGCCCCCCCCCTCAAGCGCGAGCTCCTGCGAGCTTTAACCCCCACCGGCCCTGGTTTGTTCGGATAGCGTATATGAAAGACTTCGACGGCAGCGGTTTCCTTGCAGTATTCGGCGGGTTCCCATGTGGGATCAGCATATCCAGTCCACTTAACAAAATATTGAAGTCCCTGCCTCCCATGATCTCTTGAATCTAAAATCTCCTCCACTTCGTATTCCTCTTCTTGCTCCACAACAACTGGCGGTGGTGGTGGGGGTTTCTGACCTGGTACAGGATCGACGGCAGCGAGATCGAGTAGTGAAACATGAAACACAGGGTGCATCTTCATGGCGCGAGGAAGATTCAGACGATAGGCATAGGGGGAGATAACTTCCTGGATGAAGCGGTCCCAACCTTTTCCAATCAAGCTTCCTCGATTTTCGTGCCGTGCGAATATTTTTTGCTGAGACGAACACCATGTCTCCAACTTCGTACCGTGGGGCAGGAGTGCGTTTTGCAATCACCGACTTCTCTTGTTGATCCTGGGCTGTCTTTAGCTGTGCCCGTAAATGGTCATGTAGTTCCTCCATTTTGGCTGCGAAGTCGTGGGCATCAAGGCTCGGTGGGGTCTTCTCCGGGTTCCTTAAGTCCATCGTAAATCGGGGGTAATAGCCGTAATTGGCGAAGAAAGGAGTGGCCTTGGTTGACGCGGATACTTGATTATTCACCGCAAACTCTGCCATTGGTAGTCATCTAACCCAGTCGTCCTGCTGGTAGGACACGTATCCCCGAAGATATTGTTCCATCACGGCATTCAGTCTCTCTGTTTGGCCATCTGTTTTCGGGTGGAATGCCGTCGACATTCGTGCCTCGATCTTAAGTTGACTGCAAAGCGACTTCCAGAATTTGGCAGTAAATTGAGTCCCTCGATCGAAGGTAATATGTGTAGGTAAGCCGTGTAGCTTCCATATGTGCCGTAGGTACAGCTCGGCCAAATCCTCCGAGTTGACGGTGGTATTGCAAGGTAATAGGTGACGCATTTTGGTTAACCGATCCACGACGACTAGTATACCGTCATATCCCTCACTTTCTGGCAATCCTGTAACAAAGTCCATAGAGATCTCCTCCAGGGTTGTGCCGGAATGGGTAGTGGTCGGAGTACTCCTAATTTTCCGTGTGTCGTTGGCTAACCTCCGTTGGCAGATGTGGCAATTCCGAATATATTGACTGATATAATCTCACATGTTTGGCCAATAGTAGTCCCTACTGACCAATTCGAAAGTCTTCTCTCTGCCGGGGTGTCCCGCTGAGGGGGCATCGTGATACTGCTTCAGGATTTCCAATTTCAATGGTGCGTAGTCGGGAACGTAAGTATTTTCGCGATAAATAAGGTAACCGTCCACTTCAGTACATTCCGCTACGGATATCTCTTTATAATGCTTGGTATCCGTCTGCCGTAGGTCCAGAATCTTTTGCGGGAATGGGTCAGCTAAGTATCCTTCTTTAAATAATTCTTTTAGGGTGGCGTTCTTTTCAGCGGGTTCGTTTGTCAGAAGCCGCCAACAAACAAACAGGATCCAAATTCTCTCTTTTCAGAACCGTCTGACTCTGATGCAATAATCTTTCATCCCCTTCCTCAGGGAGATCTCCTGATCTCCTAGTCAACGCATCCGGTTTTCCACCTTGCTTCCCTGGTCGATACTTAATAATAAAATTGAATTGTGATAAGTATTCGGCCCACCGTACTTGTCTCCTATTGAGCTGCTTGGTAGACATGAAATATTCGAGATTCTTATAGTCGGAAATAACCTCGATAGGGTGTTTGGCTCCTTCCAACTCCGGTCTCCATTCCTCGAAGCATCTGATTATGGCCAGCAATTCCTTATCGTAGATTTCGTAGTTACACTCGGCGGGTGTGTGCTTCCTTGAAAAGAATGCCACAGGATGAAGCTTCCCTTGTTCATCGTATTGAGTGAGTACCCCGCCAGCAACGTAATCCGATGCATCCGTTTCGACCGTAATTGGTTTCTCAGGATCGAAATGGATCAGAATGGGGGCGGTGGTAAAAGCTTCCTTTAAGGATTGAAATGCCGCCTCCGCTTCTAGGGACCATAAGAAGGGAATGTCTTTTTTCGTCAATTTGGTAAGGGGGGTGGCAAGTTTCGAAAATCCCAAAATAAAGCGTCGATAAAAATTGGCGAAGCCTAAAAAGCCTTGTATATCCTTAACTGTCCTGGGGGTCGTTTATTCCTGTACTGCTGATACCTTATGGGGGTCCATTCGTATGCCGTTGGGTTCAATAATCAATCCAAGATAGGTTGTACTTTGAGTATGGAATTCGCATTTTTCTGGTTTTAGTAAAATCCCATTCTCTTGTAATACTCCTAATATTTTCTCGACGTGTTGTTCGTGTTCTTCGAGAGAGTTGCTATATATAAGAATATCGTCCAAATATGCGGTGCAGAATTGGTCCAAGTGCTCTCGAAGACAATCGTTAATAAAGTGCTGAAAGGTGCCGGGGGCATTCGTAAGACCAAACGGCATAACAGTATATTCGAAATGACCATAGCGGGTTCTAAAGGCCGTCTTCCATTCCTCGCCCTCAGCCATACGAATCTGGTTGTACCCTTGTCTCAGATCTAGCTTGGTATACCATTTAGCCTTCGTGAGGCGATCCAGGGTTTCCCAAATAAGAGGTAGAGGGTAGCGATTTTTTACCGTCAATTCGTTTAACCCTCGATAGTCTACACACAAGCGAAGTGATCCGTCGGCCTTCTTAACAAAGAGTACCGGAGCTCCTGCTGGAGATGAGCTTGCCCGAATGAACCCCTTGGAGAGGTTCTCCTGAATGTAATTCCTTAGTGCGAGCAATTCGTCCCTGGACATACCATAGAGGGGGCCAAACGGTGGTTCTTTTCCCTCTTTCAGGGGGATCTTGTGGTCATAGGGGCGGCGTGGTGGTAGATCTTGGGCCTTGGCTTCGTCGAACATATTTAGCCGATGATGGTACTGCGCTGGGATTCTTTGCTTCCATCCGTCCTTCGGGGTATCATAAAGGGTCTTGTCGATCTCATAGAGGGTTATACTGCAGACCTGTAATTGTTTGCGACGTGCAAGGCGACTGAAAGGAACGGGGCCTATCATATAGACCGGAGGTTTAATGCCGGGGACAATAGTCGTTGTAGTTGTGGAGTTACAATTCTTTTTGCAGAACTCCGAGTCGAAACCCACAGTATTATCTTTGAATTTAAGGGTGGCGTCATGATGTTGTAACCAAGGAATACCAAGGACTAGGGGATATTGACCTAGCTTGGTAACGAAGAGGGGGATTTGTTCCTGGTGAGATCCGATAGTCAAAGGCTTCGGCATATTGAGGTAATTTGTCCGGAGGCTATAGGCCTTCCATCAATAACCTCAAGCGTCTGAGGAGATTTTAGGAAAACATAGGTAATTGGTGATGGTAGCGCAAAGGTCTCATCGATAAATCACGAATCGAGGCTCCAGTATCAACCATAGCATGAGAGGGAATAGAGTTCTTATTGTGAGCAATATTACAAGCTACAACTAAGTGATCTCCATTTAACTCCTCCTCTGCCATAACCGAAACCGAAAACCCAGAAATAGAAAACGCAGATAAAGAAAAATCCTTTGAAGGTCCCTGGTAAGGGCCAAGATACTGACCAGGGACTACTGAAAACCCGAGTCACCAGAAGAAAGAACAACATCCGTAGAAGAAGAAGAAGAAGTTAAAATAGGGGCCTCAATTTGGGCAGCGGGGGGAGTAGTCAGGGCAGCGCCCCTCATAGCCGGAGGGGGGCCGCGGGGGCGGTTGCCTTGGGGACAGTTGGCGAAAACATGGTCGGGGGCGGCACAGTGGGCGCAGCGGCCATTCTCCATCCTCCATTTCTTTTCAGCGGCGGTGGTTTGTCGACGGCCATGAGCAAACGCATATCTTCCCTCTGGTGGGGGGCGGATGGTTGGTCGTGCTTGGAGGGCTGAGAGATCCATGGGGGCGAGGCCTCCTGGTGTGTGTGATGGGTGCGGGGGAGTAGGTTGGGAGGCGAATTGTCCCATTGGGTTTCTGTTATTTCTGTGGGCGTCCTTCCTAGCCCTAATCCTATTGTCCATCTGCATCAGCCTTCTGACATAGGCATCAAAGCCTTCCGTGGTGGTGTCTTGATAAATCATCGCATCTTTTAGGTCGTCGGATAGTCCAGTCTCCAGGGCGTCCTTCTTGGCTTCCTCGTTATAATCGAGTTGGCCCATAATGCGTAGAAATTGTGTAAGGTAGGTGGCAAAGTCTCCCTTGCCCTGGCGGAGGCTTTGAAGTTCCTCCTTGCCGTTCCTCGAGGTCGGGGTCGAGAGAGCTTCCAGAAATGCGACAAAGGCCGTTACGGAGGTAAATGGGGCAGCATCCCCGGTAGCCATAGGAATGACTTGGTCCAGGGCCTTCCCCTCCAATCGACTGACTGCATAGAACACCTTGGCCTCCTCGTTCAGTAACCTATCGTGATTAACCCTGAGCTTGGTACGAAGGAGGTTCAGGAACCCTGGTAGCTCCTTCCGGATCCCATTAAACTTTGGGGGGTCTGGGAACTTTTCGGAGCGAAAGGTAGCGGGTGGGATTCCACCGGGTGGAGGAGGGACTATCGGTGGTGGTGGTGGTGATGGTGGTGGTGGTGGTGCGCGGGCTGCAGCGAGTTGAAATTCCAAGGCCTGGACCCTGGCTTCTAGCGCGTCGGTGTGGTTATTGGCGGCGTCGAGTTGACTCCGAGCTGTGGTTAATTCGTGTCTGGTTTGGGCATGTAGGGCTCTGCTTGCGTCCCTTTCGGCCTTCCATCGATCTCCTTACCAGGGTGAGGAGGTGTATATAGTGATAGTGTTTGTCTTCGTGGCGTCAAACTCTTTAAAGGTTTGAGGATCTGATAGTCTCCGTCAGGGTGACTCCTTCTATTACAGTGGTGGAGGAGGTGGGAGCTGAGGCAGACATTGATGATGGTCTTGGTCGGATGGATAAGCGTAATCTCAAGGCGTCAGAGTAGTAACCGTTCAGAGTGCGAAGATAAGTAACAGCGATACTTCCCAAGAGAGGGGAAGTATGTATAATAAAGAAAGAATAAAACGGCGATAATTAAGCTAGTGAAAGCGAGACTATAAAGTATATTGCTAGATAGATACAGAAGGCGTTGCGTGGAGAAAAAGAGGAAAGAAGAAAAATACAGAAGTAGGCTCCGTTGCCTCCATTATATACTCCGCACTTCGTCGCCAAGTCTGGCTCATAACTCCGCGTAACTCCACCCATGACTCATACTCTCGCGTAACAGAAACCCATAGAACTATTCTGACACACCCACACCTCCGAGCGCACAGTAATCCCAGCCCTGCCAATCCTTCCATCCCTCAAACCCTAGTACATCCATGAAACCTAGTGGCATCGATGCCATATTACCATCATGGTGGCTACAGGAGCATAAGCCGGCTATTGCCCCAAATGGGGAAGTAACCTTTCATGGGGAATTTTGCAAGTCCAGATGCTTCACTGACCAGAAAGAAATTTCAGTGGTTCTCGATGACGACGTACTGGATGATCCGGAGGCACTATTCATCGAACTCAATATCTATGGGCCAGGGAGAAATTGACTTGAAAACAGTCATCCGAACAATACCCAGCTCAAGTCTTCCTGCAATCGAAGCCGATAAACTACCACCTCACCGCGCCTCCTATCATGATGTCGATCTAGAACCGGTCAGCAGCCTCCATGGGGACCTATCTACTCCCTCTCGGAAGTCGAATTGAAAGTCCTCAGAAAGTACCTGGACAAATACTACTGCTGGGTAAAATTAGGCCTAACAAGTCCCCATGAGCCCTATTTTGTTTGTGAAGAAAAAGGGCGGTAGTCTACGGATGTGTGTGGATTACCGGGGCCTTAATCGCGTCACCATCAAGAATCGGTACACTCCGTTAGGAGAAGAATTAAGGGACGAATCTGCAGTGCGCGAATTTTTCCAAGATTGACCTCAAGGAGGGATATAACCTGGTCCGGATTAAGTAAGGTGACGAGTGGAAAACAGCGTTCCGGACAAGATATGGACACTACGAATACCTGGTTATGCCATTTGGACTAACCAACGTGCCAGCAACCTTTCAGGCCATGATGAACGAAATCCTTAGGGAATTCCTCGATCAAGGGGTGGTAGTATACCTCGATGATATCCTAATTTATAGCAAGGATGAAGCAGAACATGAGGAACTAGTCAATAAAGTCTTGGACAAGCTTATCGAGAACAACCTAGTAGCCAACCCGAAGAAATCCTTTTTCCATTAAAGGGTGATCGACTTCCTGGGATTTGTACTAAGCGCCGAAGGAGTTGCTATGTCAACGGACAAGGTGGAAGAAATCTTGAAGTGGGAATCGCCGAGGACCGTCAAGGACGTCCAAGTTTTTATGAGGTTCGCCAATTTTTACCGGAGGTTTATACGTAACTATTCCGGGGTCTGTAGTCCCATCACCGATTGTCTAAGAGGCGATACTAAGAACTTCTCCTGGACTAGCGCCGCCGAAGCAGCTTTTTTGAAGCTTAAGATCCTCTTCACGACTGCCCTGATCCTGGTTCACTTTTCACCGGAACGGCAGACGATTGTGGAAACGGACGCCAGCGACTTTGCACTGGGAGCCGTCTTATCGCAAGTGGTTGATGGAAAGCTCCACCCAGTGGCCTTTTACTCTCGCAAACTCAACCCGGCCGAACTCAATTACGATGTCTGGGACAAAGAAATGCTCGGTATAGTAGCAGCCTTTAAACAATGGCGGCACTACCTCAAAGGACCTAAGTTTACAGTCTTAGTCTATACGGACCATCAAAACCTCCAATACTTTGATACCACCAAGGTTCTCAACCGACGACAGGCACGATGGGACCAGATCCTAGCGGAGTTTGACTTCAAAATTATCTATAGGCCAGGAACCAAGAATGGGAAGGCAGATGCATTGTCGAGATGTCCGGAGTACCGATGTGAAGGGGGGGGCGCGCAGTCAGTTGAGAGCTTGTTAAAGCTAGGACAGTTGGTAGGGACGGATGAGTATGAGTTTTCTGTGGCTTCGCTTGCCAGCAAGGAAGTGGTAGACTGGTCCAAGGATTTCCTGGACCTGGTCAAGGAAGCATCGTTACAGGATGAGGCATGGAAGGAAGTGAGGAGAAAGGGAGAAGCAGGGGAGTTGAAGGAATTTACGGTCAAGGAGGGATTGCTCTTCTTTAAGAACCGCCTATACATACCCGACAGCAGCGCGTTGAAAATCCGAATCGCACAATCAGAATACGATTCAAAAGTGGCAGGACACTTCGGTCAAGATAAAACACTGGAGTTGATTACACGCAACTTCTATTGGCCGAAGATGAACGAATGGGTAGATGGCTATGTACGCTCTTGCGACGACTACCAGCGAAATAAACCAAGTCGGCACTGCAAATATGGAGCGTTACTCCTTCTTGAAACACCCCATATGGTGTGGTCGTCAATTTCAATGGATTTCATCGTTCAGCTACCGGAATCAAAGGGTTATACGCAGATATGGGTAATAGTGGATAGGTTCTCCAAGATGGCTCACTTTATTCCCCTCCAAGGCACAGCTTCCTCCCAGGATCTCGCGAAAACATTCCTGGCTCAAATCTGGCGCATACATGTACTACCACTGGACATAGTTTCCGATCGAGATGCCAAATTTACGTCAAGCTTCTGGGCATCTCTCATGGAACTATTAGACATCAAGCTCCGCTTAAGTACCGCTTTCCACCCACAAACCGATGGACAAACTGAGCGGGTCAACCAAACTTTGGAACACTACCTCCGGGCATTCTGCAACTACGAGCAAAACGACTGGGCAGAACTCCTTCCACTGGCTGAATATGCTTACAACAACTCGGTCACATCTGCAACAGGGCAATCACCTTTTTATACCAATTATGGGTATAACCCTCGGACGAGTTGGCCAACGGAAAACGAAGTAGTTAACCCCACGAGTGACCTCTATGCCCACTTCATACGAGGAGTACATGACGCCGCCCACCAGAAGTTAGTCACCGCCAGGGAAAGAATGGGAAAATACTATGACCAGAAAAGAGAGACACCTCCAGTGTTCAAAATCGGAGAACAAGTTATGCTCAACGCTGTCAACCTCAAAACTCGCCGGACAACTAAAAAACTCGACCATAAGAAAATGGGACCGTTCGCTATCAAAAGACTCGCCGGGAAACGCGCTTGCGAACTGGACCTCCCACCTCAAATAAAGGTCCACCCCGTATTCCACATTGAACTACTGGAACCCTACCGAGTCAGCGCCATCCTAGGGCGAGAACAACGGCCCCCTACCACCGACAGAGTCGATAACGAGGGCGAGAAACTATATGAGGTCGAGCGCATTATTTGAAGCAGGAAGAGCAGGAAAGGAGTGGTGGAGTATCTGGTGAAGTGGCGGGGTTATCCGGTTGGGGAAAGCACATACCAAGTTATCGATGCTATGGATGAGGAGGTATTGTTGCTTGTCCGCGAATTCTACCGGAAAAACCCCAAGGCCACGACGGACCAACACCTGAGACTGTAGAGGTATCCTCCGTGGCTAAGTCCTTCCCCTCCACAGACACCACGGGTGAGATGTGGAGAAGGTTTACTGGAACCACAGTCTGTCAGAAGATGCTCTGAGGACGGAACACCCTGAGAGGGGGGTAAGCTGTTACGGGCATGAGAAAAGGAACCCGAAGACTACAAGAGGAGGACTCCCCCATGCTACTGAGACCTCTATGTCCCACTGGGCGCGCTAAAGAGGCACGATGTTGCCAGTATGGAGCCCAGTGCGGAGTTGCGGAATCCCTAGTTAATGGACCCGTTTTCGACCCCGAAAATAACCCCCGGAGCGTCAAAGCGCCGGCACAGGCGCTCACGACACCGGTGGGTATATGAGGGGGCAACAGTGCGAGTTTGGAGTCAATCGGACCAAAACTGATCGAATGGCAAAGGTTGCGAAGAAGCTTACTTTGGTGGCGCCTCTGGGGAAGGTAAGACTACCCGGCAGCTCCGGTACCTATCGTTAACAGTCCTAATGTCGAGCTACGCTCCTTGGTGATAGATAACGATGCGGGGAAAGAGTTGGCGAGCGAAGTCGAGCCCGGTACCGGGAAGCCGCCAGGTAGGCTGACTCCAAGACTCCACATGACCACTGACGAAGGCTGAGTGCATGCAGTAGCGGGATGTAACATGAGGGATTTAGGGTAATGACGGCATGATAATAATAGATGGTAGGATAGAAACGGTGTTAAGGGTTCTTGGCTTGTTTTCAGGGTCTTCGGGGTTTCGCACTTGTTTATTGTAATTATAATGCTTAGTCCGCGTGACATTTGTGCGGGATATAAATACGGTGTCATTCTCCGACTTTGTTAAAATCATCAGCAACGAAGAAAGAGTCTTATCGATATAATACTATTACTGGAAATCTTTATTCTATACTTTACTTTACTCTATACTTTCTTTCGAGCGTGTCGGTGAACTTGAGACTCCACCTTGAACCATCTTCGCGATCTTAGTCTTCTCTCCATACTCGACGGGCCAGCGTCGGATAACCGAGAACTCCAGTGGGTAGCGACTGAGGAGATCTTGTTCCTTACTGCCTTCGCGGTTAGCGTTTCCAACTCTAAGCTCGATACTTGACTGCTCGGGTTGTCTGGTGCGACACCCTAATAAATATACTCCTATTCATAGTTATTGTTTCTCGCTTCCAAACTCATCTTCGTAAAAGGTGACTTTATAGTTCTTCTAATCTTTGTTTGGGTCCTTATCTGATCTTCGCTTTCCCTGCTCTGCCCTGTGCCCTCTGCCTCTGCCCTTGCATTTGCCCTCGCCGGTACCTGTGCTTGCGCCCGCCGGGCTCTCTTCTCGTCTTCGTATATGTCCGCGTTGTATTATCTGTGCTCCTCCAGCCCCTCTGCATCATCATTGTCATCTCTCAAGTTGCGCCCGGTTACTCTGTTACATCCAAGTGCTCTCAGAGGCAGTCGTTAACTTGAAGAAAGTGCTGAAATGTAGTGGGGGCATTGGTAAGGCCAAATGGCATAACGATATATTCAAAGTGCCCATAACGGGTTCTAAATGCCGTCTTCCATTTCTCTCCTTCGGCCATGCGAATTTGATTATATTCTTGTTGTAAGTCTAACTTGGTGTACCACTTGGCTTTTGAGAGTTGATTCAGGGTTTCCCTAATTAGAGATAGCGGGTATCAATTCATAACCATTAATTCGTTCATTCCTCGGTAGTCCACAAATAGGTGATGAGATCTAATAGCTTTTTTACCAAATAATACTGGGGCCCCGGCTGTGGATAAGCTAGTGTGAATGAAACCTTTGAAGAGGTTCTCGTGAATATAATCCCTTAATGCAAGTAGCTCGTCCCTGAACATACCATAAAGGGGACCAAATGGTGGCTCCTTCCCTTCTTTCAGGGGAATTCGATGTTTATAGGGGTATTGCGGTGGCAAGTCTCAGGCCAGAGCTTCATCGAATATACTTAGCCGGTTGTAGTAGCGTTCTGGAATTCTTTGTTCCAATTTATCCCTTGGGACATCATTAAGGCCTTTTCAATTTCATGAAGAGTTATGCAGCAGATCTGTATTTTCTTGCGGCGGGCAAGGTGTCTAAAGGAAATGGGACCAATCATATAGATTTGAGGATTGATACCCAGGATAATATCGGTAGTAATAGTTGAGTTGCAAATCCTTTTATAGAACTCTGAGTTGAAGGCCACCGTGTTATTCCTGAATTTGAAAGTAGCGTCGTGGTATTGTAGCCAAGGAATACTGAGAACCAGGGGGTATTGTCCCAGCTTGATAACGAAAAATGAGATTTGTTCTTCATGAGAGCCGATAAGTAGGGGAACACGATATATTGAGGTAATTTGTTTGGATGCTATAGGCCCCTCATGGATAACTTCAAGCATACGGAGAATTTTAAGAGAAAGAATGGGGAGTTGATAATGGCATGCAAAGGCTTCTGTAATAGGTATCTCCCCCAACCACCGGGTAGTACGACACAGAGCTCAGAGTTCCTATGAGCCATGGCTAAGGCCATCGGGTAGGAGTCTCTTCAGTCTACATTGCGCTAGTATCCCAGTGGTGAGGCCTCTGGTCTGCGTCTCTGGGCGTATATGGATTTATTTCAAGAAATTCATCAGGCAAATGTGATCACAAGGTACTAAAGTTTGAAGAAAAACCCTCTTCCCAATGGGAAGAGTAAAAAACTCAGAAATCTCATTACCAGCGCCCGCGCTGGACCCGTCGACTCTCGCGATAATAATATTAGACTCTTTCTTCCCGCAGATGGTGATGGATGAAGATCAAGTGGCAGCCCATTTCTACCCAGCGGGTATACCTCCTTGACCAAGCCAGGTTACTAACCATATACATGACTCTTAACCGGATTTTGGATATTAACTCGGGGCTGATTCCCCTTACATCTTTCCTTCTAGCGAGATCCCTATGGGTCTTTCTTTGATTCATTTCCTGGTGCTTCGTCGTTAGGAGATAGGCTGAGCTTCGGTGAGTCTTTCGGTAGGTACTTGACGACATACATCGTTCCCTTTCCTCTGGACATGAGCCAGTGTCGCTGGGTGTACTCAACATGTCTGCCCCACTCCATAGTCTTCTTCCCCTCCGAAAGAGTTGTACTAGCTCCTAGGGCCCTCCATTACTCTCCCCGGTACCGGAAGACCTTGTCGTGGTGCTTCGTGGAGTACTCACCCACACTGCCCTTCCTCCTCCGCTTCCCTTCTCCATTCAGTCGACCAGTAGTAGTCTCGAAGACCCCCATCGTATACCCCGTATAGAGCTCGCGCTCGTTTGTGGGCTTCCCAGGTGACTATTCAAAGTCCTCCGCTTAGTTTGCCTCGTAACTCGATGAGTTTTTATCCGATTGACTCCAAACTTAAACTGCTGCCCCCTCATATACCCACCGGTGTCCTGAGTGCGTATGCCGGCGCTTTGACACTCTGGGGGTTATTATTGGGGTCGAAAACGTTTCCATTTACTAGCGTTTCTGCAACTCCGCTTTTCTGGCCCTACCGACCGTACCGCGTGCCCAATGGACTCCCATAGTATCATGGGGACCAAGAATATCACTCCTCCCCTTCTCCTCCAGCTCATAGTTAAGTTACAGCTCGATCGGAGGTTATTTGGTGAGGATACGGTCATTCCCGACCGCTGGACGATTGATGCCAAGACTCGGAAGCTATACCCGTAACACCCCGAAAAGAGAGTAGGAAAATCTCACAACTGAGTTATGATTGCCATCAGCAACAAGTAACCGTACAATGCCATGCTCTCTAGGGGGATTCAAATATTCGGACAAGTACACATAGCCACTGAGTACCATACATCAAGACCAACAGATCAATGCAAGAACTGTCAGAAAGTTGGACACAACTGGCAGAGATGCGCAACCAAAGACAGCTTAATGTGCTCTATTTGTGCGGCCAGACATACCAGTCAAAACCATCTCTGCCCTCAATGCAAGGTTCAGGGCAAGAGCTGTCCGCACTTCCCACCAAAATGCGCCAATTGCGAAGGACAACACCTATCTTATGATCTTTCATTCCCTGTCAGAAATTCTATCATCCAATGCCTCAACAACGAAGATAATGAACAGGAGATGCTATGATGTGGACACAACCCAATCCTCACAGAGTGCGAATTATTCAACAAAATTGCGCAAGATCACAAAACTGCATGATTGGATTGCTGCACTCAGTCTATGAGACAGCAGACATAGTTATAATTCAGGAATCTTTTGTTATGCCTGGCATGATTGCAGGTTCCTGGACATCAATATCACACCCCTCCTTCGATAGTATCATTCTCATATCAGATCGACTACCAAGAACACTCATCTTCACCATCAAGACATACCTCAATCCCCACCTCATTATTCAACCCAAACCAGATATCGTCAATGATCCAGACTTACAAGCAATAGAGATATCAACCCCCTCAATACCTGTCCTAACCCTCTTTAACATTTATAACGAAGATCCACCTGGACACAGCAATGAACCCTATATGGTGGTGAGAATATTGGTTAATATTCAACTCGCTACAAGAACAATCATAGCTGCAGACCTTAACTCGCATCATCTATGGTGGAACCCAGCAAACCGTACACCAAAATGCCTTGAGGCATTGTTTCAACTTCTGGAAACTGGAAACTTCACTCTCATCAATGAACCAGACATCTCAATCTACCACTATAGAACTGGCACTGGCACCTCAGTTCTAGACTTAGCTTTTGCATCTACAGCGGTCATCTCCCAACAAAGCTCCAGGGCCAGATGGGATCAACTTCAAATGCATTCAACAAGCATACCTAGCGATACCTCACCATTTCAACTCATTTTATAAAGCAACCATGACCGCTGGCTATTACCCATACATTTGGAGAGAAGCCACTGTTGTTATTATAAAAAGCCCAACGAACCAGACTATTCGATTCCAAAAGCGTATACGCCAGTCTCCTTGCTTGATTGCTTAGGCAAGGTACTGGAAAAGATAATGGCTTCAAGACTTGCATACCTAGTGGAGAGATACAATCTACTTCACCAGTGGCAGATTGGAGGAAGTTCAAAGAGATCTGCTGTGGATGCCTGTATGCTGGTAGCAAGCATAGTGGATGAAGCGAAAAGAAAAGGAAAGGTTGTTTCAGCATTGATTATGGATGTCAAAGGATGTCACGGCGTTTCTCGGATGCTAGGGAATGCGGAGTAAGGAGTAGTAGTAGTTAGGTCGGGGTCCTTTAGGTGGATGTATTGGGTTTTGGTATGGAGATCGGTTAAGGGTATGGATGGTTCTTTCTCTGGGGTTCTATGGGATTCCATGGTACAGATTGGTAATCGACGGTGCGGGGTTGTATATATATGAGCTAGGATCTCCTTTGTCCTTTCTTTCTTTCCTCCTTATGTAACCTCCTATTATCAACCCTTTCCTTTGGGTTCCTGGTTTCTTGGGATTTCTTATTAAAGTTCGCTTATTAAATTATACTTGGTTCTACTCTTTATCTCCGTCCTCGGTTGTGCCCTTTAGTACCTTGTATCATAAACCCGTTCGCGCCGGTTACTAACCAGGCCTCCTGTCGCATTCCTGCTCCATGTTTCCGCTTCCCGTAGTCCGTATCTGAAGTCTATTCTACTCTCCGCCTCCACTCCGTAACAAAGGAGCATTTGACAATGTATTCAGGACAGACTCATACATACAGCGAAGGAAAAATGCCTGCCGCTCAAATAGTCAGATGAATAGACAACCTCTAAGCAACAGGAAAGCTTCACTAGCCGATGGACAACAAGAACCTATGTCAACAATAGCAACTGGAATTCCACAGGAAGCCCAATATCACCGATTCTTTCCCCCTCTACCTATCACCACTCTTCAATATTCTTCAATGCCAGTTTCCCCACCAACAAATACCCAGTTATATTGATGATATTGGCATGATAATGGTGGGGAAAAATGAGAGCTCAAACTACAGAGACCCGGAGAGAATGGCATAGCTAGCTGTCACATGGGGTGAAAAGCTTCTCAAGGCGTTAAGGGTGTAAACGTTCTGCAGGGTCGAGGGTATTGGCGGTGATACATCCTAGAGAAGGGAAGTATGTAAAGGTAAAGAAGTAGCGATAGTTACTAGTGTAATAGAGACTATAATATATTGAAAGATAGATACAGAAGACGTTGCATGAAGAGGAAAGGAAAAGAAAGAAAGTACAAGAGTAGGCGCCATTGCCTCCCTTATATACCCCTCACTCCGCCACCAAGCCCGACTCACATCCCTGCTTAACTCCAACTATGACTCACTCTTTTGCGTAACAGAAATCCATAGAGCCTATTCTGATTCATTTCCACCTCCTAGCGTACAGTAATCCCAACCCCGCCAATCCTTCCAACCTTCCAAACCTAGTGTATCCATGAAAAAGCTAATAATCTGGCATTCGACAACTCCAAAACAGAACTACTACACTTCCACAACAAACGAACCACAAACACTACTAATACAGCCAAGGTCAGAATACTTGATGGTACTCTGGTTGAGGCCAGCGATACACTAAAATAGTTGGGAGTTTGGTTTGATAGGAAGCTATCTTTCAAACATCATGTCAAAACTAAAGTGGTTCCAGCTATGAGGGCATTTCTTGCACTCGCCAGGTTGGGAAATACAGAAAGGGTTGAGTCAAACAGCTCTCAGACAGCTCTATCAGACCTGCGTCACTACAATCAGTGATTTTGGTGCAGAGGTTTGGTGGAGCGGACAGAGAGGATACAAAATGCAACTTCAGAAGATACAAAACAATGCGATGAGAAGGATCACTGGTGCTTTCAGAACAACACCAATAACAGCACTTCAAGCAGAAACTGCACTACTACCCATAGAGATCGAGGCTTGACCTCCAACAACAGAAATATGCTCTATGGATTCTAAGCATGCGACCACCCACCCTATTAGCACCTTTAGCCCAGATTCATTTCCAAGTACACAGGAATCAGGAAGAGGAAGAACCTACAGTTACCCCATGGCGCTCTGCTGGCACTAGGCCACAGTACCAGTCCAGATTACACCGGATCCTAAACAAAGTCAGCGATTGGATTCAACCTCAAAGTCTGGCGGAGGACATAGATACAATTGCTTGTCCGCCATGGCATCAGAACATTATAATCGAGATTGATCGACAGATAAAGATACAGCAGCACAAAACTATAGACAAACAATTTAAGGCAATTACAACAACTTACACCGTTTGATATTCTATTCTGATGGATCCTCCCTAATGGAAGGAAAAAGGGGCTGGAGTCGTTGGCATTAGAGGCAACAAAAGAGTGGTGGAGCAATTCTACCACCTTGGAAAAGAGGTGGAAGTCTTTGATTGCGAACTTTCGCAATAGCTCAAGCTATACAGCTTGCCGGAAGAGATCAGAAATTAACGATACTCACAAGTGATGTCTGGATCTATTCAGACAGGCAGTGATACGGAGAATGAAAAAACTGGAAGAATTTCCAGGCCAACACTGGGTTCAACTAGCAAGATCAAACCTATTGGAACTTGAAGCGCTAAACATCAAAACACATATCCACTGGGTACCAGGACATGTGGAGGTGGATGGCAATGAACATGCAGATAGGTTGGCAAAAAGAGGGGCACAAGGTGAAAGGGTTGAAACAGATGCAAGGGTATCAATCACCCACTTGAAGAGGAAAATCAAGGAGCAGTCTATTGCTACTTGGAGAGAGAACTGGAAAACTATGAAGAAAGGAAGGAGCTACAGAGGTTCTCCTTCCTCCAAGTTGTCTGCACCCCTTCGTCGAAACATACCAAGGAAACTTGCAAGCACAATTACCCAAATACGAATAGGCCATGGATACACCAATTCCTATCTATCCAGAATCCCAACAACAAACATTAATACAGCGGAATGCAAATATGGATACTTCCAGGAAAATCCAACTTACCTACTACTTTACTGTAAATATGCACTACCAGAACTCAGAAAAGATCTTACCGCTACAATCAAACCAATGCCGCTCAACTGGATGACCGCCATGCATACAGACAAAGGACTTCAGGCAACTATCGATAAATTCCTTCTACCATCCCAAATTGTCACTAGAAACTGGACACTAAGGGAGAGGGATCAGGATAGAGGAGAATGTCCCGGCATCTTGGCATCAGTCCCGGGGTTCTGTAGTTATAGCACCATCGCGATTGTTGAGGCAATTCTAGCGAGGAAGGGGTACAATGAGGAGAGGATGTCGTCGTTAGGTTCTGGGACGTTCTATTGGCGTGATGGATTTGTAATGTAAATAGAAGAGATGAAGGGTAATGTCTGAGGTGTGGTAACGAGTAGTTTCCTATAGGACTTTATAGGTAGCGGTATGAATCATGGCAGACTGGGAAGGAGGGTGTTAAATAGCACAGGCAGGTTTTTTCCTTTAGTTCTTTTCTTTCTTTTCTCTCTGTCTCATCTTCCTATTCTCTTGATACATAGGAACATACTCTTATCCATAGCTATAGTTTCTCTTCTCCAAACTTCCCTTTGCAAAGAGGCAAATTAGATCCTCCTTGACTCTTGCCGGGACTATTACCTGGTTTGCACTTCCCCTGCCCTGTTCTGCATCCTCTGCCTCTGCCCTTGCCCATGCCTTTGCCTTCACGGTGCTTGTACTCATACCCACCTGTATCATGGCCCCACCTCCTGCACCTCGCCTCCCGCCAAGGCGTCTTGAACAGGGTTGTTGGATAGCGTCGGTCGATGTCGGAAGTGGAATGATGCTAGGAAGGAAGCGGGGGATAAAAAAAAAAAAAAAAAAAAAAAAATGCTGTATTAAGGAAGATGAAATTAATGCGGAATAGGGTGATTATTAGGAATAGTATACGTGTCTGGGGCCTTGAGGAGTTTATGGGATTCTATGGTATGAGTCGTCGGTATGAGGAATAGTTGTATATATAGGGCTCGTTCTTTCCTATGTTTTTGCCTCTCTGAACGTCTTCTTTCTGCTAGCAATATAATACTTTGGCCTCGGCCTTCTGTCCTCGCCTTGTCCCTGAACCTGAACCTGACCTGAACCTGTCTGCGCGCTCGGGTGTCTCCTGAGCCGACCCTGTCCTGTGTCCTTGCCTGACCCGATCCCGCCCCGTTAGAGCCTGGCTCTCTTCTCTTCCTCGTCAGTGTCTTCATTGTGCTGGCTATGCTCCTCGAGTTACCTTACATCATCATGGTCATCTCTCACGTTGCGCCCGGATACTCCGTCATAGCGAGGATGGGTTGCGATAAGGTCGAGATGTTGTCACTAGGTTCTATGAGATTCTATGGTGTGATGGATTTGTAATATAATTAGAGAACATCAGCAAGACTTCATTTGTCTCCTGATGTCTGCTAAGCCTCAGGAGACTCAAAAAATATCTAGGAGTCTCAGGACACTCTCAGGAGACTTGAGAGACTATTGGGAGACTCTAGTAACAAGTTGAGTTTGCTAATAAAGATGGTGGGGAGGAATCGAGGTATGGTTGCGATGGATTTTTAGGAGTTTCTATGGACGGAAGTATGAGTCATAGTGGACTGGTGGAGAAGGGTGTTAAATAGCGCAGGAAGACTTTCCCTTTAGTTCTTTCTTTCTTTTCTCTCTGTCTCGTCTTTCTGCTCTCTCGATACATAGGAATATACTTCAATCCATAGCTATAATTTCACCTCTCCAAACTTGCCTTCGCAGGAGGCAATCCTATAGCTCCCTGGATCCCCGCCAGGACTCTTACTTGGTCTTCGCTTTCACTGCTTTGCTTTCTCGCTTCGGTCCTTGTCCTTGCTTTCGCCTTCGCCGGTGCCTGTGCTTGTGCCCACCTGGCTCTTTCTCTTCCTCGTCAGTGTCCTTATTGTTCTGGCTGTACTCCTTGAGCTCCTTTGCATCATCATTGTCATCTGTCACATTGCGCTCAGTTACTCTGTCACAGAGAGCACGTAGGATGGGAGAGACTTGAGGAAAAAGGAGAGGAAAAAGGAGAAGGATAGTTACCAAAGTACTTGCACCTACTGTTCTTAGCTGAATTGGAGAGTACAACATGCATGATAACGTTGGAAGAGGGTTGATGGAAACACAGCCGTTAAGAGGATTTACTTTATGAAGAATAGTATATGACCATGGGTGATTGGGTTCTTTCTCAGTATGCCATATTCGGGTTGGATGTAAGCAGTATGAGTAATAAATAAATAAATAAATAAATAAATAAATAAATAAATAAATAAATAAATAAATAAATAAATAAATAAATAAATAAATAAATAAATAAATAAATAAATAAATAAATAAATAAATAAATAAATAAATAAATAAATAAATAAATAAATAAATAAATAAATAAATAAATAAATAAATAAATAAATAGAGATTCTCAGACACTTAAAGATCTTTTTCCAACTGGACCTTTATTCCCTAACAAGGCCTAGACCAGTATTATTTCAATAATAGATCTCTACACTAGTGGTCAAAATGTAAGTAAGTACATTTGTAGTAGGTTTTGGTTCTTATGCAGGTACCCTCCTATCACTGTCACTACTGAATTCTACCAATAACCCTGAGCCTATAATATGCTGGATGATATCACGCGTAGAACGTACTTAACGATGTTGGGAGAAGAAGAATTAGTTGGGGTTTTCTATTAGGTTCTGTGGGTTTCGGTTACAAGGATTTTTATGGATCAACTGTACATATGTGTTCCTGGTAGAATGGTAGGTTTCAGGTTCTACAGGGTTCTATGAGATGGGTCCGCAGAAGAATGCTATGATTAGATATAGGCAGCTCTCTCCTTCACTTGTAGGACATTCCTTTCTCTTTTCTTCACCCAACCTTCTTGTCTTTTTTGCCAATACATACTTTAGAACCTTCTAGTTGTTGTTAAGACATGTCTGAAATCATCAGTGGGATTGCCTGACATCTTAGCCTCTACCTCTGCCATAGTTTTTGTATCCTACTTTACCTCATCATCTACCACTAGTTACCTCGTTACGTCCCGTCTTACTCTACATCAGCAAGACTTCATTTGTTTCCTGATGTCTCCTGGGCTTCAGAAAACTCAAAAAAGATCGAGAAGTCTCAAGAAACTCTCAGGAGATCCGGGAGACTGCTTGGAGACTCCAGTCACAAGTTGAGTTTGCTGATATCTGTTGTTGAGCGTTCTCTGATCCATTACCAGATCGTGTATTGCAAGTTGTTTGGTTAAAACCACCTTGTCTGGTCGGAGCGTTGTTGGATCTGGAATTGAAATTATTCCTGATATACTAGTTGCATTTGATACAATCGCATGATTGAATGTACAAGCTGGTACCCATAAGTGAGTGGACAGAGTCATGACTGGTGCAACCATCTACCAAACCTACTTCACTTCAACCACAATACAACAATTCCAAAAAGCTCCAAAGGCAAAAGACGCAAGACTATAGATGGGGGGAGAGTGCAGATCATCAATCTGCACGCTGAAGGATTGACATCTTACGAGGTCCAAGATTGTACCTGGATCTCAAAGTCCCATGTGTCAAAATTTCTTAAAGGGTTTCTAAAACACCAGGTCTTTTAAGAAGGCATTACGACTAGGAAAACCATAAATAATTAATGAACGCCAAAGGAGGCCTAGATAAGATCTCCAACAATTATCCTTATTCGACACTAGCAGAAATTACGGCTCAATTTGGATTAAGTTGTGCACCAAAGAATGTTGGAAAAGCTTTACGTGAGCTCAACTACTACCTTAGAATACCACGAAACAAACTCTTTTTAAACTCTAAATTCAAACCTAAACAGCTTTGATAAACGAAAGAAAGGAAACATTAGTCAAAGGAAAAGTAGAGGGAGGGATTCTTTTCAGGTGAATGCAGGATTGAAGCTGGGGCTAGGGGGGCTCAATTTCGAGTACGAAGAAAATCAGGAACCGCGCTTAAAGATCGCAATTTACAACCATCTTTTCCAGGTGAACAGACGTCAGCAATATTGTTACGGGCATAGGAAACGGAATCCGAAGACTACAAGAGAAGGACTCCACCATGCTACTACACTGCTGAAACCTCTATGTCCCACTGGGCGCGCCAAAGAGGCGCGGTGCTGCCAGTATGGAGCCCAGTGCGGAGTTGCGGAATCCCTAGTTAACGGACCCGTTTTCGACCCCAAGAATAACCCCTGGAGCGTCAAAGCGCCGGCACAGGTACTCAAGACACCGGTTGGTATATGAGGGGGCAACAATGCGAGTTTGGAGTCATTCGGACCAAAACTGATCGAATGGCGAAGGTCGCGAAGAAGCTTACTCTGGTGGCGCCTCTGGGCAAGGTAAGACTACCTGACAGCTCCGGTACCTATCGTTAACAGTCCTAATGTCGAGCTACGCTCCTTGGTGATAGATAACGATGCGGGGAAAGAGTTGGCGAGCGAAGTCGAGCCCGGTACCGGGAAGTTGTCAGGTAGGCAGACTCCAAGACTCCACATGACTACTGGCGAAGGCTGAGTGCATGCAGCAACGGGATGTAATATGAGGGATTTAAGATAATAGATGTATTAGGGTGTCGCACCAGACAACCTGAGCAGTCAAGTCTCGAGCTTAGAGTTTGAAACGCTAACCGCAAAGGCAGTAAGGAACAAGATCTCCTCAGTCACTACCCGCTGGAGTTCTCGGTTATCCGACGCTGGCCCGTCGAGTATAGAAAGGAGACTAAGAACACGAAGATGGTTCAAGGTGGAGTCTCAAGTTCACCGATATGTTCAAATGAAGTATAGAGTAAAGTAGAGTATAGAATGAAGATATCCAGTAATAGTATTATATCGATAAGACTCTTTCTTCGTTGCTGATGATTTCAACAAAGTCGGAGAATGACACCGTATTTATATCCCGCGCAAATGTCACGCGGACTAAGTGTTATAATTAAAATAAATAAGTGCGAAACCCCGAAGACCCTGAAAACAAGCCAAGAACCCTTAACACCGTTTCTATCCCACCATCTTCTATTATCATACCGTCATTACCCTAAATCCCTCATGTTACATCCCGCTACTGCATGCACTCAGCCTTCGTCAGTGGTCATGTGGAGTCTTGGAGTCAGCCTACCTGGCGGCTTCCCGGTACCGGGCTCGACTTCGCTCGCCAACTCTTTCCCCGCATCGTTATCTATCACCAAGGAGCGTAGCTCGACATTAGGACTGTTAACGATCGGTACCGGAGCTTGTTGGGTATTCTTACCTTCCCCAGGCGCCACCAGAGTAAGCTTCTTCGCGACCTTTGCCATTCGATCAATTTTGGTCCGATTGACTCCAAACTCGCACTGTTGCCCCCTCATATACCCACCGGTGTCTTGAGCGCCTGTGCCGGCGCGTTGACGCTCCGAGGGTTATTTTCGGGGTCGAAAACAGGTCCGTTAACTAGGGATTCCGCAACTCCGCACTGGGCTCCATACTGGCAGCACCGCGCCTCTTTGGCGCGCCCAGTGGGACATAGAGGTCTCAGTAGTAGCATGGGGAAGTCCTCCTCTTGTAGTCTTCAGGTTCCTTTTCTCATGCCCGTAACAAGATGGCATGGGTAATAAGATGGTGGGATAGATCGGGCGTTAAGGTTTCTTGGCTTTTTTCAGGGTCTTCGGGGTTTCGCATATGTTTATTTTAATTATAATGCTTAGTCCGCGCGACATTTGTGCGGGATATAAATACGGTGTCATTCTCCGACTTTGTTGAAATCATCAGCAACGAAGAAAGAGTCTTATCGATATAATACTATTACTGGATATCTTTACTCTATACTTTACTCGTGAACGTGTCGGTGAACTTGAGACTCCACCTTGAACCATCTTCGTGTTCTTAGTTTTCTTTCTATACTCGACGGGCCAGCGTCGGACAACCGAGAACTTCAGCGGGAAGCGACTAAGGAGATCTTGTTCCTTACTGCCTTTGCGGTTAGCGTTTCAAACTCTAAGCTCGATACTTGACTGCTCGGGTTGTCTGGTGCGACACCCTAATAAATATTCTGAGGTGCAATAGACTACAATAGGTGGTCACCCCTTATTCACGTCAGAAAACGAAGCTCCTCTGAATGCACCAGAAAAGATGATAAGGATGGGAAGAACTCAATTCAATATTGTTATAAGGTTTTATAAAGCAAACAGACTTTTACCTATGTTTAGAGAGGCAGGTGGGATTAGAAATAGATATTCCCTCATTGAAGATACATATAAAGTACATGTATCAAACTATAGTAGGGCTTGGAAGTTACAGGCAGGTATTGTGGTTGGTGACTGGGTTAGTAATAGTCCGGACCTCAACCCTATTGAAAATATCTGGAGATCTCTAAAAAGAAAGTCCAGGCTACGCATGAGAGACATTCGGAAGCACCCCGATAATAAGATAGCGTTGATTAAAGCTGCACAAGAAGAGTGGGAAGTACTTGATCAGGAGCTGATAAATAGATTGATCGTGTGATGGAGTAACCAGGTACAACGTGACAGATGACAATGATAACGCAGAGGGACTTGAGGAGTACAACCAGCACAATGAGAACACTGACAGGGACGACAAGAGAGTCAGGCGGGCACAAGCACAGGCCCCGATGAGGGCAAAAGCAAGGGCAGAAGCAGAGAACGCAGGGCAGAGCAGGGAAAGCAAAAACCAGATAACGCCCCAGACAAGAATCGAGAGAACTATGGAGTTGCCTTCTGCAAAGACGAGTTTTGAGTGAGGAACTATGTTTATAAATAGGAGTATATTTCTATGTATCAAAATAACTGGAAGACGAGACAGAGAAAAAAGAAAGAAAAGAACTAAGGAAAATATTTACGCCTGTTACTTAACAACCTCCTCCGCCAGTCCAGCATGACTCATACATCAGCCTATAGAAACTCATAGAACCCATTTATGACCATACCTCGTATTCCGCTCCACCATCTCGCTAAATCCTATTACCAATCCTCCTTGCAATCGAAACCTATAGAACCTAATGACGACATCCTCACCTGATCCCATCTCCTCCTTGCTTAACATTACTCCATTAATTACAACAACACTATGACTACCGAACTGTTGGGACCGATGCCAAGACACTGGGACAGATCGATTCCATGCCTTTGCGTATAATAAAGGTAATTAGAGCACAAGGAGGTCACATCAGATAGTAGATGTATTTTAGCTAGTCACTTTCTCTTTTCTATATATCAATTTATTTATATCATAGTCAATTAAGGGTTGACTAGCCATCAAAGTTGTTCTTGAGGCCACCGGTACTGTGTATTAAGCGTTGTGTCCACTCACTTTTAGACACCCATTTGTATTGTAAGAGGTATTCAGGATAGTCTAAGATTTTATTTAATTCATCTAAAACATTGTCTCTAAAACTAGTCTAAAAACATTCCTTAAGTTTGTAATCCAGCAGTCGTTGCAGTAATTGATTAGCCAGATCCAATAAGTCAATAGCAAATTCATTGACTGACTTAGTCTATCTAAACTTATAGTATTTTTGCTAAAGATGATCGTTTAAGTTGAAATTAGTACACGTTTCACGAATGACAGAAAAGAATGATTACACATTAGTTATTTATTCCAGAGAACTACTGATAGCTTCATGTACATTCTTCCTGACCGTTCAGACATGCTTCGTGTGTCCAATAAGATAAGAAGCAACCAGTTGGATAAATTCGCTCTAGTTCCAGAATTTTTCTCTAACAGTATAGAAATCTATGTATTCTGTAACATCTGCATTCCAATCTTGTTAAGCTCTACCGGTTCGCTTTCCATCGTAGATGTTACGGAGCAACACGGAGACTACTGACAAAAGAGCCGAGGTACACAACCGAGGCAGAGACGAGGACGAGAACGAGAGTCGGCGACGCAGGAGTCTAACCGAGGAGCAGAGTTGTGGGGCAGAGGGTCCAAATGGCCTCTCTGACGAAGACGTGAAGGTGAAGGTACCAGTAGACGATACGTACTACGGTCATAGACTATGAAGGTAACGAAGCGAGGCAAGACGAAGACGAGGACGAGGCTATGGGCGAGGACGAGACGAGGTACTATGGAAGACCCAAGAGGGTCTTGGCGAAAACTATGGTTATGACGTAATATATTCAGAACTAAAGACACAAGACGAAACGAAACTAAACCGTAGGGTTGACAACAGGAAGAACACGTAAGGAAAGAAAGAGAAAGAAAAAGACAAAGGAAAGATCCGTAGCAACATATATATACCCTCCTAATCCCTGTACAGTCATGACTCATAACATCGTGTAACGGAAACCCATAGAAACTCCAAGAACCTAAAAGAAAGTACCGCAGCCGAAACCCATTCTCCAATATCCTCCTCTTCTGCGAAAACCGTAGTACGCCGTGATAGTAGATTTGAGGTATTTTTATTCTCAGTAGGCCTAAAGTTGACTTTATTCTCATACTTTGTAGTGGCTCAGTTGCGCGCAGTCCGGTACCGTTATTGGACGTAAAGTTCATTCGGGTAGGATTCCTAGAAGGGAGTACAGAGGGAGGAGAGTTGGTTTGAATATTAAGCCAATTCATTGTTCGAGTCTCTCCTAGTTCTTCAACTTGGTTTTGAAGGATAGGAATTACATCAGTACGTTGAGGAGGATAGTTCATAGTTAACGGTTCAAGGTTGGGGCCATGAAAACCATTGTCCATATCAGCTATATCATCCCACATAGAACTAAAATGATCGGCTATATCTTTCCGGATAGAAATAGAACGCTCAGAGAGTCTAGGCATTTTGTATTGTTCGTAACGCATAAAAGTGAATCCGTTACTATTGGAGTGTTTGTAGTCGCTAGTGACTGCTAATGCTAAAAACCTATAGGAAGCAAGCTTTAGATATACAGAATGGCTACGGTAGCATATCGAGGCCATATATCATGAGGCTTGGCGGAGACTATGATCGAAGTAGGCCAAGGTACACAAACAAGGCGAAACAAAACGAAGCAGGGACAGGTAAGGCTGAACGAAGTAAGCGACAAGAGGTACAAGGCAAAGAAGCTATGGGCGAATTAGGGATTATGAATGTTCCTCTGGTGCCATAGGGGAATAGTAGGAATGTTGTAGCGATAGCTTCAAGGTCCTAAAGTATATATTGACTAAAAGGACATGAAGGTTGCGTGAAGAAGAAAGGAGAGAGAAAAAGAAATCCTACAAGCGAGGGGGACAGCTCCCTATATATAGCCCTGAAATCCCATTGCTGACTCATCTCGTAGAAACCCACAGAACCCCAAGAGAATCCTTCTATTAGAAATACATGCCTGCCGTTAACTCATAGAAACCCTGTCACAGAAACTCATAGAACACCATAGAAAATCCTGACTAATTCTTCTTCCTGAAACATCGCCAAGTATGCTCCACGCCGTGATACCATAGCAAATCAGTGTTTGATTATGTTAAACTATAGAGGGGCTCTTACTGAGCGACGGGGCAGGAAAACTTTGAAATAACAGACGGATCACACTAAGCCCTGCGAATGTTGTAACTATAACCAGGCGGACACAACAGGGTCCTACAGTGCCAGTGCTCCCTGTTCTATCCTACATACAAAAATAGAGTGCTTATACACTAGGAAATAGAGGCAGTGGGTAGGACTGTGGGTGCGTGGGGGACTTCTTTTACTTAGTGTCTACCAACCCTGACCCTCCACCCGCAGCCCCTACCACACCACACCCCTAGTTTTGACATACCCCCGGGAGCGCGTCTACCCCTCACACAGTCTATAACAGACTGGCACACCCGGCATTGCTGTTTCTCGTACATGTAAGCTTAATAAATCTCAAAATGACCACCAGATCTGTAATCAATTCCGCCAAACGACAGCTCAGGTCTTCAGTCAAGAAAACCATTTCGACTATCCCTGCCGAGAATGTTCTTTCTCAATGTATGGATTCCCAGTATGACTAAAGAATACATGTATTTCTAACAAACTCTCAAAGCCGAGATTTGTGTGAAGGCACTGTTATCTCTTCCTGAATACCAATCTTCGAGACGCATAGGTATCTTTCTCTCAATGCCAATGAAAGAGATCGATACATCTTCCATTGTTGAAGATGCTCTGATCCAAGGTAGAAGATAACTACCCCCCCTCTGCTCATCATAAAATAATTCACACTTAATCAAGAAAAGATGGTACACGTACCTTACATCCACAGACAGTCTCACTTGTCGCCGAATATGGCCATCCCTGCTCCTGTTCTATCACCTCCGAATTTAATGGACATGCTCTCACTTTTGTCTCATGCCGATTATAAGTCGCTGGAGCCAGATTCGTGGGGCATCCCTAGCATTCCGGAGAATTCTGTTCTTCTGAGAAGGAATTGTCTAGATCATGAAGGGCTGGACCTTATTGTGATGCCAGGGGTTGCCTTCGACGAAGGGCTCAGGCGATTAGGCCACGGCAAAGGGTATTATGACCACTTCCTAGCACGGTATAAACAGCTAGTGGATTCCAAAGCGATTAAGAGCGGGATGAATATGCCGTTGCTAGGTAAGATATGCCCCATTGAGGTTTGATCGGTCAGAAAGTTAACGCCAACATTTATGTGAAGTTGCCTTGGCTTTAAAAGAACAGGTTTTCGAGGACGAGACTGTGCCGGTAGACCAGAGCGATTGGCCGATGGATATTATCATTACGGGAGACGGAAGGCTCATACGTAGATAAAGCTGTTTATGGCATCATTTGTATTTAACAATTTGCGTAGGTTATCCCCAAAGGTGCAGCCAATTCTTCATTTGTTTCATGAAATTGCCGCAGAATCTCAAGAATAACGAATTGAACTGGACTGGAATATTAGGCTTCGGATTGGTCCAATACCCGTTGAGCCTCAATCCGACAGAGCCAAAGCGTAACGTTTAGTCTCTTGGCCAATAGGTAAGAGGGATTCCAGCCCAGTCCAATTCGTTATTCCCGAGATTCTGCGGTACTAGTTGTTTCCTGACGTTTGGAAGATGGACCACTATTATCAGCGTGTTGCAGCGTTGCGCGAACTTAGTCGAGGGGCCGAGTCCAGTGCTGGGCAAGGCCTGAGTGAAAAGACCTTTTGCAAAATTGCACAATTGTACGTACTTAATTAATAGTAGAGGGGTAAAAACTGTCGAACACCTTAGCCAGAAATATCAATGGATGAACAATTTCTTTAAGCAGTACTTCTCGCTTCAGACATAGGCTTACTGGCCTTCATACGCCATGTTTATAGACGCCGTTACTTAATTATCATGCTGTCAGGCCCTACTGCGCTAATTAGAAATGGACTCATTCAACGCCGATTGACTTATTCAAAGCAAAAGTGGCGATTGGTGCCTCGAGTTTTTGCATTTCAAGCGCCGAGAGATTTGCGAACTTGCTATTCTACTCAATATACTTAACACTTATTATGGTCAGTGTAAAGCGGAGCCTTCCATAGTACTTTCTATTATGTGTTACAGATTAGCATGACAGTTATGGTTGAAGAATTGTATTGAAGAAGCTGTAAAAGAAAGGGAATGGTTAAACTCTGTTTTCAACGGTGTTTGCATACATATTTATGAAGTATTCGATATAAAGCTTCAATAGGATCATACTACGTATGAAGCATTCTTGTCGATACATACAAGAAAAAGGAGAAAAATCAAGAATGTTATGAGATTTTATAGATGGAATATACAAATCAATATGTAGACCACGATCGAAGATTGTAGACTAAGAGATTTTCAACTTTGGTTATAAAAATCACCATACAAGACAATTTCTTGCTATTGTTACCTCTAATGGTTTGGTTGCCTCCGGATATGGACTTCACGAGGGCAGATATAGAGATCAGACAACGTTTAGAGAGTGTGGTCTACCGATACAAACGTTAGTTATAGTTCGAGATATAGGTGACAATCAATTTTATGTTTATGGGAACGGGGCATTTTATTAAGAGGGTGGGTTAGAGTTTATAGGACAAAAAAAAATCTTGGATTATCTGGAGATGAGTCTATATTCAATACATATATGGAAAAGTAATGTGTAGAGGTTGAATAAGGTTTCAGTAAAGTTAGTCAATATTTTGAGTTTCTAAACATTCGGAAAAATTTAAAAATTTGATTCTTTCCTGCCACAACCTCCTGACCCGGCGTCTTGGCATCGGTCCCGAGGGTTCAGTGATCATAGCACTGTCGTTATGGATAGAATTATGTTAAATGAGGATGGAGTGAGATGAGGCGAGGTTGTCGTCATAAGGTTCTATAAAGTTCCTTTGCAGGGAGGATTGGTAATAGGTTGTGGCGAGATGGTGGGGAGAAATACGAGGTGTAGTTGCGATGGATTTCTATGGGTTTCTATGAGCTGATGTGTGAATTATCATCAGCAGGCTTTACTATTTGTAACTGGAGTCTCCTGAGTCTCCTGACAGTCTCCTGAGTCTCCGGAGACCCAAATAATCTCCTGAAACTTGTGCAATCTTGTTGATGATACTGGACTAGTGGGGGAAAAGTAATAAATAATGGAGATGGATGTTTTCCTTAGTTCTTTCTTTTTGTTTCTCTTCGTCTCGTCTTCCTGTTATCACAATACATGGGAATATACTTCTATTCATAGCTATAGTTCTTCGCTCCAAACTCGCCTTCGCAAAAGGTAACCCCATAGTTCTCTCAATCCGTGCCCGAAGCATTATTTGGTCTTCACTTTTCCTGCTCTGCCCTGCGCCCTCTACCTCTGCCCTTGCCTTTGCCCTCGTCGGTGCCTGTGCTTGTACCCACCTGACTCTCTTCTCGTTCTTGTCAGTGTTCTCATTGTGCTGGCTGTGCTCAAGTTCCTCTGCATCATCAATGTTATCTGTCACGTTATCATTTTATCTCCACTGCGTCGCCACTTCTTCACTACTAAGCTAACACAGTACAAGTTCTTCCCATGACTTCTCCTATCACTAATGCATTTAACTATCAACAGCTCCATACCTATTATGGACCCGCCTCCTGCACCTCGCCTCCCACCAAGGCAGCTTCGGAACAGAGTTGTTAGATAGTAGCGGTTGATGTCGGAAGTGAGAAGACGGATTAGGAAGGAGCATGGGTAATGGAATGTAAGCGCTAGGAAGGATTGCGTAGTGACGGGATATAAGTAGGGATATTGGGAATAGTGTAGGTGGTACAGAAGTGAAGGGGTTTCTATGGGGTTCTATGGTATGAGTCATCGGTATAAGAAAATAGTTGTATATATAGTGCTCATTCTTTTCTATGTTTCTGTCTCTCTAGACAACGTCCTCTTTCTGTTAGCAATCTATACCTTTGGCTTCGGCCATTCTGTCCTCGTCCCGAACCTGAACCTGTCTCGTCTCTGGTGTCTCCTGAGCCGACCCCGTCCCTGCCCTTGCCCTTGTATTACTATCACGGCGTGGAGCGTACTTGGTGACGTTGCGGGAAGAAGGATTAGTCAGGGTTTTCTATGTTGTTCTATGAGTTTCTGTTGCAGGATTCTATGAGTCAACGGCGTGCATGTATTTCTAATAGAAAGGTTTCCTTGGGGTTCTATGAGTTTCTATGGGGTGAGTCAGTGAAGAGATTCTGGGGTTATATATAGGGAGCTCTCTCCCTCGCTTGTAGATTACTCTTTCTTTCCTTTCTTCTTTACGCAATCTTCGTCCTTGTAGTCAATACATACTTTAGGACTCTCAAGTCATCCCCTCGACATTCCTACTATCCCCTAGGGGCCAGAGGAACCATCCTAGTCCCTACTTCGTCCATAGTCCCTTTGCCTTGTACTTCCCATCTCTTGCCTCGCTAAGTCTTACCCATCCCCGCCTCGCCTTGTCTCGCCTCGGTTGTGTACCCTGGCCTACTTCGATCCTAGTCCCCGCCAAGCCCCGTGATAATTACATGTCGGTAACGAGAGCCATCTACTAGTATCTTTGCCTCCACGTCCTGATCAGAAATTCCTTGTAGACTCTCTGCCCGACCCTACTTCCGTTATAATCCTGCTCCCGACCCCGACCCGTTAGAATACCGATCTCGAAACGTTCTTTATCGTTTACCCTGAAGTGGACCCCAGTGCCACGGAAGATTCAAAACAAGCTCATAGCCTCCTCCAAAGGGCCTACGAGGGGGTCAAGCAAAATGCGATCGACCTCACTACCTACCACTCCGAAACAGAACAAGTCCAGGCCGAATTTCATAAAGAGGCCCATGGACTACGAGCTACGATCAAGAAGTTGCAAGAAAAAATTGAAGAAGGCATAAGGGAACTTCATGACGACTTAACCAAAACAGCAAAGTCCGAAAAACTTCCCGATTCGGAGAGATACTGGGGAGACTGAAAAGGCTTGGGAATGTTTTAGAGATAGTTACAAATCAAGCTAACGGCCAATCTTGTTTGTTTTCCTACTTCGGCCCAACAAATTGCATATTGTATATCTCAGTTGTAAGAACCTGGGACGGACCAATTTCTTGCGTATATTTCGAATGATGGGATTGCTTTGGATACCATGGGGAGGTTTTTTGAAATCTTGGATAATGCTTTTGGGGATCCCGATCAAACAGCCACCGCGGCTAGCAACTTGAGGGAAATCAAACAACACCAAGATTCGTTCTGGGAATACTTTGCAGAATTCCAGCGGTTCGCTACCGACTCTGAGTTCAACGAGGCTGACAAGATTGAATGTCTTCTGGAGGGACCTAATCAGGACCTGATGGGGTTGATGATCTTGAATGAAACTCCTAGTACGATTAAGAAATGCGGACTCCTCCTTCAACGGCTCGACAATAAACAGCGGGCACTACAGACTAGAACGGGGAGGTTTAGATTTCAGATTCCTACTTTAGCGCCAGTTCCCATAAAAATATCAACCTATATTAAGCCATTAAAATTTCCAGTATAGAACTTTTTTTGATTTTTAATATTTTTTTTTCTATAGGCTCTTATTAATCTATGTTTCTATTAATCTTTATATTAGTAAATGATTTTAATAAATGATAATAGTTTTATAAGAATTTTTTTATTCATTGAAAAATCCTGATATGCAGGTAGGCTAGTATTCACGCCTATTCTGCATAGGTAAATTTCACAAATTAAATTTTTATTTACTCCATGATTAATTATTTATAAGTACTTGCTGTAGCTGTTTACCTGCCTGCCTGCCGTACCTACCTGCTATATCTGCTTTTTTTTTTCGTTTACTTCATTAATTACATCCAACCCTTAGGCTATGGTAATACTTCCACTCCCCTGTGGTGTGAAAGATTTTCCTCCCCTCTTCCCTCAACCTGACAAACACAAACACAAACAAAACAAACGAAAGAAAGAAACCAAATGCATATACCTTTCCGCTCCTGATGCGCTCACTATCTCGAGACTCATCATTTATCAGGTATCCGATTATTCTTTCTCTAACCCTCCCCACCCTCGTTCCAATTCTCTTTCTTCATTTTCTACTTCTATATCGCGCGCACCCTTGCTCCTCCAATACTCCTTCCACTGCTTCCAAATCTCCACTGTCTTCTCAATCCCTTTCTCCGTCCATAGCAATTCCCTGACTGTATTTTCTTTTCCAGCTTTCTCTCTACTCTCCTCCGTATATTTGCATTTGGTAATAATGTGTTCTACATTTTGCTTCTCTGCTCCGCATTCGCATATTGCCATTTGTAATTTTCCGATTCTGGCGAGGTATGCGTTACATACTATATGTCCGGTCCATAGTCTTGAGACAAGAACTCGCTTTTTCCACTCTGTATCTTTGAATCGTATTTGATGTCTTTGGTACGGTCCGAATAGAGCCTTCTCTTCGTTTCTGCGAGAAATCCACCCTTTCTCCCATTCTTGTATAACCTCTTCGTTCGATGCTCGTCGCAGATATGCAAAGGATATGAATGCATCTTTATCGATTCTCCCCTTCCCTACCGCCGACTTTGCTATCCTATCCGCTTCCTCGTTTCCTACTACCCCCGTATGTGCTTCAACCCATTCTAATTGCACTCTAATTTTCTGTGTTCTTCCTGCGTCGCATAACCACCTAATCTTGTATGTCATTTCTTCGCCTGACTTGCTGTCCCGAACCGCAATTCTTTTCATAGCCTCTTAACTATCTGTTCTCATGGTAACCATCTTTTTCCTCTCTCTCTGCGCCTCTTTCAATCCCAGCTCAATTGCCTTCTTAATCCCCACCATTTCCGCATCCATAATTTCCATTTTCTTTCCCAACCTCACCCCAATACTTTTTATACTTTTTCCCTTCTCTCCTATTCTGCATACTCCTGCCGCCACTTCCCCCTCCTCATTCCTGCTTCCATCGCTATATATCACTATCTCATCTTTTTCCTCCTTCCTATATTTCTGTCTTTCCTCCTCCGCCCTTCCATATTCTCTAATATCAATTTATATATTTTCCCTTATCCTCCTCTCCCATTTTTCCTCTTTCCTATGCAATTTCTTCCAATTTTCAATCTTTTCCCAATCTTTTTCCCTTCCCCCACAATTTTCTGAAGACCTCTAACCGCTCCCTGCATCCCCCTCATCCCTTTTTCCTTTTTGGGGGCCTTTTCCCGTCGTTCACCCCATCCTCCTTCTTTATCACGGCGTAGAGCAGGGTTAGAGGATGTTGCGGAAAGAGGGATTAGTCAGGGATTCCATTATATTCTTTGGGGTTCGGTATCAGGGGTTCGGTTCGGGGTTAGGGATTCGGGTATAGGAGATAAGGCCGGGGTTCGGAGTTACGGGTCGTAAAGGATTCGATGGAGTTCTGTACAGGGATATTCGGGATTAGTCATCGGTCGGATATGAGGTGTATATATATGGGTTGTGTTTTCGCTTGTAGATAGTTTCTTTCCTTTCCTCTTCACGCAACCTTCCTATTACTAGGAATTTGTAGTCTTTCGAATATACTCTCTGATTCTTGGTTCTACCGATCCCGACACCCGCAAGAGCAGTCTTTCGTCATAGTCTCGCCTCGCTCTTCGTTTTCCTTATACTCTGTCCCGATACTTCTCGTGCTTCGCTCAGTTCAGCCTTGGTAGTGTACCTTGGCTCGCTTCGCCCCGACCTCCGCTCCGCTCCGTGATACTAAGGTTGCGTCTCCAACGCCAATCTATACTACACTCGTATAACATCATAGAACCTTATATTGCACTATGGCTACCGCCCCCATGGAAACCGAACCGTTTAACCAAAAAGAGCTAGCCACCGAGCTGGAAGTTTTTTTTGCAGCAAACCCCAGCCCCCCCGAAGGAAGCCACCCTGAGAATGTGAAAATCTTTCACATGATCAGGAAATGTCAACAAGGCCTCCAACAGTACAAGGAAGACTTAGAACAAGAGGAGGAAGATGCGGATGAAGCCAAAGAAGTATGGACAAAGAGATTTACAGAATTGGGGGTGGAAAATCAGGATTTAGAAAGACAGGTCTCCGTTTTGGAAGAACAGATCAACAGTCTCCGGGACCAAGTTGTTGAGGCAAATCAGACGGCCCAGACAGCACAGGCAGCGTTAGCCGCCCAGGCCGCACTCCCACCTCCGCCTCCACCAGAGCCAGCCGTTCCTCCCCCGCCCCCTCCACGCCGCCGCAATCGTCTACTGGAAGGTATTAACCTACACCATGAAGCCAGAACCGAAAGATCAGAGAAGCTCCCGGACCCGGAGAAATACCGAGGTAACCGAAAGGGACTACCGCAGTTTAAAAATATACTACAACTAAAGCTCTTGGGTAATGCCGACCGTTACCCCACTCTTCAAAATCAATTGACCTATGCTATTTCTCACCTGGAAGGCCCCGCCGCCGACCAATTTATGCCTTATATTACTGCCACAGGCATCAACCTCCCATCTATGGAGAGGTTTTTCGAAATTTTAAATACAGCATTCGGGGATCCAGACCAGGTAGGTACTGCTCACCGCGCTCTCAGAAGAATTAGGCAACTCAACCGCCCCTTCTCGGAGTAATTTGCCGAGTTGCAACGCTACGCTGCAGAAGCCGGGATGGAAGAAGTGGCCGACGTGGAGGCCCTTATGGAAGGACTAAGCGAGGAACTCAACAAGCTCATAGTCCATGAGGAAACCCCCGCTACCGTTATTGAACTTGCCACCGTCCTCCAACGCTTGGACAACAAGCAGCAAATGATCACTGCTTGCTACCGTCCTCGTTACCAGACCCCCGCACCCCAAGCTCGCCCCGCACCCCGCTACGTTGCTCCTGCTCTGCCCGCACCTCGCTACCAGGCCCCAGCTGCCCCCGCACCTCGGTACTCAGCTCCACCCCCGCCTACTCCTCGATACCAAACTCCCGTTCGCCCAACCCCCCTTCTGCTCATCCGTCTCATACGCCCGGTGGAGTGGCCCCTATGGATTTGTCGACCAGTCGTGGCCGCCCAGACCCTCAGGAGAGAGAAGCCCGTCGCATAGAAAATAGATGTTTTTACTGTGGACAAGGAGGACACCTTGTAAGAGAATGCCCGCAGGCGCCGGCCCCCAAGAACCCCGCTCCCAGGATAAGGGGAGCTAGGGTCGATATTAGAAAAGAAGAAAAAGAAGAGACCTCCGGCGATGAGGCGTTAAAAGATTTTTCCCTGGACTGAGTGGTTCACTCCAAGGACGGTTTAAGGATTGGTTTAAAGTCTCGCTTTCTGGGTTTTCGGTTTCAGAGAAAGATATGGATGAGAATCAATTAGTTGTAACATGTTTGATTTCTCAAAATAAAGATTTTTTTATCCCATCATATGCTCTCATCGATACCGGCGCCTCAGGATACGCTTTTATAGACCAAAATTTTGTACGCCACCATAATCTTACCACAATTCCCCTGCAAGTTCCCCGCCATATCGACGTAATAGATGGCAGACCCATTGAATCCGGAAAGGTCACTCATAAGGTTATTCTCAGCCTGGATATAAATGGACATCGAGAGGAAGCCCCCTTTTTTGTTATTCAATTAGGACACTACCCGATCGTGATGGGCCTCCCCTGGATGCGTCAACATGCAACTACTATTTTTCCTGCAGCTGATGAAATACACTTTGGCTCCCCCGGCTGTATTCAATACTGTTCCCTTAACCATGCTAAGCTTATTGCTAAGGGTATCTCTACTAAACCCCCTGCTAAACCAATAACGAATATTTCACCCATTACCTCCTATGCATTTCACAGACTTATTAATAAGAAACAAAAGGGAATGAAATTGTACTCTACGACTCTCAAAGCTCTCGATGATCTGCTGGCTCAAAAACCCAAAGACCCTCGAATACTCGTTCCCGTCGAACATCACCAGTATCTACACCTGCTCAGTGAACTCGATGCATCCAGACTTCCGCCCCATCGTACCAAATATGATCTATCGATTGATATACAGGAAGGGAAAACCGTACCTTTCGGACCCATGTATGGGATGACCCGGTTAGAACTCCAAGCACTTAGAGATTATCTAGCGGAGTATCTATCCAATGGACGAATTCGACATAGCACCTCCCCCGCAGGCTCTCCGGTATTATTCGTCAAGAAGGCTGATGGCTCTCTCTGACTCTGTGTTGACTACAGGAAGTTAAACGTGGTAACAGTTAAAAATCGACACCCTATCACGGCGTACTACGGACTTCGCAGAGGAAGAGGATATTAGAGAATGGGGGTTTCGGTTGCGGTACTTTCTTTTGGGTTCTTGGAGTTTCTATGGGTTTCCGTTACACGATGTTATGAGTCATGATTGTACAAGGATTAGGAGGGGTATATATATGTTGCTACGGATCTCTCCTTTGTTCTTTTCTTTCTCTTTCTTTCCTTACGTGTTCTTCCTGTTGTCAACCCTACGATTTAGTTTCGTTTCGTCTTGTGTCTTTAGTTCTGAATATAATACGTCATAACCATAGTCTTCGCCAAGACCCTCTTGGGTCTTCCATAGTATCTCGTCTCGCCTTCGTCTATAGTCTCGTCCTCATCTTCGTCTCGTCTCGCTTCGCCGCCTAGACCCTCTTGGGCCTCCCATAGTATCTCGTCTCGCCTTCGTCTATAGTCTCGTCCTCGTCTTCGTCTCGTCTCGCTTCGCCGCCTCCATAGTCTATGACCGTAGTACGTATCGTCTACTGGTATCCTCGTCTCCACGTCTTTGTGAGAGAAGCCATCTGGACCCTCTGCCCCACAACTCTGCTCCTCGGTTAGACTCCCGCGTCGCCGACCCTCGTTCCCGTCTCCGCTCCTGCCTTGGTTGTGTACCTCGGCTCTCTTGATTAGTGTCAACGCCAAGCCCCGTAACACACCCTCTACCATTGACACCAGAAACCTTTATGGGCATTTCCTCGGCCAAGTACTTCACTAAGTTAGACCTTCGCAATGGTTATCATCAGTTGAGGATCAGGGAAGGAGATGAATGGAAGACGGCATTTCGTACTCGCGACGGTCATTTTGAATATACCGTTATGCCCTTCGGACTTACCAACGCTCCTGCTGCATTTCAACATTGGGTCAACGATATGCTACGCCCTCACCTAGATCATTTCGCCACCGCTTACCTCGACGATATTCTCATCTATTCGGCTACATTAGAAGAACATAAGGAACACGTGAACAAGGTCCTGCGAATACTCGATGAGAACCAAGTTCACCTCAAGCCCGAGAAGTGTGAATGGCATGTCAGGGAAACCATGTATCTCGGATTTGTACTCACCCCTGAAGGAATAAAAATGGATGATGCAAAGGTGGCGACTATTAGAAATTGGGAGACCCCAACCTGTCTGAAAGATGTACAGGAATTTCTCGGGTTCGCGAACTTTTATCGACGATTTATTTATGCGTACTCAAGGGTAGTATCGCCTCTGACCGCTCTAACAAAAACAGGAGTGGTATTTAAATGGACAGATAAGATGGAGAAAGCATTTCAAGACCTTAAGTTTGCATTTACGACCGCCCCGATTCTTAGACACTTTGATCCCGACCGAGAAATTATCGTGGAAACAGACGCCTCTGACTATGTCTCTGTTGCTATTATGTCACAATGGGATGACGGAGGAGTACTACACCCAGTCGCCTTCTTTTCAAAAAAACACACCCCGGCAGAGTGCAATTACGAGATATACGATAAGGAACTTCTAGCAATTATCCGAGGGTTCGAGGAATGGCGCTATTTCCTGAAAACGGCATCATACCCCATCAAGGTTCTAACAGACCATAGGAACCTTGAATACTTTATGTCAACCAAGCTGTTAAACCGTCGACAAACTCGCTGGTCAGAATTCCTATCTCGTTTCGACTTTGTTATTCAGTTTCGTCCAGGCAAACAAGGAGGGAAACCAGATGCACTTACTAGACGATCAGGGGATCTTCCTAAAGAGGGGGATGAACGCCTCGCATATCAGTATCAGACCGTGCTGAAGAGAAAGAATTTGGATAATAAGCTAAGTTTGTTGGCGGGTTCTTTGGCAAATAAACCCGCTGAAGGAATGCCTTCTGTCCAAAAGTTATTTTTAAAAGCTTACCAAGAAGATAGTTTCCCCAATAAGGTACTTGCGATGCTGAAAGACGGCATAAAGCGATCGAAACAAATTTCCCTAGCCGAATGCGTGGAAAACGAAGACGGACTTCTCCTCTATCGACGCAGATTCTTCGTACCAGAACACGAGGAATTGCAGCTCAGACTTCTTCAAGAGTATCATGATAAACCTTCGGCAGGACACCCGGGTAGAGCAAAGACCCTCGAGTTACTCAGTCGGGAATATTATTGGCCGAACATGCGGAAATACACCGACCGTTATGTTATGAATTGTCACACCTGTCGCTGAAGCAAGGCAAATCGCAATGCTCTGCAAGGAGTTCTTCGTCCTCTTTCAGTTCCTAAAGCACCATGGACGGACGTTTCAATGGACTTCGTCACGGGATTACCTCCTAGCAATAATTACAACACTATTCTTGTCGTCGTCGATCGCCTTACAAAAATGAGACATTTTATTCCATGCACCGAAGAATCAGGAGCTAGGGACGTCGCTCGAATGTACCTAGAGAATGTCTGGAAACTACACGGACTCCCAGACAAGATAGTCTCAGACCGCGATACTCAATTTACTTCGGACTTTTGGAAATCATTATGCGAGCGTCTTGAAATTTCTCCTCGTTACTCTACTGCTTTTCATCCTCAGACAGACGGCCAAACCGAAAGAAGTAATGCTATTATGGAACAGTACCTTCGAAGTTACGTAGACTATCAACAGGATAACTGGGCTACGTATTTACCCATGGCGGAATTTGCTACCAATAATCATGTTTCGGAATCGACTAAGCTTTCCCCCTTCGAAGCCAATTATGGACGTCACCCTCGAATGAACTTTGGCCCTCTACGGCACGGTACGACGACCAATGAGGATCAAGCGAATACCATGGCAAGAGATATGTCAGAAGTGTTCGACTTTCTTCGAGCAGAAATGTTTAGAGCTCAACGGATTCAAGAAGAGTCGGCTAATGCTAGCCGTACACCGGCACCACGATACGTTGTTGGAGACAAGGTATGGTTATCCACTCGGAATTTATTAACCAAACGACTATCGAAGAAGCTGGACTGGAAGCAAGTTGGACCTTACTGTATTTCTCGTATTGTTAGCCCTTATGCCTACGAGCTCGCGCTACCCGCCTCGATGAAAGTACACCCGGTATTTCATGTCTCGTTGCTGTCACCAGCTGCCAATGATCCTGTACCTGGGCAACTACAATTACCTCCGCCTCCAGTAGAAATAGAAGGGGAACAAGAGTGGGAGGTTGATGCTATTTTGGACTCACGGAAACAGCGTGGAAGACTGGAGTACCTCGTCCGGTATACCGGTTACGATGAGCCATTATGGCAACCCTACTGTTACGGGCGGGGTCGGGGTACAAAGGCGTAGAGGCTTATAACAGGAGCAGGGTCGGACAGAGGATCCACAGGGAGTCTCTGACTTCAACGTAGGCATGGAGACACCAGTAAATAATTCGGATCACAGTCATCGACGGGCGGTAGCGACAGAAAGGCCAAGGTGAATGCTTGAGGCAGGCGGGTTCAGGACACGATGCTACCAAGGGGCACAACCGACGACGAGGATGCGACAAGTAAATAACCAAGTATATTTTATATAGAAAAACCCAGACAGGAACCAGACAAACGGGAACCTAAAGGAAAAGGTTGATAACAGGAAGTTGCGTAAGGAAAGAAGAAAGAAAGAGACAAAGGAAATCCCGACTCATATATATACAACTCTATACCCATGATTACTAATCCATACTACCGAACCCCGTAGAAACCCAAGGAAAGAAGCACCAACACCTTTAACCGATCTACATACTAAAACCCGATACATTGTTTCCGAAGAATCCCGACTCAATTACTAATCTTTTCCCTAGCGTCCGAAACACGCCGTGACAGATTACCCCCTCCTCTAGGGCCTAGCTCCTGCTAGGCTGGGGTTTGCGTGGGTACCGAATATGAAAGTCTCGAACTTTGTCGGGGGCGTTTTCCAAGTCTGCAGCTGGTTGCCAGGAAGGTTCGGCATAGCCAATATAGCGAGTCAAATACCAAAGCCGATTATTGCGGCGTCGAGAGTCCAACACTGCATCTACTTCCCACTCCTCTCCCTCGATCTCAACGGATGGAGGCGGCGGCTGAACTTGGCCGGGAACAGGGTCGGATGTGGCAAGAGAGAGGAGCGAGACGTGAAACACCGGATGAACCTTCATAGACATAGGAAGAGCCAACTCGTACGCATAGGGACTAACTACCCTCTTAACTTCGTAGGAACCAATCTGTTTCCAATCCAGTTTCTTAGAAGGGCGCATGGTATGGAGGTTCCGGGTGGATAGCCAGACTCGATCTCCAACAGCATATCTTGGACTTGGGGTGCGATAGGCATTGGCGGATTCCTCTTGAATAACTTGGGACCTCTTCATCTCTGCGCGTAAGTAATCAAAGATCTGGGACATATCGCGGGCAAAGCCATTGGCTCTGTCTTCGGCTGTCGTAGTTCCGTGTATAAGGGGCCCGAAAGACATCCGGGGGTGCTTGCCGAAGTTGGCCTGAAAGGGGGACAATTTGGTGGTTTCCGAGACGTGGTTATTGGCTGCGAATTCAGCAAGAGGCAGAAAGCGGCTCCAGTCATCCTGCTGATAGGAGACGTAGGCTCGAAGGTATTGTTCCATAATAGCATTCATACGTTCCGTCTGACCATCCGTCTGAGGATGGAAGGCTGTTGAGTACCGAGGGGAGATTTCTAGGCGGGAGCATAGCGATTTCCAGAAGTCCGACGTAAACTGTGTTCCCCTATCCGAAACGATAGTTTCTGGTAGGCCGTGTAGTTTCCAAATATAATCAATAAACAGATCTGCTAGGGCGAAGGCATTGGTTTCCTCGGTACAGGGTATCAGATGTCTCATTTTCGTAAGTCGGTCGACGACCACCAGGATTGCATTGTACCCATTACTTTCTGGGAGGCCGGTCACAAAGTCCATCGAAATATCGGTCCAGGGAGCAATCGGAATTGGGAGGGGACGAAGAACTCCTTGAGGACTATTCCTAGGGGCCTTGCTTTGTCGACAAATGTGGCAGTTCCGGACATAATTATCCACGTATTTCCTCATAGTCGGCCAATAGTAATTACGCGAAAGAAGTTCTAAGGTTTTGGCTCGGCCTGGGTGTCCGGCTGAGGGAGCATCGTGGTGTTCTTGTATTAGACGCAGCTTAAGCTCATCGGAGGCGGGGACGTATATAGTATTGCGATAAAGTAGGAGGCCCTCAGAGGACTCGGTACATTCGGCTAGGGAAATTTCACGGGCTTGTTTGACGTTCGTCCGGAGCATAGTAAGTACCTTATTAGGAAAACTATCAATCTGGTAAGCTTGTGAAAATAAAACAGGCAGGGATACGGTCTTTTCAGCGGGTTCATTTGACAAAGAACCCGCTAACAAACCTAACGTTATTCAAATTTTTCCGTTTTAGGATTATCTGGCTTTGGTGTCTCAAGCGTTCATCCCCCTCCTTAGGGAGGTCTCCTGACCTTCTAGTTAGGGCATCCGGTTTTCCTCCTTGCTTTCCTGGGCGAAATTGGATAACATAGTTAAAGCGTGACAGATATTCAGACCACCGGGCTTGGCGACGATTCAAGTCCCTCTTGGTCATAAAATATTCGAGATTCTTATGGTCCGACAAAACTGTAATGGGGAATTGTGCACCCTCCAAGTAATATCGCCATTCTTCAAATGCCCGTATAATTGCTAATAATTTCTTATCATAGATTTCATAATTGCATTCCGCCGGGGAGTGTTTTCCTGAATAAAAAGCAACCGGGTGGAGGATCCCCTCATCATCGTGCTGAGACAGAATCGCGGCGGAGACATAGTCGCTTGCATCGGTTTCCACAATAATTTTCCGGTCGGGATCAAAATGTCTGAGAATTGGTGCCGAGGTGAATGCTTCCTTCAGTTCCTGGAAAGCCTTGTCCGCTTGGGGTGACCATAGAAATTTTACCTTCTTTTTGGTCAATGCCGTGAGGGGAGAGACTACCTTACTGTACCCATATATAAATCTCCGATAGAAATTTGCGAAGCCTAGGAAGCACTGTACGTCTTTAACGTTCTTGGGGGTTTCCCATTCGCTGACCGTTGATACCTTTTTGGGGTCCATGCCGATGCCATTCGGGGAGATCATCATTCCCAAATACTTGGTTTCCTGGACGTAGAACTCGCATTTTTCCGGCTTCAAGTGTACATTATTTCGTTCCAGGATCTCCATTACCTTTCTGACATGTTCCTTATGTAACTCCATGTTATCGGAGTAAATAAGAATGTCGTCCAGGTAGGCGGTGCAGAAATCGTCGAGGTGGGGGCGGAGAAGATCGTTTACCCAGTGTTGAAAGGCGGCCGGCGCATTGGTTAGTCCAAAGGGCATAACCTGGTACTCGAAGTGGCCTTGTCGGGTTCGGAACGCGGTCTTCCATTCATCCCCTTCCTTGATCCGAAGTTGATGATAGCCCCAGCGAAGGTCGAGCTTGGTATAGTACTTGGCGGAGGCAATTTGGGACAGAGTTTCGGGTAGTAGGGGCAGAGGGTAACGATTCTTAATCGTGATCTCGTTCAACCCACGGTAGTCCACACAAAGACGAAGGGAACCGTCGGCCTTTTTAACAAACAAAATCGGGGCACCGGCGGGGGACTCAGAAAAGCGAATAAAGCCCTTGGACATGTTCTCCGTGATGTAATCGCGGAGTGCCTGTAGCTCGTTCCTGGACATATTATACATTGGCCTGAAGGGGGGTTGTTTCCCTTCTTCTAGGACAATGGCCAGATCATGGGGCCTATGAGGGGGCAGAACTGAGGCCGAGGATTCCAGAAACATTTTACCGAATCTGTGTAGCTCGACTGGGACATTGGCGAGATGGGAACTGGGGGAGGCAAGAACATCGTCGATCATCCGTAGTGAAGCACACAGGAGCACGTTCCCTTGCTTACGGGTTAGGCGGCGGGAGGGGTGAGCACCAATAGCGGCAACGTGGATCGGGGCGGAGACAGGCGAGGTTTTAATGTCCCAGGCAATAACTGGCTGTCCGAGGGAGGAGCACTGGCGAAGACAGGACGGGGACGAGAACAAGACCTGGTTTTGACGGGGCCGAAGAGTAATATCATGGTGCCTCATCCATGGTAGGCCTATCACGATTGGATAATTCCCCAACTTGGTTACAAAGAAGGGGGCATATTCTCGGCGCCCATTGATCGTCAGTTCCAATCTGGCGATATGGGTGATCTGGCCTGATTCGATGAGTCGACCGTCAATAACCGTTAGTGCGCGAGGGGTTCGGAGAGGCGAAAGGACAAAACTATGAGACCTGGCGAAGGCAGCATCGATAAAGGCATACCCAGAGGCTCCTGTATCAATCAGGGCGTGGGCTTGTGCCGGGGAACGGGGATCTTGGGAGACAGAGCATTCAAGGACCAGCTGATCATCAGTCAGGCCTTCCTCTGATTGAGGATGGGCTGACATAACAAAGGCTGGAGCGGGGGTCGTGAGGGGAACCGGGGCAGAGATGACGACAGGTGGCGTAGGTGATGGCGGGGTAGGCCCCTCTGGTGTGCCGATGTTTACCAGAGGGGCTGACCTTTTAACTGCTGGTCCTGGGGAGTCTGAGCAACTGGCTCGCGGCGCCAGTTGTTAAGAGTACGAGGGTCTTGGGAGCGGGGAGCAAGATAGCGGGTCCGGGTCTGGTGGCGAGGAGTAGAGGCGGCGAAGAGGTCGGCTTCGAGTTCTTTTGCATAGGTTTCCCAAGCGAAAAGATCATCGAGGAGGACCTCGCTGTTAGCGGTGGCGATTTCCAGGTAACGGGTAGTGGCGGCAAGTTGGGACTCGGATTCCTCCAAGTCTTCTTCAAGGTCGGCAAGGTCCTGGATCAGGGCCTCGCAGTTGGAAATGGCGGCGGCAGTATCGTGACGGGAGGTTTCGAGATCGGCCTTGGTGGAGGCGAGGTTGGCGACAACCTCCTCATGGGCGAGTTCGGATCCGGCGGTGGGGGCGGGAGCAACGGGTTCGGAAGCGAGGGGAGAAACTGGGGACGGGAGTAGAGAGATGGTGGCCAGACAGTCCTCAATGAGGTCGTAGGCCTGGCACCATTCGGCGCCATCCAGCTCGTCGGGTACAGGGTAGGCCCCGATGAAGGCCGGGCGCTCATCAGGGAGGACATGGTTTCGTGGTTGTGCCAGTTGGTGGTGGGGGGGACGCAACTTAATGTTACGGGCGGGGTCGGGGTACAAAGGCGTAGAGGCTTATAACAGGAGCAGGGTCGGACAGAGGATCCACAGGGAGTCTCTGACTTCAACGTAGGCACGGAGACACCAGTAAATAATTCGGATCACAGTCATCGACGGGGGCGGGGCGCGACAGAAGGCCAAGGTAGATAACCGAGGCAGGCGGGTTCAGGACACGATGCTACCAAGGGGCACAACCGACGACGAGGATGCGACAAGTAAATAACCAAGTATATTTTATATAGAAAAACCCAGACAGGAACCAGACAAACGGGAACCTAAAGGAAAAGGTTGATAACAGGAAGTTGCGTAAGGAAAGAAGAAAGAAAGAGACAAAGGAAATCCCGACTCATATATATACAACTCTATACCCATGATTACTAATCCATACTACCGAACCCCGTAGAAACCCAAGGAAAGAAGCACCAACACCTTTAACCGATCTACATACTAAAACCCGATACATTGTTTCCGAAGAGTCCCGACTCAATTACTAATCATTTCCCTTCATTCCCTAGCGTCCGAAACACGCCGTGACACCTACGATGACTTGGATAACGCTCTCGAGGCAGTTAAAGATTTTCATGAACAATACCCGCGTAAGCCTAAGAGGACTTAGGCCTCAGAGAGGGACCTAATATCTATCACGGCGTAGAGCAGGGTTAGAGGATGTTGCGGGAAGAGGGATTAGTCAGGGATTCCATTATGTTCTTTGGGGTTCGGTATCAGGAGTTCGGTTCGGGGTTAGGGATTCGGGTATAGGAGATAAGGCCGGGGTTCGGAGTTACGGGTCGTAAAGGATTCGATGGAGTTCTGTACAGGGATATTCGGGATTAGTCATCGGTCGGATATGAGGTGTATATATATGGGTTGTGTTTTCGCTTGTAGATAGTTTCTTTCCTTTCCTCTTCACGCAACCTTCCTATTACTAGGAATTTGTAGTCTTTCGAATATCTTTCTCGATTCTTGGTTCTCTGCGATCCCGACACCCGCAAGAGCAGTCTTTCGTCATAGTCTCGCTTCGCTCTTCGTTTTCCTTATACTCTGTCCCGATACTTCTCGTGCTTCGCTCAGTTCAGCCTTGGTAGTGTACCTTGGCTCGCTTCGCCCCGACCTCCGCTCCGCTCCGTGATATTCTTCATCCACCCTTTCATCAACAATTTTCCTGACCGCCTTGTATAATGAATGATGCGGAGGCATTTGCATTGCTTTAATTGCCAATATTCTTTGTTTATGATCTAATCTGTATTCCGTAGGGATCATATCGTTCTCGACTTCGATTGCCGCCGTAGGTGCTGTCCTAAAGTGTCCGCCGATTTTCCTCATCGCTTGGATATTCACCTTATCAATCTCTTTGGCCAGTCCCTTTTGTCCCTTCCACCATACTCTTCCTCCATATTCTGCAATTTGTCTGCTGCATGCAATATACATTCGTCTCCTGTTGCCTACCCCTATACCATTCTCGCCCCTCGCAAGTCTGATAATACTGTGTGCCGCCCTCGCCGTCCTTGCCGTCTTTTCTTTTACATGTTTTTTAAATGTGCGTTTTTGGTCTATCCATATTCCCAGCCATTTCAGTATCTCCAATTTCTCTTTTTCGGCCCCGTTTGGCATAACCAATATTTCCCTCTTTTCTTCGCATTTTGCATTCAGCCTAATCTATTCTGTCTTTTCTTCGTCGAATTTCACGCTATTATCCTCAGCCCATGTGTATGCTTTTTCTATAATTTTCTCCGCCCTTGCCTTCGCTTGATCCCAGTCTTTCCCGGCCTCTGCAATAGTAAAATCATCGATATATGTTGGTGTTATCGCCTTTCCGTTGAACTCTTCTTCGATCAAGCGGTTCAACTCTTTCAGAAACGGTGCTATAAACAGATTAAATAAAATCGGAGAGGCGGGGCTGCCCTGAGGTATGCCTGTATCGATATCCCGTTCGTTTCCCGTTTCGTCATCAAACCTCATTATAACCTTTCTCCCGCTCATAAAACTTGCCACCCAGTCTGCTATATGTTTATTTGCACCTTCCTTCCTAAGTGTATTCACTAGTCTCACTTTGGAGACATTCGGAAAGGCCTGCGAAATATCCATTGCAACTAACATCACTTTCTCTCCATGTTTTTCTCTTTCTTCTGCCCAGTCTAGGGTGTATCCCACACACTCCTCTGCCGATCTATTTCTCACCCCCCCCCCCACTGATTATTGTCCAACCCTCCTTTCTCTCCTAGCTCCACAAGATAGTCTGTCACCACTCTCTCCAGTCCCTTCCCTAGCGTATTTAGTAGCGATATAGGTCTATATGCTTTCGGTTTCGTATAGTCCGCTTTGTTGGGTTTTGGAATAATTGCACCTGTCGCTACCTTCCATCTTTTAGGGTGTACCCCTTCGTCTAGATACATCTGATATGCCTCTGTTATTCTATCGCCTACCACTTCCCACAACTTCTTGATAGCTTTAAAGGCAATCTCGTCCGGTCCTGGTGCTTTAAAAGACCCCTGCCTAAAAATTGCTCGTCTAACTTCTTCGCTGGAAATCCGAATTCTTTCCATATTTTCCCCCTCTATCACAACCTCCGCCGGATCCGCAGGGGCACAAGGAAACAGCACTTCTGCAAATACCCTTTCTTTTCCTTCGAAGGTAACCTCTACCTTATCTCCCATCGAAATTGCTGGTGTTTTTGCATATTTTTTTCCCGTCATTACTCTCCAGATTCCCCACAAATTTTCTTCCTCGCATTCTTCCACAAATTTATCCCAACACTCTTTCTTCTTGCTTCTAATCAGCCGGAAATATTCATTCCTTTTCCCCTTCCATTCTTTTATTGTTCTTTCCTGTTCTTCTATATTCGTTCTCTTTTTCTTCCTCCATCTTCTCAGTCTTGCCATTTCTTGTCTTTTCCCTTTAACCTTCTTGTCGAACCATCTCTTGCTCCTTGGACACTTTTTTGTCTCTCTCATATTTCCTTCGATACCCGCCTTGAGTACCCTTTCTAGAAGTATTGCCGCCTCTTCGCAGTCTTGATTATCCTTCACATACTTCCATTCTTCTTCTGTTTTTTCAATTTCTTCTTTCGTACACTTCTTGGCTTTTTCCCAGTCTGCATTTCTATAATCCTATCGACATTTCGTGGCCTCCTACAGTTCTTCCTCTTCCTCTTGTATTGTCAACCCGATAACTGCATGATCCGAGCCTGTATCATCGTCTTCTCTTATTTCCCATTTGATACGCGTTTCTAAGGCCCTAGTCGCAAAGGCAAGATCTAATACTGAACTCCTCCCCGCTCTTTGCCACGTAGCTCCGTCCGGTTCATTTAGCAGTGTCAAGTTATTTGCCTCCACTACCGTCATTATCATTTCTTCCCGCACTGAATCTGCCTGGGAATCCCATAGTAGCGCTTTTGAATTAAAATTCCCAAGTATAACCATATTTTCGGCTCGTAACATATCCTGTGGAATCCTTGTCATACACCACCCTTTCCTGTCCTTGTGTGCCTGGTTGTATACGTTTACAACTCTTAGCATCTTGCTGTTTGCCCATACTATATCCATAACACTTGCATCCCAATCTGTCTAAATATCATCGCGTATTGTGTATTTGAGCCTTCTCCCTTTTCGCACCATCCACATTACCCTGCTCTTCTTCCCCTCTTTCCGCCCCAGCCTATAAATAATATCAAACGCTCCGTGTCCTACTGTAATTTCCCCTTTTCCTAGCTCTACCGCATTTTGTATTTTCCTTCTTGCTTTCGCCTTGCCTATATACGGTTCTTGTATTGCTATAATATCCACCGTCTTTCCACTTTCCATCAGCCCCTGCATCACGTTCGTGTATCCGTTGCAGTTATGCTGAAGAATAACAAGTTTACAAGGCATGATCATCTGCCTTGTTTTCGTTGTCTCCTGCTACCTGTCCGGTCTTCTTGCACTCCTTGGTACCATGTCCGCTTTCCTTACAGATATTGCATACCAAGATATACCCGATGCTTTTCTTGAACCACTCGATTTTCTCTTGACAGTGTATCGACATTGCTCCATGCAGACCCCCACAATTCGCACATTTCTTCCATTGCTAGTGTTGTTTACACTATCCTTTCGTATCGCATTCCTGGTTGTCGCATTTGTGTTGGTAGGTGGTATGTCCCCGTTTTCCACAAATACCGCATTTTGCTTTTGTACCCATATTCCCGCACTTCGCCCACCAATGTCCGTATCCACAGCACGTGCTGCATTGTTGTTCTCTCAGAGCCGCTTTTGCAATATAATCTCTGCATATCTTCTCTTTTACGTCCTCCACATTGTGTGTATATCCATCGTCGATCTTAATTCGATTTTTCAGGATATCCCTCCTTATCTCGTCTGTTTCTACGTGGATTACGATTGACCGCCAACTGTTTCCTGTATCGTTTGCCAGCCAGCGTGGATCCTTGCACAATTTTTAGTTGTTGAGCTTCTCGATATGTTCCCGGAGCTCCTTCATTTTTCCGTTCCATGTGTTTCCCACAACATGTACTACTACTCCCTTCCAATCCTCGGTTCTGTATTTTACTTCTCCGGCTCCTTTCAGCTTTCTCAGCTTCTCTGCATTCTTCAAGAGAACTTCTGCATCACTAAACTCCACCTTAATTGCCTCCACCTTTCCTCCTCCCTTCTGTAGTTTTGTCACCTCTTTGACTTGCCTTTCCTCTAGTCCTAACGCTATGGCTACTTCCTTTGTTGTTACCATCACTTGTTCCTTCCCTTCTTTAATCTCAACAATTGCCACCCTGTCCCTCTGCTCGCTTCTCTCCACCGCCTCTTTTGCTCTCCTTTCCTTTTTTTTCATTCTCTCAGCTATTCTCTTTCGTCCTTGGACAGTCCAGGGTCCTCCTTCGTCTTCTCCCATTCCTGCTACTACTGACTCCACTGCTGGTCTTAGGGGGGTCACATTCACGCCTGTTAGGGGTAAAGCCGGTGGGGGTCTCGGCATTTCGGCACGGTTTCGTTGTTATATCGCTGGTACTTGTCCTTGTCGCTTCAGTTGTTGTCGAGTTTCTCTTTCCCTCTGCTTCTCCATAGTGGGTTGCCGGTTTCCTGGCACTCTATTCTCGTATCTTCCTTGAGCTCTCTTTTCTTGTTCGAGCTTTCTCACCTTTTCCTTCAAAATTCTAACCTCATTCATCAGTGCTTTGGCCCAACTTGGTACCCTTTCCGACTTCATGTTATCAATTGAATTGCTTGTTTCTTCGCTGCTTGACCGAATGCTGATCGGCGTCATCCCTCTGTGTGGTGTGTGGTGGGAGTTTCCTAGTCCCGCCTGGTTCCTGAGGCGTGCCTTCACCGATTCCACAAAATGTGCATATTTGCTCATAAGTATGCCCGTCACCATTTTCTCTTGAACTCTTTTCTTTCTTGGCTCCTTCATTTTCCTTGGGTTTATCCATACATTCCACACCTCTTCTTCATCTTCTTCTTCCCATTTTCTTTTTGTATCTCTTCGAACAATTTGTTTGACTGCTTCTACCATCGCGTCCCCCTCGTCCATCATCAGTACATCTCTTGCCTCCCTTTCGTTTTCGCTATCAATTTCCATTTCTTTACCCAGTTTCTCAATCTCTTCCTCCCTATACTTCCTTACCGCCGCTACTGCGACCTCAATTCTGTCGTCCCTATTCATATTTGCCCACTCCGCATCCATCGCGTCCTCTTCTGACGCTTTCTCTGTTTCTTTAACTTCCTTCGCCTTTCCCTTTCCAAGGTTCAACGGTATTTGTATAATTTCCCGAGAGCCTGCTGGGCTCAGTGATCTCGTTTTTTCCGTCTTGATCTCTGGCGGTGGGGTCGGTTCGTAGTCGCTTGCCATCTCCATAATCTCCTCCATTTCCTCCATCTCTTCCTCCGTAATGACTTTATACTCTTCCCCAGTTTTCTCGATTTCCTCGACGTCCTCCTCCCTTGGGTCCCGTTCCGCCGTCAGAACCTCTGTAAGTCCGCTTTGACTATTCACGTCTATTCTTCTGATTTTCGTAAGTACAAACAACCCGTCTTTTCGTTGCAAATATACTTTTCTGTGTTCCATGTCCCTTACAAATTCTGGGTCCCTATCACCATAGACCGGCTCAAGCCCGAAACCGTTATATGCTTCCTTATATGCTATAGTCCTTCCTGTTGCTGTCTTTACACTAATCGGGTAGCCTTGTACCATTTTGTTTTCGTGTAATGTGGTTGCTATGCTCTGAATCCCTGTCCTTTTTCACAATGCTATTATTTTGTCGTTCTGTTTTCAACAAACCTATTGTCCTAAGACCCTCAACGCCAAGCCTGCCAAGACCGCCAAGACAGAAATGCGCTGGCACCTCTGCCCTCCTCTAGGAGAGTATGATCTAGAGGGGGTTATGAGTAGGGGGGTGTATAGTCCCTACAAATTCAGTAATGTTAGTGCCTAGATGTGAAGATACTTCTCTGAAGATCCTCCTCCTTGTTTCCCTTTCTTCCTAGCTGATGTGGTTGTTGAGTTATGCTGATAAAGACCCAAATTCCAGGAAAAACCCGGTCTCAGGAGAGGATTTGGCCCTGTGTAACCTTGGCTAAAAACAGTACTTTTTGCAAAGTGATAATATTTATCAAGCAATGGGGATAAAAAGATTGGCTTGAGCTTGCTGATTCTGAATATGATACTTTGGTCCTCTCTATCTTGCTGGTTATTGAGATATTTTCAAAAACTCGTTGGATTGTGTGTGTTGTCGGTTCCAGCTGCAGAGGGAGGTTACTTTGCTATATCTGCTTGATCTGCTACTTGATTCGCTGCTTGATTCGCTGCCTAATTCACGGATTAGTTCATATATTGTCAGGGAGCGAAATGAGGACGAGGTCGGAACTTGCTAAAGTAGAACACCAGAGCGGGGACGAGGCGAGGCAAGGCAAGACGAGGGTGTGAGGCGAAGCGGAGTGTATTGGAATTACTAGGAATAGGAGACAAAGGGAAGACGGGGACGAGAACTATGAGAGTGACTATTACGGCATAGAGCTCGATCTAGCGATGTTGCAGGAGGAGGGATTAGTCAAGGATTCTCTTGGGTTCTTTAGGTTTTGGTATCAGGGGTTCAGTTCGGAGATAGGGTCTCGTGTATTGGAGATAGGGTTGGGTTCGGAGTTACGGATCTTGAAGGATTCTATGGGGTTCTGTATAGGGTTACTCGGGTTCGTCATTGGGCTAGTAGAGGGAATATATATATATAGAGGCCTCGTCCTCGCTTGTAGATAGCTTCTTTCCTTTCTTCTTCACGCAACCTTCCTGTCAATTAGAATAATCTAGACTTAGGAAGCCTGGCCCTCGTCGCGATGCCCTTGGCCTTCCCTTGGGGATTCCCAGTGCTCCCATAGTCCTCATCTTCGCCTTCGGCTCGCTCCCTTCCCGGTTTCCCCTGCCTACTCTAATTCACTCCATACCTTCACTTCGTCTCATCCCACCTCGTCTCGTTCCTACCCTGGTATTATACTTTAGCAAGTCTTGCCCCCGCCCTCGTTTCACTCCATGATACTGGGCACGAATTGGTGGCTTTCAGTAATTCATTTGTACTGACTGGGTCAAAGGTGTCACTAAAGTCAAAGCTTGGGTTTCTAATTGAGGGTAGGGGGGAAGAGAGGGACGTCCGATTTGTGGGAAAGAGCTGATCCCTAAAAATCTGGCACTTCCCCGCAAACGTTTCTTCACCTTGTATGGCCGGGATAATCGGCTCCTTTCTCTGTCCTTTGTTGTCAATTTTCCAGATGTCTGCTCCTTTCGCTTCCTCTAGGGCTTTCTGTGTATGGTCGAGTTTGGCTTTTCCAAACATCGTAGTCCACGCTCTATTTGCTTTTCTGAGGGATTCCTTGTTTTGGGGATTTGGGTGGTTTTTGGCTTTCCTTTCTAGTCTGGATAGGGTGGCTTTGGCATTCTTCAGGTCCTGAGACCACCAGCGTTTTGATTTCCTGAAGGGCTTTGTCATTGGTACGAATTGTTGTATTAGGCTATTGACAATATCCAAGACAAAATCGACAGATTGTGCCGTGTGGTTCGGAGATTCCCATGCTTCATGGGGTAGTATAATATTTGCGAAGCTTGTTGCAATTGCTTCCTAGTCGGATTTATGCCAGTCGCGGTGGGGTATGTATGGCTGTTTGTGGATTGGAAAATACACTTTAGTTCTGGCGTGGTCTGATTCTATTCCGGATGTGTCCAGTTGCCAGTGGATATTTTTGTCTAGGACGTGTCCCTTGATAAAGATGAGGTCTATAATTGTTGGCTTGTACTGATTGCGGGGGAAGTGGGTGAATTCGCCCGCTTCGTTTAGGAGAATCAGTTTCTGTTTATTTGTCCACTGAATAATTCTTTTTGCGTTGCGCCTATCCCCCCTGATGAAGTTGGCATATTCCTAGGATCGTGTTCCATACCATAGTTGATGGTGGCTGTTAAAGTCTCCCATAACCAGGTTGTTTGGGAGGGTGTTTATTGTTTTCGTGATTTCTGAGAAATGCTTTGAACGGCCCAGTGAGTATATGTTGAGTAGCTGTGTTTTGGTTTCTTGTATCTCTACTGTTATTGAGAGAAGGAAGTTGTTGTGGCTAAATTGGTGTTTTGGTTTGAGATTAAAATGTTTCCTGACATATGTTGCGCATTTGGGTTTAATATTACAGAGAGTGAAAAGATAAAAGAGTGGTGATTCTGGTGGGTGTCCGTGGATATTATTCCATGGCTCCTGTAGAAAAAGAAAAAAACTATCTTGGTCTAGTTCGGCTTCTTCAATGAATGACTTGGTGGTTAGTTCGTTTTTTGCGCAATTTAGCTGATGAGCTTGCGCGAGTATTTGTTGAAAATTTTTACTTATAGTGACATGATAGCGTCATGTCCTGTGAGTGGTTCTGTTGCGGGAACTAGAATGCTAACTGGAGGTGGCGGGGGTGGCAGAGGTGGTGTTGGGGCACCGTTTTCTGCCCGTTTATTACTGTTATTGTTGAGACTGCCTAAGATCGGTCGCCTTAGGGCATGAGGGGTCTGTGGCTTTGTGGGGGGCTTTGCAGTTGACATACCTGATTGGGGTGTGTGTGAATTTGAGGCCGCCTTGACAGGAGTTGCATGGGTGGTCCTTTGTGAGTTGGTTTTTACTGCAGTGTCTGCAGTTTGATGCTTTTGCTTTGCATTTCAGGTGGTAGTGTCCGAAGCCCATACACTTTTTGCACTGAGATCCGAGTTTGGTGCCAATAAATTTTTCGAGTCTGCAGTCAGAGTCGAAGAGGGAGAGTTAGCGGAGGCCTATGCTTTCTAGGGAAAAGAATCCTGGGAGGGTGATAACCATGGATGAGTGGGTCTTTATCACGGACCCGTCTCCTGTACCCCGCCTTCCGCCAAGGCGTCTTCGGAACAGGGTTGTTGGATAGTATCGGTCGATGTCGGAAGCATGATAACGGGTTAGGAAGGAGCTTGGGTAATAGGATGTAAGTGCTAGGAAGGATTGGGTAGTAACGGGATAGGATAGGGGATATTTGGAATAGTATGGGCGGCACGAACATGTGGGTGTTCTATGGGATTCTATGGTATGAGTCGTGATTGGAAGGAATTCTGTATCTATAGTGTTCGTTCTTTCCTATGTTTCTGCCTCTCTAGGCAACGTCTTCTTTCTGTTAGCAATATAGTACTTTGGCTTCGGCCCTTCTGTCCTCACCTCGTTCCCGAACTTGAACCTGAACCTGAACCTGCATTGATCCTGGTGTATCCCGAGCCGACCCTGTCCTCGTCCTCGCTTCTTGACTCTGTTATTGCCTCGCTTCCTGAACCCGACCCGCACCATTAGACTACGTTGCCTCGCCTATTGGCTCCCGATACATCATGTCCGCCCAAGCAGAATGGGTTTTCCCCGCGGCCCTTGCTGAATTCCAACGACAAATCACTGTGGATGTCATTCTTTTGCACCGAAACCTGACCCAGGTGGCTCAAATCCGGGACCGAGTCCTGATCGAAAGAAATCAAGCTCGAGCTGACCTAGCTCACGTAACGGCGGAACGAGACCATGCCTTAAATGCGGCAGAGGGCGCCCAAGACCTCGCCCTTCAAGTAGTCGACTTACAGACTCAGTTGGCGGAGGTCCGTCAAATTAATGAAAGCCTTCGTGCCCAAGCCGTCGCTCCTCCTGTTGTCCCGTTGGCTCCCCCTCATCGAGTACACTTTGAATCTCCCCCACCTCCTGTTGCCCCTCCTCTTGGCCCCCCAGTTGCTCCGCCAGTAGCTCCTCCTTCGGCCACTGCCCCCCCTCGTTCCGAAAAAGTCCCTGACCCACCGAAGTTTGACGGAAAAAGGGAGGAGCTTCGTCCCTTTGTTACTCAACTTCGCCTTAAGATGCTCGCCAATCATGATCGCTTCCCCGCCGCCCAAGCTCGCCTTGCTTATGCTATTAATCTTCTTTCTGGCCGTGCTCTCGCCCAGGTAATGCCCCTCGTTGTCGGGGGACGCATCGACCTGGAAGATATTGAGGCCCTGATTATTATCTTGGAAACCGCCTTCGGGGATCCAGACCGCATTGCTACTGCCGAACGAGAACTCGAGCGCCTGACTCAAGGAGGTCGAGATTTTTCTACTTACTTCGCTGAATTCCAACGTTTGGCTGCTGAGGTTAGATGGAACGATGAGGCCAAGAAACATGCACTCACTCAAGGTCTCTCCCGTGAACTCCGCTCTGCTATGATCCACCATGACGTTCCCACCACGACCACTGAATATGTTCTTTTGCTCCAGAAGTTGGACAATAGACTCAGGGATGCTCGTGCCAGAGATCGCTTCTCTCCATTGGTCGCTCGTCAGTCTTATACTCCCTCCGCTTCTGCTCGTGTTTCTGCTCCCGCTTCTGTTCCGGTTACTTCCGCTCCTCATCCCTCCTATTCTCCAGGGGGTGCGGTACCAATGTACTTTTCTGGTGTCCGTCGTCCTCAGCGCCGTGGTCCTATTACCCCCGCCGAACGTGCCCACCGTGCCGCCCAAGGTCTCTGCATATATTGCGGAGGTCCTGGGCATTTTGCCGCTGAATGCTCTGCTCGTCCTGTTACTCGTCCCGCTCGTGTCGCTGCCACTTCTGAGGTCGGTGTACCTCGGGTTATGTCTGGAGCCAGCGCGCCCCCTGTTGTTAGTAATGCTTCTCGTTCTTTTTCTTCTTCTCCTGGATATGCTTTTGGGTTTCCTTTTGGTGCTTCTTCTTCTGGTTCTGGTTCTTTGGGTTTGGGTTCCCCTGGTTCGATGTCTGCTGTTGGTCCGGATCAGTCGGGTTTTCACGAGGACCTGTCTTAGGTGGCTTAGGCCAGGTCCCCCCTCTTTCTTTGTCTGTCTCCGCTGTTTCTGGTGTCTCTGGTGAGAAGGTTGCGGATAACGATCATCTTGTTGTTTCATGTATCGTATCTGATGAAAATAAAACTGTTAAAACCTACTCACTTGTGGACACCGGGGCTTCTGGATTTACATTCATTGATGAATGAATCGTTTATGCATACAAGGAAATTCCCACTACTCTTCTCCCCAACCCTCGCGCTCTTCATGTTATTGATGGGAGAGAAATCTCCTCTGGTAGCATTACTCATATTGCTCATTTCTCTCTCCGCATTCAAGGTCATGTCGAAAAAATCTCCGCCTATGTTACGCGCTTGGGACATTATCCGCTGGTGCTAGGCATTCCATGGCTTCGTCGACATAATGTCAATATTAACTTTGCGGATAATTCGTTGACCTTCGGGTCCCCTCGCTGTCTTCAACATTGCAATGACGACCAAGTTCCCGTTTATGTCAAGGGAATTACCTCGCCGCTCCCCGCCAATCACGATTTCGAAATTGTCAGTGCTGCTACCTTCGCCGAGACCACCCAGGGACTGACCGATTATGCCCTGTTTCTTGGTGGCTCTACGGAATCGATACCCCCGGACATTGCTGCGTTGGTTCCCCCCGAACATCATTATTTTTGGCAACGATTTGGAACGGAAGGTCCTCAGAAACTGCCTCCTCACCGCCCCTATGATATCCGGATTAATCTTCATGAGGGAAAGGAACCCCCCTTCGGTCCTCTATATAGTATGTCCCGAGATGAATTGGCCGCACTGATTGAATACATCAACGATATGTTAAAGAAAGGATTCATTGAGTCTAGTTCTTCCCCCGCCGGGTCTCCTGTCCTGTTTGTGAAGAAGCCCGGTGGTGGACTTCGGTTCTGCGTGGATTATCGAGGCCTGAATGCTATTACCGTTAAAAATCGCTACCCACTACCACTGCCCAAGGAAACGTTTAACCAACTCTGCAAGGCCAAATGGTATACCAAGTTGGATTTGAAGAATGCTTATAACTTGGTCCGAGTTGCGGCTGGAGATGAATGGAAAACCGCGTTCCGCACTAGAGTCGGCCATTTTCAGTACAAAGTGATGCCCTTCGGATTGACGAATGCCTGCCGTGTTCCAGCATTTTATTAACGATACTCTTCGTCCCTTTCTGGATCGATTTTGCACGGCTTACCTTGATGATATCCTTATTTATAGCGAAGATTTGGAATCACACCGCGATCATGTCAATCAAGTTCTGCAAGCCCTTACAGATGCCGATCTTTATTGCTCCCCCGAGAAATGCGAATTCCAGGTTACAGAAGTGAAATACCTGGGTATGATTGTTACCACTGAGGGCCTTAAGCTTGATCCAAAAAAGATCGAAACTATTGTTAAGTGGGCCCGCCCGCTTAATGTTAGGGACATACAGGTATTTAACGGTTGGGCAAACTTCTACCGGCGTTTTATTAAGAACTATTCTGGGATTGTTCGCCCTCTTACCGCGCTTACCGGAGGGAAGGTTGTTTTTGTTTGGTCGCCTGCCTGTGAAGAAGCCTTCGAAGGACTTAAAACTGCGTTTACCACGGCCCCAATTCTTCGCCACTTCGATTTCGATCGCCGAGCTATTGTGGAATCAGATGCATCGGATTATGTCTCAGGTGGTACTCTCTCTCAGTATAGTGATGAGAATATCCTCCACCCCGTTGCTTTTTTCTCCGGAACCCACTCTCCTGCCGAATGCAATTACGAAATTTATGATAAAGAGCTGTTAGCTATTATCAAGTGTTTTGAGGAATGGAGAGCTGAGTTGATGGGTGTCGCCGAACCTATCGAGGTATTGAGTGATCATCGAAATTTGGAATATTTTATGACAAAACGAGATCTAAATCGCCGACAAGCACGTTGGTCGGAGTTTCTTTCTCGTTTTAATTACGTGATTAAGTACCGACCTGGAAAGCAAGGAGGGAAACCAGATGCATTGACTAGGAGATCAGGAGATCTGCCTAAGGAGGGGGATGAACGCCTGACGCAGCAAAGTCAGACAGTGTTGAAGTCCCAGAATCTGGGTTTGTTGGCAGCCTTTCCGGCTGTCCGAGGACAGTCATCCCTAGAAAAACTTTTTGAACAGGCTTATGTCACTGACTCATTTCCGAATAGGATCCTAGGATTCGTTCGAGACGGCGTTAGGCACTCCCGTGAGATTACATTGGCAGAATGCTCAACTAGAAAGGGCCTTTTGACCTATCGCGGAAAGCTATTTGTTCCAAATGATACGATTCTGCATTTGCATTTGCTTCAGCAACATCATGATCTTTCCGTCCGTCATCCGGGAAAACAAAACATTTCAACTTCGCCGTTCGTATTATTGGCCTGGAATCGCAGTACAAGTGAACCGCTATGTGAGAATTGTCATATCTGTAGTCGAAGCAAGACCTCCGCCACGCCCCTATGGGGTTCTTTGCCCCTACCGATTCCCCAGAGACCTTGGCACATATTTCCATGGACTTTGTCGGGACTACCGGAGAGCAAGGAAGAGATCGATTCTCGTAGTAGTCGATCGACTATCTAAGATGAGACATTATATTGCCTGCAATACTACTACCGGATCCGAGGACCTCGCACGTTTATTTATAGATCATGTTTGGAAACTTCATGGTCTTCCCACTAGTATTATTTCGATCGAGTCTTTCAGTTTACGTCTCAGTTCTGGAGATCCCTTTGCAAGGTGCTGAAGATTAATGTAGCCCTGTCCTCTGCCTTTCACCCCGAAACTGATGGTCAGACGGAACGAATTAATGCGGTGATGGAACAATACCTGAGGAGCTATGTGTCCTATCAGCAGGATGACTGGGTAAACTGGTTGCCGCTAGCCGAGTTCGCTTCCAATAATCATCCCTCGGAAACAACCCAGGTCTCTCCCTTTCTGGCTAATTATGGCTTCGATCCTCGCTTTACGGAAAATCTTGCACTACCTCCGTTTACCGAGTGTTCTCAGGACATCAAGGCTCTTGTTGGGAAAATGACGGAGATTTATGATCAGTTACAAGTCGAGATACGTTATGCGCAGGATCGACAGGAAACCAATGCTAATGCTCGCCGAGTTCCCGCCCCAGTTTATAAAATAGGTGACGAGGTGTGGTTAAATGCCAGGAATATTCAGACTACTCGGCCCTCCCGCAAATTGGATTGGAAACGTCTGGGACGCTTCAAGGTTAAGGCTATTATTAGTCCCTACGCCTATGAACTTGATCTCCCCTCGACGATGAAAATACATCCTGTCTTTCATGTTTCGAAGTTGGAACCTTGTGCTATTGATCCTCTACCAGGACATATTCCTCCCCCCGCACCTCCAGTAATCGTCGACGGTGATGAAGAATGGGAAGTTGATGAGCTCCTAGACTCCCGTCTCCGCTATTCGCGTCTGCAGTATTTGGTCAAATGGAAGGGATATGATGCGCCAACATGGGAGTATGCCGAAAATCTTACCAACGTCCCCCGCTTATTGTCTCGTTTTCACATGACATATCCTACCAAGCCGAGACCTAACGGAGTTCTCGCGGAGCTCGAACCTAATGAGAGGGCAACTATCACGGACCCGTCTCCTGTACCCCGCCTTCCGCCAAGGCGTCTTCGGAACAGGGTTGTTGGATAGTATCGGTCGATGTCGGAAGCATGATAACGGGTTAGAAAGGAGCTTGGGTAATAGGATGTAAGCGCTAGGAAGGATTGGGTAGTAACGGGATAGGATAGGGGATATTTGGAATAGTATGGGCGGCACGAACATGTGGGTGTTCTATAGGATTCTATGGTATGAGTCATCGGTGGAAGGGAATTGCTGTATATATAGTGTTCGTTCTTTCCTATGTTTCTGCCTCTCTAGGCAACGTCTTCTTTCTGTTAGCAATATAGTACTTTGGCTTCGGCCCTTCTGTCCTCACCTCGTTCCCGAACTTGAACCTGAACCTGAACCTGCATTGATCCTGGTGTATCCCGAGCCGACTCTGTCCTCGTCCTCGCTTCTTGACTCTGTTATTGCCTCGCTTCCTGAACCCGACCCCGCACCGTTAGAGTCTTGGTAGCTCTGACTTCTGCTTTGGATAGCCATCTGGGGATCTGGGCGAGTTGAAGAAGTTCTCCGTAATTGGTTCTAATTTCTGAGGTGACAAGCTGGCCAGCTTGGATTCCGTCGTCAACACTGATGAGAATTCCATGTACAATGAATCTAGACCAGATGGAGTTGATCTTGATGTCTACAAGGGAACATTATATCTATTTAGTGCCTCTTAGATTTCTTGCCGGTACTCGAAGGCCTTGGATGCCGGGGTAATCAGTTTAGTTTCCACAATGAGGTTGTTTTTAGCCGTCTTCTTAATGTTAATGAAGTGGCAGGCTGCGTCTGGGATTTTTTTGTTGATTTCTGCCTTGATTTCGGGGGAGGAGATATTCATTTTGTCATTGGTTTCAATGACTATTTCCCTGTTGACTTTGGTGTATTCTGGTATAAATAGTGGGTCGGCCTTCTTCTTCTGTTTTCTGTTTACTATAGGCTTGAAGTCTTGATTTTGGTTGCCACTTGCTGCTGCTGCTGCCTGGGCATATGAGGCAGGTTCCTTGCCCTTTCCTTTTGGGGGGTATGGGGGGGGTGGTGGCGGCGGTGGTCTCCTCTGACGAGGGGGTTGGGGTTGGTGGTGTTGTGGAGGGGGCGGTAGCTGTTGGCGTTGTTGTTGTTTTTGTTGTTGTCCAGAGACAAACATCAGCTGGAGACAGGTGTTTTGTGCTCTCAGATCTGATACTGCTACTCCCAATTTGCGAATTGTTTCCTGTAAATCCTGGACGGGGGTGTTGCTTTTAGTAATTTCTTTTGTGAAGATGTCCAGTTGGGTTACTAGTGGGCTGGTAATTTGCTCTGTGGCGGATTTAACTAGCCAAGAAATATAGTTGAGGTCCATTCTATTATGGGTGTCCTTTGGGACAATGCTGGGATTAATGTAGTCTTTTGCCAGAGTATATGGTAGGTGGTAGTCCCTTCTGTCAGCGAACTCCGAGAAGGGTTGGTTGACGGGTTCGTCAGTGATGAATATGTCTCCTTAACTCTCATCATTTTGGAGTTGGGCCTGGCTGTTTTGGTTGTTTTAGTTGTTTTCTGTGTTTTGAGTGAGGTCGAAATGGGAGGGTACTGGGGTGTTGGTAGAGGGAACAGCCCACATTGAGGAGAGAGAAGCTTGAGAAGCCATTATTGGGGTGCCGGACCTCCTAGGGGGAGGGGACGCGACTGGGAGGGTTTTTCTTTTCCCGAGCTTTTGTGGTGGGATACGCGAGATGAAGGTTTCTTTAGCAGCTGAAAACGAAGGAGTTTTACGCGCTTCCTGTTGTTTGTCCAGGTTTTTAGGATACAAATTGTAAAGGCAAAGTAATTGAAATTTCGGAAGAGAGAAAGTGCCCGAGCGAAGCGAGGGCGGAAAAGAATACGAAGGTTGCATGAAGAAGAAAGGAAATAAAGTAAAACCCTACAAGTGAGGGAGAGAGCTTCATATATATCACCCCAGAATCCCTTCGCTGACTCATTCCATAGAAACCCATAGAAGCCAAAGAGAATCCTTCTATTAGAAATACATGCAGACCGTTGACTAATAGAAACCTTGCAACAAAAACTCATAGAACAACATAGAAAACCCTGACTAATCCTCCTTCCTGCAACGTCGCCAAGTACGTTCCACGCCGTGATACCAGGCTCAATTAAGCCCTATTTTGATATGAGAGTCATACCTAACTTTTATATGCTATCGAGCCCCTATTTGGTTTCATACAGATATGCGGACGGGCGGTAAAGTATATGCTTGAGGCATCTACTCTTCCTTCATGCTCAGCCAGTTCGGTTATTCCAGAAGGGTCTTTAAGACGATCTAGGATTTCCCTTCCCTTTGAACTAGTCTTTGTTTCGTTTAGTACCATTGCGCTACTCGGGTATCTCACTTTGTCCCCAGTTGTGTACCTCAGCTTTATTCGTACAGCCGATTCTCGATATAGTGATGAGGTTGGGACCGGAAAATGGCATCCTTATAACAAGATTATTACTATAGGAAATGAAGGGGAGTGAAGTTTTTTCTTTTAACAGGTACAAGATATTAACAGGCTTGATATCCCCCAACCACCCGTAACCCTCTCCCAGCTCCCTCAATCACCCGCTACCCTCTCCCAGCTCTTTGCCAGATGTTTGAAAAAAATTGTAACCTTCAACTGGGTTTGCCGTGACAGTGTAAGCTGTTCTCTCCTTTTATTTTCTAGCAATCTTCGTGTCTTTGCTAATTCTGTTAAAACAGTTGAGGTTGAGTCCGAATACTCTGATTGCAGAAAGTGCAATTCTAGTTGCTTGACATGCTCAAGCGCAACAGAAGTTGTAACTTTAGGTATAACTACCTCTTTCTCAGGCTCATCGGCTTCCTCCCATAAGATTTGTTCATCCATGTCCACAGGCAGGTAGTGGTTTAGAAGCATAGACTATAAATCTGTTAGCTATATTTCCTAGAAAACCTATACTAGAATAATCTTTACTTCTATTTCATCCAGATCATCTTCTACCCGTTCCTCTACTGGATTAAAAAATTCCGGAAGGTTAATATTATTGTTAGGAAGAAAATAATTTGCGGCTTGAAGATAACTTATATCCTCCTGTATAACCTTCATGATTTGCGCTATTTCTCCATTTTCATCATCAATTACTGGTGATTCGAGATGCTGTTCTTCGTTATAGAGCTGTATTGGACCGAAAAATTTGACAGTGCTTTTTGTAAAACACTTGTATATGGTGACGGGTTTGAGGTCAATTGTCCAAGCTTCTACAGCCCAACGAATTGATTGTAAAAGAGTGGCAGCAGGTACTTTCTCACCATCTATGGTATCTTCAACTATACGAACTAGTTGTCGGATTTGATGTCGTTTTGTATGTGCTTTCCAAGCTTGTATGATCCCCTGATCTAATGGCTGCCATACAGAAGTAGTATTTGCCGGTAACCAAACAATCACTATGTTGCTTAATGCTTTCTCTCCTCCAATGAGCTTAACCCCCAATTCATGGGCTGAGAAATTATCCATAAGTAACACAACTTTCCGCCCTTGTCGTTTCATCATACGGTTGAACCAATAAAGATACTCTATCATAATATCATGCTTCATCCAAGCTGTATCGTTAGAGCGGTAAACTGCACCCAACGAGTCTTTGTTGATATTTTTGAAGCATCGTGGATTTTCAGCGCGTCCAATAATCCATGGTGGTAACTTATGAGATCCAGTGCCATTACATGTGAGAGCAACAGTAATCCTTAACTTATTTTTTTTCTCCCCCTCAATCAATTCTGTCGCAAGACGTCGATCTGGCTGCATTCGGAAAAAGTATCCAGTCTCATCAAAATTATAAATGTCTTGCAGATCATAATTTTCCAACAATTTCCGTATTGTGTTCATTTCTTCAAGTCCAAGGAGACAATGATTATTAATTGCGTCGCCTGCTTCACCATGTTGAACGATCTGTTTGATACCATTCCGCTTTTTCCAGACCGTAAGCCAACCATCTGAAAACTTGGGTATTTGTTCTCCTGGAATATATATTAGTATATTATATTATGTATTGATTATTAGTACAATGATAGTACGGCCTACCAGGATAGATTTTAGGGAAGAACTCTTCCGCTTTCTCTTTAAGAACCAGTCCGGTTACTGTAACACACTTCTGTATACGCATATGCCATTCAAAAAGAGCCTCATCCAGCTTTGGCCAATGGACAGCTCTTCGCTTCTTGCTGACAGCTTGTGGAGCAGAAAGTGACTGTCCTAAAAGATCTGCAGACCGTTTGGACAGAATTGTACTCACCCCTGCCTGTGAAATTACCTTCCCGTTATAGTTATCTGCAAACCATTTGGCAACCTCTCTCCAACTAGGACGCTTGCCATTTTTTTCATATTCTTGATTATTCCATTCACAGATGGCTTGTTTCTCTCTTTCAGAAAAGTGTTGTCTTTTTTGCTTTTCCTTTGTTGCCTCCATTCTTGTTCCTGATTTTGTTTTGGTAGGTGGATTTGGATGAACGGGTTTGAGAGTTGCAGAAAATTTTCCATGCCAAGACCACTTTATATAAGGATGGCCATATAAAATCTCACCAAACAGCTAATGATATCACTATATCAACATATCACTAATTCTACATACTAAAAAGTTGGGACCGGCAAGACTCATCCTTATAAGGCGAGTATCACTATATCGAGTATCACTATATCGAGTATCACTATATCGAGAGTCGGCTGTACTTGTCTTCATTTAGCTCCGTGATAGTTGTAAAGGCGTACTAGTATAGCATTTTTTGAAAACCACCACTTTTCTACCACATACCCAAAACAGCGCTCTTACTAAAAGATATTCTTTTTGAAAAGTCCGTCACTCTATTAGTATAGTATCACTATAATATTTCTCATCGTACCACTCTGATTACACCCCAATTTCCCGTATTGTAGTCACCTAATTTAGCAGGGTCCTGATGGGTCGAATAGTGGGTCGCAGGATTATCATTACGAATTTTAAGTTTAGTGCCAGAGTCTACAAAAGGGGTATTCCGCCACAACTAGTGAATTCTAGTTGCAGGTCTATTTCTTTATTAACAGTAATCTCCCTAGAATTTATTTAACTACCATATGTACCAAATACCGGTCACCTACCCGCCCTAAAAATAGCCACTTTTTTTGGTACTGTAGTTGATACCCTTAGGTAATACACAGAAGATTTAGATTCTTCAGCATGTACTCGCCGGATAGTGAATAGGACCTAGAAAACCTTTGAGAGATACCAATTCATGGCCAGTACTAAATTTCGTCAATCCCTTGCCATTTACTGGTGCCGACGTTAGTCGTAGCCTTAATACCACCGGATAGGGGTCTTAGTCATAGGGGGTATCATAGTCGAATACGTTAAGGTTGGTGTTATCATGGGTCATCACTCGACCTTTATTTACCCCTGTTCCTCTTGGCGATAATACACTTTCACTACTATCCTGCTGCTTTAGCAAATAACTGTACTATTCCTTTTAACGTTTATATCTCCATATTTTCGCAATCTTTGAATCGCGTGTGGTTTGGGGTTGACTGTAGTGTATCTCCATTTGTCACACTCATGCAACTAACCCGGGTCCTCCACAACTCCACTAAGTTTGTAGAAGCAATAATTAATTAATACAGGTGAGTTGGCTTCCCGAGCTGACACGACTTTCTTCAATCCCGTATAAAATAACCCTATGAATGTACAAGTCTCTTGTATTTAAATACGGACAGTTATTCCTTGAATATGTGCGATTTGTAAACGTTTGCGTACCTTGGAATTTGGTTTTTACTATCTGAGTCGTTCCGTAGCCCGCCTCTAGTGCTTGGTGTTTTTATTTTAGACGAAATACCGTAGTGGCTGTACTTACCTCGCCTTACTTTTCTTTCCGGGGTTATATCTCCGGTGGTAGCAATCTAGGTAGCCCCCCGCCGGGAGACACGTCTGTGATACTGAAATTCGCGATTCTACAATGCTATGTGTCTGTGCAAAGTTAGGACGCTAGTCCCTATATGGAAAGGCGGGGCTCTTAGTAAGGTGCGACGTGGATAGCAAGCCGGTCTGAGCGTTACTCCAACTAACCCCGCCTCCTCAAGTATTCCCCTTCTTCTCTCTCTTCTTTCTTTCATACTTCTGTCCCTTTCTTTCTTTCATAATTCATCTACTTCATCATCAATACTATAAAACTTGAGCTTTTACCGAACAATGGGTGATTTCAACGAAGAATACGATGTGGTTATCGTTGGCACTGGTAAGCTCTTTGTCTGTTTTTCATATATACACATTATTGTTTCAACTAACGCGCTGTAAGGCTTGACTGAGTGTATCCTTTCAGGGTACGAGAGTCTCCAAGTTATTGGGCATTTGGAATGGTTCTAATTGTTTATACAGCGTCTTCGGGGCCGAAGGCAAGAAGGTTCTCAACATCGATAAGAACTCCTACTATGGCGGGTTGGTGTTTCTTTGATACCTAATATTTATAAGCTCTTGACTTACCTGTTCTTATTGTTTTTAGTGAGAGTGCAAGCTTAAACATGCTTGAGGTCCCTAAACTCTTTTGTAGCCCATTTCTATGAACTCTCTAACATTAGCATTAGATGTGGAAAAAGTTCAGATGGACGGAGGACCAGCGACGAAAGGAAGTCGAGAAAGCTAAGGCTGAGGAGGAGCGGAAGCCCGTAGACACGACACCGGGCATGGCAGGATCAGAGCCACCTGCAGTCTTTGGTACTAAGCCTAGCGAGTGGAATCAATGGCACATTTCGCTGGTGCCCAAGTTCCTTATGGCAGATGGCGAATTGACTAATGTTCTTCATAAAACCGGTGTCACTCGTTATATTGATCTCTTGCAAGTTGGTGGAAGCTATGTAGTCAAAAAAGGTACCCCATATAAGGTTCCTTCCACCAGAATGGAGGCAGTTACTAGCTCTTTGGTTTCTTTATTTCAAAAGAACCATCTTCAGGTCTTTTTGCAATTCATCGCCAACTACAAGGAAGACAACTCATCTACGCACAAACAGGGTGGGTTGACCTTTTGCAATACTATTTTATGCCTTCATCGGATATAGGTTAATGCTATTATAGGTCTTGACCTGGATAAGACTACCATGAGGGAAGCTTATAAACTATTCAGTCTTGACGCCTGGACTTCGGAGTTTATAGGCCACGCAATGGCCCTATACGTCGATGACTCCTATCTCGACCGTCCTGCCCGTGAACCTATTGAGCGAATCATTCTCTATGTCAGGTCAATGGCTCGGTTTGGCAAATCTCCCTACATTTTCCCTCTCCACGGGCTCGGCGAGCTCCCGGAGAGGTTCTCGTTCCTGTCGGCAGTGTATGGCGGAACCTATGCTTTGAACACCCCCTTGCAAGAAATTTTGTATGATGAGAATGGCCAGGTCGCTGGCGTTAAATTCCCTCACCCTAACACCAAGGAAGAGGTCACTGTCAAGACCAAAAAGGTTGTTGCCGACCCGAGCTATTTCCTTGGAGACGAGAAGAAAATCCGCCATGTTGGTCAGCTCATCCGTGCTATCTGTGTGCTTACGCATCCTATCGAGGGTACCGAAAACGCCGATTCAGCGCAAATAATCATTCCAGCTAGTCAGATTGGACGTCGCAACGACATCTACATCTCCCTTGTATCTTCCACATTCAATGTCTGTCCCAAGGGATTTTATCTTGCCAGTGTTTCAACTGTGATCGAGAACCCATCTGCTGGTAACCCACATGCCGAACTGGAGCCCGGTTTTGAGCGTCTTGGTCTAGGATCAGGCCGCCTCGGAGAGAAAGAAGAAAAGTGATGTTCCCAGCTATCTTTACGAAAGAGATAGTACTGACTATAGGCTGACAGATTCATCCAAGTCGTTGATCTATACGAGCCAGTCGAAGATGGTACTAAGGACAATGTTTTCATTTCTCGCAGCTATGATGCATCCACCCATTTTGAGACCTGCACAGGTGGGTTCCGACCAATTATCGGACCTAATACGAATTTGCTAACAGCTATTAGATGATGTTAAGGATATCTACAAACGGCTTGTAGGCAAGGATCTCTTGATCGAAGAGCGAAAGGAAGAGCCTACTGAGGAGTAGGCTCAATTATTAGCATTATTTGGAGTACATCTCTTTTTTTCTATCTTTCTTTTGCTTCTTTTATCCTTACTTCACGGATGTCACTCGAGTTTGCTTTCCTCTCTTGAGCGTTTCCACAATCATTGAGATATAATATATATTTTATGTAGTTGAGACTTGGCCCGTTTAAATTTAAGCCTGTAACCAACGAAATCATTCTATCAAACTAACTGTTGTATTACTCCTTAACCCTTTGTTGTAGCGAAAATATGAGCATTTTCATAGACGTGTACCAAGAAAATAAGTACAATTGATAAATAGGAGTACATGTATCTCTAACACATTGTTCCTTTTTCGGAAAATCGTTTTTGGTGGAACCGCAAGACCAATTGTGACTACAATGATCGCACTTGCAAAGGGTTAAGATCAGGACTTGAGGGTTATAATCGTCCTAGGAAAACGGTTACTGGGCTCCCATCTTTCAGATATCGTTATATCAATTCTTTTTTGTGGTCCCAAAACCACCCGCAAACCCCATCATTCTTGCCATAGCCATGGCATCTGCATCTTCCTCATCCACGTCCGTTGTAGCTACGTACCCCCCAGCGTCCTTCTCCTTCTTGATATCAAATTTTTTCTTCTCAAGTCTGTGTGCCTTCCTCTTCTGCCTTCTCTCTAGGCGCTCCTGCTCCTCAGCGATTACACGTTCTGCTAACCTCCTCTGCAGATCAAACTCCTCGCCTGTCTCTTGCTGTTGTTTTCGAGACCGCAGCCACTCTAGTCTTTGAACAACTTGTTCTAGAGTAGCGCGTTCTACTTCAGAAGTTTGGCCTATTGCGTGTAAATGTTGCTTTGAATTCAAATGGTCAACCCATTGTAAAGAGTCTTTGAACGTTAAGTCACAATTCTCGCAGTAAAATCCAGCACTCTTTCCACGCTTGCCAACGCCCGCGCCGGCTGGTACCAGTGTTGTTTTGTTGAGATTTTCCTGGAGATTCAATCGCTCGCGGCGAGCTTCGATCATAGACGCATCCGGCGGTGTAGGCTCACGATAGTACTTTTTACCCTGGGCTTTTGCTTCGGCGCGGAGTTTTCCTTCAGCACGCTCTTTTGCTTCTCGCTCTTTCGCCTTAGCGGCCCATTCATCACGATCCCATGTCCGACGGAAGTCCTAAAATTGGTGAAGAGGAGATTCACGTTAGCCAAAGCACAATGGGCAGTAGGTACTGTGAAAAGGGGCGTACTGTGTCTCCTGCTGTACCGTAAACGTTTTCTTTAGAGTCAGCCATTGAGTTGGTGTCCTAAATGTGTAATGTGGATAGATGGTGGAGTTGGAGAGAGCTGGGTTGCAACGCTTGGCAGCGACCGCTTCCATGATTTGTAATAGAAAGGTCCACCAAGAAATGACAATGGTCTTGGGTGTTTTTATTTCTTGGGACTTTTGATTTGGACTTTTCTACTCTACGGGCGGTGGCTAAAAGACTCTAATGGTGACGCAAATTGGATCGCTTATAACTTTTCAAAGAAAACAAGATATCAAAAACCTAACACAGCAAGTTATGTAGCTATTTTGACTGGTTGAAAAGTTATAAGGGATGTGTAAAAAGCGCCAAGACTTGGTGAAGTGGAACGGTATTCTACCCTACATTACAGGATTGCAGCCAAGATTAAGGGCCCGTTTGGACCGGCACGGATTATATTGATGGATTATTCCAAAGTGTCGATTATCAATGAGTGGGTGAAATAATTCGGATATGCAGAACTTGAGGATATCACATCGCAATGAGAAGCTCGGTGTCGTTGAAGAGAAAAATAATTCGAGGTAATTATTTTCTTGGCAGATTATTTGAATACGCAGAATAGAAACCATCACTTTTGGCCAGAATTACTAGTTGCAGGGATCTTTTTTGCTGGGTGGGCAAACAGCATTTCTCAAAATTGATGCTTGGCCTAAAATCTCTAATATAGATTATTCCCCCAACACCTCTACTTCTTAGAATAATCCAAAACTCTATAATCCGTCGGATTACCATTAATAATCGTGATTATCAGACTGTCCGAACGGGCCCTCAGTTTTCAGCTACCATGGCTGGAATCTAAGGCTCTTATTGGTTGATAAGTAACCGGAGTGGCCAAGATTGAGATACCTTTAAGACGCGCCGCACCATATGTCTCTGGTCCCAAGTAAGAACGCCACTAGCCAACCCTCTTCTAGAGTAATATCTTCCATTCACCTGTTTTAACATTCCATGCGCAAATGTGAGTTTCACCTTCATCCAACGTACATGGGGTTGAAACTTTAGAACAAGACCAGAATCACTAATTATCAAAAACATATACTGTCGCTGACATAAAAAAGTCCCACTGCGTAAAAGAGTTAGAAAGCAAATATAAAACCCCGCTGTACTAACTAAGAGAATAATATAGTGAAAATATATATAAAAGAAAGCTTGTCATCCCTGCTGCTATTATGAATCAAGACCGCCCAGCAGCCACCCTATCCATTTCTTGGATCCGACGACGGGCCGCAAGGATCATATCATCACGCTTACTATGATGGGCTAACTGCCGGTCCGATTTGGTCGCAGGTGCTTTCCCCTTACTCCCGGGGGCTACTGCGGACGAGGGGTCTATCTCATGAAGACGGCTATGAAGGTTATATCTGGTAATCAAGTCGCTATATTGCGACAGAATTGCACTCGATCCGCTCGATGAAGAGGCAGGCGGAGGTGCTCCTCGCCGCTGCGTAGGGACCGAAGGCCTAGGAGCTGGACTTGGAGCTGGAGCTGGAGGGGTTGCAGAAGCTGTAGTAGCAGGAGGGGCGGGGGGCTACCGGTATTAGCATGCTTCAATAGCTCGGCCCCGATAACTCACCTCAGGCAGAAACCCGTTCGCGAGGATTTTCTCTGTCGTGATCTCAATGTTCCCACCGTTCCGGATGAGTTCGGCTTGCACAGCGGCTGCCGGAATCTGTGGAAACATCCCATGTATAAGATCAACCTGTTGTTGAAGTCGGCGCGGGTCCACAGGCGAGGGGCGCTGGGCCGCCGAAGACGATGGATTTGTCGCTTTGAAAAACCAGCGAAAGACAAAGTAGCCAACGAGGAGGCAAGCAGCCACCTGAGGAAGACCAAGGCCAGCGGTGGAGTCTGAGGAGGATGAAGTATGAGAAGACATGCTAGTTGAAGATAATTTGGGCAGTGTTAAACAGAAAAAAGTATTAGGCTAAGGGTATTAAGGTATACGTATTGTGCGATGTCCAGCGGTGTGGATACCCGGGAATGAGGGTTGCGGGAGGTGTGAGTATATTTGGGTATTATCAAGGGTAAATATGAGTACCGTGTTAAGTACCGGGTGCAATACCTTGTATGTACATGTACTTCTTGCATGCCTACAACACTGTACTAGATACAAGGGTACATGTACCACTTACTTCATGCCAGAGCCCTTTGCGTAAAAGACTCCAGAGTAATTTTCCGGTAACCTGATTGGTGCCTATCCTCAAATACACAAGTAGAAAAAACTCTTGCGCAAAGGATCTATTTACTTGTTTCTATTGCACAGGCATTTGTTTAAGTACTAGTAATTCAGCAATTCAGGTTAAATTTGTGCCTGAGCATGTGCTTCGAGAATGTTCGATTGCCGTACCACGTGATCTGTCACAGACCAATCAATTGTTCGCTTACTCATCCTGTTATCGTGATACAATTTTTTTTATTTCGGCCCCTCCAAAACCTTTAAATCTGCATCAACGGAACCACAAGCATCCCACGGTTTCAAATTGCCAATTGTGCCAACAATCGGTTAGAATAATGAGTTTCGTTTTTCCTCGAGCTGTTCGTTTATTGCGTGGAACTCAGTCCCAAGTTTGTCACTACAGATGTCTTCAGTCCTCACTATATCACTCAAGGACCTCAGCGCCATCGAGTAGTTCCAAACAGACCACAAGAGTGAGTATTCTGACCCAAAACATTGTAATATTGAAGTCATGAATCCTAAACCTAAGAATTTCTGTAGTCATTCCACGCCTCCCCCATATCATTTTCAACGATAAAAAACCCATATACAGTCCTTGGTGTCCCCAAAACAGCCTCTACGGCAGAAATCAAAAAGGCATACTACGGCCTCGCTAGAAAATGGCATCCCGATACGAACAAAGAGCCTCAGGCCCGGGAAAGGTTCCAGGAATTACAAGCGGCGTATGAGATATTGCGCGACCCTGAGAAGAAGGCAATGTTTGACCAACAAGGGGAATCAGCGTTTGACCCTTCGGGTGGTTTCGGTCCTGGTGCTGGGGCGGGGGGGTTTGGTGGCCATCCCAACGGATTTTCGGGCTTTCCGGGCGGATTTGGGGCGGATATTAATTTCGAGGATTTGTTCAATGTGTTTTCGGGGGCAACGCAGGGAAAAAGAAGCAGGGGTTTTCAAGATGTAGTTATGGGGGATAACATTGAGGTGAGTCCGTGCTCAGACTTCACGTATAACAGGTATTTGGATATTGAGAGTTTGTAGCTCCAAACAAACATATCGTTCATGGAAGCCGCCAAGGGAACCGAAAAAGATATCAAAACGGAGCCTTTGACAACTTGTAAAACCTGTAGTGGGTCAGGATTGAAGCAGGGCGAGAAACGAAAAGCTTGTGGCCGTTGCGGCGGATCAGGGACCAGAGTACATCATATGGCTGGCGGATTCCAAATGGCTGCAACATGCGACACATGCGCTGGCGAAGGTGTAGTAACGCCTAAGGGCTCCGAGTGCCGGACATGCCATGGGGCGGGAGTAACTAAGGAGACCCGTTCCGTTCATATTGATATACCACCCGGAATCGAGGATGGAATGACACTTCGGGTTTCTGGTGAGGGGCACACGCCGCCTGCTAGTAGTCCAGGCGCGAGAACCATGAGAGGTGACCTTTATGTACATGTCCGAGTGGCTGCCCACAAGGAATTTGGAAGGAAGGGCGCCGATATCATATACACTGCTACCCTTCCGTTTACAACAGCAATATTGGGTGGGAAGATCACAGTTCCAACGCTGGACGGAGAAGTTGATTTGAAAGTTAGAGAGGGCACAAATTCCGGGGATAAAGTTACCATTCCAGGAGCAGGGATGAAAAGGATCGGGAAGAGCAAATGTGGTGATCTTAAAATCGAGTACAAGATCAACCTCCCTAAGTGAGCTTCCTCTTTAATTTTTGTAGCCTTCAGAACTAACATTTTCACAGGACATTCACCCACACCCAAAGGACCTTGTTGGAGCTGCTCGCAGACGAGTTTAAAGATCCTGACGCGAATAGGATTATGAACGTCAGCCTCAATCAGTGCGCTTCCCTTCCTTGGGTGCCCTTGAAAAGTCTCGCAGCTAACATTAATTTAGGTCAGATTCTACACCCAATCCTAGCAATAACGATAATGGCGGCTCAACTGAAAATCAGCCAGGCCCTAGCCTCCTCAAGCGTTTTTATGATATCATTACACATCACGGAGATAAAGACAAACCACCCCGCAACAGCGGTACCCCTGAAGATGAGGAAAGTTCAAAGAAAGCTTCAGGTTCTGGTTCGGGTTAAATAGGCTTCAACTCAAAAAAGCCGGCCGCCCAGCACCTTTATATCCAGGGAAAAAGCGAACAAATACTAACATTCCTATCCTGAATTTGTAAGGAACCAGGGAACGTGGAGAGGGGGAGGTGGAGGGGGGGGGGGGGCTGATATCATCTCGGTGGTATTCTTTTGTGCTCTGTAATGGTATTTCATCTGTTACTCTTATTTGTTCTCTCTTTATGTATATATATATTCATGCACCGGGGCAGGGGGACCTCAAGAACATATATTCTGGTTGTACAGTCCGGGGGTTGTATCATAGAGTATTACCATTAGATCCTCCACTCAGGGATTTGAGCAGGTTTGTGATTTAATTTGTGCCTGGGTTCCTACCGGATTTTAAAGCATAGCATAGTTTGTATTTTTACTGGAAAGGTGTGTGAGCGTCTGGCACACTTGGGGGTTGAAGGTGGTATATATGGCTTTTAAGAACATTAATTTTATATACTGTAAGTAGGCACTGTAAATAGTGTTTCTGTAACCCATGGTAGTCTGCTAACGTTTGTGAGAATTAATGAGGATGTAGAATAGAGAAGTAGGTCTAGAAATCAATTGATGAAGTAACTTGAAACAGTGAACGGTTAGGTAAACACGTGTAGCTTCTATACTAGAGGGCTTTACACCAGCATGTTCTGTCGCCTCTGTGGAGGCGAGTAAATCTCTCCTCCGCGAGCAAATAAATACTAATGTACCCCTTGCCAGATTAACCGCAGTAGGATCTTGACCAATTTTTTAGCTGATAAAATAACGTAGCAGCTGTGTTTAGACAATTGATATGGCAAATTGTACCTCATTTTGGAAACGTTGTGCCGCGCAGGACCGTCATTATTTAATTATATACAGTTTAGTGCTAATAAATTGAAAGAGTGAGTATTATGTCGGGTAGGGCCGGGTCCCTAGGAAAGCACCGTGATGGCGAAAATTATTCTTTTGGCTAACGGACCAATACTTTAGTGGTTTAAGAGATATGGAGACAATCTATTTTTACAGCTGGAAGGGTACTCTGGTTTCACCTCTTCGTCAGGGGGGCGTGGGGGTTGTGGTTGAGTTGCCAGGTACCCGCAATCATTGATCTCATATATTTTCATATCATGGCTGCCACGGGTACTAAGAGTTATGTAAGAGGCCAGTCATAATGCCTCCAGATAATAGGTGTGCATTGGTGTTACTTAGTCGAGGAGAGAGGACCTAAACTCCCTCTCCTCTTCAAGATCAATAACAATCATAATCATTCAGCCTTTCGTCTTACTTCCAATGAATACTAGATGAAAAAGGCCACGGAAAGCTCAACGACAATGACAAATGCGTACTAGGTTCGTTTAAGGGCTTTGAGATCCCAGAAATCTAACATTCAAATACCCTCGAAATTGAAACTCAGTGCCGTGTTGAACATTTATCGATATATATTTTGAGTGAAGGTTATGTCACGGAGCTAAGCAAGGATGAGGACGAAATAGGCCAAGGTACACAACTGAGAACAATTGAGGCGAAGAACATATGGGGTAAAGTACAGTGGTAGCGGGTTGGGTGACTTGGTTGATAGGCCAGCTAGAAGTGCCAGTATGACCGTGAGTTTGTGGGCGTTGTTGGAGTTGGACTGTGTGTGAGCATTCTTACAGTCTCAAAGGCGATGGCATTGTGGGCGGTGTCGGGGTTAATAACCCTGTCGTCGATGAGGGGGAGGTGGAGTTCCGCTATAGCTCCCTGTACTTGGGGGCTACTGAAGTAGGACATTTGGAGTGTACTGTATCACCTTTTGAGATAATATATTCCGGTCGAAGACTTCCGATTATTATGGAGCACATTATATCACTCGGCATAGGATAGACTTCAACCTCCGAGACCTTTCTAAATTTATATGCAACCACATGTAGCGTATCAGCTACCTTTTAACGATTCTTGAATCACTATACAGATAACTCATCCTTTATCAGCATTATATATGCCTATACTCTAAATTTATTGCAGCCACGCTTTCCTTCCAAGAGAAATGAAATTAAACCAAGACCCCTAAAACTGCATAAGAAACTCCTACTGTAAAACTAATTATGAATAAAGCAATAAAGAATAGGTAAATGGCAGTAGGTCTTGAGAGATTACATGGTCTGTACGACCGACGTGCCGTCAACAAATCTGGTTTTGAATATCCTGATCAAGACAAGAGCACTGGTTAGTAAAGAATCCAATCAGGTGAGGTGAGTGCTCAACATACCTGTTTGCGTTTTGAAACATTCCGTCCTTCAAGCTGACCACGATAAATTGGGATCCCTTAAATCGAGTCTTAATCAACCGACCAATATTCTGTGTGTGCGAAAGATCCAATGCTGCATCAACTTCGTCTAGAATATACATTGGTGCCGGTTTAAATTGAAGCAGCGCCATGATCAAAGAGAGCGCAATGAGAGAACGTTGGCCGCCACTTAATTCATTCAAGCTCTGCTTCCATACCTTACCCAGACTCACTTTAACCTCTAACCCATCACTGACTTCCTTCCCTTCCGGTGGCTCCAACTTTGCAAAACTGCCGGGTAAAAGTTCTGCAAAAATGCTGCCAAAGTCACTGGTAACCTTCTGCCAAGTTTTATGGAGCGCTTCCTTCTTATACTTGTCCAAACTCTGGATTGTCTCCTCGATCTTTCGTTTGTCCCTGACAACTGTCCTCAACATTGTTTTTAATGCAACTTCTTTCTTTTCGACAGAATCAATCATGTTCATGACCTTTGGATTGATCTTCTTCTTCATCCTTTGAAATCTTTCGGTGAGGGTTTTCAGTGAGGATCGGCACTCCTTGATGTTTTGTCCATTGAAGTCATATGGTGTTCCTGAGCGGCCAAAGTTTTCTTTCTCGTCCTCGATCCACTCGTGTTCACGTTCCATATGAGATACTATGTCCTTAGCCGTCTGTTGATCTTTGTGAAACCTTTCGATCTCGTGGCCAAGCTTTTGTTTCTCCAAGGCCTCCTCAGCAATACGTGCATTTTTTGCTCGTGTTGCTTCCTCAAGCGATCGGAGTTCCTCATCGAAACCGGTAAGCTTGGCGCGTTCGTCCTCAAGATGCGCAAGAGCTATGTCGTGAAAGTCCTTGACCTTAGCTTGTTCTCTTTTTAGCTCTGTCACTTCCTCCTGTTGGGCTTTCAGGGCAGTATCGGCTTCCTCTAGCTGTTCCTGAGCCGCAGCGAGATCCCCACCAGTCTGCTCTGTCTCAAGTTGTGCAGTCTGGAATTCCTTTTGCATGGCCTTCATTTCTTGTGATTGTTTAGCTACCCTCTGTTTTAAATCGGCCACAGAGGTTTGCAGCTCCGCGAGCTTTCCACCCTTATTATTCTTAAATTCAATCATATCGTTCTCGATCCTCTTTGCATCTGCCTTGGCCTGATCTTGCCTAGATTTTGCACCCACAATGTCTTGTTTGAGTTGCTGAATACTAACCCGCATCTCCTCTACGGCTTGAATGATCTGAGGTTCATTTATGTCAGTTTTCTTACCAAATGGGTTGGACAAAGGATATACACTTACATCGGATGAAGAGTTGCTGTTGATCTGCTCCTCTGTTAATCCAATTTCATGGTTTTTCAAACTCAGCTCCTGCTTCAACTTCTTCATCATATCTAACTTTTTCTTCTCTCTTGCCATAAACTGCTGTAGTTCATTTAGCTGTGCAGTCTCAACAGCTATTTGCCTATTCAACCCGTTCAGTTTCTGGAGAGTTATAAGTACGCCACTCGAGTTTGGCGCAGAGCCTCCGGACAAGGTTCCTGAAGGATCATAAACATCGCCCTCCACAGTCACGGACTTCATTCGGACGTTAGGATCAAAAGTAACCTGTTTCGCGGTCTCGGCATCGGCGCATATTAAAGTGGAACCAAAAACGTACTCCATAGCCGCCGAGATCTCGTCATCATATCCAATGAGGGATAAAGCAAGGTAGACCTTGCCAGGAGCAAGGCGTTTTGCTGTAGCAATTTTCTCGGCAGAGGCCCTGAAAGCCGCGATCTTGTTGAGGGGAATAATTGTTACTCTTTTTCTGAGTTTTCCACTTTGCAGCAATTGGGTACCTGTAACCTCAGTATCAACTACAACATTGTATAGTCTTCCACCTGCAGTAATCTCAAGAGCAGTTCCAGCTTCCTCCTTATCTTGATCTAGTGTAAAGAGCTGTGCGACCAATCCTTTGACCTTGGAACGGTCAAAGTTTGGTGAAGGATCCGCATAATTGAATTCGACATTAGCTACTCGTCGCTTTAGCCCATCTGCTGCTTCCTTAAGCTCCCGGACCCTGTCTTGAGTTGAGGCTTCTCGTTTGTACATATCGCCTTCAGTGCCGCCCTCAAACGCCAGGCTGCTCAAGTCCGCTTCTATCTTCTTTGCCGCTGCTCGCAGACCGTCGAGTTCTTTATAGAGACTGGCGTTCTGCTGTTTTGCCTTTTGTGCCCTTGGTTCTTCCTCCTTTATTCGTTTCTCTAGATGTGTTATTTTAAGCTTCGCTTGTTGCTGCTCCGTTGCCGCAGCGCTCACTCGGTTTTTCGCATCTGTGATTAATTAGTGGGAAGGCTTCCCCTATGGAAAGATTCTCCCACCTTGTAACTGATTCTGGTACCCGTTTTCTTGTCCCTCCTTTGAGGCAACGCCAGTTAACAGGGTCTGCAATAGTTCCTCTTTTTTCCCTGATTCATTATTCAAGGCATCAAATTCGCTCTTGGCCATATCATATGCTTCCTTCAGGTCATCGTATACCCTTGTTTTTTCCTGCAGGGAATTCTCCAGCTCTCTAACATTCTTCTCAATCTCCTTGCGTTTCTTGACTTCTTCTTTTATGCTCGTAATTTTCAAGTCAAGTACAGTTGTTAATCGAACAGCTTCATGGGATTTCTCTTTGACTTCGTCCTCGAGTGCCTGAAATTTGCCTCCTTTGCGAAGTTCCTTTTCTCGCTGGCCTTTAACCATCTTGATATCTTCAGCCAAGTTCTCAATCTCTAACTTTAGTCGCTTAGCTGACTCCTCGAGGTCCTTTCCACGCTGTTTCTTGGCCTCGAGATCTGCTGCCGATCGATTTACTTTTTCCTATCCGAGGGTCAGTACCTCAGCTTGTTCATGAGTCTCATCAAGAACAGTTTTATTTTGTACCTGGTTTTTGATGTAATCGTGAGCAACAACAATCTTGGTTAAGCGCTCCAGATCGCTCTGAGTTTGCTGGAAATCTAAAAATGCTCGCTTTTCCATGCGTAGCTTTTCCAATTTTGGCTCAATCTCTTCCTTTAGAAGATCGTTAATCTCATCAACCTTTTTATCCTTTTTCGCCATGGTTTTTAATGCCTTATCCCTCCTATCCTCGAACATTCTAGTTCCGGCAGCTTCCTCAATCATAGACAAGATTTCCGTCGGCTTCATGCTGAGCACCTTTGTGATACGTCCCTGCATGATGAGAAAGTTGGGATTGTTGATATTAAGCTGAACACTTTGAAAAAGGGTTTGGACAACGTGTTGTTGAGTACGTGAGCCGTTAATGAGGTATTTACTTAACCCACCTAATACGATCTGTTTATATAATGTGTGAGTGTCCACTTGATCCATTCGTGGTAAGGTATCCTACCTGTCTCGTGACACTAATTTGCGCAAAATCTTGGTAGTTTATGGGGCTTTTTGCCTTGTCTGAGTTATCAAAAACAATTGTAACGCTTGCTTTGGTAACACCGGCTTGTCCACGCTTGTAAATTAAATCCTGTAGGTTCTGCGCCCGTACCGTGGACATATTGGTGATTCCAAGGACGAAACATATGGCATCAAGGATATTTGATTTCCCTGACCCGTTAAGACCAGTGATCGAGTTGAAGCTTTCATCCCTGGACTTCACTCAGTCCTAGGATCCCCGCGGGGTTTGCGTGTATGCGTGTGATAGGGAGGGGGGGGGGAACAAACCAGCCGGTAATGACCGTGCGAACTGCATATGACTTAAATCCCTGCGAAAACGGTTTAGTATCCAAGATTTAGTAGCTCTAATTGGGGTATTTACGTCGATAATGATTTCCACGACCCTCATGATGTTTGATGGTCGAAGCACACAGTAGCAGCTCACGGTACGTAGTCGTTGCGCATGATTAGCACGTGGTTTGCAGCCGGGTAATGAAACTTGGACATTTGGAACCACCATGCCAGGTAGGGTAACACGATAGAAACAGCAGTCACAACTGTTGTGCCCACACAACACATGCCCGCAGGAGCGAATATCGCGATCGTCAAATTCCAGTAATTTCCTACTAACGAAGACTGACCGATAACCAACCCTTCCACCCCCAGGATTCCATCACCCAACCGACAAGGTGTGTGTTGTTACTTTGAAGTCTTTTTCGTCGAAACTCCGGAGAAAAATGCTCTAGAAAAACTTTATCACGGATTCGGTCAGGACTAACTTTCATTATCTCCAATAGATGACCGCAGCTAAGAAGCACGTACCTATCATCAAGAAGCGGACTAAGAAGTTTAACCGGTAGGACCCACCAGATCTCGAACCCACAAACCTTTCCGAACCTGCAAATTCAACAAATACCAGGAAGCTCAAACGAGGTGAATGACTGACGTTTACCGCATCACAGCCACCAGAGCGACACCTACAAGACTGTCAAGCCGTCATGGAGGAAGCCTAAGGGTATTGATAACAGGGTTAGGAGGAGGTTTAAGGGACAGGCTGCTATGCCTTCGGTATGATACACGTCGACAGTCAGAATTGAAGCAGGGTCTTCGGGAGTGCGAAATTAGGATTCTGACCTGAGTCTGCCGGAGAAACTATAGATCGGATACGGATCCAACCGCAAGACCAAGCACATGATGCCTTCCGGCCACAAGGCGTTTCTCGTTCAGAACACCTCTGACGTTGATATGCTTCTTATGCACAACAAGACATACGCCGCCGAGTAAATCCCCTCGCTCTACAGCTTCAGTAAACTACACACAATCCGAGGGAATTGTGCTAATCTATTTCCGCAGAATCGGCCACGCTGTCTCATCCCGAAAGCGCATTGAGATTATTGCAAAGGCCAAGGCTCTCGGTGTCAAGGTTACCAACCCTAAGGGAAGAGTCACCACCGATGCTTAAAGGATCGGCGGTGCTTCGTTTCTTTCTTCTTTTCTGTCACCATTCAATTCAAAAAAAGTAAAAACTCACTGGGCAGCGGAAAACTACGGGCGCTTTCTTGCTTTTGTACGATTGTAATACGGACATAATAGTCCAAACGAGTAACAATTTGTTGCGCCGGTGTTTGTGTTGCTAGGATCATTCTGTGACCGGAAATAACAGTCCTGACCCAACGGCTCGGTTTACAAAACCAATAACACCTGCATCTCAAAACGTGGAGTTTGCCATATCTTGTGATTTATATACCAAACACTCCACCCATATATCCTGACTCTTTGCCCAGCCTTTTATACACTACCTCCCTGGTGTACCCCCGAACATGTTATATATCCTAGACAGCCATCATCCTCCGGTCCTTTTCTCCCAATCAAGCCAACTCCCCCTATACTCCCCTACTTTCTCGTAGCCATTTTGTAGCGCCAATTGGGCAGCGGCACTACTTCTCACCCCTGCCTTGCAGTAAAACACCAATTCGACACCTGTCTGTGGCTTTGCAAATCCAAAACGATCTTCAAACTGGTCCTCCGGTAAACTCCAAGCTTCTGGTGCAGTCGCAATAGGTACATTTATCGCTGTTGGGATAGCCCCGCGCCGAAACTCGCTGGGTTCGCGTACATCGACGAGAAGCCTGCTGGCAGAGGGGTTTGCTGAAAATAATTTGATCTAACCAGTTGTCAATACATGTTTAAGCGGTATGGAAGAAATTTATTGAATAACTAACGTGATCGTAGCCATAAACTTTCGACTGCGGGGCTGGGGTGAAGTGGTGTCGAATTGCACCCCATGAGACTCGGGCAGGTTTGGGACACGGGCCAACGGGAGTAGCGGCACGGTTTGGGATTGCTAGCGGCCTGGAAGCCGAAAAGTAGCAGCGGAAAAGCGATGCTGTGATTTGCTTCGATGCCATTTTCGCTACGTCTGTGTGAATTGGATGATAGATGATGTGGAGGGTGTCTTATGCCGCAGGTACGGATTACATCATTGCCGAGGTCACATCTTAGCCTGCCTGCTTTATCGCAAGTTTAACCCCCACCCCCCCCCCCCATACCCCTTTTTTTCTTTGACGCAAACCTACATGTATCTATATACACGCTGTACCGGGGGTTAACCATAAATACGGAGAATCTGATAAGATAAACACACCTATTCCACAGCAAGATTCTCTTATCAGATTCTTCGTATTTACCCTCAACACTCGGTACATGTATTTATATACTTTAAAAGCCCTAAACCTAGAATAAAATAAATTCGCGTCTTGGTCCATAGCAATTCGTTGTAGCCATTAACGAGAGTTCCTGTCAAACAAACAGCCATTCAACTGTCAAAGAAAACAGAAGAAAAATGAAAGATGTCCGGTCCCTCCCCCCCTTCTTGCATTTTGCCCCCCTCTCTATATCTCATTATGGGGGATTATGGTCAATCGATCATTGTCTGAGAACTATTTTTTCCCACAGAACTGAGCATCCTGATAGCTCATTATGAGCTCCCATTACAAGGGCTCCCACCCGCCCCATTGCTATCATGTGCATGCTGATCGAGTAAATGCCTTTCCGATCTCTCCCTACTAGGGTCGATCATGAAACGTACAGTACCATGAGTTCCACGATCTGTCGCATTTGTCACTTGCCCATTTGCAAGATTATAAGAAATTTCACTGGGCGAAGAATTGAATGAGTCCTGACCATTGCCATTGTGCCTGTGGTGGCCATTACCCTGCGTCTGACGTTCTTTGTTGAGCTCAATACGATGTGTGAGGTAAGTGTTGCTGTCATATTGTGCTCCAACCAATGTATAGGTGCGGTGATTTGTATAAAGGTCTAGTAGATCATCGACAATAGCTATTTTGAGGCATTACATTATATAATAGGTACTGAAGTTAGAATGGTCTTCAAGAAAGGTGGGAAATAGACGTTTTCACTTACACAAGACCGAATCCCGAGTAACCTCGAACTCTTCGTACCGTATATTGGTTTTTTCCCCCTCAAGCCTTGTGGCAAGATCCAGAACTGCGAGGGCCAATGCATGTGGCGTGGCTTTTAGAGGAGCGAGTGTCTTGTATACATCAATAGATATATCCCACGCTTTCTGTGTCAACTCCTTTGAGTAGCCGAGGTGCTTCGCAAATTTGATAATCAAAGGCTGCGCATGACGATACCGGAAGTCAAAAGACGAGGATTCAAGAATCATTCTCTCAATCCCAATGACGCGCTTTGTGCTATCATCGAGCAACTGTTTTCATTAGTGGTTATATTTTGCCCTGCTAAACCCGAATATCTTACCTGATTGTCTGAATTGATCGGCTCAGCTTGGGGGTGTCTCAAATTATAGCTTGCTGCCAATATTTCTCTTGATTTTTTTAGTGTATCCTCAATTTTGCAAGCTACAAATAATGATGTTGCTGCAACATCCTGAATAACACACCCGACATGAGTTCTTGATCAACCGCGCAGGACAGGAAATCAGCGTTCATAATTCACATACCATCCAGTTATGTTCCAGAAACGGGCTCCTGTTGAATAACCTGAATCGATGGTACAAGATCATCGCCGTGGCCATTGTCCTCACGGGGCTAGGTAGTGATTAGCCTCCCCCCTCTGCCATTCGTAAGACCAAAAACCTACAACTGCATGTTCTGACCAACCTGCATGATCCAAATACACGCATTTAACCTAGTAGTTGTATCCTTTGCTTCAAGATGGGAGTCTTTGGGCAGTAGGGCCTCGATCTGCTCATCACTAAGGTAAGGTCGCGACCTCTGAATGAATGTATTTGCGAAGCTCTGGACCTGTGTCGTAACAGGCGATTCCGGTGAAAGTGGGCTCCGTGAGGGAGCAGATTGCACACTATGCATTTGAAGCAATATATGAGCGGTTTATCGAGGAAGTAGGGGCTTGTTGACGGTATCTGAGCCTTGCCGTGATGGTTTGGAGCTTAAGCTGGAACAGGAAGCTTAAAATGATGCATGAGCCAGGATTTGTAGCGAGGCTCTGCTTTACAAAGCAACAGTGCTAACGTGTTTTACGGGGAACCCGCTCAGGATAGGGTAACCGCCCATGCCCAATATAGTTGCAAATATACATGTAGTTGTGAAAATGCAAACACTGCCGTGGACTGAGCTTTTTCAGCATTACATCTCAACGAGCTTTTAATAGAAGTCTACGAAATGGCCAAACTAAAGGGCAAGCAACTGGAGGAGAGGGAGAGACTAATTCAGCCCGCTATTTCTCACTATCAGAAATCATCAAAACCTGATATGAGTATGAGGGCGAATGCTGAAGCATACGGGGTCCCTTGGGCTATACTGAGAGATAGACTTAAAGGTGCCGAGCCACGCCAAGCTGCCCACAAACCTCAGCAGATTCTATCGGATGATGAAGAATTGACAATTGTGAGATGGTGCGAGCGGATGGACGACTGGGGATTCCCTTTGAGATTATCTTTAGTAAAGGAGATGGCAGCCTACCTTGTCCGCAAACGAGAGATTGGTAGGACTTTAGGAAAATATTGGCTTGAATGTGATGGAGTAACTAGGAGGTAAGGTAGTGGAGGACAATGGCGACGCAGAAGGATTCAAGGAGCACAGCCAGCACAGCGAGAACATTGACAAGGGCGAGGACAACACCGGGCTGACACAAGCACAGGCATCGGTGAGGACAAAGGCAAGGGCAGAGGCAAAAGAAAGCAGGACAGAGGAAGTGAGAGCCGGATGGACCTCAACAAAAACAATAAAAGGTACTATGAATTTCCTCATTACTAAAGAAAAATCACAAAGTAACGGGGTCTATAGTTAGAGATAGGAGTATATTCCTATGTACCAAGATAACAGGAAGACAAGACAGAAAAAAAAAAAACTAAGGAAAATATCTATCTACGCTATTTAACATCTTCCTCCGCCAGTTCCATATGACTCATACATTAACCAATAGAAAGCGAAACCATTATGTAGCCATAAATATTCTCACCTCATCTCATTCACACGTCTAATATTACTGCGCAGCGTAGAAATAAATGGCGATATTCTTAAAGACTCATTCCCACATGCTTAATATTACTAGATTTATTATGACTGTCCAGGCGTCTTAGCATCTGAAATGAGGATATTGTCATTAATTCGAGGTTTGTGATGAAATGAGATTTAGTGAGATGGTGGGAAAAATACGAGGTGTGGTTACAAATGGTTTCTATGAATTTCTATTGGCTAATGTATGAATCTCTAATGGGGCGAGGTCGAGTCAGGGCACAGATACAGGACAGGGTCGGCTCAGGAGACACCTGAAGCGAGGCAGGTTCAGGTTCAGGTTCAGGTTCAGGGATGAGGCGGGGACGGAAAGGCCGAAGCCAAAGTATTGTATTGCTAACAGAAAGAAGACGTTGCCTAAAGAGGCGAAAAACATAGGAAAGAACGAACACTATATATACAACTCTCCCCTCACGCCGATGACTCATAGCATAGAATCCCATAGAAACTCCTACACCCCCGTACCACCCATACTATTCCCGATAACCCCAACTCTATCCCTTTATTACCCAATTCTCCTAGCGCTTACATTCTATTACCCGAACTCCTTCCTAAACCATAATTCTACTTCCGACATCGACCGATCCTATCCAACAACCCTGTTCCGGAGACGCCTTGGCGGGAGGCGAGGTGCAGGAAGTGGAGCCGTGATAGTTGCCCTCTCATTAGGTTCGAGCTCCGCGAGAACTCCGTCAGGTCTCGGCTTGGTGGGGTACACGGTATGAAAATGGGACAAAAGACAAGGGACGTTGGTTAGATTCTCAGCATACTCTCAGGTTGGTGCATCATGACCCTTCCATTTGACCAAATACTGCAGGCGTGAGTAACGGAGGCGGGAATCCAAAAGTTCATCAACTTCCCATTCTTCATCGCCATCAACGATTACCGGAGGTGCTGGAGGGGGAACATGTCCGGGTAGAGGATCAAGAGCACAGAGCTCCAGCTTCGAAACATGAAAAACAGGATGTATCTTCATTATGGAGGGAAGATCGAGTTCGTAGGCATAGGGACTAATAACCGACTTAATCTTAAATCTTCCGAAGCGTTTCCAATCAAGCTTCCGGGATGGCCAGTGATCCTGAATATTAGAGGCATTCAGCCTTTCATCGCGGCGTGATAGAAGCGGCATTCGGTGGGCGTTAGCATTAGTCTCCTGGCGGTCCTGGGCATAACGAATCTCGGCTTGCAACTGATCATAAATCTCGGCCATCTTTTGAACAAGGGCATTGGTATCTTGAGGGCGGTCGGTGAGCGGGGGTAATGCTAGGTTTTCCGTAAAGCGTGGATCGAACCCATAATTAACCATAAAGGGAGAGATCTGAGTCGTCTCCGAGTAATGATTATTAGAGGCAAATTCGGCGAGCGGTAACCAATCTACCCAGTCATCCTGTTGGTAGGATACATAGCTCCTCAGGTACTGTTCCATCACTACATTGATTCGTTCAGTTTGGCCGTCAGTTTCAGGGTGGAAGGCAGAGGACATGGTAACATTGATCTTCAACAATTTGCAGAGAGATTTCCAGAACCGGGACGTAAACTGAGTACCACGATTGGAGACAATACTGGTGAGGAGACCGTGAAGTTTCCAAACCTCACTAATAAATAAGCGTGCGAGGTCTTCAGATCCAGTAGTAATATTGCAGGCAATATAGTGTCTCATCTTTGACAGCCGGTCGACTACCACGAGGATTGCGTCTCTTCCTTTGCTTTCCGGTAGTCCTGTAACGAAGTCCATAGAAATATGTGTCCAAGGTCTTTGAGGAATCGGTAACGGACGAAGAACTCCATAGGGGGCATGGCAGGACGTCTTGCTCCGACTGCAAATATGACAATTCCTAACGTAGCGGTCGACTGTACTACGCATCCCGGGCCAATAATACGAGCGGGCAAGAAGCTGGAAGGTTTTAGCCTTTCCAGGGTGGCCTGCAGATGGAGCATCATGATGTTGTTGAAGCAGATGCAAATGCAGGGTCGCATCATCTGGAACGAAGAGCTTGCCACGGTAGGTCAGGAGGCCTTTCCTGGTTGAACATTCTGCCAGGGTGATCTCTCTGGAGTGCCTAACACCATCTCGGAGGAGTCCTAGGATCTTATTCGGAAATGGGTCAGTGACATAAGCCTGTTCAAAAAGTTTTTCTAGGGGTGACTGTCCTCGGATAGCCAGAATGGCTGCCAACAAACCCAAATTATGGGACTTCAACACTGTCTGACTTTGCTGCGTCAGGCGTTCATCCCCCTCTTTAGGCAGATCTCCTGATCTCCTAGTCAATGCATCTGGTTTTCCTCCTTGCTTCCCGGGTCGATATTTAATCACATAATTAAATCGAGAAAGGAACTCTGACCAGCGTGCCTGTCGACGATTCAAATCCCTCTTGGTCATGAAATACTCCAGATTCCGATGGTTGCTCAAAACTTCGATAGGTTCGGCAACACCCATCAGTTCAGCTCTCTATTCTTCGAAATACTTGATAATGGCTAACAGCTCCTTATCATAAATCTCGTAATTGCATTCGGCGGGGGAGTGGGTTCCAGAAAAAAAGGCAACAGGATGAAGAATATTCTCATCACTGTATTGGGAGAGTGTACCACCCGACACATAATCGGAAGCATCTGATTCAACAATGGCCTTGCGATCGAAATCAAAGTGACGAAGAATCGGGGCAGTGGTAAAGGCCGTTTTCAGTCCTTCGAATGCCGTTTCACAATCCGGTGACCATATAAACGGCACATTTCCTTTAGTGAGCGTGGTAAGAGGACGGACAATCCCCGAGTAATTCTTAATAAAACGTCGATAAAAGTTCGCCCAACCATTGAACACCTGTATATCCCTAACGTTTAGAGGACGGGCCCACTTAACAATGGTCTCAATTTTCTTAGGGTCGAGCTTAAGGCCTTCGGTGGTGACAATCATACTCAGGTACTTCACTTCTTTGACTTGGAATTTGCATTTTCTAGGAGAACAGTAAAGATCAGCGTCAGTAAGAGCTTGCAAAACTTGATTAACATGATCGCGATGTGATTCCAAATCCTCACTATAGATAAGGATATCGTCGAGATAAGCAGTGCAAAAACGATCCAGGAAAGGGCGAAGAGTATCATTAATAAAGTGTTGAAAAATGGGGGGGCATTGGTGATTCCAAAGGGCATTACTTTGTACTAGAAGTGGCCAACTCGGGTCCTAAACGCAGTTTTCCATTCATCCCCAGCTGTGACTCAGACCAGGTTATAAGCATTCTTCAGGTCCAACTTAGTGTACCATTTGACCTTGCAGAGCTGGTTGAAGGTTTCCTTGAGTAACGGTAACGGGTAACGGTTCTTGACGGTAATAGCATTTAATCCTCGGTAATCAATACAGAATCGAAGACCGCCACCCGGTTTCTTTACGAACAGGACAAGGGATCCGGCGGGAGAGGAGCTGGATTCAATAAACCCTTTCTTCAACATATCATCTATGTATTCGATCAGTGCGGCCAATTCGTCTCAGGACATACTATACAGAGGGTCGAAGGGGGGTTCCTTTCCTTCATGAAGATTAATTCGAATATTATAGGGGCGGTGAGGAGGCAATTTCTGGGGGCCTTCTGTTCCAAACTGTTGCCAGAAATGATGATATTCGGGGGAGGCCAAAGCTGCAATCTTGGGGGGTATCATTTCAGTAGAGCCATCTAGGAACAGGGCGTAGACCGTAAGGTCCTGAGTGGTCTCGGCAAAGGTATAAGCGCTAACGATTTCAAAATCATGATTGGCGGGAAGCGGAGATGAAATACCCTTGACATAGGCGGGGACTTGATTATCATTGCAACGTTGAAGACAGCGAGAGGACCCAAAGGTCAACGAATTATCAGCGAAGTCAATAGTGACATTAGGTCAGGGAAGCCAGGGAATCCCTAGCACCAACGGATAATGCTCTAGACGAGTAACATAGGCGGAGATCCTTTTGGTATGGCCTTGAATACGAAGGGAGAAGTGGGCAATATGAGTAATGCTACCGGAGGAGATTTCTCTACCATCGATAACATGAAGAGCGCGAGGATTAGGGAGAAGAGTAGTGGGAATTTCCTTGTGGCGTACAAATGATTCATCAATGAATGCAAATCCAAAAGCCCCGGTGTCAACAAGTGAGTAGGTTTTAACAGTTTTATTCTCATCCAATACGATACATGAAACAACAAGATGATTGTTATCTGAAACCTTCTCACCAGAGACACCAGAAACAGTAGAAGCAGACAAAGAAAGAGGAGGGACCTGGCCTAAGCCACCTAAGACAGGTCCTCGTGAAAACCTGACTGATCTGGGCCCACAGCAGAAATCGAACCAGAAGAACCCAAACCCAAAGGACCAGACGAAGAAGAAGAACCAAAAGGAAACTCAAAAACGTAACCAGGAGAGGAGGAAGGATGAGAAGCATTGTTAACAGCAGGGGGCGCGCTGGCCCTAGATACAACCGGAGGTACGCCGACCTCAGAAGTAGCAGCAACACGAGCAGGACGGACAACAGGACGGGCAGGACATTCGGCAGCAAAATGCCCAGGACCTCCACAATACATGCAGAGTCCTTAGGCGGCATAGCGGGCACGTTCAGCGGGGTAATAGGGCCACGACGTTGAGGGCGGCGGGCACCAGAAAGATGCATGGGCACCGCACCCCCTGGAAAATAAGAGGGGTGAGGAGCAGGGGCAGCAGCAGGGGAGGCCGGTCTCAAGGGGGTAGGGTGGTAGTAACTTCGTTCCGCAGGGTGCAGAGTTATAACAGCGGTACTTCCGGAGAGGGAAGTATGTGGGGAGATAGGACAGCGATAGCCGCTAGTATAAAGTAGAGACTATAGTATATTGTAAAGTAGATACAGAAGACGTTGCGTAAGGAAAGAAGAAAGAAAGAAAATACAGAAGTGGGCTCCGTTGCCTCCATTATATACCCCGCACTTTATCGCCAAGTCCGACTCATAACTCCGCGTAACTCCACTCATGACTCATACCCCCGCGTAACAGAAACCCATAGAACTTAATCTGACTCACCCACACCTCCGGGCGCACAATAATCCCAGCCCTGCCAATCCTTCCATTCCTCCAACCCTAATACATCCATGAAAGTAGCCCCCCCCCTCAAGCGCGAGCTCCTGCGAACATAACCTCTGCCGCCCTGGTTTACTCGGGTAGCGTGTATGAGGCCAAGCGGCAGCGATCTCTTCACAGTATTCAGCGGGTTCAGCGGTTCCCTATCGGTAGTCCAACAAAGATCTAAATCTCCTCCACTTCGTATTCCTCTTCCTGTTCCACAATAACTGGTGGTGGCGGTGGAGGTTTTTGGCCTGGTACGGGATCGACAGCAGCGAGATCGAGTAACGAAACGTGGAACACAGGGTGCATCTTCATAGCACCAGGGAGGTTTAAACGATACGCATAGGGGGAGATAACTTCCTGGATGGGGAACGGTCCAAGTCTTTTCCAATCAAGTTTCTCGATTTTTTGCCGTCGAATATTTTTTGCTGAGACGAACACCATATCTCCAATCTCGTACCGTGGGGCAGGAGTGCGTTTGGCGTTCACCGATTTCTCTTGTTGGTCCTGGGCTGTCTTTAGCTGAACTCGTAAGTGGTTATGTAACTCCCCCATTTTGGCTGCGAAGTCATGGGCGTCGAGGCTGGGTGGATTCTTCTCCGGCTTCCTTAAGTCCATTGTAAATCGAGGATGATAGCCATAATTGGCAAAGAAAAGAGTGGCCTTGGTTGACGCAGATACTTGATTATTTGCCGCAAACTCTGCTATCGGTAACCATCTGACTCAATCATCCTGCTGATAGGACACGTATCCCCGAAGATATTGTTCCATCACTGCGTTCAGTCTTTCTGTTTGGCCATCCGTTTCTGGGTGGAATGCCGTCGACATTCGTGCCTCGATCTTCAGTTGACTGCAAAGCGACTTCCAGAATTTGGCGGTGAATTGAGTCCCTCGATCGGAAGTAATATGTGTAGGTAAACCATGTAGCTTCCATATATGCCGTAAATATAGTTCGGCCAGGTCCTCCGAGTTGACGGTGGTGTTGCAAGGTAATAGGTGGCGCATTTTAGTTAACCGATCCACGACAACTAGTATGGCATCATATCCTTCGCTTTCTGGCAGTCCCGTAACAAAGTCCATCGAAACCTCCTTCCAGGGTTGTGCCGGAATAGGTAGTGGTCGGAGTACTCCTATTTTCCCATGTGTCGTTGCTCGTTGGCAGGTATGGCAGTTCGAATATATTGATTAATATATTCCCGCATATTCGGCCAATAGTAGTCCCTACTAATTAACTCAAAGGTTTTTTCTCTGCCGGGATGTCCTGCTGAAGGAGCGTCGTGGTACTGCTTCAGAATTTCCAATTTCAATGGTGCATAGTCGGGAACGTAAGTTTTTTCGCGATAGGTAAGACGACCGTCCACTTTGGTACATTCTGCCAAGGATATTTCCTTACAGTGCTTAATGTCCGTCTGCCGTAGGTCCAAAATTCTTCTTGAAATGGGTCAGCTGCATATCCTTCATCAAACAGTTTTTCTAGGGTGGCGTTCTTTTCAGCGGATTCGTTTGTCAAAGAACCCGCCAACAAACTTAACTTAGGATCCAAATTCTCTCTCTTCAGAACCGTCTGACTCTGATGTAATAATCTTTCATCCCCTTCCTCGGGAATCTCGCGATCTCCTGGTTAACGATCCGGTTTCTTTGCTTCCCTGGTCGATATTTAATAATAAAATTAAAACGTGATAAATATTCGGCCCACCGTACTTGTCTCCTATTAAGTTGCTTGGTGGACATAAAGTACTCGAGATTCTTATGGTCGGAAATAACCTCAATAGGGTGCTTAGCTCCTTCCAACTCCGGTCTCCACTCCATAATTAATTATAGCCAACAATTCCTTATCGTAGATTTCGTAATTGCATTCGGGTGTATGTTTCTTGGAGAAGTATGCTACAGGATGAAGCTTCCTTGTTAAATCGTCGTATTGGGAAAGTATACACGCCGTGACGTAGTCTGATCATCTGTCTCAACTGTAATTGGCTTTTTCGAAATGAATAAGAATGGGAGCAGTGGTAAAAGCTTCTTTCAAAGATTGGAATGCTGCTTCCGCTTCCGAGGACCACAGAAAGGAAACACCTTTCTTCGTCAATTTCGTAAGGGGTGCAGCGAGTTTTGAAAACCCAAGGATAAAGCGCCGATAAAAATTAATCCGTCAGGAAGGCCTGTATGTCTTTAACGGTTTTAGGGTTGTCCATTCCTGTACTGCTGATACCTTATGAGGTCCATGCGTATACCATTGGGTTCGATAATCAATCAGGGTATGTGGTACTTTGGGTATGGAACTACGCGTTTCTCGGTTTTAACAGAATTCCGTTTTCTGCAGTACCCTAGTATTATTTCGACATGTTGTTCGTGTTCCTCAAGAGAATCGCTATATATAAGGATATCATCGAGGGATGCAGTGCAGAATTGGTCAGTGTTAAAGACAATCGTTAATAAAATGTTGAAAGGTAGCAGGGGCATTAGTAAGGCCAAACGGCATGACGGTATATTCAAAGTGGCCGTAGCGGGTCCTAAACGCTGTTTTCCATTCCTCGCCTTCGGCCATACGAATCTGATTATATCCCTGTCGCAAATCCAACTTGGCATAACATTTGGCTTTTGAAAGCCTGTCCAGAGTTTCCCGAATTAGGGGCAAAGGATATCGGTTTTTAATTGTCAATTCATTCAAACCCCGATAGTCTACACACAAACGAAGAGATCCATCGGCTTTTTTAACAAATAATACCGGTATTTCCGTGGATGAGCTTCTTGAATAAACCCTTTAGAGAGATTTTCGCGAATATAGTCCCTTAGTGCGAGCAGCTCGTCTCGGGACATACCATAGAGGGGACCGAATGGTGGTTCCTTTCCCTCCTTCAGAGGAATTTTGTGATCATAGGGTCGGCGGGGTGGTAGGTCCTGGGCCCAAGCTTCGTCGAACATATTTAACCGGTGGTGGTACTGAGCTGGAATTCTTTGCTTCCATCCCTCCTTGGGGATGTCATGGAGGGCCTTGTCGATTTAAATGAAGGGTTATGCTGCAGACTTGTAGTTGTTGTTTCTTGTGAGCGGACTAAAAGAGCAGGACCTATCATGTAGACTGGAGGTTTGATCTGACACTTGTCCGTAGTAATTGTGGAGTTGCAGTTCTTTTTGCAGAACTCAGTCAAAGGCCACAGTATTATTTTTTGAATTTAAGGATGGCATCGTGGTGTTGTAACAGGAATACCAAGGACTAGGGGTATTGGCCTAACTTAGTAACAAAAAGTGGAATTTCTTCACGTGATGAGAGCCGATGGTTAGAGGCTTCGGCATATGGAGGTAATTTGTCCGGAGGCTATAGGCCTTCCATCAATAACCTCAAGCATACGAGGAAGTTTTAGAGGAGACATAGGTAATTGGTGATGGCGCGCAAAGGTCTCATTGATAAATGCGAATCCCGAGGCTCCAGTGTCAATCATAGCATGAGAGGAAATAGAGTTCTTATTGTGAGCAATGTTACAAGCTACAACTAAGTGATCTCCATTTAATTCCCCCTCTGCCATAACCGAAACCGAAAACCCTGAAATAGAAAACGCAGATAAAGAAAAATCTTTTGAAGGTCCCTAGTGAGGGCCAAAATACTGACCAGGGACTACTGAAAACCCGAGTTACCCGAAGAAAGAACAGCATCCATAGAAGAAGAAGAAGGAGAAGAAGAAACTAAAGGAGGGGTCTCGATAGATGCAGCGGGAGGAGCAGATAGCCCTGCGCCTCTCATGGCCGGAGGAGTCCTGCTGGGGCGGTTGCCTATTGGACAGTTGGAAAAGACATGATCGGGGGCGGCACAATAGGCGCAGCGGCCATTCTCCATTCTCCATTTTTTTTCGGCGGCCGTAGTTTGTCGACGACCGTGGGCAAATGTATATCTTCCCTCTGGTGGAGGGCGAACGGTGGAACGGGCTTGGAGGGCTGAAAGATCCATAGGGGTGAGGCCACCTGGTGTGTGCGATGGGTGCGGGGGAGTATGTTGGGCGGCAAATTGTCCCATTGGATTCCGATTGTTTCTGTGGGCGTCCTTCCTAGCTCTAATCTTATTATCCATTTGCATAAGCCTCCTGACATAGGCATCAAAGCCTTCCGTGGTGGTATCCTGATAGATCATTGCATCCTTCAGGTCATCAGATATTCCGGTCTCCAGAGCGTCCTTCTTGGCTTCCTTGTTATAGTCAAGTTGGCCCATAATTCGTAGGAATTGTGTAAGGTAGGTAGCGAAGTCTCCTTTGCCCTGGCGGAGGGTTTGGAGTTCTCTCGCCGTTCGCGAGGATCAGGGTCCCCGAAAGAAGGAATGCAACAAAGGTAGCGACAGAAGCAAATGGGGCGGCGTCCCCGGTAGCCATAGGAATAACTTGGTCCAGGGCTTTCCCTTCCAAGCGACTAACTGCATAGAAGACCTTAGCCTCCTCGTTCAGGAACCTGTCATGGTTAACCCTGAGCTTGGTACGGAGGAGGTTCAGAAATCCTGGTAGTTCTTTTCTGGTTCCATTAAACTTTGGGGGGTCTGGGAACTTTTCAGAGCGAAAGGTGGGGGGTGGGGCATCGATAGGTGGTGGTGGTGGTGGTGGTGATGGTGGTGGTGGTGGTGCGCGGGCCGCGGCAAGTTGAAACTCCAAGGCCTGAACCCTGGCTTCTAGTGCATCGGTGTGGTTATTGGCGGCGTCAAGTTGACTCCGGGTTGTGGTTAGCTCTTGTCGGGTTTGGGTATGTAGGGCTCTGCTTGCGTCCCTTTCTGCTTTCCATCGATCTCCTTCCCTTACCAGGGTGAGGAGGTGTATGTAGTGATAGTGTTTGTCTTCGATATTATTAAACTCCTCAAAGGTTTGAGGGATCTGATAGTCTCCATCCAGGGTAACGCCCTCCACTACTGTGAGGGTGGTGGAGAATTGGGGCTAAGTCGGACATTGGTAGAGGTCTTGCGGTCGGATAATGGCAGCGTAATCTCAAGGGGGTAGGGTGGTAGTAACTTCGTTCCACAGGGTGCAGAGTTATAACAGCGGTACTTCCGGAGAGGGAAGTATGTGGGGAGATAGGACAGCGATAGCCGCTAGTATAAAGTAGAGACTATAGTATATTGTAAAGTAGATACAGAAGACGTTGCGTAAGGAAAGAAGAAAGAAAGAAAATACAGAAGTGGGCTCCGTTGCCTCCATTATATACCCCGCACTTTATCGCCAAGTCCGACTCATAACTCACAGTAACTCACTCATGACTCATACGTCCCATAGAACTTAATCTGACTCACCCACACCTCCGGGCGCACAATAATCCCAGCCCTGCCAATCCTTCCATTCCTCCAACCCTAATACATCCATGAAAGCCGGAGCCCGGGCAGGAGCAGAGGAAGCAAAGGGTTGGTGAGCGGTAAAGGGGGAAGAGCGGTCTCTGGCACGAGCGTCTCGGAGCGTATTGTCAAACTTCTGGAGTAAGAGGACATACTCAAAGGTGGCGGCGGGGACGTCATGATGGATCATAGCGGAACGGAGCTCAAGGGAGAGTCCTTGAGTAAGTGCGTGTTTTTGGCCTCATCGTTCCACCTAACTTCAGCAGCCAAGCGTTGAAACTCAGCGACGTAGGTGGAGAAGTCTCGGCCTCCTTGAATAAGGGGCTCGAGTTCCCGTTCAGCGGTAGCAATGCGGTCTGGATCCCCAAAGGCGGTCTCCAGAATCGTGATCAAGGCTTCAATATCTTCCAAGTCGATGCGTCCTTCGATGACAAGAGGCATCACCTGTGCAAGGGCACGGCCGGCAAGAAGATTAATTGCATAGGCAAGACGGGCTTGGGCGGCAGGGAAACGATCATGGTTGGCGAGCATCTTTAGGCGAAGTTGTGTAACAAAGGGGCGAAGTTCCTCCCTCTTACCATCGAACTTAGGTGGGTCGGGCACCTTCTCGAAGTGGAGAGTCGGGGGCGGAGCCGGAGGAGGAGCAACAGAAGGGACCGGAAGATCAGGAGGAGGAACGACTGGGGGGGCAGGGGGGGGAGCAGCCGCTTGGGCTGATAGCAGACTGTTGAGCTGACGAACTTCCACGAGTTGACTCTCCAGGTTAGCGATTTGTTGTTCAACATCAGGGATGACGGAGGCGGTATTCAAGGCCGTATCTCTTTCAAAACGGGCCAGATCTCTTTCGTGTTGAAGGCGAGAAACATTATATCCTAGGAGATCAAAGAGTAGGGCCTTGTCATAGTCATATTGTTCGGAAAAAGTTTGGACTGTGTTGGGGGTGGCCCATGATGCAGGGACTACATAGGTATTGGTGATGCGATCGGTAATAACGGGTGCAGGTGAAATAGCGAAGGAGGATCCGGAGGCTGCTATAATAGTGTCTCGGGAGCCAAAATAAGAGGCAACGTAGTCTAAGGGGGCGAGGTCGGGTTAGGGCACAGATACAGGACAGGGTTGGCTCAGGGGACACCCGAGGCGAGGCGGGTTCGGGTTCAGGCTCAGGTTCAGGGACGAGGCGGGGACAGAAGGGCAAAGTAAAGTGTGTATTTAACAGAAAGAAGACGTTCTTAGAGAGGCGAAAAAACATAGGAAAGAAACGAACACTATATATACAACTCTCCTCACGCCGATGACTCATGGCATAGAATCGTAAAACTCCTACACCGTCATTACCATACTATTAGATAACCCCAACTCTATCCCTTTATTACCCAATTCTCCTAGCGCTTACATTCTATTACCCGAACTCCTTCCTAAACCATAATTCTACTTCCGACATCGACCGATCCTATCCAACAACCCTGTTCCGGAGACGCCTTGGCGGCAGGCGAGGTGCAGGAAGCGGAGCCGTGATAGAATCATATGGAACTGTCGAGGGAGAGGTGTTAAATAGCGGAGATAGATGTTTTCTTTAGTTTTTTTTTCTTCTCTCTTCATCTCGTCTTCCTGTTCTCTCGGTACATAAGAATATACTCCTATCTATAATTATAGTTTCCCCTCTCCAAACTCGCCTTCGCAGGAGGTAATCCAATAGCTTTTCTGATTCTCGCCAGTATTTTTACTTGATCTTCACTTTCCTTGTTCTGCCCTGCGCCCTCTATCTCTGCTCTTGCCTTTGCTTTTGCCCTCGCCGGTGCTTGTGCTTGTGCCCACCCGGCTTTTCTCTCTTCCTCGTCAGTGTCCCTATTGTACTGGCTGTACTTCTCGAGCTACTTTGTATCATCATTGTTATCTGTCACGTTGCGCCCAGCTACTCTGTCACAATGACAGTGCTACGACTACTAAATCTTCGGAACCGATACTAAGATGCCGGGATATTGAAACGGAATCCAGATATGAAATCACAGTTTGCCCCTCAGTTGGATAAGCAAAGAGCTTTAATCAATAATGTTGAAACAATTAAAAATTATTATGAGCAGGTATGGTTTCATTTTCACTAGCAGATATTTAGAATATTAAAATGAAAAAAATTAAAGCAAGTAATTACACTATATGAGATGTTACCTGCTGGCAAAGACAACTATTATATGGATGAAGAGAGGTTTATAATAGGTGTTGCAGCAAAGGTTAAAGTAATCTGTCATGTTGGGAGTAGAAACCCTCACTTAAAACACTCTGGGAATCATTCTTGGGTGACAGTTATTGAAGCTATTTCTTGTTCAGGCCGACCACTACCGCCAATGATAATTAATCAGGATACTGCAATTTATAAAGGATGGTGAGTAGGAGTAGAGAGTAAAAATATTGCTACATTTTCCTACTCACCGAAGGATTGGACTGATTGGAAGTTGGGCATGTATTGGTTACTAGATGATTTTGAAAAATATACGGCGGCAGGTGATCGTTGGAGGTTATTAATCATTGATGGCAATATTTCACATATTACATGGGAATTTTTTGATTTTTGCCTCAATCAAAAAATTATACCTTTCTGTTTGCCAACGCACTCTACACGTTTACTACAACCATTGGATGTAGGCCTTTTTGAACTCTTGCAAAAGCATTACAGCAATGTACTTAACTAGAATATGAAGGAAAGTGGTGGTGATACTGGCATAAATAAGGGTATATTTCTTAATTATTTTGCCAAAAACTGATTTACCCAAGTTTCAATTAGCTAATTCTCACGATTTAGCTACCTATTTGAGGCTAAAAAGCAGACATATACTCACAAAAACATCATAGCTGCATGAGATAAAGCCGGAATTTTTCCTTTTAAACCCCCAGAGACGCCAGCAAGATTTCATTTGTCTCCTGATATCTCCTGAGTCTCAGGAAACTCAAAAATTATCCAAAAGTCTCATGAGACTCTCAAGAGACCCGTGAGACTGTTGGGAGACTCCAGTCATAAGTTGAATTTGTTGATGACTGTTGTGGCTAATGAAGTAATATTAAGTAAGTAAGAGATGAAATAAGGTGAGGTTGTCGTCATTAGATTCCATAAGATTCGATAGAATGATGGATTTGTAATATAAGTGGAGAAGATGGTGAGGAAGAATAGAAGATGTGATAGTAATAGGTTTTCTGTAGGATTCTATGGATGGAGGTATAAGTCATAGCAGACTGGTGAAGGAAGGTGTTAAATAGTGGGGGAAGACTTTTCCTTTAGTTTTTTGTTTCTTTTCTCTCCATCTCATCTTCCTGTCAATTCGGTACATAGGAACATATTCCCATCCCTAAGCCATAGCTGCTCCCATGACTATAGAATCTGCTCTCGGTAACGTGAAAATTGATAGTATCTCTCATCGTTCTCGTTGAGCTCCATCTGCATCAGCAAACTCAACTTGTGACTGGAGTCTCCCAACAGTCTTCTAGATCTCCTAGGAGTCCTCTGAGACTCCTGAATATTTTTTCAGTCTCCTGAGGCTCAAGAGATATCAGGAGACAAATAAAGTCTTGCTGGTGTGGACCCGGCCAAGTTACAAACGATAGTGGATTGGGAAATACCAAAGACAGTGAAAGGGAAGCAGGAACTTTTTGGGTTTGCTAATTTTTATCGGCGTTTTATTTATGCCTACTCTCCAATTGCGAAACCACTAACTACTTTAATGTGATGGAGTAATCAGTCGCAACGTGACAGATAACAATGATGATGCAGAGAAATTCGAGGAACACAGCCAGCACAACGAGAACACTGACGAGGAAGAGAAGAAAGCCAGGCGAGCACAAATATAGGCATCGGCAAGCACAAAGGCAAAGGCAGAGACAGAGGGCGTAGGATAAAGCAGGGAAAGTTAAGACCAGAGAAGGACCTGGGCAAGAATCGAGAGAACTATAAGGTTGCCTTCTGCGAAGGCGAGTTTAGAGGAAGGGACTATGGCTATGAATAGGAGTATATTCCTATTTATCAAAATAACAGTAACACGAGATGAATAAAAAAGAAAGCAAGAACTAAGAAAAACATATACATCTGCTATTTAACCTATCTCTCCTGCTAGTTTAGTATGACTCACACATCATCCCATAGAAACCCACAGAAATCTATCATCACCACACCTTGTATTTCTTCCCACAATCTCGCCAAAACCTATTACCAATCTTCCCCGCAACCAAAGCTCATAGAACTTAATCACGTCATGCTCACCTCATCGCATCACCTCCTCGCTTAACATAACTCCTTCTGTTACAACAGCACTATGGCTACCCAACCATTCGGACCCATGCCAAGACGCCGGTACATTTAACCAAAAAACATTTGCGGTTTGAATAGACTCAAACAGTCAACAAGGCTTTCTGAATGCTCAAAACTGCTTTTACCACTACTACAATATTGATACACCTGGATCCAGGAAAGAAATTTATTGTCGAGAATGATGTTTCTTACTATGTATCAGCTCGGATTCTATCACAACGGGACGAAGAACAGATTATACATCTAGTGGCGTTTTTCTCAAAGACATACTCGCCTGTGGAACACAACTACGAAATCTATGATAAGGGGTTGCTGGCCATTATTTGTTGCTTTAAGGAATGTAGACCTCACCTGGAGACAGCTCAATTCCAAGTCAAAGTACTTACAGACCATCGCAATCTTGAGTACTTTATGTCGACTAAATTATTGAATCGGCACCAAACTCGTTAGGCGGAGTTCCTGTCTCTATTTAATTTTGTTATTCTATACAGAGGGGAAAGCAAGGGGGGAAGGTGGATATCCAATGCGATAGTTTTACAAATAAAATCCTAGCTTTGCTCCGAGACGGTGTTCGACAATCGAAGAAAATCTTGTTAGCTGAGTGCAATGAGAATGAGGATGGATTATTGCTCTACCAGAACACGTTCTATGTTCCCAACTATGATAAACTTAAGCTCTACCTACTACGAGAACATCATGATAAACCCTCCATCGTACATCCCGACATATCAAAGACGCTAGAACTCTTGAGCCGAAGATATTATTGACCGACCATGTGGGAATATACAGACCATTATATTCAAAATGGCCACAACTGTCGACGAAGTAAGGTTACTCATAATCCTCTGCAAGAAGTCTTGTGTCCGCTATTAATACCTAAGGGACTCTGGACAGATATCACTATGGACTTTGTAATAGGACTTCCGGAAAGCAATGGTTTACTAGCTATACTCGTGGTAGTAGATCGATTAACGAAAATATAACATTTGATTCCCACCACGGAGAATGTTAACACCAAGAATCAGTCTCGTCTATACCTGTAACAGGTATGGAAGCTTCATGGGTTACCAGAAACTATTGTCTCATATAAAGGAACACAATTTACAGCTGAGTTTTGGAAGGCTCTTTGCAACCGTTTGGAGATAGCTCCTCTATATTCTACTGCATTTCATTTTCAGACTAATGGGCAAACTGAGGGAACTAATGCGATTATGGAACAATATTTATGCAGTTATGTATTCTATTAACAGGATAACTGGGCTGATTTTCTACCCCTTGCTGAGTTCGCTACTAATAACTATATTTCAGAGACAACTAATATGTTTCCCTTACAAGCAAACTATAGAAGACATCCACGAATGAAATACAGATCTTTGCTGCATGGAAGGACAATGAACGAAGACCAGACAAATAAATTGGCAAAGGAGATGTCTCAGGTCTTTGATTTTCTGAAGAGCAAGATGTTCAGAGCTCAAAAGATTCAGTAAGAAATGGATAATAGATACCGTACTCCATCAACCCGATACGTTATCAGTGACTACGTCTGGTTATGTACTCGAAATCTGGAGACAAAACAACCCTCAAAGAAACTTGACTGGAAACAAATTGGTCCCTATCTGGTTAAACGAATTGTAAGCTCCTATTATTACAAAACTTGGCGAGGACCAGGATCAAGGTACACAACTGAGGCAGGACGAGGCAAGGAACAGGAGTGACAAGGCGAGGGAGCTAGGGACAAAGTAAGGGCTATGAAGGTTCCTTCAGCCCCTAGGGGTAGTAGGAACGTTGTGGCGATGACTTGAGAGTTCTAAAGTTTGTATTGACTTAAAAAGACATGAAGGTTGCATGAAGAAGAAAGGAAAGAAAGAGAAACCCTATAGGCGAGGGGGAGAGCTCCCTATATATTGCCCTAGAATTCCCTCGCTGACTCATCCCATAGAAACCCATAGAACTCCAAGGAATTCTCTCTATTACAAATACGTGCATACCGTTGACTCATAGAAACCCTGCTACAGAAACTCATAGAACACCGTAGAAAACCCTGACTAATCCTTCTTCCCACAACGTCGCCAAGTGCGCTACACACCGTGATACCTATACGTATGAGCTGGAATTACTCGCATCCATGAAAATACATCCGGCATTTCGCATTTCTTTATTGTTGCTATCAGTCAATGATCCGGTCTCAAGACAAATTATCGAGCAACCACCAACTATTTAAATAGAAAGAGAAGTTGAGTGGGAAGTTGAGGCAATACTAGACTCAAGGAGAAGAGGACGACGAGTGGGATACTTAGTTAAATGTGTTAGATATGAGTAACCTTCTTGGCAATCTTCAAGTGATTTAGTACATAGCCCCAATCTTCGAAAAGCTTTCCATCATCAGTATCCTTTGAAACCTCAGTGTTATGTAGATTAATTACAGTAACTTCTTATGATACCTCAGATGTCTCTTTATTCATGATACTGCGAGAGTTTATAACCTCTATAGTTCTATGGCGGCCATGCAGGCATACGTCTCTGTACCCATATATGGCAATGGCTACATAGTATACTAGTAGGACACGCTGTATATATTTCATGAATACACTAGGTTTGGGGGATTGGAAGGATTGGCAGGGCTGAGATTACTGCGCACTAGGAGGTGGGGATGAGTCAGAATAAGTTCTATGGGTTTCTGTTACGCAAAGAAATGAGTCACAGTGAGGGGTTACGCGAGGGTATGAGTCAGGCTTGGCTACGAGTTGGTAGATATATAAGGGAAGCAACGGCGCCTACTCCTGTACTTTCTTTCTTTTCCTTTTCTCTTCACGCAACGTCTTCTGTATCTATTTACCAATACATTATAGTTTCTATTTAAACTAGTGACTATCGCTGTTATTCTACCTTTTCTATATACTTTCTCCCTCTCGGGAAGTATCGCTGTCACTACCCCGCACTCTGCGGAATGAAGCCAAATCCCTGACGCCCCCTTGAGAATATATTAGGTGTCCTATGTACAGAATATTACAGCACAATAATAGTAAAATCCAGCACAGCACTTAGCCTATCAAGAGTTAGGCCCTAGAAGGGGATCTGATCTGTCCCGGCATTCTAGTATTGGTCCCGAGGGTTCGGTAGTCGAAGTACTGTTGTAAATAATAGAGGAATGCTAAGCGAAGAAGGAAGGAGATGAGGTGAAGATGTCGTCATCAGGTTCTGAAAGAATCGATGGCGTGATGAATTTGTAATATAAATAGAAAAGATGTTAGTGAGAAATACGAGATTCTGACGGAGTAACAGGGTGCAACGTGACAGATGACAATGATGACGCGAGGGAGCTCAAGGAGTACAGCCAGTACAATAAGGACACCGATGAAGAAAAGAAGAGAACCAGGCGAGCGCAAACACAGGCACCGGCAAGAGCAAAGGCAAAGGTAGAGGCAGAGGCAGAAGGTGCAAAACTGTAATGGGGCTTAGCGTCGACAGTAATATCGGAAGCCAAGGTACACAACCGAGGTGGGACTATGGCTAGGGATAAGACAAAGGTACCCTTTGGGCGGCACGTAGATAACTATGGTTGTATATGGCAACTACTAAGTCGAGGCAAAGTAGAGACACAAGGACGAAGTCAAAGCAAGTTGGGTAACCAAAATAATATTTAATAGAGACCCGCGTAATACTAGAAATTGAAGATCAAACAAGAACCAAGAACACGAAAGATGAGAGAACCCGAACAGTAGGGTTGAGAACAGGAAGAACATGTAAGGAAAGAAAAAGAAAGAAAAAAACAAAGGAAAACACCTATAACCCCATATATTTATCGCTCCACACTCCTGTATACTTCTGACTCATAACCTGTATAACGAAAACCTATAGAAACTCATAGCCCGAAACAGAAACACGAATGCCCAAACCTATTTCTTAATATCTTTCCCTTCCATCGCAATTTGAAGTACGCCGTGATAAAAACAGAGCAGGAAAAGCGTAGACCAAATATTTAACGGGACGGGGTCGGGGTCAGGTACAAGGTCAGGGGAGGCGGGAACAGGATAGGGTCGGTTTGGGATACACCGGAGTCGAGGCAGGTTCAGGTTTAGGTTCAAAGATGCGACGAGGACAGGAGGGCCGAAGCCTAAAGTATATATTGCTAGCAGAAAGAAGATGTTGCCTAGAGAGGCGGAAACATAGGAGAGAACAGACTCTATATATACAACTTATTCCTTTACACCGATGACTCACACCATAGAATTCCATAGAAACCTCCTCACTTCCGTACCACCCATACTATTCCCGATACCCCTACTTCTATCCCATTACTACCCAATCCTTCCTAGCGCTTACATTCTATCATCCTAGCTCCTTCCTAACCCGTCATTCTACTTCCGACATCAACAGATACTATCTAACATCCCTGTTCTGCAGGCGCCTTGGCGGAAGGCTAGGTGCAGGAGGCTGAGCCGTAATAAAATAAAGGCTCAAGTGAGTGTCGAGAGGGCTTTGGAGTTGCCTTCTGTAAAGGTGAGTTTGGAGGCGAGGAGCTATAATTCTTTGGATAGAAATATATTCCTATATACTGAGAAGACAGGAAGACGAGACAGAAAGAAAAAAAAAAAAATAAGGGAAACATCCATCTCCGCTATTTAACACTTTTCCCCCACCAGCCCCATATAACTCACACAATACCACATAGAAACACATAGAAATCCTTAACAACCACATCTTGTATTCCTCCTCACTATCTCATGTATTTATATTACAAATCCATCATGCCATCAAATCTCCTAGAACCTACTAATGACAATACCCTCTCCTCGTCGCATTCCTTCCTCGTAGCATTACCTCAACAATCACAACAGCGCTTCGACTACCGAACCCTTGGGACTAATACCAGGACGCCGGAATAGAGGTGTGACGGTAATGGATTTTCTTTGGGACTCTATGGATTCAAGTATGAGTCATAGTAGACTAGTGGAGGAGAATTTTCAATACTGCGAGGAGACTTTTCCTTTAGTTCTTTCTTTCTTTTCTCTTTGGCTTGTCTTCCTGTCATCTCAGTATATAGAAATATACTCTCATCCCAAGCCATAGATCTCTTAACCTCGGACTCTGTACTCAGTAAAGAGGAAATCCATAGTACCTCTCATCGTTCTTGTTGAAGTTCATCCAGTTCCCATTTTCCCCACCATGTACCCTCTCACCTTGCCCTTGCCTTTGCCTTTACCAGTACCTGTGCTTGTGCCTACCCGGTATTATTCTAGTCCTCGTTAATATTCTTGTTGTGCTGCTGTCCCCCTCGAGTCCTTCTGCGTTATTATTGTTTTCCGCTATTTTGCCTCCTGGTTACTCCGTAATATAGAGTAACTAGGCATAATATAACAGATGAAAATGATAACGTAGCAGAACTCGAAGAGCATAGCCAGCACAATGAGAACACTGACAAAGACGAGAGGAACATCAGGCAGGTACAAACATAGGCACCGGCGAGGACAAAGGCAAAGGCAAAGGCAAAAGAGGCACGAGGCAGGAGAGATGAGGACCGGATAGACCTCAACGTAAATGATAAAAGATACATTGAGCTTCCTCATTTTATTGAAGGAAGGTTCCACATCAACAAGACTTCATTTATCTCCTGATGTCTCCTGAGCCTCAGGAGACTCAAAAATTATCTCGGAGTCTCAGGAGACTTTCAAGAGAGTCAGGAGACTGTTAGGAGACTCCAGTCACAAGTTGAATTTGCTGATGCAGAGTAACGTAAACTATAACTTGGTAATACGAGTATATTCCTAAGTAGCGAGATAACAGAAAACCGAGACAGAGAGAAAAGAAAGAAAGAAATAAAGAGAACATATACATCCACTATTTGACACTCTTTCTCCACAAGTCCGGTATGACTCATACATCAGTTCATGGAAATTCATAGAAGCTCAGTACAACTACACCTCGTTTTGCTCCATACCATCTCCGTAAATCTCATTATCAATCTTTTCTGCAACCGAACCATATAGAAATAAATGACGACAACCTTACCTCTTCTCACCTTATTCCTGTATCACATAACCCCACCAATCACAATATCACTGCGACTACCAAATTGTGGGGACCCGTACCAAAATACTGGAACATTTTGGCAGCCTCGTTGAACTCAGAATCGGCAGCAACTGGAACTTTACAAAGTATTCTGAGAATGAATATTGATACTGTCTGATTTCCTTTAGGTTGTGAGCGGCCATGGCTGCGTGATTGGGGTCTCCTAAAGTCAAAGTGATTAGAAATAACTAGGTGACAGATGAAAATGATAATGCAGACAAGATCGAAGGGCATAGCTAAAGTTAACGGAAACGAAAGGTACATCAGCCAAATCGACTTATGACTGGAGCCTCCCAACAGTCTCCCAAGTCTCTTAAGGGTCTCTTGAGACTCTTGAATATTTTTTGAGTCTCCTGAGGCTCAGGAGACGTCAGGAGACAAATGAAGTCTTACTGATACAGCAACGATAGCAAAGGCAAAAACAAAGACGATAAGGGCCCCGGGCGAAGATAGGGAGAACCTATAGAGTCACCTTCTGTAAAGGCGAGTTTGGACACAGAATAACTATAGCTATGGATAGGAGTACATTCCTATATATTGAAATAATAGGAAGATGACATATTTCGAAAGAAAAGAAAAAAACAACTAAAGGAAATATCTACATCGACTATTTATTACCCTCCTCTGCCAGTCTAATATGACTCATACATCAGTCCATAGAATCTAATAAAAACCCATTATTCCACACCTCGTATTCATCTCCACTATATCCCGAATCCTATTACTAATCCCCCCTGCAGCCAAACCTCATGGTATCTGATGATAACTACATCATCTCATCCCCGCTCATCCTCACTTATTATTACCATATCGACAGAAAGGTGCTGAGAGCACTGAAACGCTGGGACATTTACGTTCATAGTATCCCCGTGCCTCTAACACATCGCTCTCCTTGATTGCTTTAGGACAACCCTTCTTTGACTAGAATCTTCGTCTGAACCTCACTTTCCCTGCTCTGCCAGTCTCTGTCTTCCTGCTCAAGAGACCCTTACCTTGGCCGCTGTCTCCTTTTTCGTTTAGACTCTCGCTGTGTCCTTCAGTTAACCTTGTGTCGTCATTTTCATCTCACCTCGTACATAGACTTGGCCGCCTAGTGACAACTATCTATTCTATCCTTACTATAACTTATACGCCTCTAATGGCATTTGTAGTTGTACTCGAAGCCGTTATTGATCCACCCGTGAGTTTCCTCGGGGCCAATCACAAATTATCACTCTCGGCGCCACGATAGTGACATGCCCTTTTTCATTCCCAACGGCTATCATCTGGACTCCGCTGTATCCGTTTAGACTCTAGGAGTGCTGGGGATCATTAATAGAACCTGTGGGACATCTTTGGTTGGGGTGTGTTCTATGAGTCCGGTAAGTACCGTACACAGTCAGAGGGCCTACTTTCATGTAAGTAAGCTCGATCCATCCCGAGCGAATTACACTCCGCTCCCAGTAAGTGGCAAGTCGCTTATGGAGTATGGGTACGAGACTACCTAATAAATCTCAGGCTCCTATCTCCCAATATTTACTGTTCTTCGCGGGGTTTAAGGGCCATCACTAAGCTGAGTGTATGTTACACACTAGAGAACTTTTATGGCTACTCACTAGATTTTCCGGGACGCCGAGACTTTGTAGCAAGCACCCAGAGAACCTTGAAACACCGGAGTTTCCTTGAGGTCGAGAGAGATTTGGGGCGATAGGTAGAGTGAGTTGCGCGGGGTTTTTACTAGATTGACACCATCTGTCTTTGCATGACTCCCTCGACCATGCTTGACGTAACACATCAAGATCACTTGTCATTATAAGAAAATGATCTCTTTCGATTGGTGTTTTGAATGATATGCTATGTTCAAAGGGTTTGTATCCGACCGCGCCACAAGTTATCTAGGTATGCGGATTGTTGAATAACGACCTTTAATATCTATACTCGAAACGTTATATAAATATTCAACATGAACTGTTGGTCTGAAACTATTAAAGTCCTTTTCAATTTCGGATCTGCTCCTGGTTATCTATCGGCAATGCCCTTGACGATACTAAGCGTGAATTGCTTGTGCAAGATGGGGATACACTGCCAACATCTTGTGATAAAGTTCCGGAAAATCTCTCATGAGAATCTCAGGGTTATGCGCCATGCTTGTGAAAATCGTAGCCACGCCAGACTATACCAAACCATATAATAATTAGCCTGTCTTCTGATATATCCCGGGAGTATTGGTGAAACACACTTTAATTGGTATCATGAAGATATTGCATATTTGCAAACCAACGAGGAAGGCAAATGCCATTATGGCTGGTGTAAAAGATCCCGTATTGTTATATACAGGTGCGGTTGTGTACAGGTACACATATGCAACGAGTGTGCAAAACATGGCAACAAAGACCGAGGCCATAGATAATACAGGGTCGACCTAGCATATTTCTCAACGTTAGTAACCGACGCCGCTTTCACTTAACATCGCTTAGAAAAACAATTTATTGGAGGTTTATACCAAACAATCGTTAATCAAGGCATCCAGCCCTCGATCTTTCATCATTCTAAAGGTTTCTTTGGCCGAATCAATATATGATTTTCCATACAGTGCGATATAAGAATAAGCATAGTGCTACATTTTCACGTAAAATCAGCATGTTCCTGTTTAAAACTATGAAATGAAGGATCTTACGTTAAACCAGCTCACAGCTGACTCGATAAAACTTAACAAACAATTAAGGATGCAGCAAGCCACACACCCAACTGAGCAGCCATCCTGGGATTCCTGGTTCTGTGCAAGTCTACAGAGGTGCTTCAAAAGCTGAATGATCGCTACAACTAGGGAACCAAAAGAAATTGAGCCAAAGGAGTAAGTCATTGCACGTTTAAAAGCGCCTAGTGTGGGGTGGACTGGCATCCCCTGAACAGAACGAGAGCAGAAGTACCATGACCCATAAACTATAGCCCCAGCCACAAAGATTTAGAAGTGAAAGCTTTTAAGAAAATCCCCTGGGAAAACTCAGAGGAACTTACCTCCTGAAATGCTCACATGAATGACATTTTTTATGACTTCTGATATCCAATAACCACTGAAGGTCACAAAAACTACAAGGCCGACCATCTTCCCATTAGAACATGTAACGTTTTCTGGCTGCCCGGCTCTACATGCCAGATTATCTGCTTTACTTGGCGCATACGTAGCGTAAACAGCCACATATGTGACAAGCATCCAAGCCGCAAATATGACGCCGGCCAGGCCACCAAGAGAGGAAACCATATAAACATGGCCATGGTGTTTAGCAACGTCGAAGCTTGTTTCAAACATCAAGACCGCGAAGGGTATCCGACTTCTCCATGTCCAGAAACAGTATGCGTAGAACAAGGCAAAGATAAGGAATACAATCGCCGCCCCGTACCTATGCCTCAAGAAGTAATACACGGCAGTTCCAATCCCTACAATAATGCTAATTCAAGGTTAATGCAGAGTCATAATGTGATGATTGGATTTCTCACTTTAAAATCGCAGTAGTGTAAATAATCTGTTTTGTCCAGGTCCTGGCTGCGAGGAAATAACAATACGATAATAGAAATGAAACCCCACAAACAAGAACAAATAAAACAATAGTGTTGTTGGAGAGCTACTCTTAGATTAGCGTTGTGACAAACTAGTGAATCAGAACATGCCGGGTATAGACATAAAGAGGAAATTTACCCCCAAATCGCGTTGCTCATTTCCATGAATGCCAGTTCCACCGCCGCTCTGGATTCTTTTGTTTTGGGAGTAGCTTTTGAAGCAAATAATACTCAAAGCCAGCAACCCTAGCAGATCGGCAATGAACTAAAGAATATAAATATCAACACAACGATACCCCCTCGTGTTTAGTCTTATCCAAACGGGGAAAAAGGTACGCACAAGAACTGCAGCCCAAAGGTCATTGTACTTAGGCCTTTGTATGGCGAACGTCTCCTCGAATGTGTACGGTGGAGGCTGCCCGTAAGTTTGATTGATGGGTTGGTTCATAGGTAGTTGGGCTGGGGGAGTGGGTGAATTGGTAGGATAATTGAATTCTCCTTGGGGCTGCTGCGGCAGTCCGCCAAAATAATTCACTGGGGGTGGCTGCTGCCACCGTTGATTACTCCCTGAACCGCATTGGATTAGGCGGGTTGTAACCAACGTTTTGTTTCCCAGAGTCATAGGCCATTGTCGTGAAAGCGAGCGGATGGTCTGAGTAGACAATAACTATGTATATTGATCGTAGAGAAACTAGTAAGGATATATTAATAAGAGAGGGGGAGGGTGGGGGATGGCAGGAGAAGAAGTCGTGTAGTACATGTAGGCTTATGACCCGCGGCCGTAAACAACGTGCGAGTGTTAGTGCCTTATGTACCACGTTAGCGCAGACGAAGTGATTGTCTTAGGGGCAACGAGAGACCGGTGACGTTATGAAGCAGAAATGTCTCATCTGAGGGAAGCGGTAAAACAAGCATCGGGGAATTCTACGCACGGTGGTGACGCCTGCTTATATATTTTTGATTCCTTACCCTTGATCATTGGCTCTCACTCGCAAGTATCGAATCGTTGTTGCAGTGCCAGGACAAAGCGGAGCTAGTACTACATCTAGAAATAGCTTCAGGGAGCGCTTCCCGAGAGTCTCGGTTAGGTATTATGCACCTGTTAATACTTGTAATCAAAAAATTCCGACTTCTAAGTGTAAATTCCTACATAGAAGAAAGCGGGTTTGTATATCCTGCGACTAATGCGTTCTTTTTCAAGCCCGCAAATTGACATGAGCGTAGGCTGGGAAAGAGAAATGCACCGTTCCACCTTGCCGTATGGCATTTAGGCTACCTGAGTTCAACCCTCCTTTCTCATCTCCCTCAGCACCTTAACCGCATCACCTTCAGCCCCAAGATCGGTATAGAATCCCACTACCACGATAGCTTTTTCCACATCTCGTAGCTTTGATTCTTTCAATGCACTCCGAAGATCTAGCAGTAAGGTACTTTTGATTTTCTCGATCCTGGGTAACTGGGCCTTCAATAACGAGTTCTCCACTGGCACACGGGGTACCAGATGCTGAATGACATAACGGTATCCCGAAACAACCCTCTTCAGCCGACCAATACTCGTTAAACCCTCTCCGAACCCATCTTCGCCATCCTCCCCGTCAATTAATAGAGATGCCGAGTCCGCTGGAGTTGATCCGCCGAGAAGTAATAGGGATGAGAGCTCATCAAGCCTTTGCGAGAGGGCTAGTAGTATCCTTGCGAGGATCTTAACAAGTCAGAATTACATACCGTCAGTACCAGCATCAAACTTATATTAGTATTTCTATGATGAGACCCAATAGGTAAAGATATCAGCACAAACCTTGTCTGCCCTTATATTCTCCCGGGCCTTCAACTCTCTCTCTACCTCTTGAGCGACTTCCTCAATCCTCCCGGCAACTCCTTCTACATCTCTTTGAAACCCCCACAAGCCCATCTTCAAGTCCTCCACCCTCCCATCACCCCCGCTCAATGAACTCCCTAGTCCAATGAAATCGGCGTAATCCCTGTTGACAAGCTCCACGAGTTCCTGTTCAAGATCTTTACTCCTTGTACGAAGCTCTACACGCAAGTCTTCAAGCGTCTGATGGCGGTGTCGCAGTGTGGCTAAAAAGACTGTGGGGGAGAATGGCGCGTCGATATCAGCGGAGAAGGCCTCTCGGGAGAGGGGCGCGGGGAACGGTAGCGAGTCGGCATTGTCATTATCGCTGTCCGAGTCGGAACCGAAGTAAAATCTGCTCATGGTTTTTGAGCTTCTGTGCCAACTAGATCAGGAGTATGCTTAGTTGCTTGCATCTTGCAAGCAGGCAGGCTATGAGTACCGGGGTGTAAGGGTAAGTATTTTAGGGAATTTTAAAAAGTGAGAGCCTGCAAAAGGATCTGATTGGGCAGATGATATAATTTTTTGAAAAATAACACTTGGCAGCCAAGTAGGTATTTGGATAGTGTGCCCCACAGTTCTTGCAGCACAACCTCTTCGACCTCTTTTTTACTCTCATTTTTTTTGAACTTTACCAAAATCTTTTTTAATGACCACAAATCATTGTTTAAATAAAACTAAAATTGAGTGCTATTTAGTGGTTATTTTTTTGTACTTTTAGTAAAATATTTACAAAAATATGTGAAGTGTTTTGGTACTTTTTTCTCTTATACAAAACTTGTAGCCAAAGCCAAAATTGTTTGGATGCTTTTGATTACAGTCAACTTTAGGGCAACAACGAACCTGGGACAACGAAAATCTGGTTCGGTCAGTAAAAGTGGTTGCATATATGGGCTGGCGCTACTCGACCGACAAACACCTGCTAGTCGTTCAACTAGTTTAAATCGTTCTTTGGTCTTGTTGTATATTTTAATTAGCAAGACTTCATTTATCCCCTGATGTCTCCTGAGCCTCAGGAGACTCTCAAAAGACTCAAGGGACCATTGGAAAGCTATATTCACAAGTAGTAGTTTGCTGATACTGGCTTTCTCAGAGTTACTGGAAAACTGGGTAGGAGTTGGAATAGGGAGAGCTGATGATGGTATCATTATGAATGTAATTGTAACAGCTTCACCTCTATTATCTCGCCTACCTCCAACATCAGCAAACTCAATTTATGACTGGAGTCTCCCAATAGTTTCCCAGATATTTTTTGAGTCTCTTGAAGCTCAGGAGATATCAGGAGACAAATATAGTCTTGCTCATGTTATTGCACAGAATCGGATAATGTCAGAAGCTGTGTAACAAATTAGGAAAAAGCCCTACTAAAATAATGTAAACGATAGGGATGTTTGGGTATTCGCAGTATAAAAGTGTTGACTTTAAGAATAGTATAGGTGATTCAGAGGTCTGTTGGTTTCTATGGGGTTTCTTAGAGTAAGTCAGCAGTGGAAGAAATAGTTGTATATATAGAGCTTTGTCTTTCCTATATCATCTCTCTAGATAACGTCTTTGTCCTATTAACAATCCACATTTTGGTTCTGGCTTTGTGATAGAGTAACTCGGCGCAACGTGATAGATTACAAAGATGATGAAGCAGAACTAAAGGAGTGCAGCCAGTATAATGAAAATACCGATGAGAACGAGTGGAACACCGAACAGGCACAAGCACAGGCACTGGCGAGGGCAAGGGCTAGAGTAAAGGCAAAAGAAGCACAAAACGGAGAAAGTGAGGGCCAGATGGACCTCCACAAATACAATGAGATATACTATGAGCTTCCTCATTTTACTGAAGAAAAGTTCCGAGGTATCGAAGACTATAGCTTGATAAAAAGAGTATATTCTTATGTATCAAGGTAAAAGGAAGTGTAATGGAGTAATCAGACACAACGTGACAGATGACAATGATGACGCAAGGTAAGTCGAGGAGTACAGCCAGTACAACGGAGACACTGACGAAGCAGAGAAGAGAGCCAGGCGGGTACAAGTACAGGCACCGGCAAAGGCAAAGGCAAGGGCAAGGGCAAGGGTAGAGGATGCAGGGCAGAGCAAGGGAGGTGAAGACCAAATAAGGGCACAAGCGAGACTCAAGAGAACTGTAAGATTGCCTCCTGCGAAGGCGAGTTTGGAGAGGAGAGACTATAGCTATGGATGTACCAGGAGAACAGGAAGACGAGACAGAGAGAAAAAAAAAAAGAACTAAAGGACAAGTTTTCTCACACTATTTAACACTTTTCTCCGGCAGTCCAATATGACTCATACCACCGTCCATGGAATCCTATAGAAAACCACTTACTACCATATCTCATAGTCCTCCCCACAATCTCTTTTATTTTACATTACAAATCTATCACGCCATCGAATCCCCTAGAATATAATGACCACACCCTCTACTCATCACACTCCTTCCTTGCTTAGCATTACTACAACACTCACAACATTGTTTCAACTACTGCATTCTCAGAACCGATGCCAAGACGATGGTACAGGAAGACGAGATAGAGAGAAAAGAAAAAAAGAACCAAAGGAAACATCTACACTTTTTATTTAACATCCTCCTCTACTAGTTTGATTATGACTCATACATCAACTTATAGAAAAACATGGAAACCCTGTATAACCACACCTCGTATTCTTCCCTGCCATCTCGCCAAATTCTATTATCAATTTTTCCTGCAATCTAAACTCATAGAACTTAATGACGACATCCTCACCTCATCTTACCTCCTCCTCGCTCTAACGGGACGGGGTCGGGTCAGGAGCAAGGTGGAGTAGGTTCAAGAATAGAGACAGGGGCGGGGCCGGCTCAGGAGATACCCGAGGTGAGACCGGTTCAAGTTCAGGTTCAGATTCAGGAACGAGGCGGGGACAGAAGGGCCGAAGCCAAAGTAATGTATTGCTAACAGAAAGAAGATGTTGCCTAGAGAGGCGAAAATATAGAAAAGAACGAACACTATATATACAACTCTCCCCTCACGCCGATGACTCATACCATAAAATCTCATAGAAACTCCTACACCCCCGTACCACCCATACTATTCCTGATAACCCCAACTCTATCCCCTTACTACCCAATTCTCCTAGCGCTTACATTCTATTACCCGAACTTCTTCCTAACACATCACCCTACTTCCGACGATACTATCCAACAACATCAATTATAATAGCACTACGACTAATGAGCCCTCAGGACCGATGGTAAGACGCGAAGACAGGCTTGAGTTTGTTTTCATCTCATCCCTAAACCTGAACTTATCTCGACTCTGGTATATCCCTAAACGACTTTGTCCTCGCCCTCATACCAGTCCTGTCCTCGCTTGCACCTCCGCTTCCACTCTTGATTCTGACCCCGCCTCATTAGATATAGCCACCTATGTTTCCACCTCGCCTCATTTATATTGTGTACTTTGATTTGTCCCACCCTAATCTTTGAACTCTTACTGATGTAAGAATCTGGAAATGTAGTCGAGAGGGGATCTAGTGGACTTCCTCTTTTTAGTAAGGAACAACTTAGACTATGTATCAGCAAGAATTCATTTGTCTCCTGATGTCTCCTGAATCTCAGGAGACTCGGGAGACTGTTGGGAGACTCTAGTCACAAGTTGAGTTTGCTGATATGGACTATATATAGAATTGTTTTCTTTTATACTAAAATAATAAAGAGAAAAAATATAGAGAAAAGAAAGGAAAAAACTAAGAAAAACGTTTACGCCTCATATTTAATACTGCCCCTCTCCAGTTCGTTGTAACTCTCAAGTAGGGGTGGTAGATATAACAGAGCTAAACTAGCATTTAGGAGAATAGTTCTCACCGGGCCTGTTATAGGCTCAGAATTATTGATAGAATCCAGTAGTTACAGTGATAGGAAAAGTAATTGCAGTGAGGACCGCAATCAGTTGCAAGTGTACCTACCTTCTGAACGCTAGGGTAGAGATCTATTCATGAAAAGGTAGGCTGACGAGTCCAGGCCATGTCAGTGAATAGAGGACCGGCTAGAGAAAAAGGTCTCTAGGTGCACGGGCATCTCCGGTATCCCTCTGTGCAAAAATAACCCTGCTGTAGGCAGTAGTGGCTATGTCCGGGAATAATCTACAATAAGTTACAGCTCTGTAGCCACCTTGAGAAGATCACCTGAGTGGAGATTCATCTAATGCAGGCTCGGAGCTGTGTGACAGCCAGGCTGCAAGTGATCCTTGACCTTGGCGAAGGGTACTTACTCTAGGACCGGAAACACCCGCTAGCGCTTAGAGAGAAGCGGGATAGCGGAGGAATTGTTTCTGCTCCATGAACAAAGTTTTCACCGGAACTTAGTTGGAGCGGTGGAATGCAGGAAACAAATAGATTTGGAATATAAATACTCATCTCCATTTTCGCCCACCTGTTTTAGTTTTCCTTATTATCAGTTGTAACAAACAGAAGAAGACCCTTAAAATTATTCTAAATCTACCCAAAAAATCTTTACTCTCTAAACCTAACTTTTATCTTCTACCGGCTCTCTTGCCTCTATCACGGCTCCTTCTCCTGCACCTCGTCTTCCGCCAAGGCATCCTCGGAACAGGGTTGTTGGATAGTGTCGGTCAATGTCGGAAGCAGGGTGATGCGTTAGGAAGAAGCTCGGGTTATAGAATGTAAGCGCTAGAAGAATTGGGTAATAAGGGGATAGAGTTGGAGTTATCGGGAATAGTATGGGTGGTACGGGGGTGTAGGAGTTTCTATGGGATTCTATGGCATTAGTTATCGGCGTGAGGGGAAAGTTGTATATATAGTGTTCGTTCTTTCCTATGTTTCCGCCTCTCTAGGCAACGTCTTCTTTCTGTTAGCAATACAATACTTTGGCTTCGGTCCTTCTGTCCCCGCCTTGTCCCTGAACCTGAACCTGAACCTAAACCTGAACCTGTCTCACCTCGAGTGTCTCCTGAGCCGACCCCGTCCCTTGTCCTTATACTATATGTCAGCAACGAGAGCCATTTACTGGTATCTCCGCCTCCACATTCTTATCAGAGATTCCCTGTGGACTCTCTGCCCGACCCTGCTTCTGCTATAATCCTGAACTCGACCCCATCCCGTTACATTATGTTGCCTCCCTTTGGCTCTCGAGACACTGTCATGGCAGCCTCCGGATCCTCCTTTGCTATTTCCCCTCCACCTGTTATTACCGAGCGCATCGCTAAAAGCGATGTGATTCCCACAACATGGGCCGCCCCCGAGAACCTTCAAACCTTTTCAGAACAATACGATCACGATAAGGCTCTTCTCTTTGACCTCCTGGAATATAACGTCTCTCGCCTGAGGCATGAGAGAGACATGGCCCGTTTTGAAAGAGACACGGCCTTGAACACTGTTTCCAGCATCCCCGACCTTGAACAACAAATCATTAATCTAGAAAGTCAGCTCGCAGAGGTCCGACAACTGAACACTTTACTAACGGCTCAGGATGTCGCTCCTCCTCCCGTTCCCCCCCTTGCTCCTCCTTCCGCTCCACCTGTTGCTCCTCTAGTCGCTCCTCCTGTTGCTCCTCCCATCGTTCCTCCTGTCGCTTCTCCGACCCCCCACTCTGAGAAAGTCCCTGACCCGCCTAAGTTCGATGGCAAGAGGGAGGAACTTCGCCCCTTTGTCACTCAACTCCGCCTGAAGATGCTCGCCAATCATGATCGCTTCTCCGCCGCCCAAGCCCATCTCGCCTATGCCAGTAATCTTCTCTCTGGTCGAGCCCTTACCCAAGTCATGCCCCTTGTCGTCGGAGGACGCATCGACCTGGAGGATATTGAAGCCCTTATTACAATTCTGGAAACCGCCTTCGGGGATCCAGACCGCATTGCCACCGCCGAGCGAGAATTCGAGCGCCTTACTCAAGGAGGCCGGGACTTCTCCACTTACTTCGCTGAATTCCAACGCTTGGCTGCTGAAGTTAGGTGGAACGATGAGGCCAAGAAACACGCACTTACCCAAGGCCTCTCCCGTGAGCTCCGCTCTGCCATGATCCACCACGACGTCCCCGCCGCTACCTCCAAATATGTCCTCTTACTCCAGAAGCTGGATAACCGCCTTCGCGATGCTCGGGCTAGAGACCGCTCCTCCCCCTTTGTCGCTCGCCAACCCCTCGCTTCTTCTGCTCCTGTTCGTGCTCCGGCCTCCCCTGCTGCTGCCACCGCTCCTCACCGCTCCTACTCTCCAGGTGGTGCGGTACCAATGAATCCTTCTGGTGCCCGCCGCCCTCAGTGCCGTGGTACCATTACTCCCGCTGAACGTGCTGACCGTGCCGCCCAATGACTCTGCGTGTATTGTGGAGGTCCTGGGCATTTTGCTACTGAATGTCCCGCTCGTGTTGCTGCTACTTCTGAAGTCAGTGTACCTCCGGTTATGTCTGGGGCCAGCGCACCCCCTGTAGTTAATAATGCTTCTCGTCCTTCTTCCTCTCCTGGATATGTTTTTGGGTTTCCTTTCGGTTCTTCTTCTGGTTCTGGTTCTTTGGGTTCGGGTTCTCCTGGTGCGTCTTCTGCTGTTACTTTAGATCAGTCGGGTTTTCACGAGGACCTGTCTTAGGTGGCTTAGGCCAAGTCTCTCCTCTTTCTTTGTCTGCTTCTGCTGCTTCTGGTGTCTCAGGTGAGAAGGTCTCGGATAACGATCATCTTGTTGTTTCATGTATCGTATCTGCTGAGAATAAAACTGTTAAAACCTACTCACTTGTTGACACCGGAGCTTCCGGATTTGCATTCATTGATGAATTATTTGTACGTTACAAGGAAATCCCCACTACTCTTCTTCCCAACCCCCGTGCCCTTCATGTTATCAATGGAAGAGAAATCTCCTCCGGTAGCATTACTCATATTGCTCATTTTTACCTCCGCATTCAAGGTCATACTGAGAAAATTTCCGCTTATGTTACTCGACTGGGATACTACCCGTTGGTGTTAGGTATCCCCTGGCTCCGGCGACATAATGTTACTATTGATTTTGCCGATAATTCGTTGACTTTCGGGTCCTCTCATTGTCTTCACCGCTGTAATGATGGTCGAGTCCCCGCCTACGTCAAAGGGATCTCATTACCGCTCCTTGTTAATCACGACTTCGAAATCGTCAGCACCGTCACCTTTGCCGAAACTACTCAGGGACTTACTCTCTACGACCTGTTCCTTCGTGGCTCTACGGAATCAATTCCCCCAGAAATTGCTACCCTGGTCCCCCCCGAACATCACCACTTCTAGCAACGGTTTGGACAGGAACGGCCCCAGAAACTGCCCCCTCACCATCCCTATGATATTCGGATTAATCTCTATGAAGGGAAGGAACCCCCCTTTGGTCCTCTGTATAGCATGTCTCGAGATGAACTGGCCGCGTTGATTGAATATATTGACGACATGTTGAAGAAAGATTTTATTGAATCTAGTTCCTCCCCCACCGGGTCTCCTGTTCTGTTCGTAAAAAAGCCTGGTGGTGGTCTCCGGTTCTGCGTGGACTATCGGGGCCTGAATGCTATTACTATAAAGAACTGCTACTCGTTACTGTTACCCAAGGAAACCTTTAATCAACTCTGTAAGGCCAAGTGGTATACTAAGTTGGACTTAAAGAATGCCTATAACCTGGTTCGAGTTGCCGCTGGAGACGAATGGAAGACTGCGTTCCGGACCTGTATTGGTCATTTCCAGTATAAAGTGATGCCATTCGGACTGACCAATGCTCCCGCTGTTTTCCAACACTTTATTAATAATACCTTGCGCCCTTTCCTTGATCGCTTCTGTACGGCCTACCTCGATGACATCCTTATTTATAGTGAGGATTTGGAATCACAGCGTGACCATGTCAACCAAGTTCTCCAAGCTCTTACTGATGCCGATCTTTATTGTTCCCCCGAGAAATGCGAGTTTCAGGTCAAGGAAGTTAAGTACTTGGGTATGATTGTTACCACCGAAGGCCTTAAGCTCGACCCCAATAAGATTGAGACCATTGTTAAATGGGCTCGCTCCCTAAACGTTAGGGATATACAAGTATTCAACGGCTGGGTAAACTTCTATCAGCGGTTTATTAAGAATTATTCAGGGATTGTTCGTCCCCTGACCACGTTTACCAAAGGAAATGTACCGTTTATATGGTCTCCGGTTTGCAAAGCGGCGTTCGAAAGATTGAAAACTGCTTTTACCACTGCTCCGATTCTCCATCACTTTGATTTTGATCGCAAAGCCATTGTGGAAACAGACGCTTCCGACTATGTCTCGGGTGGTACACTCTCCCAGTATAGCGATGAAAATATTCTTCACCCTGTCGTTTTCTTCTCCAGAACCCACTCCACCACTGAATGCAACTATGAGATCTACGACAAGGAATTATTGGCTATTATTAAGTGCTTTGAGGAATGGAGAGCCGAATTGATAGGTGTTGCCGAACTTATCGAAGTCTTGAGCGATCACCGGAACCTGGAATACTTTATGACCAAATGGGACCTGAATCGTCGACAAGCATGCTGGTCAGAGTTCCTTTCTGTCTTTAATTATGTGATTAAGTGCTGACCTGGGAAGCAAGGAGGGAAACCAGATGCATTGACTAGGAGATCAGGAGATCTGCCTAAAGAGACGGATGAATGCCTGACGCAGCAAAGTCAGACAGTGTTGAAGTCCCAAAATTTGGGTTTGTTGGTACTCATTCCGGCTGTCCGAGGACAGTCACTCCTAGAAATACTTTTTGAACAAGCTTATGTCACTGACCCATTTCCAAATAAAATCCTAGGACTTCTCCGAGTCGGCGTTAGACACTCCCGAGAAATTACTTTGGCAGAATGCTCAACCAGAAAAAGCTTCCTTACATATCGAGGGAAGCTCTTCGTCCCGAATGATACGACCCTGCACTTGCATCTACTAAAGGAACATCATGACGGCCCCTCTGTTGGCCATCCAGGAAAAGCCAAAACCTTTCAACTCCTTGCCCGCTCTTATTATTGGCCCGGCATGCGCATTACAGTTGATCGCTATGTTCGGAATTGCCATACCTGCAGCCGAAGTAAGACAGCTCGTCACGCCCCCTATGGAGTTCTGCGGCCCCTACCGATTCCTCAGAGACCCTGGACACATATTTCTATGGACTTTGTTACGGGCCTGCCTGAGAGCAATGGAAGAGATGCTATCCTAATCGTAGTGGATCGCCTGTCAAAAATGAGACACTATATTGCCTGTAATACTACTACCGGATCTGAGGACCTTGCCCGCTTGTTTATTAATCATGTCTGGAAACTCCATGGCCTCCTGACGAGTATAGTCTCTGACAACAGCACTCAGTTTGTCTCCCGGTTCTGGAAATCTTTGTGGAAGATACTTAGAATTGATGTTGTCATGTCCTCTGCTTTTCACCCCGAGCCTGATGGCCAGACAGAATGAATTAATGCGGTTATAGAACAATACCTGAGGAGTTACGTTTTCTATCAATAGGATGACTGGGCAGACTGGTTACCGCTCGCCGAGTTCGCGTCGAACAATCATGCTTCAGAGACTACACAGGTCTCCCCATTCCTAGCGAACTATGGCTTTAACTCCCGCTCTACGGAAAACTTGGCACTACCTCCGCTCGTTAATTGTCCCCACGATACGAATGCCCTTGTTGAGAAGATGGCTGAGATCCACGACCAGTTGCAAGCAGAGATACGCTATGTGCAGGATCAACAAGAAACCAATGCCAATTCTCATTGAATCCCAGCTCCGACTTACAAGGTAGGTGATGAGATATGGCTAAATGCTAGAATTATCCAGACCAGTAGACCCTCTCGGAAACCTGACTGGAAACGCTTGGGAATATTTAGGATTAAATCTGTGATTAGTCCGTACGCCTACGAGCTCGACCTCACCTCGACGATGAAAATTTACCCTGTTTTCCATGTCTCGAAATTGGATCCTTGTGCTACTGATCCCCTACCTGGACATGTTCCCCCCCCACCACCTCCAGTAATCGTTGATGGCGATGAGGAATGGGAAGTTGATGAACTTCTGGATTTCCGCCTCTGTTACTCATGCCTGCAGTATTTTGTTAAGTGGAAGGGTTATGATGCGCCAACCTGAGAGTATGCTGAGAACCTAACCAACGTCCCCCGTCTTTTGTCCCGTTTTCATATAGTGTACCCTACCAAGCTGAGACCTGACGGAGTTCTCGCAGAGCTCGAACTTAAAGAGAGGGTAACTATTACGGCTCCGTCTCCTGCACCTCACCTTCCGCCAAAGCATCCTCGGAACAGGGTTGTTGGATAGTATCGGTCGATGTCGGAAGCAGAACGTAATGCTAGGAAGTAATAGAATGTGAGAAGAATTGGGTAATATATAGAGTTGAGTAATAGTATGGGTGGTACGTGTAGGAGTTTCTATGGGATTCTATGGTATGAGTTATCGGCGTGAGGGGAAAGTTGTATATATAGTGTTCGTTCTTTCCTATGTTTCCGCCCCTCTAGGCAACGTCTTCTTTCTGTTAGCAATACAATACTTTGGCTTCGGTCCTTCTGTCCCCGCCTCGTCCCTGAACCTGAACCTGAACCTAAATCTGAATCTGTCTCACCTCGAGTGTCTCCTGAGCCGACCTGTTACGGGCGGGGTCGGGGTACAGGGACGTAGGGGCTTATAACAGGAGCAGGGTTGGGCAGAGAGTCCACAGGGAGTCTCTGATTTCAACGTAGGCACGGAGACACCAGTAAATAATTCGGATCACGGTCATCGACGGGGCGGGACGCGACAGGAGGCCAAGGTAGATAGCAATCGAGTAAGAGGTTCAGGACACGGTGCTACCAAGGGGCACAACCGATGACGAGGGTGCGACGAAGTAAGTAACCAAGTATATTTTATTATAGAGAACCGGGAAAAGAAACCAGACAGGAACCTAAAGAGAAGGTTGATAATGCGAGGCTATGTAAGGAAAGAAGAAAGAGAAAAAGAGACAAAGGAAATCCCGACTCATATATATACAACTCCCTACCATCGATTACTAATCCATACTGCGGAACCCCGCAGAAACCCAAGGAAAAAACCACCAACACCTTTAACCGATATACATAGTAAACCTCGATACATCACTTCCGAAGAATCCCGACCTAATTACCAATTATTTCCCTTCATTCCCTAGCGTCCAAAATGCGCCGTGACAGATTACCCCCTCCTCTAGGGCCTAGCTCCTGCTAGGCTGAGGTTTATGCGGATAATGTGAAAGTCCTTAACTTTGTCGTATGCTTCAAGTCTTTCAGCTGTTGGAAGGTTCTACAGAAATTAATATAATCTAGCCAAATACCAAAGCTGGTCATTGCGGCCGTCAGTTCAAAGCACTGTATTCATTTCCCACTCTCCTCTCCTCGATCTCAACGGGTGGAGGCGCAGCTGAACTCGACCGGGACAGGGTGGATGCAAGAGAGGAAATAAACATTTAAACACCGGATTGACCTTCATAGACATAGAAGGGCCAACTCAGAAAGATAAGGATCGACTGACTACCTCTTAACTTCAGAGGGACTAATCTGTTTCAATCCAGCTTCTAGAGGGCGACAGGTATGGAGGTGCTCCATGGATAGCCAAACCTCGATCTCCAACAAGATACTCGGACTTATACAAGATTGGCGAATTCCTCTTGGATGACTTAGACCTCTTCATCTCAAGGTAAAGAATCAAAGGTCTGGGACATTTCTCGGGCAAGGGTATTGGCTCTGTCTTCGGCTGTAGTAGTTCCAGATAAGGGCCTAAAAGACATCCGGCGCTGCTTGCCGTTTGGCCTGGCGACAGATGGTAGTTTCCAGACGCTATTATCTGCGAATTCAGCAAGAGGCAGAAAGCGTTTCAGTCATCCTGTTGATAGGAGACATAGGCTCAAGGTACTGTTCCATAATAGCATTCATACGCTCCGCCGACCATCCGTCTGGCGCGAAAGGTCATGAGCATCGGCGAGATTTGCGGAAAGATAACGATTTCCAAAAGTCCGACGAACTGTTCCCTATCCAAACGATAGTTTCTGGTAGGCCGTAGTTTCCAAACGTGAATCAATAAACAGCTTCTACAGGGCGGCTGGTTTCTCGGTACAGTAGATCGATGTCCCATTTTCGTAGCCATTAACGACCACCAAGATTGCATTGTACCCATTGCTTTTTGGAAGGCCGGTCACAAAGTCCATCAAATATCGGTCCAGGGGCAATCGAATTGAAGGACGAAGAACCTCGGCGACTATTCCTCGAGCGCTTGCTTACGACAGATACGGGCATTTTCGACGAATTATCCACGCATTTCCTCATAATGGGCCAATAAGAATTACGCGAAGAAGTTCTAAGGTCTTACTGGCTCAAAGGTGTCCCGGTGAGGAAAGATCGCTGTTTTGCTAGACGCAAATTTTAAGCCATCGGAATGAGCGTGACGATATAATTATTGCGATAAAGCAGAGCACTCGTGAGAGACTCAAGAGACATTCAAGCAGGAGATTTCATGATTGTTTGGATGTTCATTCGTAGAAGATGATAAGTACTTTTATTAGGAAACTGTCGGTCCTGGTAAGCTTCGCTAAAAATAAAACCCAAGAGGGATATTTATCTTTTCAATGGCCTATTTGACAAAGAACCTGCTAACAAACCTAACGCTCCTGATTCAAAATTTTTCCGCTTTTAAAATTATCTTACTTTGGTGTCTCAGCGTTCATCCCCTCCCAGGAGGCCTCCTGACCTTTTAGTTAAGGCGCTCCGGTTTTCCTCCTCTTGCTTTCCTGGGCCTAAATCAATAACGAATTAAAGCGTGACGTATATCTGCTCATTTTACGGCGGTTTAAGTTCCTTTTGGTCATAAAATATTCGAGGTTCTGGTCCGATAGAACTATAATGGGGAATTGTGCGCCTCCAAGAGTATCGCCATTGTTCAACGTCAGATAACCGCCAGTAGTTCCTTGTCAGAATTTCATAATTGCATTCTGCCGAGTGTTTTCCTGAAGAAAAGCAACAGGGTGGAGGATACCTCATCGTCATGCTGAGACAGTGATCACGGCGAAACGTAGTCGCTTGCATCAGTTTCACAATAATTTTCCGTCGGGTCAAAATGTTCGAGGATTGGGGTCAAGTAAATGCTTCCTTCAGATCCTGAATGCCTTTATTCGCGTGACCATAGAAATTTTACCTTCTTTTGGTCAATGCTGTAAGGGGGAAACTACTTTACTATATCCCAGATATAAACCGCCGATAGAAATTGCAAACCTAGGAAACACTGGACATCTTTAACATTCTTGGGGGTTTCCCACTCACTGACTGTCGATATCTTTTTGGGGTCCATGCCGATACCATTTGGGGAGATCATCATTCCCAAATACTTGGTTTCTTGGACATAGAACTCGCATTTCTCCGGCTTCAGATGTACATTATTTCGCTCTAGGATTTCCATTACCTTTCTGACATGTTCCTTATGTAACTCCATATTATCGGAGTAGATTAGGATATCGTCCAGGTAGGCGGTGCAGAAGTCGTCGAGATGGGGGTGGAGAAGATCATTTACCCAGTGTTGAAAGGCAGCCGGCGCATTAGTGAGTCCAAAGGGCATAACCTGGTACTCGAAGTGGCCTTGTCGGGTTCGAAACGCGGTCTTCCATTCATCCCCTTCCTTGATCCGAAGTTGATGATAGCTCCAACGAAGGTCCGAGCAGATAATACTTATGGAGGCAATTTGGGACAGAGTTTCGGGTAGTAGGGCAGAGGGTGACGGTTCTTGATAGTAATCTCCCACTTAAAGGAACCGCCGGGCCTTTTTGACAAACAGAATCGCACCAGCGACTCGCAGGATAAAGCCCTTAGACATGTTCTCCGTGATATAATTGCGGAGTGCCTGGAGCTCGTTCCTGGACATATTGTACATTGGCCTGAATGGGGGTTGTTTTCCTTCTTCTAGGACAATGGCCAGGTCGTGGGGTCTGTGAGGTGGCAAAACTGAGGCCGAGGATTCCAGAAACATTTTACCGAATCTGTGTAGCTCGACTGGGACATTGGCGAGGTGGGAACCCGGGGAGGCGAGGACATCATCAATCATCCGCAGTGAAGCGCACAGGAGCACGTTCTCCTTCTTGCGTGTTAGGCGACGGAAGGGGTGAGCACCAATGGCAGCGACGTGGATTGGGGCAGAAATCGGCGAAATTCTTGAAGTAATTCCCTGGGCGACAACAGGCTGCCCAAGAGGAGAGCACTGGCGGAGACAGGACGGGGACGAGAACAGTACCTGGTTTTGCCGGGGTCGGAGAGTAACGTCATGGTGTCTCATCCATGGTAGACCCATCACAATGGGATAGTTCCCCAACTTGGTTACAAAGAAGGGGGCATATTCTTGGTGTCCATTGATTTTCAGCTCCAGTCTAGCAATATGGGTAATCCGGCCTGACTCAATGAGTCGACCGTCAATGACCGTGAGTGCGCGGGGGGTTCGGAGAGGTGAGAGAGCAAAACCGTGGGACTTGGCAAAGGCAGCGTCAATAAAGGCATACCCAGAGGCTCCTGTATCAATCAGAGCGTGGGCTCGTGCCTGGGGATGAGAGTCCTGGGAGACAGAACATTCAAGGACCAGCTGATCGTCAGTCAGGCCTTCCTCTGATTGGGGATGGGCCGACATAACGAAGGCTGGGGCGGGAGGCGTAAGAGGAACCGAGGTAGACGCGACAATGGGAGACATAGTTGGTGGCGGGGTAGGCCCCTCTGGTGTGCCAGTATTTACCAGAGGGGCTGACCTTTTAACTGCTGGTCCTGGGGAGTCTGAGCAACTGGCTCACGGCGCCAGTTGTCAAGTATATGGGGGTCGTAGGGGCGGGGAGCAAGGTAGCGGGTCCGGGTCTGATAGCGGGGAGTGGAGACGGCGGAGAGGTTTTCAGCTTTTTTCAAGATAGGTTTCCCAGGCGAAAAGGTCATCGAGGAGGACCTCACTATTGGCGGTGGCGATTTCCAGGTAGCGGGTGGTGGCGGTAAGCTGGGATTCGGATTCCTCCAAGTCTTCCTCCAGATCAGCAAGGTCCTGGATCAGAGCCTCGCAGTTGGAGATGGCGGCGGCGGTATCGTGACGTGAGGTTTCGAGATCGGCCTTGGTGGAGGCGAGGTTGGCGACAACCTCATCATGGGCGGGTTCGAATTCGACGATGGGGGTGGGAGCAACGGGTTCGGGGACGAGGGGAGAAGCTGGGGACGGGAGTAGAGAGATGGTGGCCAGACAGTCCTCAATGAGGTCGTAGGCCTGGCACTATTCGGCACCATCCAGCTCGTCAGGTACGGGGTAGGCCCCGATGAAGGCCCGGAGGCGCTCCATCAGAGGAGCAAGATCGGAAGACATGGTTTCACGGTTGTGCCAGTTAGTAGTGGGAGGACGCAACCTAATGTTACGGGCGGGGTCAGGGTACAGGGACGTAGGGGCTTATAACAGGAGCAGGGTTGGGCAGAGAGTCCACAGGGAGTCTCTGATTTCAACGTAGGCACGGAGACACCAGTAAATAATTCGGATCACGGTCATCGACGGGGCGGGACGCGACAGGAGGCCAAGGTAGATAACCGAGGCAAGTAGGTTCAGGACACGGTGCTACCAAGGCAAGACAACCGATGCATTTATGCGACGAAGTAAGTAACCAAGTATATTTTATTATAGAGAACCGGGAAAAGAAACCAGACAGGAACCTAAAGAGAAAGGTTGATAACAGGAGGTTGTGTAAGGAAAGAAGAAAGAGAAAAAGAGACAAAGGAAATCCCGACTTATATATATACAACTCCCTACCATCGATTACTAATCCATACTGCGGAACCCCGCAGAAACCCAAGGAAAAAACCACCAACACCTTTAACCGATATACATAGTAAACCTCGATACATCACTTCCGAAGAATCCCGACCTAATTACTAATTATTTCCCTTCATTCCCTAGCGTCCAAAATGCGCCGTGACACGACCCCGTCCCTTGTTCTTATACTATATGTCAGCAACGAGAGCCATTTACTTGTATCTCCGCCTCCACGTCCTGATCAGAGATTCCCTGTGGACTCTCTGCCCGACCCTGCTTCTGCTATAATTCTGAACTCGACCCCGTCCCGTCAGAGCCTCCTACACTCCTGTTTAGTTGAAGCAGAGCCTCGTCACAGTAGGAACGTAGGCTTCTTTCTGCAAAGTATAGGGTAGTGGCAGCGATAGCAAATGAAGTTTTGCTGATGTAACTCATTGACTCAATAGGCTTATGATAGAAATAAGGCTCTTTGAGAATTTTTTATTTACATTTTTGTGAATTGATTCTTGTATTACTTCCAGTATGCCCTCCTGGTTTTCTTTGCTTCTCTTCCCACATATTCTTAAAATCCTGTTATAAGTAGTTGAAGATATCCTGAAGTCAGCAGGAGCCTGTTAGAAGGCTTGGTGTGTCTTACTCATAATATCCGGATTCTGATGTAGATTGAAATTCAACCCTTTGACGTATATACCTATTTTCCAAAATCACAAAATAAACTAGGTTGCGGTGCAAACTAGGCTAATAAACGCTAAAGATAGATTACTAATGAAACCAGGATCCCTGGTCCCACGCATTTTATCACCTTTGTAATATTTTAGAAATATTACTTCGACGATGTCTGGGGCCCAAAAGTGAAGCTGGCCTGTCTAGTGGCTGTCAGCACCTTGCCAAATGCTCATAAAATGGTGGAGAGAGCTCTTACAGTATAATTAGCAGGACTGTTTATAAAACGGTCATTCTCGAGGAGAAAAGACATCTTACTACCCTTTGCCTCTAGCTTTTTCTCCTCGCTCAAGCCATGCAAAAGATCCTTCAACATGTAGTCCTTAACTGTATAAACAAAGTGCGATCTCACCTGCGAACAGTTGATTTGAATCTAATGGAAGTAGTTAGCGAAGGCTCACTAAGCTCTCCAAAAGGTGTGTGAGGCACTCACGTTACTCCTAGATAACCTGGTCATTGGAAGATTTGTATTAAAATGGACGTTTGCCTCACTCCAAAACCGACAGACATTGATACTAAGAGAATCAGCTTGAGGCCAAAGTTCCTCGAGTATTGTATAATGTCCGAGAATGTATCCCGCATGCTTGATTATGGACCTGGCTTCTGCTGTGTTTTCATTAAGAGGGTAAGGCTCTGGTACTCTATACTGCGAAAGTATTGGCGTTCTATATGTCCTGGCACTTTAGCATTGGTTCTGAGGGTTCGGTAGTTGAAGCAGTATTGTAATTGATGGAGTAGAATTAAACAATGAGGGGGTCAAAAGAAGTTAAGACTTCGTCATTAGATTCTATTGGTTTCGATGGCTTGATGGATTTGTGATATAATTAGAGAAAATGGTGGGGAAGAATACGAGAGATGGCAGTAACAGGTTTTCTGTGGGATTCTAGGGAGGGAGGCATGAGTCATAGAGGACTGGTGGAGGATAGTGTTAAATAGTGCGAGAAGATTTTTCCTTTAGTTCCTTTCTTTCTTTCTTCTCTGTCTCGTCTTCCTTTAATGTCGGTAATTAGGAATATACTCTTATCTGTAGTCATAGTTCTCTTGACCTCAGAATCTTTCTTCAGTAGCAAAGAAACTCATAGCATTTCTCATCGTTCTCGTTGAGGTCCATCTGGTTCTCACTTTCCCTGTCCTGCATACTATTTTGCTTCTACCCTTGCCTTTGCTCTTGCCGGTGCCTGTGCTTGTGCTCTGTTCCAACGTTTTGATATCGGTCCTGAGTATTCGGTAGTCGAACCGCTGTTGTAACTAATGAAGAAATGTTAAGCGAGGAAGGGATGAGATAAGGATGTCATTATTAGGTTTTAGAAGATTCCATGGTGTAATGGATAGTAATAGAAATAGGAAAGAGTGTGGCAAGGAATACGAGGTGTAGTAGGACTAGGTTTCCTATGGGATTCTATAGATGGCGGTGTGAGTCATAGCTGTCCCGGCATCTTGGCATAGTTCCCAGTAGTTCAGGAGTCATAGCGCTGTTGTAAACGAAAGAGTTATTTTAAGCGAAAAAGGGGTGAGGATGTCATCATTAGATTCTATGAGGTTCTATTAGGTTCAATTGCAGGGTAAATTGGTAATAGGTTTTGGCAAGATGATAGGGAGGAAGACGAGGTGTAGTTGCTATGGATTTATATGGGTTTCTATGAGCTGAGGTGTAAGTCATTCTGGACTCTCGGGAGAGAAATGTTAAATAGCGGAGATATATCAGCAAGCTTACAGTTGTCTTTGTGCACATATTCCTCCACCCTGTCGCAAACTTTGTGGTTATCCTTGCGTCAGGTGCCACTCTAGGAATCACTATACGCCCAGCTCCCTCCTAGGAATCGCTCTATGCCAAACATTATCTTGTGAATTATTCTGCGCCAGGTGCTATCCTCTGAATAATTTTGCGTTAGGCGCCCTCTTCTTTTTCCCCATTCATGCCAGGAGATTTTCCGTGTCCCATACGGCACTTGGCGTTCCAAAAGATTTGGCGATAGCTGCTTTCACTATCGCGAGTCCCTACAAAATTATAGGTAGTCTATATATTTAACTAAATTCATTCTATGTCTGCAGATCTATTTTAGTATTCACAAGCCAGTTTCCCCTATCTATCTCAAATAAATATGTCATCCCTAAAATACACCGGATATTCACTACCAAAATTTGGTTACTACTCCTTCTAGAGGCTTTAAGAAGACCATGAGAGCTATTGGGAATTCCTAAGCTCTTGGTCTTCAAGAGTTTGATCGCGCATAGCCGGTACGCCAATCCCCTATTATCTTGTAGCTTAAATAAAGTCTCCAGGTGTCCTGGTAGCCTTCTCTCGAACGCTCACCATTGATCTTGAGTCCCCACCGTTACCCATGTCCAATTTCTCCTCGGTGATCCTTTTCTAAATGGTACATTTCCCGTGCAGCGCAGGTTATGAATTTTGTACGCATCTGGTCTTTGAAAAATTGGAACCGGAACCTGGAGGCAGGTAAATTGTTCAACTCGAAGTTCGCCAAAGTTCTCAAGGCTTCCGCCAAAGCTCTCTAAACACCTCGCATCTTCCGCATATTCTCTTACCATACGATAAAATTCTATTCTACTCATTTTGAGTTCATCTGCAATATTTCATAGGCTTCCTAGCCTGATAGAGCGGTTGCAAAGCCTCTCTAAGGGTAATTCAGAGAGGATTATAAGCTGTTCATTCGGTACTCTCTCGCGGTCTTCTATTTTAAAAATATCAAATAATTCCCGCAAGTTCTCACAATGCTCCCATAGGCCCTTGTTGCTGTTCTTAAAAGATTCGTCAGTTTCCACAATACCCGTGGAATTCAGTATCTGTATTTCTAGTGCCAATCGTCTTCCGCCGTAATCAAGAATTTAGGTTGTCACATCAGCTTTGCTTGAAGCAGCCTGTGCTTCTTTGATTTGGTGTACGTGGGCTAACTCGCTGATATTGGTAGAGAACATAGGAATATTCCCGAATTGCTCCACATTCTCTCGGTAATGTGATAATTGATGCAATTTGATGAAGTTGAAATGAGATTCCTTGCGGATTTCGCGGACCTTTTCTAAGATATGGTCAATCCTCTAAGAGCCTTCCTGCCGGAGAGCACGTGTTCAATTCTTTGCATTTCCTTTAGTTTGCTTGTAGGCTCGAAATTCTAAAAAGATATCCTTATACCTATAGAAGTCCTTGAGATAACTCTCTAAATATTAAAGTGTACTCTTGGTATGATTCTCGTATTGAGCCATCAGGTGAAAGTCAATCAGTGCCCAAACGCATTTCAGAGTCTTTTGGAAGTCAGCTCTGACAGAGCTTCCTGGATTTCTCAAAGCCACCGCCAAAGCTCCCAGAACTATACGCCCTAGGTTTCGCATCTCTTTCCCCTGCCATTGCGTGGTTTCCCCATAAGGCTTTTTCGATACTGCAAGCCGAGGATAAGTGTTACGGAGCAATACGGAGACAACAAGCAAGAGAGCCGAAGTACACAACTGAGGCGAAGCAGGGACAAAGACGAGGGTATCACAGAGTGAAACGAGAGTGAGGGCAGGACTTGCCAAGGTATAACATCAGGGTAGGAACGAGACGAGGTGGGGTGAGACGAGGCGAAGGTATGGGGTGAATCAGAGTGGACAGGAGAAACCGGACAGGGGACGAGGCGAAGGCGAGAACGAGGACTATGGGAGCAATGGGAATCTCCAAGGGAAGGCCAGGGGCGTCACAACGAGGGCCAGGCTTCCTAAGTCTGTATTATTCTAATTGACAGGAAGGTTGTGTGAAAAGGAAAGGAAAGAAGTTATCTACAAGCGAGGACGAGGCCTCTATATATATATATCTCATCTATTAGCCGAATGACTAACCCGAGTAATCCTGTACAGAACCGCATAGAATCCTTCAAGACCCGTAACTCCGAACCCGACCCTATTTCCTATACCCGAACCCCTATCTCCGAACCGAACCCCTAATACCGAAACCTAAAGAACCCAAGAGAATCCTTGACTAATCCCTCCTCCTGCAACATTGCTAAATCGAACTCTACGCCGTGATAAATATTAGGTTCCCCTTTGAGGCCTAAGTCCTCTTAGACTTGCGTGGGTATCGTTCGTGAAAGTCTTTGATCGACTCGAGGGAGTTGTCCAAATCGCCATAGGGTTGCCATGACGGCTCATCGTAACCGGTATGCTGAACAAAATACTCAAGGTTTCCGCGTCGCCTCCTAGAATCCAAAATAGCGTCGACTTCCCACTCCTGTTCGCCCTCGATCTCAACTGGTGACGGGGGAAGTTGTTGTTGTCCTGGTACAGGGTCATTGGCAGCAGGCGAGAGTAACGAGACATGAAATACTGAGTGAACCTTCATTGTGGGGGGCAGTGTGAGTTCGTAGGCGTAGGGACTGACAATGCGAGAGATCGAGTACGGCCCGACTTGTTTCCAGTCCAACTTCTTCGATGGCCTCTTGGTCAATAGATTACGAGTAGACAGCCATACTTTATCTCCAATAGCGTACCATGGTACCGGGGTGCGACTTGAGTTGGCTGACTCTTCCTGTAACCGTTGGGCTCTAAACATTTCCGCTCGGAGAAAGTCAAACACCTCTGACATATCTCTTGCCATAGTATTCGCTTGATCCTTGTTGGTAGTAATGCCGTGCCGTAGGGGGCCAAAGTTCATTCTGGAGTGGCATCCATAGTTTGTTTCGAAAGGGGAGAGCTTAATTGATTCCGAGACATGATTGTTGGTAGCAAATTCCGCCATGAGTAGATATGTGGCCCAGTCATCCTGTTGATAATCCACGTAGCTGCGGAGATACTGTTTCATAATAGCATTGATTCTCTCAGTTTGGTCGTCTGTTTGAGGATGAAGCGCAGTAGAGTAACAAGGTGAGATCTCAAGACATTCACATAGCGATTTCTAAAAGTTTGAGGTGAACTGAATGCCCCAGTCCGAGACTATCTTTTCCGGAAGGCCATGTAATTTCCAGACGTTCTCCAGATACATTCGGGCGACGTCTCCAGCTCCTGATTCTTCGGTGCATAAGATGAAATGTCGCATATTAGTAAGGCGATCGACAACGACAAGGATGACATTATAATTGTTGCTGAGAGGTAGTCCTGTGACGAAGTCTATTGAGATGTCCGTCCATGGGGCCTTAGGGACTGAGAGAGGACGAAGAACTCCTTGGAGGGCATTGTGGTTTGCTTTGCTTCGGCGATAGATGTGGCAGTTCATGACATAGTGATCGACGTATCTTCGCATATTGGGCCAGTAGTAATCGCGACTGAGTAACTCAAGTGTTTTTGCTCTACCAGGATGTCCTGCTGATGGTTTGTCGTGATATTCCTGAAGGAGTCTGAGCTGTAACTCTTCGTGTTCTGGTACGAAGAGTTTGCAACGATAAAGAAGGCATTCATCTTCGTTTTCTGTACATTCGGCGAGGGAGATTTGCTTTGATTGCTTTGTTCCATCTTTCAACATAATAAGAACCTTGTTTGGGAAACTATCTTCTTGGTGAGCCTTTAAAAATAACTCTTGGAAAGTGGGCGTTCCTTCAACGGGTTCATTTGTCAAAAAAGCCGTCAACAAACTTAGCTTATTATCCAAATTTTTTCTCTTCAACACGGTCTGATATTGATAAGCGAGGCATTCATTCCCTTCCTTAGGGAGATCCCCTGATCGTCTAGTTAATGCATCTGGCTTTCTTCCTTGTTTGCCTGGCCAAAATTGAATGGCGAAGTCGAAACGAGATAGAAATTCTGACCACCGAGTTTGACGCCGATTTAATAGCTTTGTTGACACAAAGTATTCAAGGTTCCTATGATCTGTTAGGACCTTGATGAGGTGGACGAGGACGAGGTGAGATACTATGGAAGACCCAAAAGGGTCTTGGCGAGGACTATGGTTATAATGTTGTTTATTCAGAACTAAAGGCACAAGACGAAACGAAACTAAATTGTAGAGTTGACAACAGAAGAATACGTAAGGAAAGAAAGTGAAAGAAAAGGACAAAGGAAAAATTCGTAGCAACATATATATACCCCTCCTAATCCCTATACAATCATGACTCATAACATCGTGTAACAGAAACTCATAGAAACTTCAAGAATCCAAAAGAAACCTTACAACCGAAAGCCTATTCTCTAATATCCTCCTCCTCCGCGAAGTCCGTAGTACACCGTGATAATAAAGCCCAATCTTTGACTTTGCTATATTGAACGCGTCAAGACGCCTGTGTTTCTTGAGAAACCCTTGAGCCCATTCCATCATATTATTACAGACTCACCCCCTGTACCCCATCTCCCGACAAGACAGCTTCAGAACAGGGTTGTCAGATAGTATTAGTTGATGTCGAAAGTGGGACAACGAGTTAGGAAGGAGTTCGGGTAATAGAATGTAATTGCTAGGGAGGATTGGGTATCGATGGGATAGAAGTAGAGGAGTATTGGGAATAGTATAGGTAGTACGATAGTGTAGAGGTTCCATGGGATTCTATGGTATGAGTCAGCGGTGTAGAAGAATAGTTGTATATATAGTGCTCGTTCGTTCCTATGTTTTCACCTCTCTAGGCAATGTCTTCTTTCTGTTAGCAATACATACCTTAGGCTTCAGCCCTCTTGTCCTCGTCTTGTCCCTGAACCTGAACCTGAACCTGTCTCGACTTCAGTGTATCCCGAGCCAACCCTGTCCTGTCCTTGACTCCCCTGACCCTGTCTCTAGATCCGACCCTGCCTGTTGGACATATGCTTTAACATTCCGAGGTGGATATTTTACAATAGATCCGTTTTGTTCAAGTCGTACACCTTGCATTTCGGCATATCCCATAAAGCATTGAAGAGAGTCTTCAAAGACCTCGATACAAGGTATTCTACTGGTGATGTATTTGTCGGGTTCTCATTAAACTACCGTACTAGCTCCTGGTAGGTCGCTTGATCACAAATAGAGCTCTGCCGATAGCTTCCAAGCTTCTTATACTCCACCTCACATCCTGGGCAGGCAAAATTGCTAATGTTTTTCAACGAGACGTGTTCAGGTTGGTCCACAATCCACCCAAACAGTACAGGAAAACATAGCCGTTCATATCTATCCGCACAGAATATCAACTCAGCCTCCTCGCCAATACTTTTCAGGCTTTTGAAGATATCTTTGAGAGCATTGTGCAGAGCCATCTGCGATTCCCGATTCAAGGTTGTATTCACACTCATATTTGAACTGAGTTTAGGGGCACTGATAATAGCGCTAAGAGTACTAACGAGTGCCCAGAGACTTACATTCTCACAGAGGAATTGATATTTCCGATTGTGAGATTGATTGGCCATGCCTTTTTATCACTACTAAAGTTCGTCAGATGAGTGCCATCCGAGGCACAGATTACTGGAACCAACGTTGAACTCTCAGGGGGAGAATTCTTTTTGAGATCAGTCAGGACTTTTCTGACTCTAACTAAACCTCCTAAAGATTTTGGAAAGCTTCTCCTCACCTGTGTTTTACACCACCAGTCCGCTGTATGCATTTCGCTGTAAATATAAGAGACTCCTTGAATGCCCGTTGTCCAAGTAGGAATCGAATAATTGTCATAGGGTCTCGATAGTAGTATAGTATGTTTTTCCCTGCTATAACAACCTCTGCATAGTTCCATGTTGACCTCTATAGGCAATTGTTCATTTCCTCCATTTTTCGTATAAAACCTGGTCTATTTCTATAAGAGCTATGGCGATGGTCTCCGAGCGCATGTTGAAAGAAGCTATCGATACTTCCTTGTGATGCTTTGGACAAAATAAAGTACCGCGCTATCTGGAATTCATACAATAAGTTGAAAGGTTGCTACAGATTGCCGGGAAGCCGTTGTGCGCTTTCCCGATAGTCCTCAAAGCGATATAGAGCCACCCCAACACCTTCGTAGACCATAGTGGATGCATCACGAGTAACTCCCAACTCCTCCTCACAATTCTCCCTAACGTCTACAAAGTAAGACTCTGCTTCTAGGTCTGAATCTCCCGCAGCTTGTTGAGAGAAGTTAGAATATGTAGATGACCCGTCCTCGCAACTAGCATCATCCAAATCAGAGTCTTCTGAAACCTTGTAAGACTCCTGTAGGCGTTTGTGATTCTCCTGCAAAAGATCGCATTGATTTATGAACTATCCATCCAATTTGTTGAGGTGATTTTTCTGTAGGTGCTTCTCAAAAGTTCGCTAAAGAGCTGTATCGCTTGCTGCCAAAAGGATAGAAGGACTTCATTAGGTGTCGCGATAGCTTTTATGGCTATCAGAGGTATTTCAAAATTACTAGTGCCAAGCCTATAGATTACTAATAGTTGTAAGAGTGTCTTGGAGAGCACACAACCTCTTGCTAAACAAACTTTCTATCAACGTCATATATTCACGTTGAAAACTATCCAACATATACTTTCAGATCAAACCCAATATCTATCGCACATATTGGTCAAACCTTCTAGGAATTCACCACTACTCCAAAAGGTTTCATAAGTATCCTCTAAATCGTGATCAAAATCGTGGGCAATGACAAGAAATCCCTATCTTTTGATACCCAAATTACTACATCTGTACTTGAAAACCAGATCAGAACAGCTAATGATTCGGAGAAAAGCCATCATGCCAACACCAAAATGGACTCGAATACCAACACTCATACTAATCTATATCATTTAGTAACTTGCCCAAAACCATCGAAACATACTTGAGAAATCAATGATTCTGGCTCTGTGCGTTCTGGCAAAAACTATAGAAGCTTTCGAAACATCCTCTCAGAGCTCTTAATGACTAATTTGATTTCCTGTGAGTATTAATATCACGGCGTACTACGGACTTCGCGGAGGAGGAGGATATTGGAGAATAGGCTTTCAATTATAAGGTTTCTTTTGGGTTCTTGGAGTTTCTATGGGTTTCCGTTACACGATGTTATGAGTCATGATTGTACAGGGATTAGGAGAGGTATATATATGTTGCTACGGATCTTCCCTTTGTTCTTTTCTTTCTCTTTCTTTCCTTATGTGTTCTTCCTGTTGTCAACCTTGCGGTTTAGTTTCATTTCGTTTTGTGTCTTTAGTTCTGAATAAACAACATCATAACCATAGTCTTCGCTAAGACCCTCTTGGGTCTTCCATAGCCTCTCGTTTCGTCTTCGCCTACTGCTCCATCCTCGTCCCGCTTTGGTTTGTCTTTGTCTTTGTTTTGACTATAACCCATGACCGTAGTGCGTGTCATCTACTGGTACCTTTGTCTCCATAACCTTGTCCGAGAGGCCCTCTGGACTCTCTGCCCTACAACGTTGCTCCTCGGTTAGGTTCTCTACCCTCCGCCCCTCGTTTTCGTTCCTGTCTCTGCCTCGGTTGTGTACCCCGGCTCTCTTATTTCTTGTCTCCTTGTCGCTCCGTAACACTAAGAACACGTCCCCTCTGCCGACCCAAACAACACCCCGCCTCGCCCCACTCCAGTCGCCACTATGACCGATCTCAGCTGGGATGTCCACATGGGGGATACGCCCAACCACGTTTACTTCTCCACCTGCCCCTTTGATTGTTACTTCCCTGAACGGAAGGGATACTGCCACCTTACTATAGTCCCCCAAGTCTATTGGTTCAACTTTGGCTGTCGCCTTGGCTCAGATTCTCACGTCCACCTTCCCCGACAGTATGCCCGCTCCCATGGCCTCAAGCGCGCCGACGCCCACTGGGCTAAAGCTATCTTTACTCAATCTGCTCCGGGTAAGCTCCATATCGGAGCCCCCACCACCAACGATTCCTGCTCCGCCCACGACTCTGAAGCTATTATTCGTGGCCTTAGAGACCACGCCCTCGCCTACTGCACCATCAGCCACCCCCTGGAAACCTCCATCCCCCACACGCTGACCGAGAGACTCTCTTGGTTCTTGGAGAATTTTGGTCCCGTTGAGGAAGACTTCGGGTATGAACTAAACCAGGCCCACAGCTTGATCGCAGAAGCCCTGGCCGCTCTCATTGCCCGCACCGATGTCCCAGTCCCCACACCTGTTGAATTCGCCGAAGGAACAGCCCATGACGAGGTTATTGAGAGCTTCAAATTGGAACTTGACCCGACCGAGGAAAAGGCTGCTGATCTCTGGCAACGCATGTGCAAAGCCAACTAAGCTTCTGCCGAGGTCGTAGAAAGCCTCAACCAAGAAGTGGCCTCCCTCATGGCGGAGAAGGAGGAGTTTCGTTACCGCCTGGCCTTGCACCAGGAAGCCCTTGCCGATGCCGATATTGTCATCGCTGACTTTCGCCGCCGCCGCCCTCTTGCCGCCCCCAATGCTACCAAGAACCAAGTTCGCCCCGCCGCTCAGACTCCGAAGCCCCGCTACCTCGCTCCCCAATCGCAGAAACCCCGCACCCTCGATAACTAGAGGAACGTGCCAGTAAATCAGGCAACTCTCAAGCCGGTGTTAAAAGGTCAGCCTCTTTGGTAGAAAATGATACACCAAAGGGGCTAGTCCCGCCACCCACTTTTGTTCTTTCCGCCGCCGCCGTTTCTGAAGACAGAATGTCTGAGAAATCACTTGTTGTCTCCTATCCCGTTGCCCAAGGGACCGCCGCCCCCATTACGACCCACGCCCTGATAGATACAGTTGCGTCGGGCTACACTTTTGTTGACCAAGGATTTGTCCTACAGCATGGCCTAATCTAACGGGGCGGGGTGGGGTCGGGAAGCGAGGCAGCAACAGGATCAAGAAGCGAGAACGAGGACAGGGTCGGCTCGGGATACACCAGGGTCAAGGCAGGTTCAGGTTCAGGTTCAAGTTCGGAGACGAGGTGAGAACAGAAGGGCCGAAGCCAAAGTACTATATTGCTAACAGAAAGAAGACGTTGCCTAGAGAGGCAGAAACATAGGAAGAAACGAGCACTATATATACAGCAATTTCCTAACACCGATGACTCATACCATAGAATCCCATAGAATACCCACATGCTTTGTGCCGCCCATACTATTCCAAATATCCCCTATTCTATCCCGTTACTACCCAGTCCTTCCTAGCGCTTACATTCTATTACCCGAGCTCCTTCCTAACCCGTTATCACACTTCCGACATCGACTGATGCTATCCAACAACCCTGTTCCGAAGACGCCTTGGCAGGGAGCGGGGTGCAGGAGACGGGTCCGTGATACCTAACCCCGATTCCCCTGAAGAAATCTCGCTTGCTCGAAGTAATCGACGGCAGGCTGGTAGAATTAAGAAAGATTATGCATATGGTTAAGCTTTCCTTGAATATTAATGTCCACCGGGAGCTCTCTCCGTTTTTTGTTACCAAGCTGGGGCACTACCCAATAGTAATGGGCATTCCTAGGATGAGGCACCATGACTTGACTATCAGACCAAAGACAAATAAGATCATCTTTGATTTTAATTTTTGTATCCAGAATTGTTCTCGGTCCCATGCTCCAGTTACGGCTAAAGGCATCTCGTTTTATTTTCCGATGCCCCAGCGATCCAGATTGCGGCCATCGGGGCCGTATCCTTCGTAGGACTCGCTCAACGCCAACAGAATAAACTCTTTTGCGCCTCAATCCGTGCCATTGATGAGGGCCTCGTTGGGAAGTAGGTCTCATATCCCCTGGCCAGTGTACCTCAAGAGCTCCGGGAATTTATATTATTGTTTAAGGAATCTGATGCCCTCGCCCTACCACCCGACCGCTTCCACGACTTAAATATAGTCTTGCAGGATGGTAAGGTACCCCCGTTTGGTCCTCTTTATGGTATGTCTCGGTTGGAACTACAGGCTCTCAGCGACTATATTACGGAAAACCTGTCGAAAGGGTTTATTTGCTATTCGGAATCCCCTGCTGGGGCTCCCGTCCTGTTTGTTAAGAAGACTGATGGATATCTGCGTCTGTGTGTCGACTATCGGAAGTTGAATGAGATTACGGTCAAGAACCGTCATCCCCTAGCTCTGATTCCCTAAACCCTGTCCTTTCTCTCTAAGGCAAAATATTATACCAAGCTGGACCTCCGTTGGGGATATCACCAAATCAGGATCCAAGAAGGGGATGAGTGGAAGACCGCTTTCAGGACTCGCTATGGCCACTTCGAGTATAATGTGATGCCCTTTGGATTAACTAATGCCCCCACTGCGTTCCAACACTAGATCAATGACTTCCTGCACCCCTACCTTGATAACTTCGCCACGGCTTACCTCGACGATGTATTAATTTACTCCCAGACTTTAAATGAACACAAACAACACGTCTGGGAGATCTTGAAAGTCTTCCAAATCCATGGAGTCGACCTCAAGCCAGAAAAGTGCGAGTTCTATGTCCAACAGACTAAGTACTTTGGATTGATTATTACCCCGGAAGGCATTCAGATGCAGCCTAGCAAAGTATCCACGGTCAAAGATTGGGAGACACCCACTAAGCTCCGGGAGGTTCAGGAGTTCCTAGGCTTTGCGAATTTCTATCGACGGTTTATCTATGCCTACTCTCGTGTGGTTGCGCCTCTCACCGCCTTGACCAAGAAGAACATAAAGTTTGAATGGTCCAAGAAGACGAAAGAAGCTTTCCAGAAACTAAAAGATGCGTTCACCTCGGCTCCGATCTTCGCCCACTTTGACTTTGAAAGAGAAGTAATTGTGGAAACCGATGCCTCTGATTATATATCTGCGGATATTATGTCGCAGTACGGAAATGATGGGCTTTTACACCCTGTGGCATTCTTCTCAAAGAAAAACTCCCCAGCGGAATACAACTACGAGATCTATGATAAAGAACTGTTAGCAGTTGTTAGGAGCTTTGAGGAATGGCGCGCGAATTTGGAAGGATCCCGTTTTCCTATCAAGGTGCTAAGCGACCATAGGAACTTGGAATATTTTATGTCCACTAAGTTGTTAAACCGTCGTCAGACCCGCTGGGCCGAATTCCTGTCTCGATTTGATTTTATTATCCAGTTTTGACCAGGTATCATGGAGTGAGACGAAGACAAGGACAAGTGGTGCCAAGGTACACAACCTAGGCGAGACGAGGTGGGGCGGAGATGCTTAAGGTCAAGCGAGGTAAGAGACGGAGAGGGCACAGGACGAGGAGCGAAGCGAGACAAGGCGGTGGATTACGAAACGAGGACTATGGATTTCCTCTTACTTCCTAGAGAGTAGGAACGGGAAGACTCAATGATGACTAGAGATCTTAAAGCTTTATATTGGCTAAAGGATAGGAAACTTGCGTGAAGATGAAAAGAAAGAAAGGAAACTCTACAAGTGAGAGAGCAAACTCCCTATATAGAGCCCCAGAATACCTTTGCTGACTCATCCCATGGAAACCTGTAGATCTCAAGAAAATGCCCCTTATTACAAATTATCACGGGGCTTGGCGAGAACGCCAATCAAGGTAAGCCAAGGTACACAACCGAGACGAGGTAAGGCGAGGGTAGGCGGAACGGCGTGAGCAATGAGACTGCCAGGGCAGAGGGGACTGTGGGCGGGACAGGGACTATGAGCGGGACAGGGACTATGGATGATCCTTGAGTCCCAGGAGGGGTAACAAGGATGTCGTGGTGAACTAAAGAGTCCTAGTATATATTGACTAAAAGAACACAAAGGTTGCGTGAAGAAAAAGAAGAGAAGGAAATCCTATAGGCGAGGGGGAGAGCTCCCTACATATAGCCCCAGAATTCCCTTGCTGACTCATCCCATAGAAACCCATAGAACCCCAAGGAAATCTCTCTATTAAAAATACATGCACACCGTTGACTCATAGAAACCCTGCAACAGAAACTCATAGAACACCATAGAACAATTCTGACTAATCCTTCTTCCCGCAACGTCGTCAAGTACGCTCCACGCTGTGAAAGATATTAGATCCCCCTCTGAGGCCTAAGTCCTCTTATGCTTGCGTGGGTATCGTTCATGAAATTCTTTGACCAATTCGGAAGAATTATCTAAGTCTCCATAGGGTTGCCATGATACTTCATCGTAACCGGTAAACCGAACAAGGTACTCAAGTTTTCCGCGTCGTTTTCGAGAATTCAGAATAGCATCAACTTCCCACTCTTGTTCTCCTTCAATTTCAACTGGGGGTGGAGGTGATAACACTTGCCCTGGGACTGTGTCGTTGGCTGCGGGTGAAAGTAACGAAACAATGAACACTGGGTGTACCTTCATCAATGGGGGTAGTGTAAGCTAGTAAACATAGGGGCTGACAATCCGTGCCACTGGGTAAGGTCCAACTTGTTTTCAATTCAGCTTCTTTGAGGGCCGTTTGGTCAATAAATTCCAGGTGGATAACCACACCTTAACTTCGATAGCATATTGCGGTGCAGGTATCCGACTAGCATTAGCTGACTCCTCCTGAATTCGTTGAGCTCTGAACATCTTCGCGCGAAGAAAGTCAAACACTTCTGACATATCTCTTGCCATAGTATTGGCTTGATCCTCATTGGTGGTAGTGCCGTGCCGTAATGGGCTGAAATTCATTCGGGGGTGGCATCCATAGTTGGCTTCGAAGGGGGATAACTTGGTTGACTTGGAAACATGATTATTTGTAACGAACTCGGCCACGGGGAGATAGGTTGTCCAATTATCCTGTTGGTAGTCCACATAGCTTCGGAGGTATTGTTCCATAATGGCATTAATTCTCTCGGTTTGGCCGTCAGTTTGGGGGTGGAAAGCAGTGGAATAGCGAGGGGAAATCTCCAGGCGTTCGCAAAGGGATTTCCAAAAGTCGGAAGTAAACTGGGTACCGCGATCTGAAACCATTTTTTCCGGGAGACCATATAGTTTCCAAACATTCTCCAAATACATTCGAGCAACATCTCTAGCTCCAGATTCTTCAGTACATGGAATGAGGTGTCTCATTTTAGTGAGACGGTCGACGACAATAAGTATTGCATTGTTTCCATTACTAAGTGGTAGGCCTGTAACAAAGTCCATCGATATATCTGTCCATGGTGCCTTAGGATCTGAAAGAGGGCGCAAAACTCCTTGGGGGGCATTGCGGTTTGCTTTACTTTGGCGACAGATGTGGCAGTTCATAACATAGCGATCAGTATATCTTTGCATGTTGGGCCAATAATACTCGCGACTGAGTAACTCAAGTGTCTTTGCTCTACCAGGGTATCATGGCTCCGTCTCCTGCACCTCGCCTTCCGCCAAGGCATCCTCGGAACAGGGTTGTCGGATAGTATCGATCGATGTCGGAAACAGGGTGATGCATTAGGAAGGAGGTCGGGTAATAGAATGTAAGCGCTAGGAGAATTGGGTAATAAGGGGATAGAGTTGGAGTTATCGGGAATAGTATGGGTGGTACGGGGGTATCGGAGTTTCTATGGGATTCTATGGTATGAGTTATCGGCGTGAGGGGAAAGTTGTATATATAGTGTTCGTTCTGTCCTATGTGTCTACCTCTCTAGGCAACGTCTTCTTTCTGTTAGCAATACAATACTTTGGCGTTGGCCCTTCTGTCCCCAACCCGTCCCTGAACCTGAACCTGAACCTGAACCTGAAGCTGAACCTGAACCTGTCTTGTCTCGGGTGTCTTCTGAACCGACTCCGCCTCGTTCCTGACCCGACCCCATCCCGTTAGACAGGGTGTCCTGCTATTGGTTTGTCATGATATTCCTGAAAAAGTCTGAGCTGTAACTCCTCGTGTTCTGGTACGAAAAGTTTGCGACGGTAAAGCAGAAGTCCATCTTCGTTTTCCATTTATTCAGCCAGGGAAATTTGCTTCGATTGCTTCGTTCCGTCCTTCAACATAGTGAGGACCTTATTTGGTAAACTATCTTTTCGGTAAGCTTTTAAAAATAACTCTTGAACAGTGGGCGTTCCTTCAGCGGGTTCATTTGCCAAAGAACCCACTAACAAACTTAGCTTAATATCCAAATTTTTTCTCTTCAGCACAGTCTGATACTGATATGCAAGGCGTTCATCTCCCTCCTTAGGGAGATCCCCTGATCGTCTGGTAAGAGCATCCAGCTTCCTTCCTTGCTTTCCTGGACAAAATTGAATAATGAAGTCGAAGCGAGATAAGAATTCTGACCAGCGGGTTTGTCGACGATTTAGCAAGTTGGTTGACATAAAATGTTCAAGGTTCCTATGATCTGTTAGGACCTTGATGGGATACGAGGCGGTTTCCAAAATGTAGCGCCATTCTTCAAATCCTCGAATAACTGCCAAAAGCTCTTTATCGTATATTTCGTAATTATATTCCGCCGGTGTATGTTTCTTGAAGAAGAAGGCAACAGGGTGAAGAATTCCCTTATTATCCCTTTATGACATAATGGCGGCTGAGACATAGTCCGAAGCATCTGTTTCCACTATGATCTCCTTGTTTGGGTCAAAGTGTCTAAGAATGGGTGCTGTGGTGAACACGAATTTGAGATCCTGAAATGCCTTCTCTGTTTTGTCCGTCCATCTGAACACTATTCCCGTCTTGGTTAAAGTGGTCAGAGGAGATACTACCCTTGAGTATGCATAAATAAATCGTCGATAGAAGTTTGCAAATCCTAGAAATTCCTGTACGTCTTTTAGACAGGTTGGGGTATCCCAATTCCTAATGGTTGCGACCTTTTCTTCGTCCATCTTGATTACTTCTGATGTGAGCACAAATCCGAGGTACATAGTTTCCTTAACATGCCATTCACACTTCTCAGGCTTGAGGTAAACCTGATTCTGATCGAGTATTCGGAGAACCTTGTTTACATGTTCCCTATGTTCTTCCAGTGTGGCCGAGTAGATGAAAATATCGTCAAGGTAAGCAGTGGCAAAGTGATCTAAGTAAGGACGTAACATGTCATTGACCCAATGTTGAAATGCAGCGGGAGTATTGGTGAGTCCAAAGGGCATAACGGTGTATTCAAAATGACCGTAGCGAGTGCGAAATGCCGTCTTCCACTCATCTCCTTCCCTAATTCTCAACTGATGATAACCATTACGGAGGTCCAACTTGGTAAAGTACTTTGCGGAGGAAATGCCCATAAAAGTTTCCGGTGTTCATGGTAGAGGGTGCCGGTTCTTAACCATTACTGCATCTAGTTTTCTATAATCCACACAGAGCCGAAGGGAGCCATCAGCCTTTTTGACAAACAATACGGGGGAGCCTGCTGGAGATGTGCTGTGGCGAATGTATCCATTGGCAAGGTATTCTGCTAACTTTTGAAAGGTTGTAGTTCCAACCGAGTCATCCCATACATAGGTCCGAACAGTACAGCCTTTTCCATCTTGAATATTAATAGATTGGTCGATTTTCAGGTCGGTGTGGAAGTGTGGAGGCATCGGGTGTTCTTAGGAGATGGAGGTATTTGTGATGTTCAAGTACTAAGACGAGGTCCTGCGCTTGTGCCAGAAGGTCGTCCGAGGCCTTAAGGGTAGTCAAATATAGTTGCATTCCTTTTCTCTTTTTGTTAATTAACTGATGGAAGGCGTAGGACTCGATAACTGAAATATTTGTAATTGGCCTAGCCGGGAGTTCCATAGAGATCCCTTTTGCAATAACTCTTGTTTGATTAATGGAGCAATCTGTGGTGCAAATTGGGGAGTCAAAGTGTATTTCGTTGACGGCAAGGAGAATATTGATTGCATGTCTGCGCATCCATGGGAGGCCCATAACAATTGGATAGTGTCTCAGTTGAGTTACAAAAAAGGGGGCGTTCTCTCGGTAGCTATTAATGTAAAGGCTGAGGATGACCTTATGTGTGACCTTTCCTGATTCGATAGGTCTACCGTCGATTACGTCTATGTGCCGAGGAACTTGGAGGGGAATGGTAGTGAGGTTGTAGTAGCATACAAAGTCTTGGTCTATGAAAGCATATCCTGAAGCGCCAGTATCAATGAGGGCTTATGATGGAATAGTAGAGTTTGTATTTTGGGAAATCGAGCAAGTTACAACTAATTGATTCCCATCCATATCCTTCTCTGAAATTGAAAACCCAGAAAGCGAAATCCGAAACCAATCCTTAAACCGTCCTTGGAGTGAGCCACTCAGTCCAGGGAAAAATCTTTTAACACCTCATTGCTGGAAGCTTCTTCATTTCTAACATCAGCCCTAGCTCCCCTCATCCTGGTAGCTGGATTCCTAGAAGCTGGCGCCTGCGGGCATTCCCTAACAAGGTGTCCACCTTGACCACAGTAAAAATATCTATTTTCCACGCGACGGGCTTCTCTTTCCTGAGGGTACGGGCGGCCACGACCAAATGACAAATCCATAGGGGCCACTCCGCCAGGCGTATGGAACGGGTGGGCGGCGGCAGGTGGATTGGGGCGAGTAGGAGCTTGATAGCAGGAGCGGGTGGGGCAGGGGCCTGGTATCGTAGGGCAGGAGCAGCAGGGGTATTATAGTGAGGCAGGGGGTGAGCAGGGGCAGCCGGAGTCTGGTAGGGAAGGCGGTAGCGAGCGGTGAGCATTTGCTGCCTATTTATCACGGCGTGATACGAGCTCTATGGGAAGGAAGGATATTTAGGAATGGGGTTTGGTTTGGATTTCCTTTTCGGGTCTTCCGGGTTTCTATGGGATTCTGTTACACGAAGTATGAGTCATTACGGACAAGGGTAGGAACTAGTATATATATTCGGCTATGGGTTTTTCTTCTTCTTCTTCTTTTCTCTTTCTTCTCTACTTCGTCTTCCTGTTATCAACCCTTATACATAGGGTCTTCGTTTCGTTTCATCACGAGTCTTGTCTTTAGTAATCTACGGTTATATATATAAGTATCTTCGCTTGACATATCGTCAAGGACCACGTGACCTCTTCGCTTCGCCATAGTTCCCTCGCCTCTGTCTTTGTCCTCGGTTCTGTTCTCGTTCCGCCTCGCTTAGTCTCGTCTCGAGTTTATATCTTTCGCCTTCGTGTCTTTGTTCGTCTTCGCTCTCCGTCTTGCCTTAGTTGTGAACCTTGGCCCTCTGCATTATTGTCTTCGCATCGTCCCGTAACACTATTGTCCAAGCGTTGGAGAATGGTAGCTAATTCATGAACAGTGGTGGGGGTTTCTTCGTGGACCATGAGCTTGCTGAGTTCCTCACTCAGGCCTTCCATAAGAGCCTTCACATTTGCAGTTTCTCCCGTCCCAGCCTCAGTAGCATAGCATTGGAATTCAGCAAAGTATTCCGAGAAGGGGCGATTAAGTTACCTGATTCTCCTGAGGGCGCGGCGAGCAGTGCCGACCTGGTCTGGGTCCCCAAAGGCTGTATTCAAAATCTCAAAGAACCTCTCCATAGAGGGGAGGCTGATTCCAGTGATTGTAATATAGGGCATAAATTGGTCGGCGGTGGGTCTTTCCAAGCGAGAGATGGTATAGGTTAATTGGTTTTGGAGGGTGGAGTAGCGATCGGCATTACCCAAAAGCTTAAGTTTCAATACATTTTGGAACTGAGGAAGTCCCTTCCGGTTGCCCCGGTATTTCTCCGGGTCTGGGAGCTTTTTCGATCTCTCAGTCCTGGGTTCCTGGGTCAAGGTGAGGCCTTCTAATAGGCGGTTACGACGACGAGGGGGAGGCGGAGGAAGAGGGTCTGCTGCTGGAGGCGGGGGCGGCGGTGGACAGGCAGCCTGGGTGGCGAGCGCGGCTTCGGCTGCTTGTGTACCTTCATCTGTTGTGCGGACTTGAATTTGGAGGGTGGTGACCTGAGTCTCCAGAATGATTATCTGTCTTTCCAGATCCTGATTTTCCCCTCCCAGTTCTGCAACCCTCTTTGTCCATTCTTTTCGGGCCTCGTCACCATCTGCTTGTTCGTCTTGCCACTCCATTATGAGTTGCTTGATGGCCTGCTGTGAACGAAAGACGAGGTCATGAACCTTCTTGGCTTCTTTTCTGGCGTCATCAGCAACGGCGGAGTTTTTGGCTATAAACGTATCCAGATCCCTTTTGAAAATCTCATAGGATCCTTCTGTCTCCTCCATAGGGTCTTTGTGAGACATGGTGTTGATATCACGGCGTACTACGGACTTCACGGAGGGGGAAGATATTGGAGACTGGGTTCTTTTGGTTGCAAGGTTTTCTTTTGGGTTCTTGGAGTTTCTATGGGTTTCCGTTACACGATGTTATGAGTTATGATTGTACAGGGATTAGGAGGGGTATATATACGTTGCTACGGATCTTCCCTTTGTTCTTTTCTTTCTCTTTCTTTCCTTACGTGTTCTTCCTGTTGTCAACCCTACGGTTTCGCTTCGTCTCGTTTGTGTGTCTTTAGTTCTGAATATAATACGTCATCACTATAGTCTCCACCAAGACCCTCTTGGGTCCTCCATAGTATCCGCTTTCGCGTCCTTTCTCTTGCCTCGCCTCGCGCCGTCCATAGTCTTGATAGTCTACTGGTATCTTCGCGTCCACGTCTTCGTCAGAGAGGCCATCTGGACCCTCTGTCCTACAACTCTGCTCCTCGGTTAGACTCCCCTGTCGCCAATCCTCGTTCTCGTCCTCGTCCCTGCCTCGGTTGTGTACCTCGGCTCTCTTGTCTGTTGGTTCCGTGTTGCTCCGTAACAGTTGATATCTAGGTAGTGTACCGGGTAAAGTTTGTTGTGTGGGTTGGCGTTTGAGACGCAACCTTAGTATCACGGAGCGAGACGAGGACAAGGACAAGTGGTGCCAAGGTACACAACCTAGGCGAGACGAGGTGGGGCGGAGATGCGTAAGGCCAAGCGAAGTAAGGGATAGAGGGGGCACAGGACGAGGAGCGAAGCGAGACAAGACGGTGGAGTACGAAACGAGGACTATGGATTTCCTCCTACTTCCTAGGGAGTATGAGCGGGAGGACTCAATGATGACTAGAGATCCTAAAGCTTTATATTGGCTAAAAGATAGGAAGGTTGCGTGAAGAAGAAAAGAAAGAAAGGAAACTCTACAAGCGAGGGAACAAGCTCCCTATATATAGCCCCAGAATCCCTTTGCTGACTCATCCCATGGAAACCTGTAGAACCAAAGAAAATCTCTCTTATTACAAATACATGCACACCGTTGACTCATAGAAACCCTGCCACCGAAACCCATAAAACATCCTGACTTATCCTTCTTCCCGCAACGTCCCCAAGTACGCTCCACGTCATAATACTAAGGAAGCAAGGGGGAAAACCGGATGTGCTTACTAGGAGGTCAAGAGATTTGCCAAAGGAAGGGGATGAACGTTTGACACACCAGTCGCAGGTGGTATTAAAGCAGGAGAATTTGGAATCAAGGATTAAGCTAAGTTTGTTGGCGGGTTCTTTGACAAACGAACCCGCTAAAGAAATGTCCACTGTGAAAGAGTTGTTGACTCAAGCTTACCAAGTTGATAGTTTCCCTGATCAGGTCCTAACAATGCTCCGTAATGGCACCAAGCACTCGAAGAAGATTTCCCTCGCCGAGTGCACCGAGACGGAAGATAGGTTCCTACTATACCGAAATGCAATCTACGTTCCCGAGTCGAACGACCTTCAGCTTCGCTTACTGCAAGACCACCATGATAAGCCCTCCGCTGGACATGCAGGTCGTGCCGGGACCCTGGAGCTCCTCAGTCAGAATTATTACTGGCCAAATATGAGGAAGTATGTCGACCGTTATGTTTTGAATTGTAATGTGTATTCCTGAAGCAAGGCCTCCCGCAATGCCCTACAAGGCGTCCTTCGACCTCTTGCTGTACCCAAAGGCCCATGGACCGATGTATCAATAGATTTCATTACAGAGCTCCCGGAAAGTAATGGCTTTAATGCAATCTTGGTTGGAGTTGACCGTCTAACAAAGATGCGCTACTTTATACACAGTACCGAGGAGGCAAATACTAGGGATGTCGCCGCCATGTACCTTGATTCAGTTTGGAAACTTCATGGGCTCCCGGAAACTGTTGTTTCAGATCGTGGTACACAGTTTACGGCCGAATTCTGGAAAACCCTATGTTCCCGTCTTGAGATTGCCCCCCGCTATAGCACCGTCTTTCCTCCACAAACAGATGAACAGACTGAGAGGATTAATGCCATCATGGAGCAATATCTTCGATCTTATATTTCGTATCAACAGGACGATTGGAGCCAATATCTCTCTATTGCAGAGTTTGCGACTAACAATGACGTCTTCGAGACCACCAAGATGTCCCCGTTTCAGGCCAATTATGGAAGGAGCCCTCGTATGTCCTTTGCCTCACTACAGTATGGAAAAACGACCAATGAGGATCAAGCCAATAGTATGGCTAGAACTATGGCACAGATCTATGATTTCCTCCGCGATGAGATAGCTCGAGCTCAAATGATTTATGAAGACGCTGCAAACAGGAATAGGACCCCTGCTCCTAGATATGCTATTGGAGACAAAGTCTTTCTCTCGACCTGTATCACGGCTCCGCCTCCTGCACCTCGCCTTCCGCCAAAGCACCTTCGGAACAGGGTTGTTGGATAGCATCGGTCGTTGTCGGAAGCAAGAGGATGGATTAGGAAGGAGCTTGGGTAATAGAATGTAAGCGCTAGGGAGTATTGGATAGCGACAGGATAGAAGTGGTGGTTTCAGGAATAGTATTGTCGGTGCGAATGCTTGGGAGGTTCGATGGGATTCTATAGTATGAGTTATCGGTGTAGAGAAATGTTGTATATATAGGGTTCATTCTTTCCTATGTTTCTGCCTCTCTAGGCAACGTCTTCTTTCTGCTAGCAATATATTACTTTGGCTTCTGTTACGAGAACACGAACAGACAAGAGAGAGCGTGACACAACCGGCGCGAATCTAGGATGGTGACGACGGTCGGCATGACGCGAAGTCTAACCGGCGAAAGAGCAGGGGCAGAGGGTCCAGATGGCCTCCCTGACGAAGACGTGGAGACGAAGATACCAGTAGACGATACGTACTACGGTCATAGACTATGGAGGCGGCGAAGCGAGGTGAGACGAAGACGAGGGCGAGACTATAGACGAGGACGAGACGAGATACTATGAAAGACCCAAGAGGGTCTTGGCGAAGACTAAGGTTATGACATATTATATTCAGAATCCAGCGACACAAGCGATAAACGAAACTAAACCGAGGGTTGACAATGTGAAGAACATCGTAAGCGAAAGAAAGAGAAAGAAAGACAAAGCGAAAGATCCAGAAGAACATATATATACCCTCCTAATCCCTGTACAGTCATGACTATAACATCGCAGAACGGAAACCCATAGAAACCCAAGAACTCCAAAACAAAGTACCGCAACTGAAACCCATTCTCCAATATCCTCCTTCTCAAGACCTCAGAAGACGCCGCGATAGACAGTCTCCTTCGCACCTAACTCCTGATAGCCCAGGCTTACAGAATATCTTTCATAAATCCTCGACCAAATCGAGAATGCTTCTAAATCTTGGAGGGTTGCCATGAGGGTTCATCAGAACCCATATATCGAACCAAATACCTGTTGCGTCCATAACGCCAAGCGAGAATCCAAAACCCGTTCTACCTCCATTCTTGTTCTCCTTCGATCTCTATTGCCGGCGGAGATTGTAGTTGGTCGACGTTCGATGGCTGCGACAGAAGAGAAACATGAAAGACGCAGGATTTTCATAGAGTCGAAGGCCAAGTTCATAAAGATAGTGCTTAACCATCCGCTTAATCACATAGGCCAATGCTTCAATCGAAAGGGGGAGGGCGCTTGTCTCAAGTTATTCCCCGCTTGACAGAGAAAACTTCATCTCCAACGTGCATACCTCGTGCCGGAGTCTTTATTCGGCCCACTCGCCTTCCTCATGCTTTAACCTTTCTCGCCAAGACGGGCCATTTTCGTCATGAGAAAGTCATGATCTTCTCACATCGTCCTAGCCATACCATTGGCCTGATCCTCATTGGTAGTTTTCCCATGCTGTAGCGGAGCGAAAGACATACGAGGGGTCCTTCCGTAATTGGCCTGGAACGGGGACATCTTGGTGGTCTCGGAGACATGGTTATTCGTCGCAAACTCTGCCATAGAAAGGTATTGAGTCCAATCGTCCTGTTGATAGGAAACATAGGCTCGAAGATATTGCTACATGATGGCATTAATCCTTTCAGTCTGTCCATCTGTTTGTGGGTGAAAGGCGGTGCTGTAACGGGGGGCGATCTCAAGACGGGAACATAGAGTTTTCCAAAATTCGGCCGTAAACTGCGTGCCCCGATCGGAGACGACGGTTTCCGGAAGACCATGAAGTTTCCAAACTGAATCAAGGTACATAGCGGCGACGTCCCTGGCATTTGCCTCCTCGGTACAGGGTATAAAGTGACGCATCTTCGTTAGACGGTCGACCACAACCAGGATTGCATTAAAACCGTTGCTCTCGGGGAGTCCTGTAACAAAATCCATTGATATGTCTGTCCATGGTCCTTTGGGTACGGCGAGGGGTCGGAGAACACCTTGTAGGGCATTGCGGGGGGCCTTGCTTCGTGAACATACGTTACAGTTCGAAACATAGCGGTCGACGTACTTCCTCATATTTGGCCAATAATAGTTACGGCTGAGGAGTTCGAGGGTCTTGGCGCGGCCTGGGTGTCCAGCAGAGGGTTTATCATGATGCTCCTGCAAAAGACGAAGCTGAAGATCATTCGACTCGGGGACGTAAATAGCCTGACGATATAAGAGGAACCCGTCCTCTGTTTCCGTACACTCGGCAAGAGAGATCTTCTTTGACTGTTTGGTACCATTGCGAAGCATGGTCTAACGGGGCGGGGTCGGGTTCGGGAAGCGAGGCAGTGACAGGATCAAGAAGCGAGGACGAGGACAGGGTCGGCTCGGGATACACCAGGGTCAAGGCAGGTTCAGGTTCAGGTTCAAGTTCGAAAACGAGGCGAGGACAGAAGGGCCGAAGCCAAAGTATTACGTTGCTAACAGAAGGAAGACGTTGCCTAGAGAGGCAGAAACATAGGAAGAAACGAGCACTATATATACAGCAATTCCCTTACACCGATGACTCATACCATAGAATCCCATAGAACACCCACATGCTCGTGCCATCCATACTATTCCAAATATCCCCTATTCTATCCCGTTACTACCCAATCCTTCCTAGCGCTTACATTCTATTACCCGAACTCCTTCCTAACCCGTTATCATACTTCCGACATCGACCGATACTATCCAACAACCCTGTTCCGAAGACGCCTTGGCGGGAGGCGGAGTGCGGGAGACGGATCCGTGATAGTTGCCCTCTCATTAGGTTCGAGCTCCGCGAGAACTCCGTTAGGTCTCGGCTTGGTAGGATATGCCATGTGAAAACGGGACAATAAGCGGGGAACGTTGGTAAGATTTTCGGCATACTCCCATGTTGGCGCATCATATCCCTTCCATTTGACCAAATATTGCAGACGTGAGTAGCGAAGACGGGAGTCCAGGAGCTCATCAACTTCCCATTCTTCGTCACCATCAACGATTACTGGAGGTGCGGGGGGAGGAACATGTCCTGGTAGAGGATCAATAGCACAAGGTTCCAACTTCGAAACATGAAAGACAGGATGTATTTTCATCGTCGAGGGGAGATCAAGCTCATAGGCGTAGGGACTAATAATAGCCTTAACCTTGAAGCGTCCCAGGCGTTTCCAATCAAGTTTGCGGGAGGGCCGAGTAGTCTGAATATTCCTGGCATTTAACCACACCTCGTCACCTATTTTATAAACTGGGGCGGGAACTCGGCGAGCATTAGCATTGGTTTCCTGTCGATCCTGCGCATAGCATATCTCGGCTTGTAACTGATCGTAAATCTCCGTCATCTTCCCAACGAGAGCCTTAATGTCTTGAGGACACTGGGTAAGTGGAGGTAGTGCAAGATTTTCCGTAAAGCGAGGATCGAAGCCGTAGTTAGCCAGAAAGGGGGAGACCTGGGTTGTTTCCGAGGGATGATTATTGGAGGCAAACTCGGCTAGCGGCAACCAGTCTACCCAGTCATCCTGCTGATAGGACACATAGCTCCTCAGGTATTGTTCCATCACCGCATTAATTCGTTCCGTTTGACCATCAGTTTCGGGGTGAAAGGCAGAGGACAGGGCCACATTAATCTTCAGCACCTTGCAAAGAGATCTCCAGAACTGAGACGTAAACTGAGTACCCCGATCGGAAATAATACTAGTGGGAAGACCATGAAGTTTCCAAACATGATCTATGAATAAACGTGCGAGGTCCTCGGATCCGGTAGTAGTATTACAGGCAATGTAATGTCTCATCTTAGATAGTCGATCGACTACCACGAGAATCGCATCTCTTCCCTTGCTCTCCGGTAGTCCCGTGACAAAGTCCATGGAAATGTGTGTCCAAGGTCTCTGGGGAATCGGTAGGGGACGAAGAACCCTATAGGGGGCGTGGCAGGAAGTCTTGCTTCGACTGCAGATATGGCAATTCCTCACATAGCGGTCTACTGTACTGCGCATTCCGGGCCAATAATACGAACGGGCGAGAAGCTGAAATGTCTTTGCCTTCCCCGGATGACCTGCGGACGGAGCATCATGATGTTGCTGAAGCAAATGCAAATGCAGAATCGTATCATTTGGAACAAAAAGCTTTCCTTGATGAGTCAAGGTTTCTGGTTGAGCATTCTGCCAATGTAATCTCACGGGAGTGCCTAACGCCGTCTCGAAGGAGTCCTAGGATCTTATTCGGAAATGGGTCAGTGACATAAGCCTGTTCAAAAAGTTTTTCTAGGGGTGACTGTCCTCGGACAGCCGGAATGACTGCCAACAAACCCAGATTCTGGGACTTCAACACTGTCTGACTTTGCTGCGTCAGGCGTTCATCCCCCTCTTTAGGCAGATCTCCTGATCTCCTAGTCAATGCATCTGGTTTCCCTCCTTGCTTTCCGGGTCGGTACTTAATCACATAATTAAAGCGAGAAAGAAACTCTGACCAGCGTGCTTGTCGGCGATTTAGATCTCTTTTTGTCATAAAGTATTCCAAATTTCGATGATCGCTCAATACCTCAATAGGTTCGGCGACACCCATCAACTCGCTCTCCATTCCTCAAAACACTTGATAATAACAGCTCTTTATCATAAATTTAAATAATTGCATTCGGCGGAGAATGAGTTCGGAGAAAAAAACAGCGTGGAGGATATTCTCATCACTGTACTGAGAGAGAGTACCGCCTGAAACATAATCCGATGCATCTGATTCCACAATAGCTCGGCGATCGAAATCGAAGTGGCGAAGAATTGGGGCCGTGGTAAACGCGGTTTTAAGTCCTTCGAAGGCTTCTTCACAGGCAGGCGACCAAACAAAGACAATCTTCCCTCCGGTAAGCGCGGTGAGGGGGCGAACGATCCCAGAATAATTCTTAATAAAACGCCGGTAAAAGTTTGCCCAACCGTTAAATACCTGTATGTCCCTAACATTAAGAGGGCGGGCCCACTTAACAATAGTTTCGATCTTTTTTGGATCAAGCTTAAGACCCTCGGTGGTAACAATCATTCCCAGGTATTTCACTTCTTTAACCTGAAACTCGCATTTCTCGGGGGAGCAATAAAGATCGGCATCCGTGAGTGCTTGCAGAACTTGATTGACATGATCGCGGTGTGATTCCAAATCTTCGCTATAGATAAGGATATCATCAAGGTAAGCCGTGCAAAATCGATCCAGAAAGGGACGAAGAGTATCGTTAATAAAATGCTGGAACACGGCAGGGGCATTCGTCAATCCGAAGGGCATCACTTTGTACTGAAAGTGGCCGACTCTAGTGCGGAACGCGGTTTTCCATTCATCTCCAGCCGCAACTCGGACCAAGTTATAAGCATTTTTCAAATCCAACTTGGTATACCATTTGGCCTTGCAGAGCTGATTAAACGTTTCCTTGGGCAGCGGCAGTGGGTAGCGATTTTTAACGGTAATAGCATTCAGGCCTCGATAATCCACGCAGAACCGGAGTCCACCTCCGGGCTTCTTCACAAACAGAACAGGAGATCCGGCGGGAGAAGAACTAGACTCAATGAATCCTCTCTTTAACATATCGTTAATGTATTCAATCAGTGCGGCCAATTCATCCCGGGACATACTGTATAGAGGGCCGAAGGGGGGTTCCTTTCCCTCATGAAGATTAATCCGGATGTCATAGGGGCGGTGGGGAGTTTCTGAGGCCTTCCGTTCCAAATCGTTGCCAAAAGTGATGATGTTAGGAACTAACGCAGCAACGTCGAGTATCGATTCCGTAGAACCACCAAGAAACAGGGCATAAACGGTCAGTCCCTGGGTGGTCTCGGCGAAGGTAGCAGCACTGACAATCTCGAAGTCGTGATTGGCGGGGAGCGGCGAGGTAATTCCCTTAACATAAACGGGAACTTGGTCATCATTGCAACGTTGAAGACAGCGAGGGGACCCGAAGGTCAACGAATTATCGGCAAAATTAATATTGACATTATGTCGACGAAGCCATGGAATGCCTAGCACCAGCGGATAATGTCCCAAGCGAGTAACATAGGCGGAGATTTTTTCGACATGTCCTTGAATGCGGAGAGAGAAATGAGCAATATGAGTAATGCTACCAGAGGAGATTTCTCTTCCATCCATAACATGAAGAGCACGAGGGTTGGGGAGAAGAGTAGTGGGAATTTCCTTGTGGCGTACAAACGATTCATCAATGAATGTAAATCCAGAAGCCCCGGTGTCCACAAGTGAGTAGGTTTTAACAGTTTTATTCTCATCAGATACGATACATGAAACAACAAGATGATCGTTATCCGAAACCTTCTCACCAGAGACACCAGAAACAGCAGAAACAGACAAAGAAAGAGGGGGGACCTGGCCTAAGCCACCTAAGACAGGTCCTCGTGAAAACCCGACTGATCCGGACCAACAGCAGACATCGAACCAGGGGAACCCAAACCCAAAGAACCAGAACCAGAAGAAGAAGCACCAAAAGGAAACCCAAAAACGTATCCAGGAGAAGAAGAAGAAGGACGAAGAGCATTGCTAACAGCAGGGGGCGCGCCGGCTCCAGACATAACCGGAGGTACACCGACCTCAGAAGTAGCAGCGACACGAGCGGGACGAGCAACAGGACGAGCAGAACATTCAGCGGCAAAATGCCCAGGACCTCCACAATACATGCAGAGACCTTGGGCGGCACGGCGGGCACGTTCGGCGGGGGTAATAGGACCACGGCGCTGAGGACGGCGGGCACCAGAAAGGTCCATTGGCACCGCACCACCTGGAGAATAGGAGGGGTGAGGAGCGGAAGCAACAGGAACAGAAGCGGGAGCAGAAACACGAGCAGGAGCGGAGGGAGTATAAGGCTGACGAACGACAGATGGAGAAAAGCGATCTCTGGCACGAGCATCCCTGAGTCTATTGTCCAACTTCTGGAGCAAGAGAACATATTCAGAGGTAGTGGTGGGAACGTCATGGTGGATCATAGCAGAGCGGAGTTCACGGGAGAGACCTTGGGTGAGTGCGTGTTTCTTGGCCTCATCGTTCCATCTAACCTCAGCAGCCAAACGTTGGAATTCAGCGAAGTAAGTAGAAAAGTCTCGACCTCCTTGAGTCAGGCGCTCGAGCTCTCGCTCGGCAGTAGCAATGCGGTCTGGATCCCCGAAGGCGGTTTCCAAAATGGTAATAAGGGCTTCAATATCTTCCAGGTCGATGCGTCCCCCGACAACGAGGGGCATTACCTGGGCGAGAGCACGGCCAGAAAGAAGATTAATAGCATAGGCAAGACGAGCTTGGGCGGCGGGGAAGCGATCATGATTGGCGAGCATCTTAAGGCGGAGTTGAGTAACAAAGGGGCGAAGCTCCTCCTTTTCCGTCAAATTTGGTGGATCAGGGACTTTTTTGAGCGAATGAGGCGGCAGTGGCGAAGAGAGCTACTGGCGGAGCAACTGGGGGGGCAGGAGGAGGAACAACAGGAGGTGGGGGAGGTTCGAAGTGTACTCGATGAGGAGGGGCCAACGGGACAACAGGAGGAGCGACGGCTTGGGCACGAAGACTTTCATTAATTTGACGGACTTCCGCCAACTGGGTCTGTAAGTCGACCACTTGAAGGGCGAGGTCTTGGGCGCCCTCTGCCGCATTTAAGGCATGGTCTCGTTCCGCCGTTACGTGAGCTAGGTCGATTCGACTTGGTTTCTTTCCATTAGGACTCGGGTCGGATTTGACCACCTGGGTCAGGTTTAGGTGCAAAGAATAACATCCACAGTAATTTGTGGTTGGAATTCAGCAAGGGCAGAAAGTCCATTCTGCTTGGCGGACATGATGTATCGGGAAGCCAATAAGGCGAGCAACGTAGTCTAACGGTCGCGTGGTCGGGTTGAAGCGAGGCAGGGACAGAATCAAAGCGAGGGCGAGGACAGAGTCGACTCGGGATACACCAGGATCAAAGGTAGGTTCAGGTTCGGGTTCAGGTTGGTTCAGATTAAAGCGAGGCGAGGCCGGAAGGGCAGCCAAAAAGTACTATATTGCTAACAGAAAGAAGGCGTTGCCTGAAGAAGCAGAAACATAGGAAAGAAGCGGCGCTATATATCAGCAATTCCGTCGATGACTCATACCGTAGAATCTCATAGAACACCCACATGCCCGTGCATACTATTCCGAATATCCCTATTCTATCCGTCACTACCCAATCCTTCCTGCGCGCTTACGTTCATTAGAACTCCTTCCTAACCGTTACCGATGCTTCCGGCATCGACGTCGATACTATCCAACAACCCTGTTCGAAGACGCTTTGGCGGGGCGGAGTGCAGAAAACGGATCGTGATACTTACCCCGTAGATCGAATCACGATCTGTCAATTGACATCAAGACAACAAGACAATACTCTTTGGACAATGTATGGAATAATAATTTGGAGTTACAGAGGTCTGAAGATTATCTGATACCTATTCAAGGGGCGTGTCCATATAGTACATCCACACTGGCTCCCCAATATTGTTTTGTCAAGAAGGCCGGCGGTTCTCTTGACTTGTATGTGGACTATAGAAAACTAAATGGAATGTAGGTGAAAAACTACCACCTCTCCCTTACTCCTGAAACATTTATGGGTCTTTCTGCAGCCAAATATTTTCCCAAGCTGCACCTATGCAATAGTTGTCGTTAATTAGAATCAAGGAAGGAGATCAGTTGAAGACAGCATTTAGGCCGTTATGGACACTTCAAATATCAGTTATGCCCTTCAGTCTTCTACCGTCAGCGAACTTTTCAACACTGGGTTAATGATATGCCGATCTCATCTTGATCACTTAGCCTCCAGCCTACCTCGACGATATTCTTATATACTCCGCCGCCTTCCCAAGATATAATGTTCATGTTGATAAAGTTCTACGCATCCTTGATCAGAACAATGTTCAACTTAAGCTGGAGAAAGGCGAATGGCATATTAAAGAGACCATATACCTTCGCTTTGTACTTACACCAGAAGGAATTAAGATGGATGAGTTGAAAGTCACTACTATTAGAATTGGGATACACCAACCTGCCTGAAAGATGTGCAGGAATTTTTGGGCTTCGCTAATTTTTATCGATGCTTCATCTATGCTTACTCAAGAGTGGTATCTCAACTGACCACATTAACTAAAACAGCAGTGGTGTTCAAATGGATGGCTAAAACGGAAAGGGCCTTTAATAATTTAAAAACCGCATTTACCACTGCCTCTATATTGCGACACTTTGATCCCGACCGAGAAATTATAGTAGAAATGGGCCGCGCCCAACTATGTATCCGCGTTATCGTATATGCCAGCGTAACAACAAGGGATACCATACTGATCGCCTTCTTTTCAGAAAGCTTATCGCGGCAGAAATTCAACTCTGAGATATCACGATAAGGAACTTTTAGCAATTATTGGGATTTGAAGAATGGCTATTTCCTAAACCATCCGTCATTAAGGTCTAACTAATGAAAACCTTGAATCCTTTATGTCAACAAAGCTATTAAACCAACTGCAAAGCCGTTGATCAGAATTTCTATTACGTTTGGTCGTTCTTCAGTTTATCTCAGGACAGCAAGGAGGAAAAGCAGATTCATCAACTAGGCAATCGAGGATCCCCCTAAGGGGAGGGATGAGTGCCTCAAATATCAATACCAAACCGTGTTAAAAGAAAAAATTTGAATACTAAGCTAAATTTGTTAGGTTTTTAGTAAATGAAACGGTGAAGGAACACCTTCTGTCTAAGAGTTATTTTTGAAAGCTTACCAGGTAGATAGTTTCCCAAAGCAAAGTACTTACAATCTTGAAGGATGGCACCAAGTAATCAAAAACAAATCTCATCGGACGAATGCTTGTGAAAAAACGAGCGGTTTCTTCTATGTCGGCCAAACTTTTTAGTAAAACACAAAGAACTACAATTAGACTCCTTCAAGAATATCGCGATAAACTATCGGCCGGGGACACTCTGGCAGAGCAAAGACCCTCGAACTACTAAGTTGTGATTAGTATTAGCCAAATATGCGGAAATATACTGACCCGCTATGTTATGAACTACCATCTTGTCGAAGAAGCAAAGCCAACGCTTTAATGCCTCTCAAGGAATTCTCGCCCTCTCTCAGTCCTTAGGCACCATAGACGGATGTATCAATGGACTTTATTACAGGCCTACCGCTCAGTAATATATATAATATAATACTTGTAAGCCAAATGGACCGCCTTACAAAAATAAGACGTTTTTATTTCATGTACCAAGCAAGTTAGGGCTGCCAGAGATGTTGTTCAAATGTACTAAGCGTTTGGAAACTACATAGTCTACCAGAAAAAATAGTCTCAGATCGGGGCACTCAGTTTTACTTCGATTTTTGGAAATCATTATGCGAGTGTGAAATCTCGCCCGTTACTCTAGGGCCTTCACCCACAAACCGATGGCCAAACCCGAGATGATTAATGACATCGTGGAGCAATACCTTTGAAGCTATATGGATTACCAACAGGATAACTGGGCTACCTATCTTGCTATGGCCAAGTTAAGCTACTAATAATTATGTATCGGAATCAATAAGGCTCTCTCCTTGAAGCAAATTATAGGCGACACCCATATGAATTTTTCCTCCTCTGACGCGGTGTTACTACTAATGAGGACCAAGCTAATACAATGGCAAGGGATACGTAAGAAGTATTTGACATCCTCCGAACAAAGAAATTTTTCAAGCCGAATTTAGGAAGAGTCAGCAAATGCAAAGTTGCCCCGCACTCTGTTATGCTATTGGAGATAAAGTATAGTTATCGTCCAGGAATCTATTGATCAAGCGACCTAAAAAGAAAATGGATTGGAAACAAGTTGGACCCTACCCAATCTAACGAATTGTTAGCTCCATGTCTTTTATGAACTATGCTTCTCGATGAAGGTGCACCCAGTGTTCCATGTCTCGCTACTTTCACCCGCCACCAATGATCCAGTTCCGGGACAAGTAGTAGTGCCCCTGCCTCTGGTTGAGATCGACGGAGAGGAAGAGTGGGAAGTTGAAGTATTTTGGACTCTCAAAAATGGCGAGGATTGGATGTATCTTGTTAGATATCTTTGGTTACCACGAGCCATCATGACAACCCTACAAAGACTTGAACAACTCTTCTTAGTTGATTAAAGATTTTCACGAATGATACCCACCTGCTAAGAGGAACTTAGGCACTCAGAGGTTAACCTAATATCTATCGTAGCGTGGAAGCGGATTTAGTGGCGTTGCGGAAGAAGGATCAGTCAGTGTTCTATGGTATTCTATGAAGTTTTATTACAGGGTTTCTTTGAGTCAACGGTAGATATGTATTTCCAATAGAGAGATTTCCTTGGGGTTCTATGGGTTTCTATGGGATGAGTCAGCAAAAGGATTTTAGGGCTATGTATAGGGAGCTCTTGTCTAGGCGTCTTGGCATCGGTCCAGATTGAGTGAGGCCAAGCTCTTGCGATTGTTGAGGTAGCGTTAAGCGAAAGGGATGTGATGAGGAGGGGTGTCATCATTGGTTTCTAGGAGATTCTATGGCGTTATGGATTTGTATTGTAAATAGAAGAGATGGTGAGGAGGACCGAGGTGTGGTAGCAAGTGATGTATGGGATTCTATGGGTGGCGGTATGAGTCAGTAGGACTGGCAGAGGAGGTGTTAAATAAGTGCGGGAAGATTCTGCCTTTAGTTCTTCCTTTCCTTTCTCTCTGTCTCGTCTTACTGTTCTCTCGGATGCATAGAATATACTCCCTATCCTAAACCATGTTTCTCGCTTCCGGCTTCGCGCCCGCAACTCTATAGTTCTCTTGATTCTCGCCGGGCTCTTACCTGGTCTTCACTTCCCCTGCTCTGCCCTGCACCCTCTGCCTTTGCCGGTGCCTGTGCTTGCGCCTGCCCGGTTTCCTTCTCTTCCTTGTCAGTGTCCTGAGTATCTTGGCTGTCTTCATACCAGCAATATGCGTTATCGTTGTTATCTGTCGCGTTGCCTCCAGCTATTCAGTCATACCTCTCTCCTCGCTTCTCTTTTCTTTCTTTCTTCTTCCATAACCTTCTTGTCATCTAGGGAATACAAACTTGAAACTAGTCTCCTTGAAAACGTCAGACATCTCGCCAGAACTTCAGGAACTCCCATAGTCCCGTCCTTGCCTTTGCCTCGTTCCCTGTTCCTAGTTCCTCACTATACTCTACTCTGCCCCACCCCTTCATATCGCTTCATCTCCTGCACCTCGCCTTCCAAAGCGCCGGAACAGGGTTGTTGGATAGTATCGATCGATGTTGAAAGCGGTGATCGTTAGGAAGGCTCGGATAATAGAATGTGCGCTAGGAGAATTGGGTAATAAGGGGATAGAGTTGGGGTTATCGGGAATAGTATGGGTGAGTCAGGGTTGTAGGAGTTCTATGGGATTGGTATGAGTCATCGGCGTGAGGAGAAGTTGTATATATAGTGTTAGATTCTTTCCTATGTTTCCGCCTCTCTAGGCAACGTCTTCTTTCTGTTAGCAATACAATACTTTGGCTTGGCCCTTCTGTCCCCGCCTCGTCCCTGAACCTGAACCTGAACCTGAACCTGCACCGCGCCGGGTGTCTCCTGAGTCAACCCTGTCGCTTGTCTCCACCTCTGAACCTATTTAACGCCGTCCTTGTCGACCCGCCCGTTAGACTCGTTGCGTCTTTTGACTCTGAGACACTATCATGGCGACCTCCGGATCTCGCTTTACCGTTGCCCCGTACCGTTATCGCGAGAGCGCTTCGCTAACGGTGATGTGGTTCCTACCACCTGGGCCGCTCCCAAAAATGTCCAGACCTTTACTGAACAATACGACCATGACAGGGCCCTTCTCTTCGACCTTCTGGGATATAACATCTCTCGCATTAGGCATGAAAGAGATATGGCCCGCTTCGAGAGAGACACGGCCTTGAACACCGCCTCCGTCATCCCTGATCTTGAACAACAAATTGCTAACCTGGAAAGTCAGCTCGTGGAGGTCCGCCATCTCAACAGTCTGCTGTCGGCCCAAGTGGCTGCTCCCCCTCCTACTCCCCCAGTTGTTCCTCCTCCTAATCCTCCTGTCGCTCCTCCTCCGGTCCCTCCTGTTGCTCCTACTCCGGCTCCGCCCTTGACTCCCCGCTCCGAGAAGGTGCCCGACCCACCTAAGTTCGATGGCAAGAGGGAGGAACTTCGCCCCTTTGTTACTCAACTTCGCCTAAAGATGCTCGCCAACCATGATCGTTTCCCTGCCGCCCAAGCCCACCTTGCCTATGCAATTAATCTTCTTTCCGACCGTGCCCTTGCCCAGGTGATGCCTCTTGTCGTCGAAGGACGCATCGACATGAAAGATATTGAAGCCTTGATCACGATTCTGGAAGCCGCCTTTGGGGATCCAGACCGCATTACTACCGCTGAACGGGAACTCGAGCGCCTTACTCAAGGAGGCCGGGACTTCTCCACTTACTTCGCTGAATTCCAACGCTTGGCTGCTGAAGTTAGGTGGAACGATGAGGCCAAGAAACACGCACTCACCCAAGGGCTCTCCCGTGAGCTCCGCTCCGCTATGATCCATCATGACGTCTCAGCCGCCACCTCTGAGTATGTCCTCTTACTTCAGAAGTTGGACAACAGGCTCCGAGACGCTCGTGCCAGAGACCGCTCCTCCCCCTTCGCCGCTCGCCAACCCTTTGCTCCCTCTGCTCCTGCCCGTGTTCCGGCCTCCCCTGCTGCTGCCCCTACTCCTCACCCCTCTTATTCTCCAGGGGGTGCGGTGCCCATAGATCTTTCTGGTGCCCGCCGTGCCTCCCAAGGACTCTGTATGTATTGTGGGGGTCCTGGGCATTTTGCTGCCTTTCACGGAGCGAAGCGGGGATCAGAGCGAAGCGAGCCAAGTGTTACGGGCGGGGTCGGGAATACGGAGACGAGAGAGAATTATAACAGGAGCAGGGTCGGGCAGAGGATCCACAGGGAATCTCTGACTTCAACGTAGGCACGGAGACACCAGTAGATAATTCGAATCACGGTCATGGACGAGGGTGGAGTACGACAGGAGGCCAAGGTAGATAACCGAGGCAAGTAGGTTCAGGACACGGTGCTACCAAGGGGCACAACCGATAACGAGGACGCGACAAGTAAACAACCAAGTATATTTTATATATAAAGAACCAGGAAAGGAACCAGAAGGAAACCTAAAGGGAAAGGTTGATAACAGGAGGTTGCGTAAGGAAAGAAGAAAGAAAGAGACAAAGGAAATCCCGACTCATATATATACAACTTTATTCCCTCAATTACTAATCCGTACTACGGAATCCCGTAGAGACCCAAGGAAAGAACCACCAACCCTTTTAATCGATCTACATACTAAACCCCGATACCATGCTTCCGAAGAATCCCGACCTAATTAATAATCATCTCCCCTCACTCCCTAGCGTCCGGAATACGCCGTGACAGATTACCCCCTCCTCTAGGGCCTAGCTCCTGCTAGGCTGGGGTTTGCGTGGATACCGAGTATGAAAATCCCGAACTTTGTCAGGAGCATTCTCCAAGTCTTCAGCCGGTTGCCAGGAAGGTTCGGCGTAGCCAATATAACGAGTCAAATACCAAAGCTGATTATTGCGGCGTCGAGAGTCCAGTACTGCATCTACTTCCCATTCTTCCTCTCCCTCGATCTCAACAGGTGGGGGCGGCGGCTGAACTTGGCCAGGAACAGGGTCGGATGCGGCAAGGGAAAGAAGCGAGACATGGAACACCGGGTGAACCTTCATAGACGTAGGAAGAGCCAACTCGTAGGCGTAAGGACTAACTACCCTCTTAACTTCATAGGGACCGATCTGTTTCCAATCCAGTTTCTTAGAGGGGCGCATGGTATGAAGATTCCGGGTGGATAACCAGACTCGATCTCCCACGGTATACCTTGGACTCGGAGTGCGGTAGGCATTAGCGGATTCCTCTTAGATGACTTGAGACCTCCTCATTTCTGCGCGTAGGTAATCAAAAATCTGGGACATATCGCGGGCCAGGCCATTAGCTCTGTCTTCGGCTATAGTAGTTCCATGTATAAGGGGCCCGAAGGACATCCGCGGGTGCTTCCCAAAATTGGCCTGGAAGGGGGACAGATTGGTGGTTTCCGAGACGTGGTTATTGGCTGCGAATTCAGCGAGGGGCAGAAAGCGATTCCAGTCATCCTGTTGATAGGAGACGTAGGCTCGAAGATACTGTTCCATAATAGCATTCATACGTTCTGTCTGGCCATCCGTCTGCGGATGAAAGGCTGTTGAGTACCGAGGGGAAATTTCCAGGCGGGAGCATAGCGATTTCCAAAAGTCCGACGTAAACTGTGTTCCCCTATCCGAAACAATAGTTTCTGGTAGGCCGTGTAATTTCCAAACATAATCAATGAACAGATCTGCTAAGGTAGGGGCATTGGTTTCCTCGGTACAGGGTATCAAATGCCTCATTTTCGTAAGTCGGTCAACGACCACTAAAATTGCATTGTACCCACTGTTTTCTGGGAGACCGGTCACAAAGTCCATCGAAATATCGGTCCAGGGGGCGGTCGGGATTGAAAGAGGGCGAAGAACTCCTTGGGGACTATTCCTAGGGGCCTTGCTTTGTCGACAGATGTGGCAGTTTCGAACGTAATTATCCACGTATTTCCTCATAGTCGGCCAATAATAATTACGTGAAAGAAATTCTAAGGTCTTGGCTCGGCCTGGATGTCCGGCTGAGGGGGCATTGTGATATTCTTGTATTAGGCGCAGCTTAAGCTCATCGAAGGCGGGGACGTATATAGTATTGCGATAAAGTAGGAGGCCCTCAGGGGATTCGGTACATTCGGCTAGGGAAATTTCGCGAGATTGTTTAACATTCGTTCGAAGCATAATAAGTACTTTATTGGGAAAACTGTCAATCTGGTAAGCTTGTGAAAATAAAACTAGCAGAGGTACGATCTTTTCAGCGGGTTCATTTGACAAAGAACCCGCTAACAAACCTAACGTTCCCCCTTATTCAAGATTTTTTCTTTTTAAAATTATCTGGCTTTGGTGTCTCAAGCGTTCATCCCCCTCCTTAGGGAGGTCTCCTGACCTTCTAGTTAGAGCATCCGGTTTTCCTCCTTGTTTTCCTGGACGAAATTGAATAACGTAATTAAAACGTGACAGATATTCAGACCATCGAGCTTGGCGACGATTTAAGTCCCTCTTGGTCATAAAATATTCGAGGTTCTTATGGTCCGATAAAACTGTAATGGGAAATTGTGCGCCCTCCAAGTAGTATCGCCATTCTTCGAATGCTCGTATAATTACTAGTAGTTCTTTGTCGTAAATTTCGTAATTACATTCTGCCGGAGAGTGTTTTCCTGAGTAAAATGCAACCGGGTGGAGAATCCCCTCATCATCGTGCTGGGACAGAATCGCGGCGGAAACATAGTCGCTTGCATCGGTTTCCACAATAATTTTTCGATCGGGGTCAAAGTGCCTGAGAATTGGGGCCGAGGTAAATGCTTTCTTCAAGTCCTGGAAAGCCTTATCCGCTTGGGGTGACCATAGAAATTTTACCTTCTTTTTGGTCAATGCCGTGAGGGGAGAAACTACCTTACTATACCCGTATATAAATCTCCGATAGAAATTTGCAAAGCCTAGGAAGCACTGAACATCTTTAACGTTCTTGGGGGTTTCCCATTCGCTGACCGTTGATACCTTTTTGGGGTCCATGCCGATACCATTTGGGGAGATCATCATTCCCAAATACTTGGTTTCTTGGACGTAGAACTCGCATTTCTCCGGCTTTAGATGTACATTATTTCGTTCCAGGATCTCCATTACCTTTCTGACATGTTCCTTATGTAACTCCATGTTATCGGAGTAAATAAGAATGTCGTCCAGGTAGGCGGTGCAGAAATCGTCGAGGTGGGGGCGGAGAAGATCGTTTACCCAGTGTTGAAAAACAGCCGGCGCATTGGTTAGTCCAAAGGGCATAACCTGGTACTCGGAGTAGCCTTGTCGGGTTCGAAACGCGGTCTTCCATTCATCCCCTTCCTTAATCTGAAGTTGATGATAGCCCCAGCGAAGATCGAGCTTGGTATAATATTTAGCGGAGGCGATTTGGGACAGGGTTTCGGGTAGCAGGGGCAGAGGATGGCGGTTTTTAATCGTAATTTCGTTTAAGCCGCGGTAGTCCACACAGAGGTGAAGAGAGCCATCGGCCTTTTTAACGAACAAAATCGGGGCACCAGCGGGAGACTCAGAAAAACGAATAAAGCCCTTGGACATGTTCTCCGTTATATACTCGCGGAGTGCCTGAAGTTTGTTGCGGGACATATTGTACATTGGCCTGAATGGGGGTTGCTTCCCTTCTTCTAGGACAATGGCAAGATCGTGGGGTCTGTGGGGTGGTAGAACCGAGGCCGAGGATTCCAGAAACATTTTACCGAATCTGTGTAGCTCGACTGGGACATTGGCGAGATGGGAACCGGGGGAGGCGAGGACATCATCGATCATCCGTAGCGAAGCACACAGGAGCACATTCCCTTGCTTGCGTGTTAGGCGGCGAAAGGGGTGAGCACCAATGGCGGCGACGTGGATCGGGGCGGAGACGGGCGAGGTTTTCGAAGTAATCCCCTGGGCAATCACTGATTGTCCGAGGAGGGAGCACTGGCGAAGGCAGGACGGAGACGAGGACAAGACCTGGTTTTGGCGGGGCCGGAGAGTAACGTCATGGTGCCTCATCCATGGTAGGCCCATCACTATTGGATAATTCCCCAACTTGGTTACGAAGAAGGGAGCATATTCTTGGTGTCCGTTGATCTTCAGCTCCAGTCGGGCAATATGGGTAATCCGGCCTGACTCAATGAGTCGACCATCAATGACCGTTAGTGCGCGGGGGGTTCGGAGAGGCGAGAGGGCAAAACCGTGGGACTTGGCGAAGGCAGCGTCAATAAAGGCATACCCAGAGGCTCCTGTATCAATCAGGGCGTGGGCTTGTGCCTGGGAACGAGAGTTCTGGGAGACAGAACATTCAAGGACCAGCTGGTCGTCAGTCAGGCCTTCCTCTGATTGGGGATGGGCCGACATAACAAAGGCTGGGGCGGGGGCCATGGGAAGAACTGGGGCGGAGACAACAACAGGTGGCGTGGGTAATGGCGGGGTAGGCCCCTCTGGTATGCCGATATTTACCAGAGGGGCTGACCTTTTAACTGCTGATCCTGGGGAGTCTGGGCAACTGGCTCACGGCGCCTGTTGTCAAGGATGCAGGGGTCGAGGGAACGGGGAGCGAGGTAACGGGTCCGGGCATAGTGGCGGGGAGCAGAGACGGCGGCCAGGTCAGTTTCGAGTTCTTTCACATAGGTTTCCCAAGCGAAAAGGTCATCGAGGAGGACCTCGCTGTTGGCGGTGGCGATTTCCAAATAGCGGGTGGTGGCTGCGAGCTGGGACTCAGATTCCTCCAGGTCTTCTTCAAGGTCGGCAAGGTCCTGGATCAGGGCCTCGCAGTTGGAAATAGCGGCGGCAGTATCATGGCGGGAGGTTTCGAGATCGGCCTTGGTGGAGGCGAGGTTGGCGACAACCTCATCATGGGCGGGTTCGATTTCGACAATAGGAGCGGAAGCAACGGGTTCGGGGACGAGGGGAGAGACCGGGGATGGGAGTAGAGACATAGTGGCCAGGCAGTCCTCGATGAGGTCGTAGGCCTGACACCATTTGGCACCATCCAGCTCATCGGGTACGGGGTAGGCCCCGATGAAGGCTCGGAGGCGCTCCATCAGGGGAGCGAGATCGGAGGACATGGTTGCACGGTTGTGCCAGTCGGTAGTGAGGAAGACGCAACCTAATGTTACGGGCGGGGTCGGGAATACGGAGACGAGAGAGAATTATAACAGGAGCAGGGTCGGGCAGAGGATCCACAGGGAATCTCTGACTTCAACGTAGGCACGGAGACACCAGTAGATAATTCGAATCACGGTCATGGACGAGGTGGAGTCTGACAGGAGGCCAAGGTAGATAACCGAGCAAGTAGGTTCAGGACACGGTGCTCTGGCACAACCGATACTTGACAAGACAACCAAGTATATTTTATATATAAAGAACCAGGGAAGAGATCAGAAAGGAAACCTAAAGGGAAAGGTTGATAACAGGAGGTTGCCTAGAGAGAAAAGAAAGAAAGAGACAAAGGAAATCCCGACTCATATATATACAACTTTATTCCCTCAATTACTAATCCGTACTACGGAATCCCGTAGAGACCCAAGGAAAGAACCACCAACCCTTTTAATCGATCTACATACTAAACCCCGATACCATGCTTCCGAAGAATCCCGACCTAATTAATAATCATCTCCCCTCACTCCCTAGCGTCCGGAATACGCCGTGACACCAAGGTACACTACCGAGGCTAAACGGGACGAGGCAAGAGGTGGATCGGGGCAGAGTATAAAGAATGGAGAGCGAGGCGGGACTATGATGGAGGAATGTCCTTACGGGTGTCGGGATCGGTAGAACCAAGAATCAAGAAATATATTCTAAAGGACTACAAGTTCCTAGAGATAGGAAGGTTGCGTGAAGAGGAAAGGAAAGAAACTATCTACAAACGAAAACACGACCCATATATATACACCTCATATCCGACCGATGACTAACCTGAATATCCCTGTACAGAACTCCATAGAATCCTCCACGACCCGTAACTCCGAACTTCGACCTTATCTCCTATACCCGAATCCCTAACCCCGAACCGAACCCCCGATACCGAACCCCAAAGAACATAAGAGGATCCCTGACTAATCCCTCTTCCCGCAACATCGCTAGACCGCGCTCTACGCTGTGATAGATATTAGGTCCCCTTCTGAAGCCTAAGTCCTCTTAGGCTTGCGTGAATATCGTTCATGGAAATCTTTAACTAACTCAGGAGAGTTGTCTAAGTCGCTATAGGGTTGCCATGATGTCTCATCATAACCGGTATACCGAACAAGATAGTCAAGTCTTCCGCGTCGTTTCCGTGAGTCCAGAATAGCATCAACTTCCCACTCTTGTTCCCCCTCTATCTCTACTGGGGGCGGAGGTAATTGTAGTTGCCCTGGTACAGGGTCGCTGGCAGCAGGTGACAGCAGCAAAACATAAAACACCGGGTGTATTTTCATCGAGGCGGGCAGCGTAAGCTTGTAGGCATAGGGGCTGACGATGCGAGAAATGCAGTAAGGTCCCACTTGCTTCCAGTCCAGCTTCTTCGATGGTCGCTTGGTTAATAAGTTCTGAGTAGATAACCATACCTTATCTGCAACAATATAACGTGGTGCCGGTGTGCGGCTAGCATTAGCCGACTTTTCCTGAATTCGTTGAGCTCTGAACATTTCTGCTCGAAGGAAGTCAAACACTTCTGATATATCTCTTGCCATAGTATTTGCTTGATCCTCGTTGGTCGTCGTGCCGTGCCGTAGAGGGCCAAAATTCATTCGGGGATGACGTCCATAATTGGCTTCGAAGGGGGAAAGCTGAGTCGATTCCGAAACATGATTGTTGGTCGCGAATTCCGCCATGGGTAGATAGGTGGCCCAGTTATCCTGTTGATAGTCTACGTAACTTCGAAGGTACTGTTCCATAATAGCATTAATTCTTTCGGTCTGGCCGTCTGTCAGGGGATGAAAAACGGTAGAATAACGAGGGGAGATTTCAAGACGCTCGCATAGTGATTTCCAAAAGTCCGAAGTAAATTGAGTGCCACGGTCTGAGACTATCTTTTCCGGGAGTCCATGTAGTTTCCAGACATTCTCCAGGTACATTCGAGCGATGTCCCTAGCTCCTGATTCTTCGGTGCATGGGATAAAGTGTCTCATTTTTGTAAGGCGATCGACGACGACGAAAATAACATTATAGTTATTACTAATGGGTAGTCCCACGACGAAGTCCATTGAAATGTCCGTCCATGGTGCTTTAGGGACTGAGAGAGAACGAAGAACTCCTTGCAGAGTATTGCGGTTCGCTTTGCTTCGGCGACAGGTGTAACAGTTCATAACATAACGGTCAATGTATTTCCGCATGTTCGGCCAGTAGTATTCCTGACTGAGTAACTCGAGGGTCTTTGGTCTACCCGGGTGTCCTGCTGAAGGTTTGTCATGATACTCCTGAAGAAGTCTAAGCTGCAATTCCTCGTGTTCTGGTACGAAGAGCTTGCGTCGATAAAGAAGAAGTCCGTCATCGTTTTCCATGCATTCGGCGAGAGAGATTTGTTTCGATTGCTTTGTGCCGTCTTTCAGCATCGTGAGTACCTTATTGGGGAAACTATCTTCTTGGTAAGCTTTTAAAAATAACTCTTGGACAATGAGCGAACCTTCAGCAGGTTCATTTGCCAAAGAACCCGCCAACAAACTTAGCTTATTATCCAAATTTTCTCTCTTTAGCACAGTCTGATACTGATACGCGAGGCGTTCATCCCCCTCTTTAGGGAGATCCCCTAATCGCCTGGTAAGTGCATCCGGTTTCCCCCCTTGTTTGCCTGGGCGAAATTGAATAACGAAGTCAAAGCGAGATAAAAATTCCGACCAACGAGTTTGCTGACGATTTAACAGTTTGGTTGACATAAAGTATTCAAGGTTCCAATGGTCTGTTAGGACTTTGATAGGATAAGAGGCGGTTTCCAGAAAGTATCGTCATTCTTCAAATCCCTGAATAATTGCCAAAAGCTCTTTATCGTATATCTCATAGTTACATTTTGCGGGAGTATGTTTCTTGGAGAAGAAGGCGACTAGATGCAGAATTCCTTCATTATCTCTTTGTGACATAATAGCGGCTGAGACGTAGTCAGAAGCATCTGTTTCCACTATAATTTCCCTGTCTGGGTCGAAGTGTTTAAGAATTGGGGCGGTGGTAAATGCGAGTTTGAGATCCTGAAAAGCTTTCTCCGTCTTGTTTGTCCATTTGAATACCACTCCTGTCTTTGTTAAAGCGGTCAGAGGAGATCCCACCCTTGAGTATGCATAGATAAATCGTCGATAAAAGTTCGCAAATCCCAGGAATTCCTGTACCTCCTTCAGACAGGTCGGGGTCTCCCAATTTCTAATAGTAGCGACCTCCGATTCATCCATCTTGATCCCTTCAGGTGTAAGTACAAATCCGAGATACATAGTTTCCTTTACGTGCCATTCACACTTCTCGGGCTTAAGATGAACTTGGTTTTCGTTGAGTATTCGAAGAACCTTGTCCATGTGTTCCTTATGTTCTTCCAATGTAGCCGAGTAAATAAGAATGTCGTCGAGGTAAGCGGTGGCGAAGTGATCTAGATGAGGACGTAGCATGTCGTTGACCCAATGTTGAAATACAGCAGGGGCGTTGATAAGTCCAAAGGGCATAACGGTGTATTCAAAATGACCGTAGCGAGTGCGAAATGCCGTCTTCCATTCATTTCCTTCCCTGATCCTCAATTGATGATAACCATTGCGAAGGTCTAACTTGGTGAAGTACTTGGCCGAGGAGATGCCCATAAAGGTTTCTGGTGTTAATGGTAGAGGGTGTCGATTTTTAACTGTTACCGCGTTTAACTTTCTATAGTCAACACAGAGTCGAAGGGAGCCGTCAGCCTTCTTGACAAATAATACCGGAGAGCCTGCGGGGGAGGTGCTATGTCGAATCCGTCCATTGAATAGATACTCCGATAGGTAATCTCTAAGTGCTTGGAGTTCTAACCGGGTCATCCCATACATGGGTCCGAAAGGTACGGTCTTTCCTTCCTGTATATCGGTAGATAGATCATATTCGGTGCGATGGGGCGGAAGTCTGGATGCATCAGGTTCACTGAGCAGATGTAGATACTGATGATGTTCGACGGGGACGAGTGCTCGAGGGTCTTTGGGTTTTTGGGCCAGCAGATCGTCGAGAGCTTTGAGAGTGGTGGAGTACAGTTTCATTCCCTTTCGTTTCTTATTAATGAGTCTGTGAAATGCATAGGAGGTAATAACTGAAATATTGGTTGTTGGCTTGGCAGGGGGTTCAATAGAGATACCCTTAGCGATGACCTTAATATGGTCGAGGGAACAGTGTTGAATGCAGCCGGAGGAGCTGAAGTGTATTTCATTAGCTGCAGGGAGAATAGTAGTTGCATGTCGACGCATCCAGGGAAGGACCATCACGATCGGATAGTGTCCTAGTTGAGTGACAAAGAAGGGGGCCTCCTTTCGATGTCCATTTATGTCTTGGCTGAGAATAACCTTATGGGTGACCTTTCCGGATTCAATGGGTCTACCGTCTATTACGTCTATGTGTCGAGGAAGAATAAGGGGGGTTTGTTTAAGTTTGTGGTGGCATACGAAGTCCTTATCTATGAACGCGTATCCTGAGGTGCCAGTATCAATGAGAGCATATGATGGGATGAAAGAATCTTCATTTTGAGTAATTGAGCAAGTTACGACTAATTGATTCCCATCCATATCTTTCTCCAAAACCGAAAACCCAGAAACTGAAATCCTAGAAAAGTCCTTTAACCGTCCCTGGAGTGAGCCACTCAGTCCAGGGAAAAATCTTTTAACGCCTCATCGCCAGAGGTTTCTTCCTTTCCTTCTTCTCTAATATCTACTCTAGCTCACCTCATTCTTTGGGCTGGGTTTTTGGGAGCCGGCGCCTGCGGGCATTCCCTAACGAGGTGTCCTACACCTCCTCAATAAAACACCTATTTTCTATGCGACGAGCCTCTCTTTCTTGAGGGTCCGGGCGGCCACGACCAGTGGACAAATCCATAGGGGCCACTCCACCGGGCGTATGAGACGGATGGGCAGCAGGGGGGTTGGGGCGAGCGGGAGTTTGGTAGCAAGGGACAGGTGTGGATAGAGCTGAGTACTGAGGTGCGGGGGCAACTGAAGGCTGATAGCGAGATCTTGAGGCGGGGCAGGAGTGGCGTGGCGAGGTCGGAGGCGAGCTTGCGGAGGAGGCTGGTAGCGGAGGTGCGTATATCTGCTGCTTGTTGTCCAAGCGTTGGAGGATAGTGGCGAGTTCAATAACAGTGGCGGGGTTTTCCTCATAGATCATGAGCTTGGTGAGTTCCTCGCTCAGTCCTTCCATAAGAGCCTCCACATTGGCAGCTTCTCCCATCCCGGCTTCTGCAGTGTAGCGTTGAAACTCGGCAAAGTACTCCAAGAAGGAGTGGTTGAGTTGTCTAATTCTTCTGAGAGCACGGCGAGCAGTACCTACCTGGTCTGAGTCCCTGAATGCTGTATTTAAAATTTCGAAAAACCTCTCCATAGATGGGAGGTTGATGCCCATGGCAGTAATATAGGGCATAAACTGGTCGGCGGCGGAGCCTTCCAAGCGAGAAATGGCATAGGTCAATTGATTTTGAAGAGTGAGGTAACGATCGGCATTCCCCAAGAGCTTGAGTTGTAGCATGTTCTTAAATTGGGGAAGTCCCTTTCGTTTACCTCGGTATTTCTCCGGGTCCGGGAGCTTTTCTAACCTTTCAGTTTTGGGTTCCTGATGTAGACTAATACCTTCCAGTAGGCGATTGCGACGGCGTAGAGAAGGCGGGGAAGGAGCTTCGGGTTCCGGTGGCGGAGGCGGGAGTATGGACTGGGCGGCTAGCGCTGCCTGCACTGTTTGGGCTGCCTGATTTGCTGTATTGACCTGGTTTCGGAGGGTGTTCATCTGTTCCTCCAGGATGGAGACCTGCCTTTCCAAATCCTGATTTTCCATCCCCAGTTCTGTAAGTCTCTTAGTCCATACTTCTTTGGCTTCATCCGCATCTTCCTCCTCCTGTTCCAAATCTTCTTTGTAGTGTAAGAGGCCTTATTGGTATTTCTTAATCATGTAGAAAATTTTCACATTTTTGGGATGGCTTCATTCGGGGGGGCTGGGGTTTTCTGCAAAGAAAACTTCCAGTTCGGTGGCTAGCTCTTTTTGGTTGAAAGGTTCGGTTTCCATGGGGCCGGTAGACATGGTACAATGTAGGGTTCTATGATGTTATACGAGTGTAGTGTAGGTTGGCGTTGAGGACGCAACCTTAGTTTCACGGAGCGAAGCGGGGATCAGAGTGAAGCGATCCAAGGTACACTACCGAGGCTAAACGGGACGAGGCAAGAGGTGGATCGGGGCAGAGTATAAAGAATGGAGAGCGAGGCGGGACTATGATGGAGGAATGTCCTTACGGGTGTCGGGATCGGTAGAACCAAGAATCAAGAAATATATTCTAAAGGACTACAAGTTCCTAGAGATAGGAAGGTTGCGTGAAGAGGAAAGGAAAGAAACTATCTACAAGCGAAAACACGACCCATATATATACACCTTATATCCAACCGATGACTAACCTGAATATCCCTGTACAGAACTCCATAGAATCCTTCACGACCCGTAACTCTGAACTTCGACCTTATCTCCTATACCCGAATCCCTAACCCCGAACCGAACTCCTGATACCGAACCCCAAAGAATATAAGAGAATCTCTGACTAATCCCTCTTTCCGCAACATCGTTAGACCGCGCTCTACGCCATAATACCGCCGAATGTCCTTCCCGTCCTGTTGCCCATCCTGCTCGTGTTGCTGCTACTTCCGAGGTCGGTGTACCTCCGGTTATATCTGGGGCCGGCGCGCCCCCTGCTGTTAACAATGCGCCTCGTCTTTTGTCTTCTCCCGGTTACGCTTTTGGATTTCCTTTTGGTGCTTCTTCTTCTTCTGTTCCTTCTGGTTCTGGTTCTTTGGGTTTGGGTTCCCCTGGTTCGATCTCTGCTATGGCTCCGGATCAGTCAGGTTTTCACGAGGACCTGCTCTAGGTGGCTTAGGCCAGGTCCCTCCTCTTTCTTTGTCTGTTTCTGCTGTTTCTGGTGTCTCTGGTGAGAAGGTTTTGGATAATGATCATCTTGTAGTTTCATGCATCGTATCGGATGAGAATAAAACTGTTAAAACCTACTCACTTGTTGACACCGGGGCTTCTGAATTTGCATTCATTGATGAATTATTTGTACGCCACAAGGAAATCTCCACTACTCTTCCCCCCAATCCTCGCACTCTTCATGTTATCGATGGTAGAGAAATCTCCTCCGGTAGCATTACCCATATTGCCCACTTTTCCCTCCGTATTCAAGGCCATACTGAGAAAATTTCCGCTTATGTTACTCGACTGGGATACTACCCGTTGGTGTTAGGTATCCCCTGGCTCCGGCGACATAATGTTACTATTGATTTTGCCGATAATTCGTTGACCTTTGGGTCCTCTCGCTGTCTTCAACGTTGCAATGGTGATCAAGTCCCTGTCTATGTTAAGGGCATTTCATCTCCGCTCCCCGCCAATCATGATTTTGAAATCGTTAGCGCCGCTACCTTTGCCGAGACCACCCAGGGCCTTACGGTCTACGCCCTGTTCCTAGATGGCTCTACTGAAGCGATACCCCCCGAGATTGCAGCTTTGGTCCCCCTTGAACATCATCATTCCTGGCAACAGTTTGGAACAGAAGGCCCCCAGAAATTGCCTCCTCACCGCCCTTATGATATCCGGATTAATCTTCATGAAGGAAAAGAACCCCCCTTCAGCCCCCTTTACAGCATGTCCCGAGACGAATTGGCCGCGCTGATTGAGTATACTGATTATATGCTGAAGAAGGGCTTTATTGAGTCTAGCTCCTCTCCCGCCGGATCTCCTGTTTTGTTTGTAAAGAAACCTGGTGGCGGACTTCGATTCTGCGTGGATTATCGAGGCCTGAACGCTATTACCATTAAAAACCGTTACCCGCTGCCGCTGCCTAAGAAAACATTTAATCAACTCTGTAAGGCCAAATGGTATACCAAGTTGGACTTGAAGAACGCCTATAACCTAGTCCGAGTTGCAGCCGGAGACGAATGGAAAACCGCGTTCCGCACCAGAGTTGGTCACTTCCAGTATAAAGTAATGCTCTTCGGATTAACCAATGCCCCCGCCGTTTTTCAGCACTTTATTAATGATACCCTTCACCCCTTCCTAGACCGTTTCTGTACAGCTTACCTAGACGATATTCTTATCTATAATGAAAATTTGGAATCACATCGCGACCACGTTGATCAAGTCCTGCAAGCCCTCACCAATGCCGATTTATATTGCTCCCCCGAGAAATGCGAATTCCAAGTCAAAGAAGTGAAGTACTTGGGTATGATCGTTACCACCGAAGGTTTTAAGCTCAACCCCAAGAAGATTGAGACCATTGTTAAGTGGGCCCGTCCTCTAAACGTTAGAGATATACAGGTGTTTAACGGTTGGGCGAATTATTATCGACGCTTTATTAAGAATTATTCGGGGATTGTCCGCCCTCTTACTACGCTCACTAAAGGAAACGTGCTGTTTATATGGTCACCGGTTTGCGAAGCGGCGTTCGAAAGATTGAAAACGGCCTTTACTACTGCCCCGATTCTTCGTCACTTTGACTTTGATCGCAAGGCGATTGTGGAATCAGATGCTTCCGATTATGTTTCGGGTGGTACCCTCTCCCAATACAGTGATGAGAATATTCTCCATCCTGTTGCTTTCTTTTCCGGAACCCACTCCCCCGCCGAATGCAATTACGAGATTTATGATAAGGAGCTGTTAGCCATTATCAAGTGTTTCGAAGAATGGAGAGCTGAACTGATGGGTGTCACCGAGCCTATCGAAGTCCTGAGTGACCACCGGAATCTGGAGTATTTTATGACCAAGAGGGATTTGAATCGTCGACAGGCACGCTAGTCAGAGTTCCTTTCTCGATTTAATTATGTGATTAAATATCGGCCCGGAAAGCAAGGGGGAAAACCAGATGCATTGACTAGGAGATCAGGAGATATGCCTAAAGAGGGAGATAAACGCCTGACGCAGCAAAGTCAGACAGTGTTGAAGTCCCATAATTTGGGTTTGTTGGCAGCAATTCGGGCTGTCCGAGGACAGTCACCCCTAGAAAAACTTTTTGAACAGGCTTATGTCACTGACCCATTTCCAAATAAGATCCTAGGACTTCTTCAAAACGGCGTTAGGCACTCCCGAGAAATTACCCTGGCAGAATGTCCGACCAGAAAAGGTCTTCTGACCTACCGCGGCAAGCTTTTCGTCCCAGACGATACAACTTTGCATCTGTATTAACTTCAACAACATCATGATGCCCCGTCCGCAGGTTACCCCGGAAAGGTTAAGACCTTCCAACTTCTCGCCTGCTCGTACTATTGGCCCGGAATGCGCAGTACAGTTGACCGCTATATCAGGAATTGCCATACTTGTAGCCGAATCAAGACCTCTCGCAATGCCCCCTATGGAGTTCTTCGTCCCCTACCAATTCCTCAGAGACCTTGGACCCATATTTCGATGGACTTTGTTACAGGATTGCCGGAGAGCAAGGAAAAAGATGCCATCCTAGTGGTAGTTGATCTCCTGTCGAAGATGAGACACTATATTGCCTGTAACACTACTACCAGATCTGAGGACCTTACCCGTTTATTTATCGACCATGTTGAACAAATCTGTGTTTGTGGTTGAAGTAGTATTAAGGCGTGAGTGTGGTTTGAACACGTGGTCTTAAGTGCAAAGGTTGCGCGAAGTGTAAGAGTATAGCAAAGAATTACTGATTGTGCCGCTGGAGTTCCAGAGACAGTGGTGGGTTTTGGTCGCTCTATATATACATGATTTCTAGATCCACGTGATCCTTGATTATCTAATTATCCTTCTTCCATCTATGACTCATCCCATATTACATGACTATTATTTCCACATATCCGATGTTGCAATGCCAAGCCTTTTATTTCAACACTTCCCCTCACTTGCCACATCGTATCAATTCCAACAGTTTATGGTGTGATGGTTTAGGGAGTCCTTTGGTCATGACGTCTGCTACATTGTCTTCGGTAGGGACGTAGAGGAGTTCGAAGGTTTTGATGTCAAGTTGTTCTCTCGTGTAGTGGTAGTGTACGTCGATATGCTTCGATCGATCGTGTATTCTTGGGTTTCGACACAGATCTATAGAACCGGTATTATCTGCGTGTAGGAAGTACTGGTATTTTTGTTGTAATTCTGTAAGGGCGTTTTTCAGCCATACCAGTTGTCGAGCGGCGAGTGATAGGGCCATATATTCGGCTTCTGTTGTTGAGACTGCGACTGATTTCTGCTTTCTGCTTCTCCAGCATATTGCTGCTTTTCCTAATCTGAACACGTATCCTGAGAACGATTTTCTGTCATCAAGGTTGGAGGCATAAGAGCTGTCTGTAAATCCATCGAGTGTTCTAGTGTTTCCTTTTGGGTAGAACAGGGTCCAGTCTTTGGTTCCGTTGAGATACCTGAGTACTCGTTTTGCTGCTCGTAGGTGGTCCTCTGTTGGGCATGAGGAAAACTGAGAGAGGGCTGTAACAGTGTGGGTAATATCGGGTCTAGTGGCTATACTGGCATACATAAGTGATCCTATTATTGACTGGTATTGTGTTTGGTTTTCGATCACATCTTCAGGTTCTCCTTTACGAAGGCTGAGGTTGGGTTCGAGTGGTGTTCCAACTGGTTTACAATCCGTCATTCCGAATTTTTCGAGGATTTTGTTGATGTAGGCTTTTTGTGATAGCTCGATTCCGTTTGTTGTTACATTTATTCCTATTCCTAGTATGTATTTCGAATTACCGAGGTCCGTACATTCGAAGTCTGCTTTGAGTAATTTGCGGATTTCGTTTCTGAATGGGGAGTCGGGTCCGAATATCATGATGTCGTCTACATACACCGATATGTATAGTCGTTGTTTTGTATGTATGAACACACATGGGTCAAATTTGGCTGGGACAAATCCTTTCTGTTGAAGTGAATCTGCTAGGCAAACATACCATTCACAGGGTGATTGTTTGAGTCCGTATATGCATTTTCGCAATTTACACACCTTGTTTTGCCTGTAGCCTTCAGGCAGTTCCATATATATCTCCTCTTTCAATATTCCATATAGGAAGGCTGACTTGACGTCCATTTGTTGTGGTATCCAACCGTTGTGTGCAGCTAGTGCTAGTAGAAGTCGTAGGGAGTCATATCGAGTTACAGGGGCGAAGGTTTCATCGTAGTCCTGGTATTGTACCTGAGTGAAGCCTTTGGCAACGTATCTGGCTTTATACCTTTCGATTGTTCCGTCCGAATTGTGCTTGATTTTGAATACTCATTTTCCTTTTACTACTGCTCGGTTGGTTGGTCTATTGACAATATCCCAGGTGTGGGCTTTGTCTAGGGTATCACGGATCCGTCTCCCGCACTCCGCCTCCCGCCAAGGCGTCTTCGGAACAGGGTTGTTGGATAGTATCGGTCGATGTCGGAAGCATGATAACGGGTTAGGAAGGAGCTCGGGTAATAGAATGTAAGCGCTAGGAAGGATGGGGTAGTAACGGGATAGAATAGGGGATATTTGGAATAGTATGGGTGGCACGAGCATGTGGGTGTTCTATGGGATTCTATGGTATGAGTCATCGGTGTAAGGGAATTGCTGTATATATAGTGCTCGTTTCTTCCTATGTTTCTGCCTCTCTAGGCAACGTCTTCTTTCTGTTAGCAATATAGTACTTTGGCTTCGGCCCTTCTGTCCTCGCCTCGTTTTCGAACTTGAACCTGAACCTGAACCTGCCTTGACCCTGGTGTATCCCGAGCCGACCCTGTCCTCGTCCTCGCTTCTTGATCCTGTCCCTGCCTCGCTTCCCGAACCCGACCCCGCACCGTTAGATAGGGCGTCTTTTTCTAGTTGTATTGCCTTTTCCCATAGGTGACGGTCTTCGCTTTTTATGGCTTGACTGTAAGTGGAGGGTTCGGTTACCAGTCTGACGTATACAGGTGGCTCCTTTGCAATGTCTGGGTAGAGTCGATCCAGTTCTTCTCTGATTTTTCTGAGGCTGTCTTTGGCCAGTTCAACTTGTTGTTTCCGGTCATCCTCATCGAGTTCTGGGTCCTCATTCAGTACCGCGAGTTCATCACTGTATTCGTTCATTATTTCTGTTATTTTCCGATTGTATTCCTCTCTTCTTGCCATATGTTCAAGCTTTTTATCGTATACTCCTTTACGGATTCGATCAGATCGTCTTGGAGCTGATGGTGATTGGTTTTCTGGTTGTTTTCCTTTTGGAGTCTCTGGAGGTGGAGTCTTATTCCGCTCTGGTGTCTCTGGGAAATTTCCAGGGTGTGTTTTTCTTGGTGGTGTAGATGGTATTGGTTCGTCTTCAGGCCTGTCTTCTGATTCGTAACCATCATCCGTTAGTGCAGTCTGATATGGTAGCAGACTAGGGATGAAAGCTGGTGGTACAGAGGCTTCCCCTGAGTCAGGAGGGGGGAATGTAACGTCCCGACTTTCAATTATCCTATGTTTGGTCTTTATCCATACCCGATATATTTTGTTGCTGTCTGAGTATCCTACAATTATTCCTTCTTCAGCTCGGGGTGCTAGTTTACTTCCTGGTGGCCTAGTTTCTTCTGGGATGTGGACATAGCATTTTTTACCGAATGGCTGGAGGTGTTGGATGCTCGGTTTAGTTCCTTTCAGGGCTTCATAGGGTGACTTTCCCTTGAGCGTACTGTGTGGGAGTCTATTTTTTAGGTAGACAGCTGTTGCGTAGGCTTCTCCCCATAGAGTTTTTGGGTGATCCATGATCATGCACCTGACCATGGTTGTTATTGTGCGGTTAAACCGTTCTGCAATCCCATTCGATTCTGGGTTGTATGGGGGGGTTAGCTCGTGTACTATTCCTTGGTGTTGGAAGTAGTCTGATATGTCTTTGTTGATATATTCGCCGCCATTGTCTGTCCTGAATCTTTGTATTGTTGTATTATATTGTTTTTCCATTCTGGTGACAAAGTCCCTGATGGCTTTCTTTGCATCGTCCTTTCGTCGGAGCATATATATCCAGGAGTGGCAGGTGAAATCATCAATGAAGGACATATAGTATTTTGATTTTCCTAGCGATTCAGTACTGAATTGTCCAGACAGGTCTGAGTGGATTAACTCAAATGGTCGCTTGGTTGTTGTTTTAACGGGTGCAGGTCGTTTATGCGTACTCTTGGAGAGGGCACATTGACTGCAGTGGAAGTCTTTTGGTTTTGGGGGGAGTTCCTTGATGTCATTGTACAGGTTTTCTAGTGTCGCAGGGTGGCCAAGTGCTTGATGCCAATCGTAGTAGGAAACCAAACGAACTGTATTGCTAACTAATTGTACATTCCATAATCCCTTATCCAATTTTGCCCAAACTACATCCTTATTTTCTTTGGTTCTGATGACCTTGTTTCCTCCTCCGGACACGGTTCTAAAGCCCTTTTGGTCGAGGGTTGTTTCTGATACCAATCCGATGTTTCCCATGGTAGGGACCAACAACACGTCTCTGAGTATGATGGAAGATCGAGATCCATCGGGTAGGAGGCAGTCGAAACTAGCGCTTCCCAGTCCGGTGACTCGATGTTTAGTTCCGTCGGCAGTTCGAATGAAACCGGTGTGTGGCCGGACATCGGTGAGTTGGTCTTGGTTGGGGGTGACATGAGAAGTTGCTCCAGAGTCAAGGATCCAGGGGGAGACAGGAGGTGAGGGGTCATGGCGTACCATGAGTATAGTAGAGGCGGAGTCATTGACTACCACCGAAGCTGATTCCTGATTTCTTCTTCCCTTTTTCTGTTTTCTTTCCTTGTTCTGTTCTTTGAGTCTCCTGCAATCGGTGTATTCGTGTTCTTTATATGAGAGGTTTCTTTTCTTGCACCATGTGCATTCCTTGTTGTTTGTTGCTGCTGGTGGTGGAGGTCCTCTGGTATGGAGGGCGTTTCCGGTATTGGGTTCCTTATTCTCATGTAGAGAACTAAGGCGTAGACGGAGTTGTTCGTAGGTGAGGCCTTCTTTGGTTTGAAGGTTATCGACCACGTTGTCTAAAGATGCGGGTAGCGAGCCAAGGAGGAGTACTGCCATGGTTTGGTCGCAGTCGGTGAGGGTTTTCAAGATTTTTGCAACCTGATGTTGTGCCGACTGACAACGTTGGGCTAGCGTTTTGCAGTTTTCATCGAAGGTATCCAGGAAGGTTTTGAGGTCATCGCCCTCATTCATTTGGATCTTCATGAATCGCTTGACTAGAGTAACCGTCGTGGAGGGGCTCACGAGGTCGAATTTCGTTTTGAGGTTCTGCCAGGCCTCTTGCGAGCTGGCGGAGAACTGAACGAGGTTGATGTGCTCTTTGCTAACTGAGGATACTAAGTGTGACATTACGATATCGTCAAGTTCTAGAAACTCATCGTAATCGGTGTCGCCTTCGGCAGGTACCTTGAACTCTGGTCTTACTATCTTCCAATACTTTGCTCCTCGGAGTGCTCTCATCCAGGTCCTGGCCCAGCCTTGATAGTTGTTTTCTCCCTCAAGTTTGGGAAGACTTTCAAAGCGTATCTGGGTTACAGGAGTACTGGTGACCTTATCCGAGGTTTTACCCTTGGGGTCAGTGAGAACTGGTTCTCCAGATTGCGACATTTTTGGTTTAGATAGAAGTTGAGTTGTAAGGTTGGAATTGTTGTTGTGGAGGTGTGCGGGGTTGTTGCGGGGTTAATAAAGGCTGTGGTTGAAGCAGTATTAAGGCGTGAGTGTGGTTTGAACACGTGGTCTTAAGTGCAAAGGTTGCGCGAAGTGTAAGAGTATAGCAAAGAGTTACTGATTGTGCCGCTGGAGTTCCAGAGACAGTGGTGGGTTTTGGTCGCTCTATATATACATGATTTCTAGATCCACGTGATCCTTGATTATCTAATCATCCTTCTTCCATCTATGACTCATCCCATATTACATGACTATTATTTCCACATATCCGATATTGCAATGCCAAGCCTTTTATTTCAATACATGTTTGGAAACTTCATGGCCTCCCGACGAGTATAGTCTCCGACCGCGGTACTCAGTTTACTTCCCTGTTTTGGAAATCCCTGTGCAAGACGCTTAAAATCGATGTCGCTATGTCCTCTGCCTTCCACCCTGAGACTGACGGCCAGACGGAACGGATTAATGCAGTAATGGAGCAATATTTGAGAAGCTATGTCTCCTATCAACAGGATGATTGGGTGGACTGGCTACCACTTGCCGAGTTTGCCTCTAATAATCAACCCTCGAAAACAACATAGGTCTCTCCCTTTATGGCTAATTATGGCTTCGACCTCCGCTTTACAGAAAACCTGGCACTGCCCCCGCTCATTGACCGCCCTCAGGACACCAATGCTCTTATTCGAAAAATAGCTGAGATCCACGATCACCTGCAAGCTAAGATACGCTATGCGCAAGATCGACAGGAGACGAATGCTAATGCCCGTCGAGTTCCTGCTCCCCTGTACAAGGTGGGCGACGAAGTATGGCTTAATGCTAGGAATATACAGACCACCAGACCCTCCCGAAAGCTTGATTGGAAACGCCTGGGCAGATTCAGGATTAAGTCTGTTATTAGCCCCTATGCCTACGAACTCGATCTTCCCTCAACGATGAAGATACATCCTGTCTTTCACGTCTCGAAGTTAGAACCTTGTGCAATGGATCCTTTACCAGGACATGTTCCTTCCCCAGCACCCCCGGTGATCGTTGATGATGATGAGGAATGAGAAGTCGATGAGCTTCTGGACTCTTGTCTCCGCTATTCACGCCTGCAGTACTTGGTTAAGTGGAAAGGATATGACGCGCCAACCTGTGAGTATGCTGAAAATCTTACCAATGTCACTCGCCTTCTGTCCCGTTTTCATATGGTGTACCCTACTAAGCCAGGACCTGATGGGGTTCTCGCGGAGCTCGAACCTAAAGAGAGGGCAACTATCACGGCTCTGCCTCCTGCACCTCGCCTTCCGCCAAGGCGCCTTCAGAACAGAGTTTTTGAATAACATCGGTCGATGACGGAAGCAAAAGGATGGATTAGGAAGGAGCTTGGGTAATAGAATGTAAGCGCTAGGGAGTATTGGATAGCGACAGGATAGAAGTGGTGGTTTCGGGAATAGTATTGTCGGTGCGAATGCTTGGGAGGTTCGATGGGATTCTATAGTATGAGTTATCGGTGTAGAGAAATGTTGTATATATAGGGTTCATTCTTTCCTATGTTTCTGCCTCTCTAGGTAACGTCTTTTTTCTGCTAGCAATATATTACTTTGGCTTCGGCCCTTCTGTCCCCCTCTCGTTCCTGAACCTGAACCTGAACCTGTCTCGCCTCGGGTGTCTCCTGAGCCGACCCTGTCCCTGCCTCCGCCCTTGAATTTACCTCGCCTCGTCCCTGTCCCGACCCCGTCTCGTTAGAAGCTGGAACCTGGAGACCAAGCGACCATCTAAGAAACCAGATTGGAAACGCATTGAACCCTATGTAATTAAGCGAATGGTTAGCCCCTATGCTTGTGAACTTGACCTCCCGGCCTCAATGAAAATTCACCACGTCTTCCACGTCTCGCTGCTGTCTCTGGTACCCTGCAACCCCGTCCCCGGTCAAATACAATCCCCGCCTCCGGCAATAGAAATTGAAGGCGAACAGGAGTGGGAAGTAGAACAAGTTTTAGATTCTCGCAGGCATTATGGAAGACTGGAGTATTTGGTTTGGTACTTTGGCTACGACAAACCCTCATGGCAACCTCCCGAGGACTTAGAGCACTCCCCCGATTTGGTCAGGGACTTTCACGACAGGTATCCACTCAAGCCTATGCTTACCAGGAGTTAGGCCTGAAGGAGGGCCTAATCTCTCACGGCGTACTACGGGCTTCGCGGATGAGGAGGATATTGGAGAATAGGCTTTCAGTTATAAGGTTTCTTTTGGGTTCTTGGAGTTTCTATGGGTTTCCGTTACACAATGTTATGAGTCATGATTGTACAGGGATTAGGAGAGGTATATATATGTTGCTACGGATCTTCCGTTTGTTCTTTTCTTTCTCTTTCTTTCCTTATGTGTTCTTCCTGTTGTCAACCTTACGGTTTAGTTTCGTTTCGTCTTGTGTCTTTAGTTCTGAATAAACAACATCATAACCATAGTCTTCGCCAAGACCCTCTTGGGTCTTCCATAGCCTCTCGTTTCGTCTTCGCCTACTGCTCCATCCTCGTCCCGCTTTGGTTTGTCTTTGTCTTTGTCTTGACTATAACCCATGACCGTAGTGCGTGTCATCTACTGGTACCTTTGTCTCCATAACCTTATCCGAGAGGCCCTCTGGACTCTCTGCCCTACAACGTTGCTCCTCGGTTAGGTTCCCTACCCTCCGCCCCTCGTCTTCGTTCCTGTTTCTGCCTCGGTTGTGTACCCCGGCTCTCTTGTTTCTTGTCTCCTTGTCGCTCTGTAACAGTTGGAAGAAGAGGTATAAGAACTCCTTTATCTACCCTAGGGAGACCTTTCTTCACCATTATCATTACTCTTCACAACCTCACCAGGGATTGAGCTGGTGTGTTCGACTTAAATTACATTAATCATTCTTGTTTGTCCAGTCTTTTCAATTTCATTTTAACTTAATACCTTCCCAGAATTTCCAGTTGAAAGATGCCTCCCAATGCTACTAAGATTACCCCTGGGAAGGTAGTATATAAACACCACATAGTTGTTCCCTAATCATTATACATTCGTTTCTAACATACATCAACAAACTCAACTTATGACTGGAGTCTCCCAACAGTCTCCCAGGTCTCCTTATTGTCTCTTGAAACTCCTGGATATTTTTTGAGTCTCCTGAGGCTCAGGGGACATCAGGAAATAAATGAAGTCTTGCTGATGTACCTCTAGTCTGGTGGCAATTTGAAAGGCCACTCCCATCGTACTCACGATACCTTATAAAGCACTGCCAAAAGCCGTAGAGTAGAGATTCCAACCCTCCGAAAGTGTCGGTGTCAACCAGTCCCTGAATTCGAAAACGATATTGCCACAAGACCCTGTCATTCGAACCCACAAGCTCTTAACAGCCCTCTCCAAAGCTCTTCAAGATTGTTCGCAATCCCCTGAAAACATGAGTGCTAACCAATTCCTGATTCCCAAAATGAAATTGCCACACCACCCCATCGCTCGAACTTGCATGCTCTTGATAGTCCTGATATATCACGACGTAAAGTACGATTTAGCGATGTTGCGGGAAGAGGGATTAGTCAGGTATTCTCTTAGGTTCTTTGGGTTTCGTTAGCAGGGGTTCGGTTCGGAGATAGCGGTTTGAGGATAGGAGATAGGGTCGGGTTCGGAGTTATGGATCTTGGAGGATTCTATGAGGTTCTGTACAGGGATGCTTGAGTTAGTTATCGAGCCAGCTATGTGAGATATATATAGAGGCTTCGTCCTCGCTTGTAGATAGTTTCTTTTCTTTCTTTTTCTCTTCACGCAACCTTCCTATCTCTAGGAACTTGTAGTCCTTTTAGAATACATTCTTTGATCCTTAGTTCCCACAGTCTAGACACCCGTAAGGGCAGCCACTCGCTATAATCCCGCCTCGCCCTTAGGCCCTCTTACTCTGCCTCAACCTACCACACCTTTCATACCTCTCGCCTCGTCCCGTTTAGCCTCGGTAGTGTACCTTGGCTCGCTTCGCCCTGCCCCTCGCTCCTCTCCGTGATATGATATCACTCCCGGAAGCCCTGAAAGATCTTGACCAACCCCTCGAAAGCGTCTCCATCAGCCTATTCCCAAAACCAAAGAGGAAGAGTTGACCATCCTCTCACATAGAGTAGGAATTCCCTGGAGTTACGATAGTCCACCACCAGGCCCCACCCTTAAACAAGTACTGACACCCACGAAGATTGCTCCCGCACCGCCCAAGCCTTCGTAAGCACCTAAGGCCCCCCCACTTTGGAAAAAGGCAACAGCAACAGCAGATATCCTATTAGTTAAAGCTTATTCAAGTATACTAGAGACTATCACATCTCCCAAAACCCCCAGAAACAATTTCCAGAACCACAGCAAAAACTTCCAAAACCACAGAAAAAATTTCCAAAACCACTTCAGCATCTGCAATACAGACTGCTGTTGCAGGCCCAAGTATTCCAAAAGATACCTCTAAAACCACATCAGCATTAGCAACATGGACTGCTGTCGCAGGCCCAAGCACTCCAAAAGTCACCTCCAAAAGCCCCAAGAGCAACAGCAACAGCAACAGCACCAACCGCCCGACAAGATTTACGGTCTGGTCCATTCTCTACTACTAATTCCTAGCCTGCTAGTACATCTCCGAGAGCCATCCACAAAGCTTCCAGAGCTATCAAGATATCAAAGAGCGGACATCAAAACGAAGATAGAGATGAGCTCAATCATTTCGAGGACGGAGCGGAGCGAAAAGCAGAGCGGAGGCCAGCAGCCCAGCGAAGGCAAGACGAAGACGAAGATGAAGACAAAGACAAAGACAAAGACAAAGACAAAGACAAAGACAAAGACAAAGACAAAGACAAAGACAAAAACAAAGACAAAGACAAAGTCGAGAACGGAGATGGAGACGAGGACAGAGGCGACGAAGACAAACATCGCTATACCTCACAAGGACATCATCAGAGACAGAAAAAAAAAGGCTTTTAAGGCAAGTTAGTCAAAGGAGGTTGTTTCGATGGATGTAAGTACTGCCAAGGTGACTTTGGGATTGGCCGCCTTGCCAAAGAGTTACAACATGCTGACGAAAGCCCTCGTCACAGAGATGACGAGAACAGGATGGGTCAATAAAAGAACTAGTAGGCTTAAACATTATAATGAGTTGGTGGTATAGCTATTGAAACAGAGGCCTCTGATCATTTTGGCCACGAGTATGGGAGGCCAGAAGAATAGCGCCACAGCCAAGATACAGGAAGCACTTACCTGGCTAGTGGTCGATGTCAGTCGGAAGGAAAAGATCTCTGAGGGCTTACGGAACCGAGAATTCACCGAGATTGACACTCACGACCCCGAGCTAGACACTGATGATTCGGATGATCTGTCACAAAAATTCTCAAAGCACTCGACAAAGCGCTAAAAGCTATCGCCACAACCTGAGCGAACTAATATTTGGTTCACCGTTATTGACCCTGACCGTTTTAATGAATACGATCCTGATGCTAGAAGGCGGGAATATACTTGGACTCATGCACATAATGAGCCTAGTTACGCTGCCTTAATGACTCAGAGAAATATCCAAGAGCTTGAAAGAGTTGCCTGCAAGCATATCTATCACGGCGTGGAGTGTGTTTGGTGACGTTGGGAGAAGAAGGATTAGTTAGGGTTTTCTATGGTGTTCTATGAGTTTCTGTTGCAGGGTTTCTATGAGTCAACGGCGTGCATGTATTACTAATAGAAGGTTTTCCTTGGAGTTCTACGGGTTTCTATGGGATGAGTCAGCGAGGAGATTTCAGGGCTATATATAGGGAGCTCTCTCCCTCGCTTGTAGGATTTCTCTTTCTTTCCTTTCTTCTTTACGCAACCTTCTTGTCCTTCTAGTCAATCTATACTTTAGGACCCTTTAGTCCCGCTTCGCCTCGTCCTTAGTTCCGAACAGTAGAACGCGTCTTCTACTAGTACCCTTGTCTCTCCACGTGTTCGTCAGAGATTTCTTGTGAACCCTCTTTTCTGTCTTCCTCCTGCTATAGCCCTGTGTATCGCCCCCGCCCTGCCTCGGTTGTGTACTTTGGCTAGTTTAGTTATTGTCGCAGTTAAAACAAGTGATAATATCCCGTTAGTGTCGCTTTGGGAAATTTTCTGGTGGTCAACCATTATCTAAACTGAAGGATGAGTCAGCTCGGGTCCGCATAATGGACACTGAGGAGGTAAAAGCCTGGATGCTTGGAAGTCTGGCAAAACCTCTCCAGGTTCTGGCTATACTTTATAGAGCAGACCAGACTAAATCTTATGGTGGTGATGAAACCCCTCCTAGAAAACTATACCAGCTATACACTACTAGTGACGACTATGGACACTTTGATTATCCGGCTGAAGATTCTGAATTTGAGGTCGGAATTAGATTGACCTCTATTGGAACCAAACTTATCATGCCGAAAAATGATGCATCGTTCCGGGTAAACCTCTACAAGATCCAGTCACGCCGAAATAGGCAGCAATCAGCTCTTGAGCTTCTCAACCAGAAGTACCTTAACAAGTACCCTGCGGGTGTTGGTATTGCAGACCCTAAATTCAGAATTGGGCATGTCTAGGGGTCTGCGGAGATCACTTAGAAGCGTAAGGAGAACACTATCAAAATCCCGCAGCGCCGCACAACAGGAAAACTGAAGACTCCCTTGGTTCCTCTCCCCAGAGGTAGTAGTAATGGTGATGGTGATAGTGTTTAAGCCTATTTGGCGAGAGTTTGGACAGGTTTTGCGATATTCTGGTGAGTTATTTGCATTTTAGCATGGATTGATTTATTAACTGACCCCACAGATTTTTTTTTCCCACTATTTTTGTTAAAATATACAGAGCTTTCAAAAGGTTTGGCGATAGCTTTAAGATCTCTCAACACGGTCAGTTACAGCTTTGTATTAATAGTATTTGTTGTTTCCTTGGTCCGTGCATGCTAACCACGTAGCATTTTGGGTGATTACTATTATTAGAGAGCATTGAGGCTTGGTTGTAACGAAGTAACCGGGCGCAATGAGACAGATGACAATGATGACACAAGGTAGCTCGAGGAGTACAGCTAGTACAATAAGGACACTGACAAGAAAGAGAAAAACGCCAAACGGGCACAAGCAAAGACACCGGTGAAGACAAGGGCAAGGGCAAGAGCAAGAGCAAAGGCAGATGGCGTAGAACAAAGTAGGAAAAATGAAGACCAGGTAAGAGTCCCGGCAAGTATCAAGGAAGCTATAAGGTTGCCTCCTGCGAAGGCAAGTTTGGAGAGGAGAAATTATAGCTGTGGATAAGAGTATATTTCTATGTATCGAGAGGACAGAAAGACGAGACAGAGAGGAAAGAAAGAATATGGCCAAGGAAAAACTCTAAACCCGCTATTTAACATTCTTCCTCCACCAATACGTTATGACTCTTACATTAGCCTATAGAAACTCATAGAAATCTCTCGCAACCATATGTGGTATTCCTCCACACTATATTCCCAAAACCTATTACCAATTCTTCCTACAACTGAACCTCATAGAACTTGGTCACGTTATTCTCACCTCATCACACCCCCTCTTCACTTAACCTAACTCCTTCTATTACAACACCGCTACAACTACCAAACCCTCAGGACCGATGCCAAAACACCTGGGTATTGGTATTATTAGAGAGTGTTGATTTGTTCTTAGGTTGGGAACATTTATTTGATACTGATAGGTAACGAATATCAAAGTGATTTGAAGTCCGAATGCTACTAGTGATCTTGAAAGTTATCGTAAAGCCTCCTAAAAACGTCATTATTGCGAGTGATTACCGATGAGGCTATTTAAATCCAAATTGATGTGCCCAGCCGATCTAATTAGCCAACTTTATCTGTATGTACTTAGTTTTAAATTAAATAAAAATTTCCACGCCAAGTACCTCTTTTGATTAGAAATCAAGACAGGCTTCAAAACCCTCAAGAGTCCTCACAGGCATCAAGATGCCTCAAGCAAAGCGTCCCTCAATGTTGGAAATGACCAAATCTATTCCAAGCCTCCCTGACCCCAGAGGCCACAATGGAGAAACTACAGAGCAAGATTCGGACAAGGGTGACGCTGTACCCGAGATAGCTCTCAACACTGTCACGAGAATCAGCTCTAATGGGGCGGGGTTGGATCCAGGATTATAGCAGAAGCAGGTTGGGGCAGAGAGTCCACAGGGAATCTCTGATCAGGACGTGGAGGCGGAGATACCAGTAGATGGCTCTCGTTGCTATCATGTAGTAACAGGACAAGGGATGGGGTCGGCTCAGGAGACACCCAAGGTGAGGCAAATTCAAGTTCAGGTTCAAGTTCAGGGACGAGGCGGAGACAGGAGGACCGAAGCCAAAGTATTCTATTGCTAACAGAAAGCAGACGTTGCCTAAAGAGACAGAAACATAGGAAAGAACAGACACTATATATACAACTATTCCCCCACACCGATGACTCATGCCATGGAATCCCATAGAAACTCCTACACTTCCGTACCACTCATACTAGTCCCGATAACACCAGTTCTACCCCACTACTGCCCAATTCTCCTAGCGCTTACATTCTATTACCCGAGGTCCTTCCTAACGCATTACCCTGCTTCCGACATCGACTGATACTATCCAACAACCCTGTTCTGTAAACGCCTTGGCAGAAGGCGAGGTGCAGGAGACGGAGCCGTGATATCAGCACAACCATGAAGAAAGTTCAAAGAAAGTGGCTGCCTATCACAGCGTACCACGATCTTCACGGAAGAGGAGGATATTAGAGAATGGGGTTTCGGTTGCAGTGCTTTCTTTTAGGTTCTTGGAGTTTCTATGGATTTCCATTACACGATGTTATGAGTCATGATTGTACAGGGATTAGGAGGGGTATATATATACGTTGCTACGGGTCTTCCCTTTGTTCTTTTCTTTCTCTTTCTTTCCTTACGTGTTCTTCCTGTTGTCAACCCTCACGGTTTAGTTTCGCTTCGTCGCATGTCTTTAGTTCGAATATAATCGTCATAACCATAGTCTTCGCCAAGACCTCTCGGGTCTTCCATAGTATCTCGTCTCGTCCTCGTCGATAGTCTCGTCCTCGTCTTCGTCTCGCCTCGCCCGCCGCCTCCATAGTCTATGACCGTAATGCGTGTCGTCTACTGTACGCCGTCTTCACGTCTTCCTCGAAGCCATCTGACTCTCTGCCCTACAACTCACCGGTTAGACTCGCGTCGCCGCATTGTTCCGTCACTCCTCGGTTTGTGTCTTGTCTCTTGATTAGTGTCCGCCAAGCCCTCCTGCCTTTATCTCGCTTTATTTCGTGAATTTTGAAATCTCAAATGAAATTCTTAAAAGCCATTCTTGACGGAACAAAAAATCTAGAAAATCCGGTGCTCAGGTAGAGTTTAACATCGAAAGACACTCGTCGGAGTGGGGACAAGAGGTTCAAGATCGCCTTACAATTAGTTCTTCAGAATATAATGATGACATAGGGACTCCAGTACTACGCAAATAAAGCGTGAGGCATCAGTTCACAGACAAAAGACCTCCAGTACTCAGGTCGGAGACAAGAGACCCCCGAGTACGTAAGCCGCCGAAAAGAGAACTCTGAGTAGTCAGATAACGACTGCCAAAGATGTGGCGAGTGCTCGGAGAAAGCCCACCGGTGCAGTTACTGACATCAGCAAACTCAACCTGTGACTGGAGTCTCCCAACAGTCTCTCATGTCTCCTGAGAGTCTCCTGAGACTTCTGGATATTTTTTGGGTCTCCTGAGGCTCAGGAGACATCAGGAGACAAATGAAGTCTTACTGATGGAGGCGATTGCATCGTCAGAAGTGGTGATTAACATTATTCAAGTAATTAACCCCAGTCTTTTTGTTTGATAAGTGACTGAGATGAAAGATATTTTAGAAGGAAAATAAATGCGTTAATAAAGCAAAGCGAAAAAATTCATCGTCATTTCCATGAAGATGCTCATAGACCCAGCGATGGCTTCCTCTGCTAAGACTGAGTGCTTTTAATTACTCTTCATTTTTTCGTATCCCCTCCCCTCCCTCTTCTAGGTTAGGAGAATTGTCACCAACACCAATGGCATTGAATTCTAGATTCATGCCACCAAGTGATAATAGCTGCTGGGGCAGTTCTCCGAGCTTTGGGATTAGCTCTCAAATGCCTCAAACAATGGAGCTATCCCTACTAGAGAGATCACCTCGAAATAATTATACAGCGAACCCTAACTATCTGTCGCCTTGTTTTACCTCCGCCGTGATGACAAAGTTATTAACTAAACCCCGAAAGCTCTCATCGAAACTTCTTTTTTGAATCTGGCTCAAGGGGGCATCAAGGTAGTAACAGCGATACTTCCTAAGAGTGTGAAGTATATAGAGAAGATAGTGGAACTGCGATAGTCACTAGTTAAAATAGAGTCTATAATGTATTGATAGATAAATACAGAATACATTGGGTGAAGAGAAAAGGAAAAGAAAGAAAGTACAGAAGTAGGCGCCATTGCCTCTCTTATATATCTACCAACTCGTAGCCAAGCCTGACTCATACCCTCGCATAACCCCAACTGTGACTCATTCCTTCGCGTAACAGAAACCTATGGAACTTATTCTGACTCATCCCCACCTCCTAGTGCGCAGTAATCCCAGCCCTGCCAATTCTTCCAATCTCCTGAACCTTGTGTATCCATGAAAATACTTCGTACACCTGCTCCAAACGCTAGAAGTGAGAGTGTGCTTCCTTTGGAAGCTCAAAGGATTGAGAAAGATTGTAGTATATTGATGGGTGATCACACACTGTTTGAGTTCTTGGCGACTGGTTTTTGGTGTGGATAGCCTGCCAAGAGCTCGAAATTTGAACTCAAAATTTGAAAATATGAGTGTGGCCAACACGCTCTAACGGGCAACCTCTACGATTATGCACCTACCTTCTGGATCTATACGAATTATCTAAAGGTGCCAATAAAACCCCAAGGTTTAAAACGGTATACAATTCATGAGAGCACCGAGAAACCTGAGCCTATCTTGGACACTTGCAGTTTAATGTGTATATCCTATCAATCTTGCGATAGAGTTATTTCAGTCCCACTGAAAACGTCTTTCTGTAGATCTTGAAACCAGTAACCGCGTGTTATATGCACATTCAACCTCAATGCAGCTATGAATACACGGACGTACAGGCTGAACTAAACTCAGCATGAGCTCCTCATATCTAAGCTCCGTAATAATACTAAAAGTAATACTGGAGAGAGTTCACACCCTCAGAGCACTTGACCAGAGATAAGGTTATCCATCCGCAATGCTTCTCACAAAGTCGTACACAAACTTCCCAGGCCCTAAGACCATGATATCTACCAACCTTATGAGGAACTGCAGACTCTTAAACAGAATAATCAACACCCAAATTATGACGAAAAGGTTCCAAACGTTCCTCATTTTATTCCAAAACTGTCTTTCCTCTCCATCAATTTGTCTGAGGTCGTCCCATACATCATCTCCGGTACTACTTGGAGGTGTAGGTGGAAACATGAAGTTAAACTCGTACTTAGCACGTGAATTTAACCTTGAGCTAGGATCTATCATCGGTCGTGCTGGACACGACCAACTTGCCGGTCGAGCTTTGTGCTTATGCCGCGGGCTCGGAACTCCCATTTCCACCGGAGCCAGATCTGAGACTATGCCCCGAGCTCCGGTCTCGAAGAATAGTTCCGACTCTTGCTGAAGAAGAGGACTCCAGTTCGGTGCCCACTTCGGAGCATATGCAGGCTGAGGATTTTCTTCTACGACAGGACATAGAGCGTGTGCTCGGTGAGTCTGGTAAGTGAATGTGGATGATGGTCGCTCGGGAAGACGGTGGGATGTGGACGATGAATGTTTCTGATCGTCTACGGCGCTTCGCCGACGAATCTGTATCTGTTGGTGCTGCAGCGATGGAGATAGAGTAGGACTTTTGTCGGGTCGTTGCTGCAATTGCTTGCGAATTGGAATGGTTTGTGGATTCCCATTCTCCGGACTGTCCTTGGATAAAAAAGAATTTTGAGTCTCTCTTCTTTTGATTCCAGCCTTTTCGATCAAGGGCACTGATATATGGGGCTTTGTTGATGATCGTTGCTGAATAAATGCCTCGCTACCATTTATCGTATTAGGAGCAGCAAGTTTCCTTTTGTAGCGGCCGATTGGCGCAGATTCCCCCTTCGAGCCTTCATCCCACTTGGATGTTTTATCGAGGATTCGAAGTCCGTTTGCAGTCACTCCTTGGGTTGAAATGGGTTGAGACCCATGTGCAGAGGGCATTCTGGGCAGCTCATTGTCGCTTGGATCCTCGAAATAGCAATACTGTTTATGCTGCTCAGCTTTCCAATCAGGCACTGATCGGCTCGACCTTAAAGGACGACCAGACACCGGGGTTCCGGGGTTGCTGAGGGCGTGTTGGCTATTCCTTGCTGATGTAATTGCAGAATCTGTGGGCGTAGGAATGCCTGTAAACACATTCGAATGCTTAGGTAACCTATTATCTCTACTAGGCGTTGGAGGTAGAGGCATAGAGGATTTTCCCGGGATCAGTGAAGAGGCAGACCGGGGAAGAATCACAAATGAAAGGTCTCGCTCCTGTCCCTTTCCCTTTTCCCTTTTCTTTCTCGAGGGGGCTGTGCGCAGATCGGTTTTGGCACCTTTGCTTGAGAACGAGGCCTTAAGGCTTTCAAGAAATCCACCCTCGCGAGGAGCCATGATGTGATATCTGCCAGACTTTGTGTCCTGGAGGCGCGGATCAAGGTTAAATACTTTAGCAACACCATCACTACTCATTATACCATCTAGTCCGGGAATTGGTATAGGTGGGAGGTCGGGGGGTGGCTCTTTTTGACACCGGAATGTTAAAGGCATAATTTTGGTTGTTCGCGTAAGGGGTCGATGAAGTTGCATACCATATGTAGGTAGTTTGCAAGATCAATAACTTCACTGGGGATCGTTTATAAGCCATAGGTTCCATTTAATTACCAGATAACCCGATCTGTTTGTATATAAGCCTACATGCAAAATCACAAGACAGTTCCGCCCGGTATGTTGATTGTACACTTAGCGGTGCATCTTGTAACATTCATCACATTCCAATGAGCAAAGAGCTAAGTATAAAACCTACATACCTTTCAACGATTGGAATGTTGTAGCTCAGAGACCTTGAAGGCAGATTGATTGGTGTATGTATGTTCTTCTCAGGTGAAATGCTTGCGGGAATTCCCTTTGCATGACGCAAGCTACCCGCAGAGCCGCACCGATAAGCGGACCAGGGATCTGGGTCAATTTTATCTTCAATGACAATTCCATTTATTCAAAAAACTCATGAGAATTTAACCAGCAACCCATACGTATCCCAACGCTCCCAAATTTCAACAAAAAGAAAGGAAGGAGAAAAAGTTTGTTTCTACCAATCAGTGATCTCCTTCTCCTCACCCCTATTAGTGCTCGGCACCTTGGCCGCAGGGATCTTGACAGCCCCGGTCCTTTTTCCCTTAGCCAAATAACCACTTCCATCCAACCAAGACCACTCCAGGGATCTCTTCTTCTCAAACTCAGTAATCTTTGCATCCAACTGCAATGTTAACCCAATATCATCCAATCCGTTGGTCAGACAGTGCTTCCTGAACTCATCAATTTCGAAGGTGGCAAGCTCATTTCCATCGGCGTCGCGAATGGCCTGATTTACTAAATCAACCTCTATCTCCTTTCCAGCATCAGCTTCCTTTGCAACCCGTCCAAGAGCCTCGGGGTCCTCGATGGCGATAGGCAACATGCCGTTCTTAAAGGTGTTATTGTAGAAAATGTCAGCAAATGATGGTGCAATGATACATTTGATACCAAAATCCAGCAAAGCCCATGGAGCGTGTTCTCTACTAGAACCGCATCCAAAGTTAGGACCTGTGACGACAAGGATCTTGGATCGCCTGTAGGGCTCTTTGTTGAGGACAAATTTTGGATTTTCTGACCCGTCAGTGTTGTATCGAAGCTGCCAGAATAACGCAGTACCCAGGCCAGTCCTCTTGATAGTTTTCAAGAACTGCTTGGGAATGATCGCATCGGTATCGACGTTTGCAATTGGCATTGGGGCGGCGGTGCCCTTGAGGACCTCAAACTTTGGCAGTCCGAGAGTTTCCATGCTAGGGGTCGATGTATTTGTAGCTTCTTGGTCGATAGGGATATCGTCAATTCTGTCAAGATCTTCTTCGGTAACGGGTTCCTCGTTCTCAGCTTGCACTGCGACCTTAGGCGAGCCCTGTTCCTTTTCGGGTTCCTCACCACCTGGCGCGTACTTCCTAACGTCTGCCAACTTTCCAGAAATTGCTGCCGCAGCAGCCATGGCGGGTGACATGAGGTGGGTACGTCCACCTGCGCCCTGCCTTCCTTCAAAGTTACGGTTACTAGTGCTCGCGCAACGTTCCTGAGGAGATAAAACGTCAGGGTTCATGCCCAAGCACATAGAACATCCTGCTTCCCTCCACTCAAAGCCGGCATCGATAAATATCCGGTCTAGGCCTTCCCGCTCTGCCTGCTTTTTGATGAGACCGGACCCAGGAACTACCATAGCTCTCATAATGTTAGGGGCAATCTTTCTCCCTTTAACTATCTTAGCAGCGGCGCGGATATCCTCAATTCGGGAGTTTGTGCACGAGCCAATGAAAACTTTATCGACTACAATATCCTGCATCACTGTACCGGCTTTAAGGCCCATATACTCAAGAGCACGCTCCACACCAGCTTTCTTCACCGGGTCTGTGAAGTCTTTGGGGTCGGGGACCACTCCAGTGATCGGTACCACATCCTGGGGAGAAGTACCCCATGAAACAGTGGGAATAATATCTTTAGAATCAATGTAAACCTCTGAATCCCAAATTGCATCAGGATCCGACTTTAAGGTGCGCCAATATTTGAGGGCTCTATGCCATTCTGCCGAGTCGTACTTGGGTGCCAAGGGCTTTCCCTTTAAGTATTCGAAGGTAACCTCATCTGGCGCAATCAAACCAGCTCTAGCACCACCTTCGATAGACATATTACACACTGACATCCTAGCCTCCATGCTCAAAGACCTAAACGTTGAACCGCAAAACTCAATGACGCTTCCAGTGCCACCGGCGGTGCCAATCTTCCCAATGATATGAAGAATGACATCCTTGCTTGTGACACCAGGCAGGAGAGGACCATCGACCTGTACCTTCATGTTCTTACTCTTCTTACTGATGAGAGTTTGAGTGGCAAGGACATGTTCGACCTCAGATGTACCGATTCCGAAGGCGAGAGCGCCGAAAGCACCATGTGTGGAGGTGTGGGAATCGCCACAAACAACAGTAGTTCCAGGTAGAGTAAACCCTTGCTCGGGGCCAACAATGTGCACAATCCCTTGACGCTTATCACCAAGCCCGAAATATGTGAGGCCAAAAGCTTCGACGTTTTCTTCCAGGGTCATACATTGAAGGCGAGAGTCGGTCTCTTCAATGAAGGTTTTAGCGTTCTTATAGTTTGCGCGGGACGAGGTAGGAATGTTCTTCAAAGGATATTAGCAATATAACCTTCGGAGAACAAAGAAGGAATTGTCAACATACGTGGTCTACGGTAGCAAGAGTGCAGTCTGGTCGTCTCACAGAACGACCAGCATTTCTGAGACCTTCGAAGGCTTGCGGTGAGGTGACCTCATGGACAAGATGTCTGCGCGAATAAGGATAAATTAGAAATAGCATTCTGTATATTAAAATGATAAAACCAACTGATAAATAATTTCATACCTGTCTATGTAGATCGTCTGGCCGTCAATCAAGTGGTCCGCATAGATTTTATCATACAGAGTTGACGGCGACCCCTCCTTGATTGATGGCATTATTGCAAATTGGTTGAAGTTGAAGATGTACCGGTGAAGGTAACAATGGGTTGGAAGATGGGCAAACAAGAGAGCAAATAGACTTGAATCTTGCCTTTAAATACGTGAGACGGGAATCGCAGTGGGGGTGGGGAGAGCTAGTAGAGGGGTTGGTGACTCGAAACGAATGATTACTCGGTCGCTGATACACGCTCAGTCTGGTTAGATAGATTGAGTTTTGCTTTGATTAAAAGTATTTTCATTCGCTGGTAGTTGCCAAGAGCTCCCTTCCAGACCCTACATGCTCTATCTACCCCGCCATGCACTCCGATATCCTACATGTATCTACTCGCATATCCATTATGTATTGGCGCACACGTGTGGCAACCAAAAGCACCCAATGAATGTTGGCCTTGGCTGCAGGATTTGTAGAAGTATGGAGACACTTCACTCTTTTCATTAATATTTCCCTAAAAATACAAAAAAAATAACCGCTGAATAGCGCTCAATCTCAGCTCCATCTGAGTAGCAATTTTAGGCCATCAAAAAACGTTTTGGTGAAGTTCGAAAAAACCAAATACCTGCTTGGCTGCCAAGTGTTATTTTGACACGCCGTTACCAATCTTAGCCACTCCGGCTGCTTGTAAACCAATAGAGAAGCCTTAGATTCCAGCCACTTTACGGCTGAAAACCAGATCTTGGCTTTATGTTTGCCATGTAGGGCCCACTTCACCAAGTCTTGGCGCCTTTTACATACAGGAATAAGTAAATGGCATCGCGGATAACTTTTCAACCAGACAAGATATCAGGGGTTTATGTGATCAAAATCTTTATCATACCTACACCTACAATCCGATTACATAGATTTTTGATATCTTACCTGGTTAAAAATTTATTCGCGATGCAACTTACGTCACCTTTAAGGAGCACGGCCCATACATACATGTACATACATGTAGTAGATAGCCGGGTTAGAATGCTGCTTACCTGATCCTTTATTAATATTTTGCTTGATCGGTGGCATTTGACTCTTGAGTACATGTAAGTACATACATGTAGTACATAATACAGATATCTACATGTACTTACATGTTAGTAGTACATGCGTCAATTTCCATTCTTATGTTTTTATACTTACATGTAAGTACATATGAACTTCTAAGCATGTGATTAAGGTTGTGTTGATTTCGTAGAGAATAATCAAACCCTAACCTCTACATCCAGTCTCCTATCGACAGGCATCCCCATACACTTGCAAGCAACTTTGAATGATGAGCGACATCGACGACGAAGACGTTCCAGCCTTGGTAGAACCCAGGGTCGATACAAGAGTACTTGAAAAGGCCCCTATTACTATCGTTACAGGGTACCTGGGTTCCGGAAGTACGTAGATACAAAACCCCTCCTCCTCTTTTTAATATAGAGGGGTGAAACATTTACTTTGATTTTAGAACTCATGATTAATTTTATCGATGTATAGAAACAACTCTTCTAAACTATATCCTGACGGAACAGCACTCAAAGAGGATCGCGGTAATCCTTAACGGTTTGTCGCCTAGCTTTCTTAGTTAAGCGTAAATAATAGAATTTCATAGCTAATTTTACACATTGATACTCAGAATTCGGCGATTGTGAGCACTCCTTCTAGCTTCTAAAGTAAACTAAATAGGAGGTCCATTTGTTAATCATAGAGATGATTCCCGTCTCTTATCGAGCAGCTGTAGACATTGAAAAATCATTGACTATACAAACCGATGGCCAGCAAGTCGAAGAATGGTTAGAGCTAGCGAACGGGTGTAAGTATAGGAGCGAACAGTCCCTTTATCTTCCGCTTTACTAATTATTCCCCTTAGGCATTTGTTGTTCTATAAAGTATTACGCTCCCTATTATCCATCTGAATTCGGTTTTTGGAATGCAGGTTTAACGGATATTTTGTTTAGGGACACGGGCGTCGCTGCAATTGAAAACCTTATGGAGCGTCGCGGAAAATTTGACTATATTCTGCTGGAAACAACCGGCCTAGCTGATCCAGGAAATATTGCCCCGCTTTTCTGGCTTGATGATGGCCTTGGATCCTCTATTTACCTAGACGGCATCGTTACACTTGTAGATGCAGCAAATATTCTCCGTTCACTAGATGGCGATGGGGAGATAACCACTGCACACTTGCAGATTTCACACGCTGATGTCATTGTTATCAACAAAGTTGACTTGGTGACGTCGGAACAGTTGGAGGAAGTTAGGAGAAGGATTGCTGGGATAAACGGGTTGGCAAAGATTTTGGTGACAGAGCGGGGGAAGGTGGATAGGTTAGAGGAATGGTTGCTGGACATGCAGGCTTATAAGGATGTTGGTAACCTGAAGACAAATGCTAAATCGACACTTGATCCTGTATGCTTTTCTCTCCCCAATCAAACCCTGAAAGATGTTGCTTATCTAGTATCTAGACTATCTCGACGATTTCTCTTGAACTTCCACTACTGGGCCAAAGAAAATTGGAACTTCTGGAGATGTGGATACGTTCTCTCCTCTGGGAGGGTGAAGTTCCGTTTCCGCCAGGATCACAAGCTAAAAAGTCCCATGAGGAGAAAGGGAAGCCATTTCTCGATATACACAGGTTGAAAGGAAGAATATCGATGGAAGACGGAAAACAACAACTGATTCAAGGGGTCAGAGAGGTTTTCGAGGTTTTCGATGCTCACAACCAAGAGCTATCTGATCATGTGGGCGGAAAGGTTGTTTTGATAGGGCGGGGGTTAAGTGGTGCAGATTTGAAGGCAAGTTTAGAGTGGTTCATCTCGCAAGACTAGAAGGGAAAATCAATGATGAGGTTGAACTATAAAGCTATATACTTTCAATAGGAGTTAGTCTAACGAGCAATTCCTTCCCTCTAAAGAAGCAAAATTCGGGGACATGATGATTGGAGTACTATTTTACCTGTTGTAGCTCCAAACTTTTGTGGTGCCACACCCAGTGCTCTCCTCCACACGCGATCTTGCATGGATCGATTGCTGCGGGTGCGGGGCTCTTAAAAACAGGCGCTCACTAATTCACTGCCGACTTGTCCGCGGGTGAGGGATTTGGGGTGGGTCTGCTAATGGCAGTAAACGGGAAAGGTAAAATGTGAAGGGGATTTACATTTCGACGACAGACTAACTGTTCACTACCACTAAATACCACATCGTATTAAATGTTTTCTTTCTTCTTCTCCTCGAGCCCCACATTCGCAGGGTTTACTTATGGGGCGTGTTGGCGTTGATTGACAAATTCAGAATTGCTGTTGGCTATTGCCGATATTGATAGCCGCAGGTCGCCCAAACCGCAAATATTGCTCTCGATCCACTAGGTTGCTATTGTACTCTAGGTATTCCAATGTATCATGAGTAGAACGTAGCCCCCATAATTCTAACGTAGGGCGTCATTTAAGCCAATGCCAGTTGATTGAGTGGGCTAAACACTGAGGCATGAGTGCATGCGTGTATGTGGATAGAAAAGATGAACGAGAAGGGGCGGTAAATTATTCGACTGATTGATAGCTTGAGTATCAAAATCAATTTGTCTTTATGTAGTTACCAAAGCAAGAAGCTGACACAAGCCGCTGTTGCTCGCGGAAATTAGCATAAAACAAATGTGCAATAAGGAGATAGCTAGACTTATATCATGTAATCCCAAGGGGGTGACCACGGACTCCAATAACTGGGAACGCTTTCCTTCCTTCTTTTCACTGTCTGTAAGTACCCCACCGCGCAGCAGCAAGCAAGGACCACTGCATTGCCTAGCATCAGAAGGAATACACTAATATCACCAACACCAAGTTACTCTGCATCGTCGCTTCGCCGGCAGCTTTTGAAGTTAGTCAGGTCGAGCCGCAAGCCAACTCAAGAAAACACTGAACCAAACAAATCCAATCAGCTACCTTGGTTTAGAATTCTGTTGCACCTCTGTGTTGTGTGTAGTTCCTTTTCTTGTTTTGCTTTTCTTTTCCCTGCCAGCTCTCTCACCTTGTGTTGTGTATCGGCCCAGACTACTCACTCTTTCCAAAATCATACATACCTGCTAGCTACTCTCAATAGCACCTCCCTTCCCACTATCCGTCTCGTTTCTGACAAGCCCTGGTTCAGAAACAACATTTTGTTACCGTTAATCCGACCTCTCGCAGCTTTGCAAGTCTCCCCTAAACCTCTATCATCTTTGTTAGCTACCGCTTGCTGCAGGTCGTATCCACGCGAAACGAGACACTTATCTTCGTCGCTTTTCATACCTATTTTTCCACCATCCCCCTCATACTGGTAGCCACTTCCCAACCTAACGTAACTCAACTCATCCCACCCCTCTTTCCCTCGTGCTTTATCCTTACGCCCATTCACGCTCACGCGCCCTCCAACCCTCACCTGACCCGAGCGCGACACCCGTCCGGAATTATATCCCACTGCTCCGACCCGCTATCTGCTCCTACTTCTTTTATTCGTCTCTCATTTACTCCCCTTACCTAACGAAAGAAAGGCCTAGGAAGAGGAAGAAAGACACCACAAAGAAAGATAATCCAGGCCGACAAAAACAATACCCTATTTAAGAAAATCCAAATTTCATTGATACATTTATCAATTTGATAATCACTCTTCCTGGCAAATAACTTGCAGTTATTGGCTGCTTAAACGGAAACACAGGGAAAAAAAACCTTATCGCCGAAACACTTCAGCAATGACGAAGGGCGGGGTGACAACCGACGCGTTAGACGCAGAGCCTCTTCCCCCTATATCCCCGCCACAGCATTCAGATTCCCATAGTAGCAACAACGGAAACGGGACTCATAATATTAACGGGGAAGATATGGACAATGCGATCAAACAGACTGACCCTCCACAAGAAGAGGATGATGATTCAAAATCCACTACTAGCGAGCAGGACAATGAACGTGTTCGGGAAAAACTCAAGAAGACATCTATCGCAAATGTCCGATCCGACTCTTCCCTTGCAGGTGAGCATGGCGAGAAGGATGATGCACCAAGCAATGCCGTCTCGGAAACAGACCAAGACATGAGCGATGGAAAAGAAGACGACACTCGACGGCGGAGGAAGAGAAGCTTCGACGAGACCGAGGGCGACGGGGATGGGGATGGCGGTGGCAAGGATCAGCGCCCTCGGCACAGGGTTCACGAACGGAAAAGGAGTAGGGAAATCTCAGATGAAGATATGGCCAAGGCTGCTAAAGCTCTCAACAGAGTAAGGACTCCACCAACACATCCTGAAGAAGACGAAATCATGTCACAGGGTGAAGAGGAGACAAGCACATCGATCACCAGCCCACGAAAGTTGGAGAGAAAGAGGGGCAGGGGCAGGCTTGACGAAGACGAAAAGGATAAGGAAGTGGATCCGAAAAAGAAAATTTCTAGGAAAGAGGAGGAATGGAACAGAGTAGTCGAGAAGAGCATGCCATCTACGAACAGAGGGACTACAAGTGTCAGCGTTGCTACTTCTGGGATGACAAACGGCGAAGACCCTGCCACTGTTGATGCAGTTACTGTGAAGTCTATGGAGGGAGAGGTAAACACTTGACACTCATAATGCTAGATGAAATTCTCTGGCACTTTCTCTGCAGGATGCTAATTGACTATAGCAGCTGCCCCCAAACAGCGGGTTCGCAAACACCTCTATAAAGTCTCCCTTTGCCACGGCAGGTTCTAGTGCCAAGCCTCTCTTCGGACCAGGTACAAACACTTCTGATCTATTCAAAAACTCGAAATTCGGCGCCGCAGCTTCGTCAACAGCGTCCCCATTTGCGACAGCATCTCCATTTGCAACGACAAATTCGTTTTCACCATCTCCGTTCAGTCCTATAAACGCACAATCATCTGGGTCCGCGAGCCCTTTTGGAGCTGGTGGATTAAGTTGCGGCAACAAGGCCAAGCCTCCCAGGCTTGGATACGGTCCCTCTGGTTTTGCAGCTCTCGCCTCGAAGTCTGGTGATGTTATTTCGTCGGCACCAAAACTAACGAAGCCTCTCGGTGGCATCCCAGCAAAACCGTTTGGAGCACCCGATGAAGATGATAAAAACACAAGTGACGAAGATGACGAAGGAAGTGATGGGGATTCTGAAGAAAAGAAGGAAGAGCCTACTATTGATGAAAAAACAGAAGTTTTCACAGAGCAAGAAGGTATGCTATCTTAGTTTTCCCAGAATTCAACCTTCCTGACTCGCCCTTTTGCCTTTTTTTTTTCCTCCTTTTTTTTTTTTTTGGGGGGTGGGGGAATGCTGACACCTGGTTACAGTTGCAACTGGTGAAGAAAATGAGATAACTATCTTTAAAACGCTGGGTAAAATTTTCTTCTTTGATAAAGAGAATAAACAGTGGAAGGAGCGCGGCCGTGGAACCCTTAAGCTTAATAGGACTGTTCCGTTCTCGGGAGATGAGGATGAAGAAACAGGCACGGGAGAGAAATTTAAGGATAGTGCGAGACTGATCATGAGGACGGAAGGGACATATCTGGTCGTTTTGAACGTACCAATCTACAAGGGCATGAAAATAGGTGGAGATTCAAGTGGAAACGTGCCAACATCCAACCAACTGTACTTCATGACACTAGAAAACGGAACCCCGATACAGATGATTATTAAGGTATTGTTTTTCTTTTACCTGATATGTATTGTAGATGCATAGCTAATGGATTTTGTGGATAGTGTAAATCGACAACTATCGCAAAGGAGCTGCATAAGCATGTATGTGACTTGCAAGAAGAGCTGTTTACATAGTTTTCCTAAGAGGTTCCCATACTTTTCAAATTTGTTCCTGGTTTCCCCTAAATTTTCTTATCAAAAAAAAGAGAATATATTAAGGGGTTTTTTTTTTTTTTTCTCTTTTTTCGTAAAGATGTTTTAAAAAAAGCTCGAAATGAGTTTATTGTCTTGGCGTCCAGGGTGACGGCCGTGACAGATAGTGGGATTTACCACATTAACTATTTTTCTTTCATTCTACTGATTTACCACGCATGTCTGTCCTTCAGTGTTTAAAGTTGGATTTTATATCTTGCACTAGGTTCTCTTTTGCTACACTTATATCTCTGTATACTGCCTACCCCTCACTTTTCCTTCGGGGTCATCTGATTTGGAGGGGATCTGCGATTATGTGCTCCTCCTTTGCCAGATTCTTGCATACATCTAATGTGCTAGCTATCCTTTAGGAAAGCTATTTCACCAAGTTGGCATATACCATGAGAAAGAGATACAACTTTTTGTCTGTGGCTGTATTACTTATTACATATTTGTGCTCGAGGTTTCTTGGGTGGGTCTTTGGGTTGACCGCGGTTTACATTTCTTTGAGCGTGTTTTATTTTATTTTATTTCCATTTTATTTATCGAGTTATATGGCCGGCTATGGCTCCTTTTAATACATCTGGTCTTGATTGGTGTTGTGTTTTGTTGAGTGGTAGCGGAGGGACTTATGTCAATACAATATTTCTGAATTTTTAAATATAGAAACAAATGTAGAAATTTAGGTCTTTTGAAATATATCTCTGGTCCTGCTCATGAATGATCATCGATACCGATCTAAATGTCTTATTTTTTTTGTTCATCATTAATTGTTTCAATGGCAAATTTATGTGATATACTTCCTTCACACATCCACACACAAAAGAAAAGAAAACAACACAAGAAAACTACAAAACAAACCCAACTCAACTCCTCTCACTCTCTCATCTTCTTTTCTCAATACAATTTAGTCCCGTTCTTCACTCCTCTCTACCTTTTTTCTCATCTGTTCTCTCTCTTCTTCTCTCCATCTGCATTTCGCCGTTTCACCTTCTTTCTTTATCCCCACTTGTTGTAGCCTCCGCATCCTCTTGTCATTAAACACGTTAGGTAGGCGTCGGTAAGAATATGTTAAACGTCTTGTTTTTTTCCGCGTTCGCATCTTCTTGATTATCTCTTTCGATTCTGTGCAAATCTTCATTGTATTTAATGTGTCGTCTGTGACCTTGAAATCAAAACTCTATTTGCCCTGTCCGTATCTTTAAATCGTATTTCGTGTCTTTGGGATGGTTTTGCAAGTGCCTTTTTCTCGTTCCTCCTCGTGAGCCATTCTTTCTCCCACTCTCTAACGACAATCTCTTTTGATTCTCTTTGCAGGAAGGCAAAGGATATAAACGCATCCTTATCCACTGCCCCTTTTCCAATTGCTGCCTTTGCCGTTTTATCGACAACCCGTTCCTCTAATTCCTTACGCTTTACAGCTCTAGCGCCATTTGTCTTTTCGTGTTTTTGGCGGCATCGCGTAAATCCCTAATTTTATATCTTAAGCTCTTCTCCGGTCTTGCTCTCCGTTCCCTATCCTTTTTAATGCCTCTTGGCTATCTGCCCTTTATCGTTATATGACTTTTCTCTCACTCTACTCCTTCTCCTATCTCAATCGCTTTCTTAATTGCCACCATCTCATCCATAATCTCCGTTTGCTTTCCCAGTCTATATCCTCTCTCTTTTATCATCACCTTCCCGCACTTCAACTGCAAACCCCATTCTGTCTCCTCCTCTGTCTTTACTTCCATCTATATCTGTCACAATTTCATTCTCCTCCTCTTTCCTATCAATTTGTCTTTTTCTTTCAGCTTCTCCAAACGACCTAATCTCAATTTGGATATTTTCCCTGACTCTTTTTTCCCATTTCTCCTCCTTTTTATACAACTTTTTCCAATTTTCTATCTTTCCCCACTTTTCTCCCTTTCCCAATAATTTCTTTATCCCTTCTACTGCCCCAGAAATCTCTTTCTTCCCCTTTACCCTGCTCTTTCTAGCTCCTTTCATATTCCATTCTTCCCTCACTTCTTCACATTCCCTTATCTCGTGTCTTATCGCAGCGTGCATTGGATGATTTGGAGGCCTTTACATAGCCTTTATAGCTATCATTCTTTGTTTATGATTAAACCTGTGCTCCGTTGGTATTATATCGTTTTCGACTTCTATTGCTGCATTAGGAGCTATTCTGTAGTGTCCTCCAATCTTCCTCATCTATCACGGCGTACTACGGACTTCGCGGAGGAAGAGGATATTAGAGAATGGGGTTTCGGTTGCGGTACTTTCCTTTGGGTTCTTGGAGTTTCTATAGGTTTCAGTTACACGATGTGATGAGTCATGATTGTACAGGGATTAGGAGGGGTATATATATGTTGCTACAGATTTTCCCTTTGTTCTTTTCTTTCTCTTTCTTTCCTTACGTGTTCTTCCTGTTGTCAACCCTACGGTTTAATTTCATCTCGTTTGTGTGTCTCTAGCTCTGAATATACTACGTCATAACCATAGCCCTCGCCAAGACCCTCTTGGGTCTTCCATAGTCCCTCGCCTCGTCTACGTCCATAGTCCATAGCCATAGTCTTCGTGTTCTTCGAACCGCCTCAGCTTCTGTCGTCTCGTCTCGCTTCGACCATAGTCCAATCGTGACCGTAGTCCGTGTAATCTCTTGGTACCTTCGTCTCGCGTCTTTGTCGGCGTCTGGACTCTCTGCATACCCTCTTCTCGGTTAGACTCGCGTCATGCTTTCGTCTTCGTCCTGGCCCTTGCGCCGGTTGTGTGTCGCCTCTCTTGTCTGTTGTCTCCGTGTTGCTCCATGCTAAGAAACGCGTCCTCCGCCCGGCCTCTGCCGCCTCCGCCTTTTCCACGTCGTCATAATGACCGGCGCATTTGGGATGTCCCCATGAGGACCTCTCGCCCGTCTTTCTCGCTGGTCGCCCGAGTCTTCTTCGCAGCGGAAGAAGTCTGTCATCTATCTCGTCACGGTATACAGTTCGGCCTTGGCAATCGCGTAGTTCGGACCAGCGTCCGTCTCATCATCTGTACTCGCCCGCCGGTCTTAAAGCGGCGCCCGGCCAGGCCACCTTACCTACGTTCTTGCGGGTAAGCTCCATGTTGGAACCCATCCATCGACGACTCCTCTCGCTGACTCGGCCGTCGTTCGTAAATTTCGAGCTCGTACTCGCCTGCAATGTCTCAGGCGGACCTCTGGAACTCTCCAGCGCCTCATGGCCGAGAGACTCTCCGAGTTCTTGGAAACCTTTGGCCCTGTTGAGGAAGACTTTGGGTATGAAACTACGAAATTTCCATCATGATCGCCGTTTTCGCCCATGCCGACGCGTATTAAACCGCCATCGAAGGAACAGCCAGTGTGTCTGTAGCGAGGTTATTGAGAACCTCGAGTCTGAACTCAGCCTTGACCAGGGACAAGGTTGCTGACCTGTGTGGCGTGCTGGCCGGCAGAAAACGAAGCTTTCCTAGCAAAAGCAAAGTGACCTCGCCGTTGATGAAGAAGGGAGCTTTACTACCGCCTGGCCCTGCATCAGGAAGCCCTTGCCGAGGCCGATGTTACTATTAACCTTCGCCGTCCCGCCGCTTTAATACTCACGGGCCAGTTCGTCCTGACCGGCCGCTTCGCCGCTCACGCTCACAGGAATCTCGCATTTCCGACAACTGGCGTAAGACACCAGTTGAACCAGTAATTCCTAAGCCGGCGTTAAAAGGTCAGCCCCTTTGGTAGAAACTGGCACACCAAAGGGGCTAGTCCCGCCACCTACTTTTGTTCTCTCCGTCGCCGCCGTTTCCGAAGACAGGATGTCGGAGGAATCACTCGTTGTCTCCTGCTCGGTTGCCCAAGATTCCGCCGCTCCTATCGCCACCTTGCTCCTAATAGAATCTGGGTCTTTTCATTTATCTTTTTGTCGACCAAGATTTGTCGCCTGGTCTGCAGTCCCGGTTCACTGAAGAAGTCGCGCTTCTTCGAGGTGTCGACGCGGCTGGTAGAGTCAGGAAGATTACACATGGTCAAGCTCTCTCTGGATATCAATGGTCGTGAAATTCGCTCCGTTCTTTGTCACCAAATATTCTGCGATAATAATGGGTATCACGCGGATGAAGCCTTGGCGACCTGGCCAATCGGGCAAAGAGCGAATAAGATCATCTTTGATTCTGATTTTTGTATTCAGAACTGCTCGGTCTCATACTTGATCATCGCTAAAGGAATTTCAATTTAGATTACGCCCATTATTCAGATTGCAGCCGTTGGGGGCGGTACAGCTGTATCTCATTTCGGCCTTGGCAGAATAAACTTTTCTGTGCATCGATCCGGGCTATTGATGAAGCTCTCGCCGGAAAAGTCGCCCAGGACCCCCTCGCCCGTGTCCTCGAAAGGCTCAGGAATTTATATCGTTGTTTAAGAATCGGATCTCGCCCTACCGCCCTTCGCTCCCCCAAATAGTCTTGCAGGATAATAAGGTGCCTCCGTATGGTCCCCTCTATGGTATGTCTCGGTTGGAATTACAGGCTCTTAGGGATTAAATTACGGAAAACCTGTCGAAGGGTTTATCCGTTCTTCGGAATCGGCTGGAGCTCGTTTTGTTTGTTAAGAAAGGCGATGGATCTCTGTCTGTGTGTTGATTATCGGAAGTTGAATGAGATTCTGGTTAGAACCGTCATCCACTACCCTGATCCCGAGACCCTGTCTCGCCTCTCTAAAGCAAGTATTATCTCAAACTGGGCCGTTGGGGATATCGTCAAATTAGGATCCAGAAAGGCGATGAATGGAAGACGCTTTCAGGGGCTACGCTATAGCCGCTTTGAATATAATGTGATGCCCTTTGGATTGACTAATGCCGCGTTCAACGTTGGATTAATGACCTCTGCGCACTATCTGGATAATTTCATGCGGCTTATCTTGTGATGTATTAATCTACTTTCGAGACTACGAGCGAGCATAAACAACGTGTCAGGAAATCTTGAAAGTTTTCAAATTCATGGAGTTCACCAAGCCAGAAAAATCGAGTTCTCGTCAACAGACTAAATCTTGGATTGATTATTAGGAAGGTATCAGATGGGACCTAGTAAGGTATCGACGGTTAGAGTGGGAACACCACAAAACCGGGAGGTTCAGGAGTTCCTAGGTTTCGCGAACTTTTATCGGCGGTTTATTTATGCCTACTCGTGTGGTCGCCCTCACCGCCCTAACCAAAAAAAAGCGTAAAGTTTGAATGGTACCAGAAGGCGGAAGAAGCTTTTCAGAAACTGAAGGATGCGTTTACCTCGGCTCCGATTCTCGCTCACTTTGACTTTGAAAAAGAAGTTATTGTGGAAACTGATGCCTCTGACTATGTATCTGCGGGTATCATGTCACAGTATGGTGATGATGGGCTTTTACGTCGTGGCGTTCTTACCGAAAAACCTCTCCGTGGAATGTAATTATGAGATCTGACAAAGGAACTGTTGGCAGTTGTTAGGAGCTTTGAGGAATGGCGTCTGCGAATTTGGAGGATCCGTTTTCCCATCAAGGTGCTTTAGCGACCAATATTTTATGTCCACTAAGTTGTTAAACCGTCGTCGAATACATTTGGGCAATTCTTGTCTCGATTTGATTTTGTCGTTCAATTTAGGAAAGCAAGGAAAACCGGATCTTACCAGGAGATCAAGGGACTGGCCAAGGAAGGGATGAGCGTCTGACACATCAGTCGCGGGTGGTATTAAAAGCAGGAAAATTTAGGATCGGATTAAGCTAAGTTTGTTGGCGGGGTTAACTTTGACAAATGAGCCGTGAAGGAATGTCATTGTGAAAGAGTTGTTAACTCAAAACTGCAAAGAAGATAGTTTCCCGATCAAGTTCTGTGATGCTTATGATGGCACCAAAGCGTTCCAAAAGATTTCTCTTGCGAGTGTCTGCGGCGAGGATGGGTTCTTCTATCTTAGAGGTGCAATTTATATTAGAGTTAAGCGAATTACAACCGCCTCTTGCGAGGAACACGTCGCGATAAAGCCTCTCTGCTGCATCAGGTCGTGCCAAAACTCTCGAGCTCTCGGCGGAATTACTCTTGGCTAATATGAGGAAGTATGTCGTCGTTCGTTACGAATTGCAATGTGTCTTTCACCGAAGCAAAGCGCCGCTTAATCTGGCGTTCTTGACCTTGCTGTCTTTAAAAGGCCCATGGACCGATGTATCAATGGATTTCACAGGCGCTTCCTGAAAGAATGGCTACAACGCAGTCTTTTGTTGTTGATCGCCTAACAAAGATGCCACTTTATAGCAGATCTGAAGAGGCAAACGCGAGGATGTTGTCACATGACTCGATTCAGTTTGAAACTTCATGGGCTTCGAAACCGCTGCCTCCGATCGCAGACACAGTTTACGGTCAATTCTGAAAACTCTATGTTCCTGCCTTGAGATTGTTCTCACATAAAGACCGCCTTTCCACCCACAAACAGATGGACAGACTGAAAGCGATTAACGCCATTATGGAACAATACCTTCGGTTTTACGTTCAGATCAACAGGACGATTGAGCCAGTATCTTGCTATGGCAGAGTTTATGCGACTAATAATCACGCTTTCCGAGACCACCAAAATGTCCCCTGCTTCAGGCTAATTATGGAAGCGATCAGATGCTGCTTTCACCGCCACAGCATTTTAAAACTACTAACGGCGATCAGGCCAATAGTATGGCTAGGACTATGGCAGAGATTTATGACTTTTCACGCATTTAAACAAGACGCTACAGTAAGATTCATGAGCGACGCTAACCGAATAGACCCCGCCCATGCCATCGAGATGAAGTTTTTTTTTCAACTAGAACATTGAGACCAAACGCCTCAAGAAACTCGACAAACGACGCCTACGCGATTAAGTGGATGGTTAAATTTTACGCTATGAACTCGACCTCCAATGAAAATTCATCCTGCCTTCCATGTTTCGCTTTTGTTGGCCTCAAGCAACCCCTGGCCCCGTCAAGTCTCCGCCTCGCAATAGAAATTGAAGGTGAACGAGGGAGGTGGAACAAGTTTTAGATTCTCGCAAGCGCTACGGAAGATTGGAATATTTGGTTCAAGATTTACGATTTAACCATTTTAAGAACCCTCAAGACTTAGAAAGACGCCTGCTTTTAAGGACTTTCATGAGAGGTACCCCACGCAGTTCAGCCATTAGGAGTTAGGCTCAAGGAGCTTAATCTATCACTACAGACTACGGACTTCATGAGGAAGTTATGATATTAGAGAATGGGGTTTCGTCATGTACTTTCCTTCGTGCTTTGGAGTTTTTATAGGTTTCATATACGACGCGATGAGTCATGATTGTACAGTGATTAGGAGAGGTATATATACGTTGCTACAGATTTTCCTTTCGTTTTTTCTTTCTTTCTTTCCTTACGTTTTTCCTGCTGTCATTAACCCTACGGTTTAATTTCATCTCGCTTATGTGTCTCTAGCTCTGAATATACTACGCCATAACCATACTCGCCAAGACTCTTAGTCTTCCATACCTCGCCTCGCCCACGCCCATAGTCCATAGCCATAGTTTCTTGCTCAGCCTTCGCCTCGCTCGTCTCTAGCCTCTGCCTCGCTTCGGCTCGACCATAGTCCCACGACCGTAGTCCGTCGCTACCACCTTCGCTCTCCACGCCTTTGTCAGAGGCCATCTGACTCTCTGCCCCACAACCCCGCTCCTGCTAGACTCGCCGACTTTCGCTCGTCTAGCTTCTTTGCCAGTACTCGCTCTCTTGTCTGTTGTCTCCGTGTTGCTCCGTAACATCATCGCACTTAGATTTACTTTATCAATCTCTGCCGCCAGACCCTTCTGTCCCTTCCACCACACTCTTCCCCCGTACTCCGCAATCTGCCTACTGCATGCAATATACATCTTTCTTCCATTTCCCACTCCTATTCCTTGGCTTCCCCTTGCTAATCTTATAACACTGTGTGCCGCTCTTGCTGCTCTTGCGGTCTTTTCTTTCACATATGTTTTAAAGGTGCATTCTCGATCCTAAATGTACTATCACCTCCACTCTTGCATTCCGTTTTAGATCCGTTTTCTTATTCCCATCGTAAAATTGAGAATTGAGTAGTACGCCCGCTCAACAATTGGTTGTAATTGATATCTGTGAGTAGTACAGATTGGGGACCGGTGGCCTGCGCCGGCCGGTCCCTTAAATTGTCAGTAAATGCTAGCACCTAGCAAAACGCAAAGATTGTCGATCTTTGCTAATACATCCTGACTCACTCCCTATTCTAGAGGGGCTAGCATCAATAGCTTAAGGTATAAGGATGGAGAATGCATGATGACAGTAGAGATTCTATCTTAAAAACTATAGTCTATAGCCATGGGGACAGTGAATCATCGGAACCCCGAACAGCGGCCTGAATATTAGAGAACTTGAACCCTCATAATTCCCGCAGAAACTGCTCCTGTATGTCGATTAATCTGGGTGGAAGGTGGCTAAGAGTTAGAGGTTTGATTTATCTAGCCAGCCTGTGTTCTAGGCTGTTCAGAGGGTCCGTCCTCCAGGCAAAAGTAGTGCCTGATCTGTGCAGAAGTTAGTAGGCCTCTCAACAGCCTAGGCTGAGCTAGACTTCCGATGCCCTGGGCCAGGATATTCTTCGAGGAAGGGCCAGTTGTAAGGAAATGGTTTGAATCACGCTCCAAAGACAAGTACACTATAGTGTATATAGCACACGAACGGGCTATAATCATACAGAACCCTTTCTTCATACTCGTACTTATAAGAGACTCATAAACAAGTTCTTATTTCTATTAGTGTTGCAACCACCTAAGGGACACACCCCACACCCATGGTCATGGGTGACCTGTCTTCGCTACCCGATTTAAGACACAACGACCTGGTGATCATGAGTTATAGTATTATATTAGACGAGAAACAAACTATAATAACCACTAGATGGGTAGAGAGCACCGAAGCCCCCAGACGGCCCGACTACAGATATCTCTGAGCGCGCCAGGACAGTATCTGAAGAGATGGATTATAACCCGAGCTCGGCGGCCCGGATCGCGGATATTTATTCCAGCTCGGAGGCCTTGAGCTCCCATGGCCATATGAAAGTCCCAAACCACCATACTCGGCCGGAGCCTGGGCTGTGATGAACTACATATATACAGTCCCTGATGGGCTAAATATTTAATCCGGGATCGATCAGGTATTTGGTTTGGAGGTGAGTATATCTATATGCTGAACGCTTAAGCTCATGCGGGCGTTCTAGAGATGAGAAAGATTACCTACTATAGCTATCATTGGCATCCCTTAGTTTCCCAGCCTTGATCTTGTAACACCCCCACCCCGCCAGAAAAGAGAAATTGTCGGGTTGAGGGCAACGCTGTTTATTGTAATTTTAACTAATTAGTTCTACTTTTGGTTGTGAGGAACGTTGCTAAGCTGGGTACAATTAATGATCTTAAAATCCCTCTCACCACAACACCAGAGTGATACTTTGTGACTCCAACTTTAATTCTCCACCCACAGGCACGGTATACAAGCACACAACCACAAACCGCCCCCTACATGATATCCTCTACGCCTTATTCTCAAATACTCCCTACGCCAGCCCACGAGATCACCCCCCTAATTGCCCCTCTACCTACCTACATACATATGTGCCTACCTACAGTACATATTATCTGTGCACCACCGTATGTATCTATACGTCCATGTACACGTACACCGCTACACACACTTACCGGGCCCAGCCGCACGCGCTCTTCTGTATCCTCCATACCCCTACATACCTGCACCCTCCACATAGCTAGCTGTACTACGTACTACATGTAGCTTCCGTCGGAAACTATTCTACACTTAAACCTGGGCATCCGTCCCAAGCCCTCACCCACCTGTCTCTCACCTACATAATTTACCTCTCCTCCTACACCCACATTCACGCACACACGCAAGAAAAAAAAAAAAAGAAAAAAAAACCCCTATTGCATACACTATACACCCCCTCCTATACACGCTTACCAGCAAAAGAACCAGAAAATGCAAGTAACGGAACCAGGGATTATTTGTATGAGAGAACGGCGCCACTCCATACAAATTATCCTTGCCCTGAGCAACTGCATTTTCTGGTTATTATGCTGGTAAGCGTGTACACCCCCTCCCGTGTGCGCACTCCTTTGTTTGCATATTCAAGTTTTAAGTCCCAAGAGTATGCAGCATAGCAGCGCAACCCGCAATGGCACATACCACCGGCCACCACATGCAGCCAGGAGGGAAAAACACATATCCACGCTATATCGCTGCACCAAAAAGCGCATTCTCCAGCGGGTATGTACCGAAGATACCGTGACTTTGCGAGTATTCGAGTGATAACTCATGATCCGCATTACCAACGAAATAGTGTAGGGGTCGGGTTCGAGTAGCTATAGGGTAAAGGTACATACTTCCGTGTACTAGCCGAGAACTCCGGACATAACCGGGAGTGCCCGGACAGGATGCATGTATGTACCTCTAGTATTTACCCCCGCGGAGGCACCTCTCTGCAGATACATGGATGCATGAATGTAGGCAGATGGGTCTGTATGCTGTTTGTTGGTGTGGAGTAGGGGTGCAGTCTCAGGCCCTCGGTCATCCCTGCTTGCATACATATTATTACATGCATGGATGTATGTGACCGAGTGATAATCTATGATTCCTGTAAAGAAAGGTTAAGGCATCGATGATGTGAGGGATGATACTACAATACATGTATACTTTACAGCTACAAATACTTCTATTCTCCACTTGTTTGCTTGCGCGCCAGGTTCTAAGGACTAAGGGTTAGGAAAGGGGAAAGAAAAACAAACATTCGTGCTCATAAATGAGATGAGAAATAAAAATAAATAAAATTGAGAGAAGAAATGCTACGAAAAGAGCAAGACCGCGCTGCCAGCGCAGCCTAATCATCAAAAGTCACCTCCTGTTCATCCCATCTGCTACTATAGCCCCAGTCAGCACCCGCAATAACCCTCCTCCGCTACACAGACAATGAAGGAAAGAAAGAAAAAAAGCACATACCCAGACCGATGCGACGCAATAACCGACAAGCACTGAAACTCGCCCGAAAACGCCGCCTTCCAGAGCCTAATATTCCCATCATCACCTGCGCTACTCAGCACGGTGCCCGTCGCGTTCCACGCAACCCTCCACACGTCGCTGTGGTGATCATCAAAGTCCCCAATCACCTCTACATGCCAGCGCTCGTCTTCTGCCGCGCTGTCCTCCCCTTCCGTATCGTCCACGCCACCGCCGCCTCCAGCTAGCCCCGCACCGAGCCCCGCCCCGCCCGCTCCCGCAGGCCGCGGCCGCCGCCCGCCACTCGGAGGATACCTACTCTTCGGCGCCGCCAGGCTCCCGGCGCTCGTCGTAAGCTTGAAAATCCGCACATGGCCGTCCTTACACGCAGTGGCTATTAGATGATAGCTTCTTCCCATGCCGGCGGCCCAACTGACATCCCTCACTAGTCCACGATGCCCCTTCAGCTCCTCCGCCGGCCGGAACTTTCCTAGCTTGTTGTGGCGGTAGACTTGCGCTTTGTCCATGGCGCCGACGACGAGCTGCTCGCCGCCCCAGCGTGATGGGCAAAAGTCGAGGCAGAAGGAGACCTCGTTTTCTTTTGCGGGCGCGGCGGTCAGTGTGTGGATGACGTCGACGGCGATCCAATGCGTGAGGTCCTGTGGCTCGCGGCACTCGTAGATATGGATTGTGCCGTCGGTGGAGATGAAGCCAAGTTTGAGGCCTGTGGAGGTACCCGAGACAGAGTAGGCGGAGGTGGGCGGGAATGAGATGTCGTAGACCGCCGAGTGCGTCTCGGAGGTCATCTGGAATTGACGCTTCCAGCGGAGGTTGGAGCCTTTGGGCTCTGGCGCGATGGGGGCGGTTAGTAGTTTTCACAGTCATCATACATACGCGCGCGAGCGGACAGGACAAGTGCCGCGTCGCGCGCTGAAGGGGAGCACACACCCATCTCCTGCTCCTCCCAGATCCTAACCGTCCTATCATACGAGCACGTCGCAATGATCTGCCCATGCTCCGGCGGGCCCCAAATGACCTACCACGATCAACAACACTCCTCCACAAGCACAAACCCACGGATGACGACGGGCGGACGGATGACACACACTTTATTGATACTGGCATCATGGGCACGGAAGGACTCGCTGATGACCCATTCACCCTCGTCATTGAGGTCGAACACCTTTAGGCGCTGGTCAGACGAGACCGTGGCCATACGGCGGCCGTAGAAGTCTGAGAAAATGTGCCCCAGCACGTTAGCGGGAAGGGCGTGGGAGATGAGGGAGGAAAGGGAGAGATACCATAGGCAACATCATGGACGAGGTCATCGTGGCCGGTAGAGAAGTTTATGTAGCTGGATTGGTTCTCTTTTCTGCCGGCCATTGGTTTGGTAGGCAGCGGGGGGGAGGGGGGGGGGGAGGAGGAGGAAGGGTGGTGGAAAAGACTGGAGAAATAAGTAGATAGATAAGTGGACGGGAGAGAGAGGGAGAGCTGTGATGTATGTACTACTACTTATAAGTTATGAGTACATGTACCTACATGTACTAATTGATAGGCGCCGCTGCTGCTGATAACCGTAGCTGTGAGTGGAAGGGAGGAAGGAAGAAGAGTTGAAGCAGCGATCCAATTTACGGGCTTTTGTTTTGTTCTTATGCACCAAGAGAGACCGCGGAGAGCTTGATCAGATATTAATTATTATTATTGATATTGTTGCTATTATCATTATCATTACTACTATTACCTATCTTTATTATTATTACATGTATTTTATATTTATATTTATTTATATACCCACCGGTAGAAACGGGAAAAAGAAAAAAAAAACATGTACATACATGTACTTATTATATACATAAAATGCAGCAACAACAATTGGTCTCGTTTATATCATATATCATCACTTGGCACAAGCGATTCCTATTAGATGCATGTCAGATACAAATCAAATCAACCGGCAGATCTCCAGACTCCCGAACCACCGGACAACCCAGACCACCAGATGGAGAGAAAATTTATTGTTTCATGTATGTATGCAGATCTACGTTCCTCAATGTCTACAGTTACATGTATGTACATGTACTTCAAGTGTGTGTGCAGATCATAGATACGGAAATTTATACTCCCGAGCGCCATATTGTGAGGAGGGTTTTAAATTCCCCAGAAACTAAATTTTGCTGGTTCTATCCTAGGTATCATATCATAAAAGAAAGAGGAAGAGGCAATAGAAATGAATTGAAGAAAGAAGGGAAGAAAAAAGGGGGGGGGGGGGCAGTGAAAATACCATATTTTCTAACTATCAGCCTTCCCCTCCGCATCAGCGTTAGCAGCAGCAGCCGCCCAAAGGGCATCCCTCTCTGTAATTACATCGACCGCCCACCCCCTGATGAGCGCGCCCTGGATGCCCTTATGGACATGTAAGAACTCGCTCAGGTCTTTCTTCGCCTTCTCTCTCTTCTCATACTCTATGCACTGGACCAGGAGTTCAAACTTGTCCACTGCCTCACTGTCAGTCACTCGCGCAACAAAAACCGAAAAAGAAAGAAAAAAGAAGAAAATCCAATGATCAAGAGAACAAACCATCTTTAACAAACAACGCCTCCCTGGTCTCGCCAGTCTCGTACTCCGTCCACAGCCCCATGAACTCGTCTGCAATCGCCGCCGACATGGGCCTCAGAAGCTGCTCGCAGATGTAGGTCATGCTCTCGAGCTCCCTCCTGTACTTCTCATCTACACCATACAAGTTAGGTCAATCCCTACCGAACCCGCCTGAAATCCGGCCACCTGGGAGGAGAGCCATACCTTTTGGGACATTATCTGGTGGCGTAATGTCCCCCACAAGGGCTTCAGCCATGTCATGGACAAGTGCAAGCTTGACGCAGCGGTCCTTATCAAGGCCCATCTCTACCGGGCAGAGCATACAGGTAACTGCCATGCGGTACATGTGGTCCGCAATGGACTCTATGTTTTAAAGCCACCATCAGAGTCACTCGTTACAAAGGCTGTAGGGGATATAATGGGAAAGTACCTCCATTCTTGATGTCGAACCGCCTCCAACCCTCCCTGGGGGTGGTCTTGAGACGCTCTATGACGTGTAGGAAGGACAGTGGGGAGCTCGAGGTGGAGGTCTCAGGCAGGTTGATAGACTTTAGGACTACATATAGGATATTAGCGGGGTAATAGTAGATACATAAAATAGGATCGAGAGTTCTGGGGGAAAGGGTGGGGAAGAGGGTGGGAGTGGATCAGAGACATACCAGTATTGAGTGACCAGTTCTTGACGAAGGGGTTGGAATTTGTGTTTGCTGCCAGCCACGGCCGTTAGAGGGGCTCCGGAGATGAGATCTTCATGGGGGATAGGTACTCACATGAAGAATTCTCTGACATGGTTTTGGTATTATAAAATGTAGTGGTGATGTAGGAACCAATCGATGATAAAATAAGACACTACTGAAAAAGTGCAGAAGGGTAGGGAGAGAGAGAGGATTTGTGGATCAAAAGTCTACTACTCTATCTACAGGAGCTGCCGTGACAGGCAAAGTACGATGCCATCATTGCCATGCCTGTCTTCATGGGTGGCCTAGAGCATTAACCCGCATGCCTGCAGACTACGAAAGCGGCTCAACCAAGCACATTTCAACGACTGGCCTGGATGTAGATCTGATCTGTTGTAGAGTACATGAGGTAGAGTATGGACTATAATTAGTAGGGAGAGGTGTACTTCCTATGCGGTTCATGTACCCGGGGTCCCCAAAAGTGATGCAACACTATTAGGTGAGGCCTTAGTAAATTCACAACCTTGATTTCTTTTATTTAAATATGATTGATGAATTCCTTATATACTGTTTACTCTGTATACCATATATTGTTGCTTCATTAGGGTTACGATTGGGTCGCATGTGGTTGAAATCGTGAGTGGTAGATCACTTTTCGGTTATATGTACCTACATGTACCTACATGAGAATATCTCAGCTCCCAGGTTCAATTATACGTACCTACATGCGCTAGCTCCGAGCCACACCCAGCCCCTACCCCAGATCTATCCAGCCACTGATATGATGATGATCCAGTGTTCGCGATTCATTCCCGTCAGTGCAACCCCCAATTCCCCCCAGCTGATCTATTTAGGTCCAGTAACCAGCAACCACCCACCACCCATCACTTCATCCATAACCCCACTCATCCCCATCCATCATCCCATACTCCACCCTACCGCAAGTCGTGATCGAGATCAAAGCCCCCAATGAAGTCACCCCCAACTGCCGTCTCGCTCCTCCTCACAAACCTGCGGCTCCTTGACTATGACAACGATCCAGAGCACTCCTTCCCCATTACGCCCGACGTCTTCACCTCGCTCAAGAATAAGGGTAAAGCCTTTGAGCACATTGTCCACCACCTCTTCAAAATCCTTGATCCTGAAGAATGTGCTCTCGTACGTGTGCCCCCCCCCCCCCCCCCCCTCACCTCCGCTTCTTTTCCATACTATTTTACCGTAGAATAAATAAGGAAACACAATGATACTGATTCCGGGAAACCAATACTAAGAGATTGGATGCGGCATGCTGGCCAATCTTCGAGCCCGCGCAGTCGCGTGAGCTGCGCAATGTCGTCTTCAAGTGGCTCACGGACCTCAAAAAGAGCGGCCAACTCGGGGGTAACATTCTGATCCGGCGCACACTGCTGGACGATTGCTCCGGAGACCGATACGAGGAATTGCTACTGTCGCTATCCACAGCCGCGCTACGGGACCAGCTCGAGAAGGGAAACTTCAAGGATGTAGCTTGTAACACGTTCGGTGCGTGGAAACAGCAGTGCAAACCATTGCGAGCTGCTACTACTGCTATGTTTCCCCATGGCGTGCTGAGAGCTAACTGGTGTGGGTGGGTGCAGCCTATAAACAAACATCCTCGCTGGCCCCATCACCGAAAGCTCTGGAGGTACTGATATTGGCACATGGGTCGTCGCTGACACGTCTACTCCATTCGCGCCGATTGTCGAAATTGCAATGGTCTTCATTCGCCGCATTTTTGGACTCGAAGGAATTACAGCTCTCTACAGTCTCAGAAACACCGTCACAGGAAGCTAATGGGGACCCTCCGGCAATTCTCCCGAGAGGATCCGAAGAGGAAGTGCTGCGCAAATGGAGAAATAACTGGCTGGGTGATCAGCGATGGCTAGAGATTTTATTGAAGGGTGATCCGGAGTACATGAGAGATCCGTTTTTTGAGCTGCCATTTCAGAAGGCGTTGAGTAAGCATCATCATTTTAAAAACGGACTATTTGGCGTGAGAAATGGCGATGTTAGTCTTCTGGCGCTGGAGAAACAAGTACAAGAGCAGAAGAATAGATTAAGAGAGCTACGGCAATTAAGAGAGGAGGCTCTAAGGGCAACGTCAAGATTCGATTCCTCAAATACTCCCAGTAAACCTAGGGCTAGGTCAGGTGCTCAGAAAGACAGGAGAGACTTGAAGGTGGTATTTGACCAACATCAGGTCCGTATCACGAGTTACACAACACAGCCCTAGATCTGTCCGCATCCATGACTGACCTATTGGCAGAAACTACATGTACACGGTGGTCAAATAAAAATAGCCAACAATTATATGGCTAACCAGAGGAACGAATGTATGTTTTTCGTCGGAGGCAGACAGTGTATATGAGCTTACTAACCGGTGCCCTGCCAGATACTGAGCTCATGGACTCTTTGCGTGAAGACTTGGCGGCGGCCGGAATACCTATGAGACGTGAAGTAGCTACCATCTCACCGGAGTATGGGTTTAATCCAGTTCCGAGCAGGCCGGCGGCCCGGACAGAACCACCGGAATTTGAAAGAAAGGACGTAGATTCGGATGAGGAAATGCCTGATAGTGAACTGCCAGAAAGTGAATTCTCACTCTCCGAGTATTCACGATATGGCAGCGGGTCAGATATTGAGATGTCTGAGCCACCTCATCACAGATCCTATGACCACCACCAGGATAATCCCTTGATAAAAGTTTCCCAACAGATCGAAGATTACGAGCCGCAACCAACAACGCCCAGCGATGCCTCATATCAAGATGATGATGATAATGAGGGATTCAGTGAATTCGAGGAGTCAATAGCCGTCCCTAACCCACCACTATCAAGTCATGCAAACCCTACTTCTCCATTACCGCCCCCACAAAACGAGTCGCGAATACGAGATTCGTTGGGACCCGACTTTGGGGGGGACGAGCTTATAGCAGAACAGGTAAATAGGGCTTGGCAATCGCTTTATAATGTAAACTTACAAAATCTGATTAGATCGTGTCAACTATGGCTGCAACAGACTTTTCACCAGAGAAACCGTCTCCAGTCAAGCGAAACCAGCAGCGACACGCTTATAGACCTCCAGCCCTAGATGACACATTTGACTTGGATGAAAGTAGGCTAAGACTAAATACCGATCAACCGCAGAGCACACAGAAAAAGAAAAATTTGCAAACACCCTTTTTAAATTCACCTAGAGAGAATTTTTCTACACCGATGAAAGCGCCACTCGCTTCCCCAACCCGTAAGGAAGATCTCTTACGATCGACCGATTATAATTCCGTCTTCAAGTCTCGACCGAGGATAGCTGTGTCCCCAATTCTGACACCGGCCGGAGGCTCGCCGTTACCAAACTTATCCCTAGTTTCAGGAATGAGCATGAACCCAGAAACAGTATTTTCAGACGACGAGTTTGCAGCGGAGTACGCCGCGTCGCCGCTGGCCAGGAGGAATGCCAGGAAGGGGGGTATGTAAGGGTAGGTACTCTGTAAATATACGGGAGAGGAGTATTTGGGTGCTTAGGATCTCTCCAACCTAGAACGAAGTATCCCAACATGTACACTATATCCTGCTATAGACCTCAATGAAGGGATTAGATGGTCATCGGGAATGCGGTATGTATGAAACGCTTTTTGAAATGTTTCAAGCCAGCTTTCAAAGACATCTGGAGAGCGGAGTTCTTGAACGACTATTGTTACCGCTGGGGCTATATCCAGTTCTATATTGCTCCGATATAGAGAGCATGCATCTATGCACATGTCTACAAACGGCTTGACGAGAGCTTCGTTATATATAGTATCACAAGCTATCACTGCAGAAAATGGAGTACTTGCTTGTAGCGCTGGATGGTATCGAATATCATCAGTCTCCCAGTCCAGTGAAATAGCTGCTATGCTTGGTGCATGGCCAGCTGTCTTTGTAGCTTTGCCCCGTCGTTTTGGAGGCGACTTCGTTACTTCGGGCAGATTCTCATCAATGTTCTTTTGGGCAAGCTTCATAACATATTCCTGGTCGCTGTGGTAGTAGGTCCCAACCCGCATCCCTAACGTTAGTGCAAGGACGGCCGCCGAACCACCCCCAAGTTCCAAAACTGCCGATGATGACGTGAGGACCCCATGGGTAAAGAGGATATTGTGTTTCTCACACATCCATTCCGCAAACAGAGGGGTGACCTTCCATAGAACTATATACACGCAATACCATTAGCTAGATATAAAACTCAAACGCCAAGTAAGGGTTTAAGGCGTAAGTAGGGCCCTTGACCCAGGCCCGTTCAAATAAGCACAAACATACCAGCGCCTGTTGTACCTCCCTCACGGGTGGAAGATAAGATTGTTGGTGACTGATGGATTGTGAGGTCTTGGCCCGCAACAGTCAACGGTATCGAGACAGCGCTGCGGTCTAGGAAGCCAAGGTTCCTTGAAGATGGAACCGTAGAGAAGAGGAGGATGGACTCTATGCAGCGCCGAGACCAAAATTAGCTTCATTTGACCAACAGACAGTGGGTTAGGGGTTGGAGGTTGCAACCTTCGTAGGCATCCGCAACCTCTTCGCTGAGGAGTGACAGGAATGATTCAACAGTCATGCGGGCTCGGAACCAGATCAGCCTTTTTCAGTTGGTGGGTTGAGTCGAGGAACCTTGTAAAGTTTGTTCAAGGGATTGTGGGGTTCTAGCGTATGGGTAGTCGACGATCGCGAGATGGCTGCTGAGTCTGCCAGGCTTTTCTGTAAACGTCTGTGCCAAAAAAACATACATGTATCTACTCGTAGTTTTCTATTATAACGTTTCCGAACTGGACTGGGTCTGCATATGGGCGTAAATCGTGCTTGGCAACTAGATTTTGGTGGTATGCAGACCCAGTCCAGTTCGGAAACGTTAGAAAACTACATACGAGTAGGGCTACCTACAGGCAACACACACAGAGGAAGCTCATGTAATTAGTTATCCATCATTGCAACGGCGTGTTTGATTGTTTCCAACCCCACCCCGGACAGTGTCAACTGTATCTCATTTACAACGGGCTACAGGAGTCTATCGACGTTATGCCGTATTACAAAATGTCCCCGAAGGCCCCCCCCCTCCCCCCCCAGAAGCATTAATTCCAACTACCAAAAACAAAGTTCCCCATGGTGCCATTGATACGAGCAACTACAGGGGGGCTGTGCGTGTGGATCATGCAGAGTAGCCAAGAAATATGGCTTCTTGGTACGGATAGTGCCGTCATACGGGGATTTCTGGAGATGCTCAAACTCAGACTCTGAATCGCGGAATACCTATTGACATATGTAGAACGTCGGGGTTCAAAACCCACGGGTTCCGAGGTTCAGATGTTAGGCTGTGTTACCTAGGCTACTACTGGAGCTGCTGATTACATGTATCGTTTCCGGAAATTATTGGGAACGAACACGTCCATGTATTTTCGCTTGAATTGCAACCTTAGCTGAGTGGGTGTGTGTGTATCATAACTGTGAGGTGCGACAGCCGAGAAATATGACTTCGACAAAGGAAACAAGACAACCAAAGCCCCGCACAGCCAGAGCAAATTACATTTCTATTGTATGTACCTCTATGGTCTTAAGGTACCGACTGGTCTGTAATACCAGGGCTGTAGGCATCTGATACTGGCGTTCTCCGTTTCTACTGGGATAGCGATCCAAGGGTCCAATCATCTGCTTGAAAGGACGTGGCCAGTTGCCACAAGTGATGCACTCTTGCTTAGTGCAGTCTCGCCTAATTGCTGCCAACCCCCTTCACTTACATAAAGCATCAGTATCCCCACCGTGAACCAAGAGACCTTTCCAATATCCCACAGCCTCATCCCCTTACTCACCCTTACTCAGTCACACACAGTAATTGAAGTCGTTCAAGAAGTTTTAGTCCCTGCCGACAAAGACTACTTCCTGTCTCCGTCTTTAACAATCATCCTTATACTTTTGCTTCACGCGTCATAGGTGTTGTCGTCATGGCCAGCCACAAGAAACAGGTCTTGCAGCCATGCATCTCCAAAAAACCTCCCTTCAACGTCCAAGTCCCCAATACCACTCCAAAGGAAGGCGAGGGTATTCCTCGTCGCCATCCTGGCTCCATCAATGGTTTAAGAAGCCGGATGGAGGATGATATTCGGACCACTTACGACATCGTCAGGCGTGGTGCCGCGAAGTTCGGTGATGCACAGGCCCTCGGGACCCGAAAGCTCATCAAACTCCACGAAGAACAGAAAATGGTCAAGAAGATTGTCGATGGGGTTGAACAAGAAGTGCCTAAAAAGTGGCTTTATTATGAGATGAGCGAGTACTCGTACATCTCTTTCAACCAGTACCTAGCCCGTGTCAACACAATTGGTTCTGGTCTCAGGGCTCTTGGGCTTCAGAAGGAAGACCGTGTTCAAATCTTCGCTGCTACTAGGTATGTGTAACTGATTTTGTTGTTCGGGGGACCATACGCTCACTGTAATATAGCTTAAACTGGCTTGGAATTTCACACGGTGCTGCTTCCCAGTCGATGCCAATTGTTACTGCGTACGATACCCTTGGCCAAGCTGGACTTACCCACTCGCTTGTACAAACCGGGTCAAAAGCCATTTTCCTTGACCCTCACCTCTTGCCTCAGCTGATGAACCCACTCAAAGAGGCGTCGCAAATCCGTTATGTTATTTATAACAGTGAAGGTACTGTCGAACAGGATCATATTGACGCGTTGAAATCCAAGTTCGAGAAGTTGAGAATTTTGAGCTTCGATGATCTCTTGAAGCTCGGAGAGGAAAATCCCATTGATCCAAATCCTGCTGGACCAGAGGATCTCTGTGGTATCATGTACACATCTGGCTCTACTGGTACTCCTAAAGGTGTACCTCTTCTCCACAAGAATGTTATCGCTGCAGGTATAGTACCATCGTTCCGAGGAACTATCAGAGCGCGCAGGATTAATATTGAAGCTTTGTTTAGTTACTGGTGTAACGGTTATAGTTGGTCCTTATATTGGTCCCGGGGATTTTCTCCTCACTTTCCTTCCCTTAGCTCACATTCTCGAATACGTTTTTGAAAACGCCTGTCTGTTCTGGGGGGGAACTATGGGTTACGGAAGTCCCAAAACACTTTCCGATAGATCCATGCGTAACTGCAAAGGTGATATTACCGAATTCCGCCCCTCAATTCTTGTCGGTGTCCCTGCTGTATGGGAAACAGTCAAGAAAGGTATCGTCGACAAGGTGTCTCAACTTCCACCTTTGAACCAGAAGCTCTTCTGGGGCGCTATGTCGCTCAAGAATTTCATTCTGCAATCGGGAATGCCGGGGGCAGGCTTGTTGGACTCAATCATCTTTAAAAAGATTAGAGAGGCAACTGGTGGAAGATTGAGGGTAACTATGAGTGGAGGAGGACCTATCGCTCCGGAGACTCAGCACTTCATCAGTATGACTATTGCTCCAATGATCATTGGTTATGGTTTGACTGAAACCTCTGCGTAAGTTTCCGTTTCCAAAAACCACCCCTTCTAATTTGCTGACTGTGATTATATAGTATGGGTGCCCTTATGGACCCTCGCGAATGGAATACTAAGAGTCTTGGAACTATTCCTGCAAGCGTTGAGATTAAGCTCGTCGATTTTGCGGATGCCGGATACTTTACTTCAAACAAACCGGAGCAGGGTGAAATCTGGATTCGTGGGGACGCAGTTGCCAGCGGTTACTTTAAGAATGACGAGGAGACGCAAGCCGCCTATGAAGATGGATGGTTCAAGACTGGAGATATTGGTGAATGGGACGAAAATGGTCACTTGAGGATCATTGACCGTAAGAAGAACTTGGTTAAGACCATCAACGGTGAATATATAGCTTTAGAGAAGGTAATAGATCCGTCGATCAGCACGAACCTCGTGTCAAGTGCTAACTTTATGCTTAGCTTGAGTCGCTTTACCGTGCCTCTCCGGTTGTAGCCAATATCTGTGTTTATGCGGACGTAACCAAAACAAAACCCGTTGCGATCATTGTTCCAGTCGAAGCCACTCTCAAGAAGATTGCAAGCGAAAACAAGATTGAGGGAGATCTTGAAACCCTCGTGCACAACCCCCAGTTGAATAGTATTGTGCTCAAGGAACTTCTCGCATCGGGTAGGAAGGGAGGGCTTGCAGGTGCAGAGTTGATTCAGGGTGTTGTCATGTCAGATGAAGAATGGACCCCACAGAACGTGAGTCTATTCCTTCTTAGAAACCATTATGATACCCGCTAATATTAGTTATGAACGGATAGCAATTGGTCACCAGTGCCCAGAAGCTGAACCGCAGAGGAATCCTCGAAAAGTACAAGAAGGAAATTGATCACGCTTACAGTGCTAATTCATAAGTCACCCGAGGGTCAAGCCCCCTCGATTTCCTTGGTCGTTTAAGCCGTTTCTGTAAACCTATAGTGGATGATTTACTATCTCATGCTTTAATGCTTTCTCTTTTCTTTTCCTTTTTATTCTGTAGCTCGCTATTTATGCAATTTGTATTTTCAAGGGGACGAGCCTGAATATCCGAGGGTTATGATTTCAATTTGATGAGGACGACGAAAGGGACCGAGGTGTAGGTAGTTAATTTTTAGCATTTCTTTCCATACTAACACCCACGTTTCGCTGTGTGCATTGCTCGTAACCGATTCACATTGATATCAGCTCGACCAACTCGACTTGAGCTTGGGGTCTTGTAAGCTGGAGATATTGGTAAATGCGTGCACTTAAACTATGGCCCTCTCTTCTCAGCCTCTCAGCCGTCCTTTTACTCACTACGTACCTCTCCACCGCCGATTATGTACCTCCGGCCGCCTTAGTTGTGGGCCGGCACCGGCACCGATAGACGCCGCATGTCTTGGTATGTGACTGCAGGCTGGCCCATCAGCACAGGCCCAGTTGCAAGTAAACTTTGCAGTTGAGCACCAGAAGATAATTAATATTAGCCATTGTCAATCATGTATTATCACTCGCTAGTCTTGAACCATCGCAGCAATGGAAATAAATTGCCACTCTACATGTATATACCTGTAGAAGGCCGGAGTTCCTTAGTAGAGATTACGTTTACCGAATCATCTTGGTGCATAGATGCGTGTAGATCATTGGGCTCCATGATTAATAATAACCCTCAGTTTCACTTTTTATCTTATCCCTCTCTCCACCACATCAAATCATTACATGCTGTATGTAGCTACAATATCTTCTGTCTGGGAGTGAGAATGGCTAGGTTGTCCCAACCATCATAAGAGCGAACATAGTACTACATGTATGTGCTGGTAACGGGCTTTGTTATGTTATTGGTGGTGGGATATATATATGTATATTATAATTATACACTAGTAGATAGTACTCAACCTGGCAATTACAACCCTAGATCTAGACCTTACTAGAACATAAATCGGACTAAAGGTTGATGGGTTCAGGTCACTGCAAAAACACCACTCTCTCGCGATCGTATCTCGCCACTTTTCAGAGTACTAAATTCGGTGTATCATGGAAAATATTATTTATATCTCTTTAGCAGGTATATGGCTCGTAGATTTTTAAGGAAGGGGCCAATGATATCTAGGTCTACAAATTTGTACTACAGAGCTTGAATAGTAGTAGTACAAGGCTCTGGCCATCAACACCCCGTTTAGTTCGCTCACTTAATCCCAGAGCCTTGTACTGTCGCCTTTGATCTTGGATACCACAGGACGATAGGGACTGAGCGTCAACTGGCCATGGTTTTGGTACGGTTTTTTATCTTCTGCAATGTTCTTCGATATAGCACCCTCTGATACATAGGACTAGGTTTTCCTACTGTCGGGAGGGAACCAACGAGCCAAAGAGAGAGTCTGTAAAGTATACATAATACGCCAGACCGAAAGTCTAATGCCTAAATCCCATACAAAATCCAAAGGGCCAAAGGCTAATGCCCTGCTACGCAGCCAAGAACTGGTCCCACCAAGACCTAGGTCACTGCGGTGGTGTGTGGGATAAACCAATCCGCTCTTCCTAGGTGCTCCCATATAGATATGCCATCGTTAGTTGGGACATGAACGTAGTGTATTAAGCCATTCTGCAAGCCTGAACGCAGTTGCCCCACAATCCAGCCAAATATGTCAGTAAGGTAGGAACTTTAACATCGCCTTACACCACAATGGTAAGAGGGAATTTCAGTTCTGTGATTCTCTATAGTTATATTGTCTAGAAATTTTATGCAGGCTTGGAGGTGGTACTTTTGGTTATTATAGCCTGGTTGCGAGGCTAGTTTCCGGTTATTTTTTGACAACCACAATGTCAACACTCCAACCTGTATCTGGGACGTTTGCTCGAGCACCTCCCTATTGTGATTCGTGTTTACATAAAATACAGCTATGATAATGAAGTGAGCTCCCTGCTCCACTGCGCAAGAACTGGCTAACCAAAGGGTGTTAGTTTATGTCACGTAGGCTAGTTTAGCGGGGAGCTCATCGGAAACTAAGTATGTGGTTTAAGATAAAGTATTGCAAATTTTATCATTTAGAAACAAGATCCATCATAAATGTGTACAAATAGCTACGTACAGCGCGGGTTGAGCAGAGATTGTTGTAACAAATAATGTAATTAGAGCTTTGAGTAATTGTTGCTTGTTGAAGAAGAGAAAATAAAATATTGTTGCTGTGAGAAAAATTTAAACCCAATCTTTAATCGTCTCCATTGCTCTCTAGACCACATCCCCTGAAGATGTGTCACTTTCCCTTGTGAACATGTCGCGCCCCAATTCGTCTTCAGGATTTTTGACCTTGTCGCCATATCTTCTAAAGTAAGCACGTTTGCAAAATTTCCACGCTTCAACACCCATGAAAAACAGGAAAGACTCAATAAAGATTATGCCCCATTCCCAGGTAATTGGGGCGTGCTTGAAGATTACGGTGTTCAGGAAAGGGACATAGATAATCGGGAAGACCGTAATAAAGCCCGCCATGATGCTCCAGAAAAGGAATGGGTTGCGCCAGGCGTGACGAGCCCATAAGGACCAGACATGGTCAGGCTTTGGTTCCATGCGGAAGAAACTGCGGCGCATGTGGACCATCTCCCACGCCAGGAACAACGCAAACCATGTAAGACAAGTGAATGTAGTGCTTCGGGCTCTAAATACGAGCATGCATCTGTCGGAAATCTGGTTGTTGCAGTTGTGCCCGAGATCGCCGTCACCAAAACCGAAAACCACGATCGAGAAAGATGTAAGGCAGAGGGCTGCCATCCAGCAGCCATAGACCAACATGTCGAGGAGCACCTCCTTAGTGAAAATACCAACCTTACGCTATAAGATTGTCAGTATCTATCATTCCAGCGGGAAGTTTCTGCAAATGCGCACATTATGAGGTGGTCTGGTCATGATATCATCCGAAGCTATCTCCATTCCCAGGCCCATGGCAGGAAAACCACTGGTGATCATGATGATCCATAAGATTTCGACGGGAGCAAGAGGGAAAACTGACAACCCAGTGTTATCTTTAAAAGCAAGTCCTATAAGAAGGGTGCATGCTTGGGCGATGTTTTCTGCCAAGAGATGCAAGACAAACTACCTCAAGGTCAATAACTGGTTTTTGGGTTAAAGTGTGTAGCTATCCTTACCTTTTTGATATTATCGAACATACGTCTGCCCTCTTCGATAGAATTAAGGATGGATGCAAAGTTATCATCGGTGAGAACAATATCCGACGCATCCTTTGCAACATCGCTTCCAGCCATTCCCATGCCAATACCAACATCGGCACGTTTGAGTGCAGGAGAATCATTAACGCCATCACCTGTCATCGCAACGAACTTTTCCCGTCTATGCAAAGCATCGACCATTCGGACCTTTGTCTGCGGTGCACATCGAGCGATTACTAATGGCAAGACAGGCAACCTATCAATTTCTGCATCTGAGAGTCTATCGAAATGCGAAGCAGTCATAACCATGGCTGATATGACATCTGGTGCCAGTAAATGAACATTTTCTGGGATGATTCCCACTTGCATCGCGATAGCCCTAGCAGTTTGTGGGTGGTCTCCCGTGACCATATGAACATTAATTCCAGCGCGGTGGCATTGCTTGACTGCTCCTGCAGTCTCCACACGAGGGGGATCATAAAGACCAATAAGCCCAAGGAGTGTCATTTCCCTCTCAACATCTTGACGCAGGGGTTCACCCATATCTGATAGAGCCTGCCAGGGCCTTTGTGCCAGTGCAAGAACACGGAGGCCTTGCGAGGCTAGAGCTTCCATGTTTTTAAGGATTATTTGTTGCCACTTATCATCAAGAGGAATGACTTTATCGGCGAGTTGAACAGTGGTACAGGCTTCAAGAACTCTCTCAACTGCGCCCTTCATGAATGCCCACTCAGCGTACCCGTTGTCGAGACCTCCGCTGTAGTTCCTGAATATAACAGTCATACGTTTGACATCGGAGTCAAATGGGTACTCAAAAACCTGAGTCCACGAAGGCGCATCACCACTTGTAAACTTACGACGGCCATAGTCAAATCGGCTAGAAAAGACTTGGATAGCAATCTCAGTAGGGTCGCCGCGAGCGCTCCATTCCTGTGTCTCCTCATTGCGACTGACTGTTGCAAGATTGCAAAATGTGGCTACGTTCAAATACTGCTTTAGAAAGCTCTTATTCATGAACTCTGATGCAGGTCTAGGATGCGATGAGCCCTGTTTCTCGGAGTCGTCTCCTTGACTATTCGAGGCGTCATGTGGAGCAGTCTCTGCGAACGAGATTTCGGCGGAGGTGTAATCGATCGGGTTGGTAGATCCGCCAACCGTATAGGTACCTTAAAATTACTTGAGAAAGTTGTGCAAACAGAACTACGGGTGTAACATACCTTCTGCGATAACCCAAGCCTTCTTCACAACCATTTTCCCTTGTGTTAAAGTACCTGTCTTATCCGAGCAAATATTGGTTACGGCACCGAGTGCCTCCAACGAATCAAGTTTTCGGACGATAACATTACGTTTGACCATGATTTTCGTGCCCACAGCCATGGTAATAGTGAGAACCACAACCAAACTGGCGGGTATCATAGACAATCCAGTGCTATGCTTGAAAGATTAGCTAAATGGTTGTGGAACACCAGGACATGGAGAGACGTACGCGACAGCATATAGTATGACCTCTGGCGAGCTGCTAAAGTTGTTCGCAGCAAGACAGATAAGGGCAAAAATCACTGCAATTCCAAACAAAAAGATAGCTAGCCAACTGAGCTTCCTTTGCAAAGGCGTCCCGACGGATGTACCAAGGAAACCACCAACAAAGTCCATAACAATCCAAAATCCAGCCAATATATAGGCACCCCAGGTAGCATTGCCACTCTCGTCACGAGAAACACTACGTAACTTACTATCACCTCCACGAAGGGATTCGGCAATTTTGCCAATCTCGGTGTTCATGCCAGTATCAACAACAACAGCCCTCGCTCGCCCTTTCGAGACTGTGGAGCTAGAGTATGCCATATTGATACGATCACCAACACCAGCATCATCTTCACGCTTGAAGGATGCGTCGGCATTCTTTGCTACAGGAAGAGATTCTCCAGTGAGAAGTGCTTCGTCTGTTTCAAAGTCTGTAGCGGGGTTTAGCCAAATGATTCTCAAGGGGAAACAAGTTTCAAAAGGAAACCTCGAACATACTCATCGCCTCAAAAAGTCGCAAATCAGCAGGAATGGTATCGCCCATTTTGGCCTCGACAATATCCCCGGGAACAAGATCAAGAGATCGTATAGTCTTCAATTGGCCAGCACGGATAACCGTAGCTGTTGGGGAAGACAGAGATCGCAATGAATCCATTGTTTTCTCTGCACTGTACTCCTGAAAGAAGCCGACAATGATGTTTATAAAAACCACTGCGGTGATAACACCAGCCTCGATCCAAGATTTAATCGCAAATGAAACTGCCATGCCCATGATTAAAATCTACAATAATGTCAGAAATAGTTACCAAGCACATAAGTATGAGCAAATTTACCAAGACCATGGCGTTGAATATCTGTCCCATAAGAATCTTGAACGCGCTGACACCATCACCGGCTTTGAGCTCATTGAGCCCATACTTTGTTATTCGGCGGTGTGCTTCCTCTTCAGACAATCCATTTTCTGTATCTGTTGCGAGCTGACGGACAATCTCCTCTGCTGTGAGGAGATATGCTGGAGAGGAGAGAGCAAGATGTTCTGGAGAGGAGAGAGCAAGATGTTCTGGGGAAGACCGCAGCTGCTGCTGCTGCTGAAACATGGGTCCTTCACGACTTCGGGGGTGAATATTTTTGGCATCATCTTGCATACGCAAAGCTTGATGACAGTATATAGAAATAGTTGTCTAAAGGAAACAAAAGTAGAATGAGTGCTCTTGTTGATGCTGTGGTCAATTCGAGTATCAGGCAGGATCTAATAGATTGGGGAGCTTGTATAATATAGGAAGCGTGATCAATTGAGGAGTGTATGGTATAATGATCTGTAGACAGGATGGGGCGGATCAAGGGGGTTATATAGCAGCCACCCTATCATTACGTTCTTTACGAGCTTCTATAATAACCGACTATCAAGACCTCCCACGAGTCTAGCCAATCCGGTCCTTTCGAGCTGTCACCAACGGCAATATATTTTCTTTGCCAAGGCATTGGCATCTCATTTGCTGTATGTAATACTTTAACCCAAGCCTCGGGCGTGTTAAGGTTAAAAATGCGCACAAGAAACGGGGGGCCTCCAGCTCGGCGGCCCCACATACGGGCAACTGAAAAATTCGTTGCGAGACAGCAGGGGTATAGGTAATCCCTGCTGCAGCAGATTCTCAGATTTTACGGTACATACAGCAAACCAGTTGTGGTACGAGTTTACCAATTGATAAATCTAAAGCACATACGGTACGGTCTATCGTCGGTTCAAAGGCCAAGTCTAAGCCGTCTGATTGGTTGCTTTACGTACGTCTTGCCACCACTCGAGACTCAACAGTAGGTACATGTACTTTTTTTTTTTTTTTTTTTTTTTTATATATCATAATTTCATTGGTTTCTAGGTACAAGAATGTTGCGTGCAGGGAGGCCCTATAGCATAAACAAAACCTTTCCCCTTCAAAAACAAAAGCCGCCAAAAAATTCGTAAACTCATAGATAGTAAGGGAGACTTAATCCTCCATGACAAAAGAAAATTCAGATGGCACCGAGGGCAAAAAAGAAAGCGAAGACGAAGAAGAAGAAAGAGAGTAGAGAGGCGACTTTGGTGCCTGATCTTTTAAAGGAAAAGCAGTATGAGTAGCGGAAATATAGCAGCCGAGATCGTATATCGATTGTTGCTTGGTAAAAAGTTCTTCAAGTGAAGAGACATTGGGAATAAAGCGTACCCTTGCTTCGTTACGGGCTGGGCAGGAAAGAATCGCATAGTAGGTACATGTACTCAGGTAGGTTAAGTATATCAAAATCTAGGGCCCTGCACCATACCAAGTTATCCTAATCAGCTACATACATACATGTACCAGGTGCTTTACATGCTGGAAAAAAAAAAGTATGTCTCAACCGGCTACTTTCTAGCCCACCTTGGAGACCATACTTTATTTTTCAGCAGGTACTACGCAAACACCCGCTATCGCTGCGCAGGGGTTTTTTGGTGAGAGCCTCCTCAATGGAACCCCTGCGCGGCGGCAGCGATAGCGAACTTATCTTTCAACCCGTCCTTTATGCCACAAATGGTACCGGGCCTTACTGCCTTTGCCCACGGCTACTGGCCTTAGAGGGGGGGAGTCAGGTGAAAATCCTTAGCAAAGACGCGCGTGAGTATTCACTGGTTAGGATCTTTTACAACCACTTAGAGGATTTTATCATAAAGGTTGCAGTACTTAGCAATGATGAAATGCTCAATGCTGCAGCCCTTTTATTGGTCAAGCCTTGAAGACCACATGTAATGCTGTACGCTTGTGGTACTGTTTCAGAGTAACAACACTGAGTTTTTGGAAGCCACTTAAATCATTGTTGATTGTTGAGCCCGGAAATCGGGACTATATACCCCCCCCCTTTCTTCCTTTCGCTTTTTTTCTTTTTCTTGGGGCTGCCGTTAAGCTCACTTGTTAAGAGACCAAGGAAAAAATATGTAAGCGGATATATGCTAAAACCAGTGTGGTATTGATCAGAAGGACCTGGGTTCGATATTTCGGCCTTCTAACAAGTTAAGGACCCAAACCTCATAGTCTTGTTTGATCAACCAAATCGTGACGTCACAGCTGCCTTGAAAATTAGCCAAAGAAACACATACAGGGCTCTGGGCTTATTTAAGTGAACGAACTAAATGGGTTGACAGGTGAGATCCGTTCACTCACTATGTAAATCCTAGAGCTTTGTAGGTAGGTACATAACGAGTGATTCAGTGGTACATGTACCTACAGCGGTAGGGAAAATTATTGTAGAAACAGAGGCCAATAGGACTCGCACCATACTTCTACAATAATTTTCCCCATACCTATGTACCTATGGTTGCGGACACCTGTAACCGGAGGACATTTGACCCCAACATTTGGGGGGTGATGGCTTTCCAACCACAATACCTACAATCATTTTCTCTCTGTTAAATGATGCTTTAGCCTCCGCTCTACATCATGACAGAGTCAAATTAATTTTATCACTTATGGTTGTGGAGTTATTGAATTTCTAAAGGTTGGGTTTTTGGTAAGAGACCAAATGAATGTCGCCCCAAAGTTGCCTATTTAGGCAATAGTTCTAGAGCGTTGGGCATTTTAATACCCAATTAGGCAATTATCGGACTACCGCTTAATATCATTGATAGGTCTTGGCATAAAAGAGCATATATCGGCGACAAAAATGCCAAGTTATTACTTGATTAGGAAAGTGATAGCTAAAAAACACCGATGTCGCACCTACTCCGGATACAGGTGTCCGCAACCATACTCGTACATCCATGACGTTTCCGAACACGACCGCTATTGCATGCCATACAAAAAGTCAATCTTGGCGGTTTTCTATGTGTATGCAATATCAGTCGTGCCCGGAAACGCTATATACTAGCTAGAGCCGCAGGCGTCCAATATATATTCCAGAATATTCTAGGAGAAAGGCATGGGAAAGATTTAGTCCGTGGGGTGGGTAACCCGAGGTTCTGCTGGTCGGCGGAAATCGGTTGAAGTGACATTACACGTGACTAAACGATTGGGCCTTATATGATCTTAGCCAACCAGTTCTTCTGGCCTCCCCGGGGACTATAATTTAACCAGTGAACGCCATCTCAAAGGAAATTTTACCCATCTCATTATGGCAGCTCAGCTAGCATGGATTGGATTGGGCAATATGGGAAGGGTAAGTTCCCCAGTATCTACAGTTGCTTACATATCATACTAATTCATTCGAAAAAATTTAGGGGATGGTCAAGAACATCGTCTCAAAGGCCAATCTTGATAAGCCATTGATTATCTATAACCGGACGGGCCAGCGCAGCCAAGATTTCAGGGCCTCTCTAGAGAACCCGGATTCCGTTCAGGTGGTAGAATCAATTGAAGAAGCTGTGAAAGCGGCAGATATCATATTTACCTCTCTTGGCGACGATAAATCTGTCAACTTGGTTCTTGATACTGCCTTGCAGGCACCAGGTGGTGTGACGGGGAAATTGTTTGTTGAGACGTCGACAATCCTGCCTGAAACATCAGATGCTGCTGCGCAAAAAATGCGTGGTGGGGGTGCCGAATTCGTCGCCGCTCCAAGTAATTTCCCTTTCCCAGTAGGAGTTCTTTTTGTGTCTCATTGGCTAATCAATAATGCAGTTTTCGGTGCACCACTCATGGCAGACCTTGGTAAACTTATTGTGGTGCTTGCTGGCCCGTCTGCAGCTATAGATCGTGTTCTTCCATACTGCAAAGGAGTGTAAGAGCACTAGAGCCTTCCAGTGAAATACCATATTGATTTTTTTTCTTACAGTATTGCCCGTGCAACGATAGACCTTCGCGATCAGAGTCCCGGAAAGGCGACCTTGTTGAAGGTCACGGGGAATACTATTATTCTGTCGATGGTATGCATGCACTCAGCACATTAAAAATTCATCCCAGACGGTAGCTCAAGAAACGCAAATTTATAGGTTGAGACCATTGCAGAGGGACACGTCTTTGCGGAGAAGTCTGGTTTGGGATCTGAAGCTTTGCACCAATTTTTCGAAGCAATGTTTCCTGGACCCTATGCTGCGTATTCTACCCGGATGATGACTGGCGATTACATGCGTGATGAGGTAAACACCCTCCATTTTTATATACCGTACGACAGCAGGACCCGAGCTTGATGCAAACAGGTAAGAAAATAACATATGAAAGTCCAAAAGGCTACATGTACTTGCCCATTCTCTTCTTTGGCCTATCGCCTTCATTCATATCAATATTTTACATCGAGCCCGGGTCCTCCTCAAGGTTAGCTTATTCTAACCAGTAGTATAAAACACCTTTAGCCGCTTTTTGCTGTAGATTTGGCCAGAAAAGACGTCGGCCATGGCATCAACCTAGCGGCTAAAGTCGGGGTTGATATGCAAGTACTGAAAGTTCTCGACGGTCATCTGAAGGATTTGAAGGAGGAAGCCGGGCCAAAGGCAGATCTTCCAGCGTATGTGCCCCCATTCGGAGACCCAATTGCCAAGTACCTATAAAATAGCCATTACTAAACCATACCCATAGTGTTTATGGAATAATCCGCAAACAAAGCGGATTACCATACTCAAATCAATGATGAATTTCTATCTATGGTATACCACTCGAAAAGGGAGCTGGTCCGTTGGTAGCTCCGATTACTACATAGTTGATGTATTAAATTTACTGAATAAACTACATTCCAGTTTTCGTGAAAGTGGGATTGTGTCCATATCTGCATTGCACATCCGTTACATGTACTAGCTAGACCATATGCCTCGTAACTGCGTAGTTGGGTAATGTCAGACGAATAAAACCAGCCGTTTGATCTCAAGGGCACACACGGGTACGCGTACTTATGAAGTATCAATCAATCAATCAAGGGCGCATACGTATACATTGTCGATATTTCTCCCCCACGTTCAAAAGAAAACTATTAGCACTTTACATAGGCAGTTATCTAGATAGAGCTAGAGGGAATGGGTTCCATCTACCTATACGTTTTCTAGTATTCACAACCACAATATCAACAGCGGTATATGGGTGCATCCACAGGTTTGTACTCCATCTCCAGCAAAGACAGGAAGACGAGACAGAGAGAAAAGAAAGAAAGAACTAAAGAAAAAGTCTACACTCGCTATTTAACATCCTTCTCCAATTGCAATTGGTGACAGGTGTCAGAAAAGGACTCTTTGCATGTACTAGTACATAACGTACAAGGCTCTGGGATTAAGTCATAATTATTTACCAAAAAGAGGGGTAGGATCACTACGGTATTTGTACAGTACTCTTCCTCTAATGCCGATTTAATTCGGTATTTGTTACTAAACTCCGTAGTCCTATGGTAGTGATTTCATCCCATTCTTTCATACTGTAGCTTGGCAAGACAATTGCACTACATCTCATGATCAGGAATAACGAGGCTCAACCAGCCCCATATTGGGCGCATTACTACATGTAAATACATTCGCCTACACTTCAATATGCCTTTAGATGCGCAGAAGCGTTTCTCACGACCCACGCCTTTACGGGTTTTCTAAAAATTTCCCCTATAACTGCGTACCTTACAAGCTAGTGCCATATTCTACAACTGATTATGACGATGAAATTTGATGACGGTTAATTTCCCCCATGATTTACATCTACTATGGACAATTAATTTACCGACAACTTCAAGAACGTGGAAGTCGTCGGTAAATACATGTATGTTCAAGTAGAAAGCCACTAGCTAGCTACATGTAAATGCGTCCATAAAGTGTCATCATGTATGCACGCTTAATTAATTTTCAGTTCACGATCGTTTATGTACATTATACATGTACGTATCACTTTACGTAATTCCTACCGCGACAGATACAGTCGCACCACGTTATGTCGCTAGCGTGTTCTGGGGGCTAAACTCCTAGAGATAGCAAATATACGAGACAGCAAATAGTTTTTGGTGGAGAAGAGCAGTACCTGTCCCTCAAACCCGTACGAGACAGCAAGAGATCCGAGATATCGAGATACGAGATAGCGAGGTGCGACTGTAGTATAGATGCGGAGGAGACCTGGCCATGGGATCCGGAGCGGGAGTGTAAATATTAGAGGGCCCTTTTTTTGTAGAGGGAGTGCAACCGTTAGAATAGGCGCTAGCACCATTATGGTATGTAGTGGTTCTAGGAAAAAAGAAAAACCCGAGAACCTTGTTACCTAAGCAAGTCTAAGGCGAGTGATAATTCATGAGTATAATATTATATATGTGATGCACCCCGGCCCCGGGGGTCCTTAAAGTGATGCAACAAGCCACCATCAAAGCTAGACCCAGTTAACTTTCCCATTTTTGTTTCCAGCTACTATACAGCCCTGTCTGATTCAATTGGATCACACGCATCTCCAACTTTGGGCATGGCGGCCAATAGCTGTCCTTTATCGCGATCGTCGTTGCATCACTTTGAGGGCCCCCAGGGTGCATGTACATTGTATGTCTCTAGTCGGTTCATTTCGGGGCTAGGCTTTTGTAAAAGGCATAGTGATTCATTTACACCAGGTGGCAAAAGTATCATCCCCGGTCGGGGGGGGGGCATCATTTAAAAAGGCATCATAAAAAGGTATAACCTGAAAGGATTATGGCGCGGTAAATGTGTCAAAAGTAAATTTATCAACGGTGGTGAATTATTTTACCACCGGTGGTATAGGCGCTGAATTTCGGTTCTTGTTCCAGTATAAAAGCTAGATTTCAGTCTTTGTGCTGCGCCATCATTATTACAAACACTTATGAAGGTTTCCCACCGGTGGTGAAGTGCCTGCCACCAGTGGTGAAATTCCCCACTGGTGGACAATAGGGCCACTTTCGGGTATTCTTACCATAAAAAGTGATATTATAGGTATAAGTCATGGTATTATTTTCACCACCGGTGGTAAAATAATTTACTGCCGTTGGTAAAACTACTTTTGACACATTTGCCGCTCCATAAAGGATATCGAAAGGCATCGGTTGGAAGGCATCGTTTGGAGAGTACACATATTAACAGAACAGAGCGGATAGAGGATGGTAATATTGTCGGTTGACAAAAGTAACCGTGATTTTGCATTGTAACCAGATTTTGTATGGGAATGCGTAGTGATGGGATGGGCACGAGACAAGACGAGACGGGACTTGGACAGGTCTTGTCTTGTCTTGTATTTTTTCATTCCGGTCTCGAAAGTCTCCTAGTCTTGATAGAGTCTCGAGACTTTGTGGTCATGTGAACCTGATGCCAGAAAAGGTGAGAGAAGGTCAGAAACAGCGGGTCGAAGCCTCTTGCCAAACCCTAGCCCTGATTTGGAAGTTTGTAATTAATATCAGATTGTATGATGGTAAAAAGTCAAAAAGGTCTCGAGACTAATCTTGCCTCGTCTTGTTGACCCCCAGGTCTCGTCTTGTCTTGCCAAAAGTCTCTCGATAACTTGTCTCGTGCCCATCACTAGGAATGCGTCCTGAAACAACTCCACAAGCCTATCCCTTAAGTATGAATCTCGGGAACTGACTTTGGCAGTTGGTCGGTTTGGACCATTTTTGCTGGTTGCTACGCAAAATCACGGTTACTTTTGTCAACCGACAATATAGTCGATAAGCATAGGCTAAGAAATAACATACATGCATACATGTATATGTATCGTTAACGTATGGCCCACTTAGAGCGCTTCCGCTACAAGATCTCCCCGTCTTCCGCCGCTGTAGTAGTACATTTTAATCTTGACAACTCTCTCAGATATAAAGCTTTTGGAGGGTCACGTTACCATTCCATAATGACTGGCTACAATATATGCCCCGCCCCACACCGTTCGTGTGTATAAGTACATATATGTATGTGTACGTATTCCGACCATTTGATGTGTTAATCCGGATACAAAAACGATAAGTTTGTAGTACGGAGCCAGTGAAAGATGGTAATATAATGATCAGGACGACTATGATGATATGAAAGAAAAAGACTGAGGGTAAACCCGAAACAGAACTCATGATCAATAAACTACTTAACTTAAAATAGGCCTAACTGGTTAGATTGGACACGGTAAAAAAAAAAAAAAAAAATTCCAAGTAAAGAAGTTACACAATATTAGGAAATGAGCGAAAAGAGGAGGGAAATCAAGAAAGAAAGAAAAAAGGCGCACATCACACCGGCCGGCTACTTAACCCCAAGAATACAGGAACTAGACCGAAGTGATCATGGAACACAAAAAATACGGAAATAATAAGTAGCGAAATGCGAGATAACCCCACCAATAACGTCTGTCATAATTCTCTCCTGGCACATAAACGAAAAAGCCAGACTTTTATAGATGTATAGATATAATTATAGAATTATAATGAAAGAGATCCACCTCCCCGTTAACACAACGAGACTTTTAGGCCATAGGGCCGAAAGATCGTATCGATAAAAACGTAAACAAAAATGATCTAGTGATAATTTTCCCGGAGCATGCTGAAAGACACTAATAGGGCGATAACCGGCCGATATGACTCGGATATTGACTGCAGCGAGCTCTCTTCTAATGAATATTTCAGCTGCCTCTAGTGTATTTGGGGTCTGCCTCTTCGGGACCAGAATTTGATGCGTACTGGAGCATATCCATATTAATTGTTCTCAGACTCCATGCAAAGACTGCCACTTGACGTATACTATCCATGAAATCCCCCGCTGGAGGGCCCCCGGGTACAGGAGGAAGCTGCGCCGGTGGAACAAGAGGGGCATGAGCCCATGGCGACGCAAAAACTCCGTGATACAACGGTGGATGATTCGGCGCAGGGATAGTAGGCCGAGCTTTCCGAAGAACAACTACCAACCCATCTGAGGTGCATGAAATCACTGCTTCAACCTCCAATACTGGCTCAGGTGATTGTGACATACTAGATTGAGAGGTAGAATTGCCACTCAGATATGCTCCATCTTCTTCATTGTCTTCACCCTGCTCCTCGTCACTTATCATATCTATATCCTGATCCCTGCCATTCACTACATTCTTCATGGTGTCGCCCCTGTCCACCCAATTCTGGGCAGTTGCTGAGCGGGACCCCTCAGCCTGGTGGAATGCCGTACCTGACCGAGTTCTACTACCATTATTGGAAGCATTTCTGTGACGTCGCTGTTCTGCTGCTGCCACTGGTGCCTGTCTAGGATCCCTCCATTGGAATCTTAAGTATGCGATTGAATCGTTTTCTTTGGCCCTTTCGAGGGCATCAACAGCTTCTTGAAGGCAATTTTCTTGAATACATTCGTAAAAACTCTTCCCTATCGCCTCATCTGGGGGAAAATTGAGTATATCACCAAGAGCATGTGTTGCGTATAAAATTGTCAAGGTCCGTGTGAACCGATTAAGGATTAAAGCCGCCCGGGGCTCATGATGCCCTTCAGGTGCGGAGTTGAACTTTGCGGACAGGTGGGTGAGCATATGATATCTTGGATCCCTTTGCGACGAAGAGAAAACGCGGCGGATAAGAGGAGCAGTGAGTGCTCGATCTATTGCGCAAAAATAAGACATCAAAGATATATATCTTTTAGAGGATTGGCCCGAGAAGACAAACCTAGGCTTTTATTGCTGCGTGTATATAAGCTGGTTGATGCTACGATAACCGAATATACAACAGTAAAAACACATTCACAAGTAACGTAATCTCCCGTGATACTTTTCAGCTTGCAATATGACAAAACTGCAGCTTTGTCCAGATTTACACCTCGCCCATGAACAGAACGGGCAAATGGCATTTCATCTGGATGAAAGTATTCGAAGCAGGACCTTCCTACAATATCTCGTGGATTATATCCAAGAACCTCGGTGATTGAGTCGGAGGCGTAAAGAAGCCTAGCATCTTTGTATGAGAGATTTTGTTAGCAAAAGATTCCTTCATGAAAGAACGCCAGCTAAGGCCTATACAAGCAGAAGAGATAGCGCGCATTACCGGGCGACAGATCATGCATGGTAATGAAGGTGATATCCATTCTGGCTGAGAAACCTTAGGTTAATTGTGTTTAGGGATCCAGGGAGTCAAGGCAAACAAAGCAATCCTAGCTTGGAATTCGATAAGGTCTTTGCGTAGATTATGAAAGGAAGAAGAGAAGAGGGAAAAGGGACACGTCCGAGTTTGATAAGAATGAGAAGCCTGTGCTGCCTTTATAAATGTAGAAATGGGTTGTATACGGTTTGGATTGAAATACGAGATGGCCAGGGCAATGGCCGCACCAACCAAGCAGCAACAACAACAGCAGGCGAATTAAATGAAATGGTGAAAGTGAAAGTGTGGGGGACTTCGGACAATTACAGGGGGGGTTGACCGTTTTGCGTATCACAAAGTTGGCGGGGGAGAAGGGTAAAATGGCAAAGCGTTCAACCTCAACCAGCCAGCAGCGGAAGCTTTGGGCTCTCTATATCTGCACCACTTGCGCGGAAAGTGTGCCAGTGTAGAAATAATATTCGAACGACAACCGGTTGGTGATTTGCCGAAGCGAGATTGGTTCTTTCTCCCTTCGAGTACCCTATCATATCATTCTACGTGAGGCAGACTCAAAAGCAGGAGCACATTACTCGGACAAGGGCGTGCAGTTGATAGGGAAATGGAAGGAAAGGGGCGGGAATACGTGGGAGAGAGTACGGAGGCAAAGGGGAAGAGATGTGGCGTCGAGCGAACCTCAGAGCAACAGCAACAGCCTGGTGAGCAGCAGGTAACCTATCCTTTGGATCACGAAAAATGATATACGCCAAGCAGTTTGGTCCAGATTCTGCAGTACGGTGGGAATAATTCGAAATTGTACTATTGTAACTTCTAACCAGGCAATAACTTCGTCTGTACTGACATTAATTGGATCCGCGTCACTTCAATTTGTTGGCAGACAGAGAGTAGGTACATATTAAAACACAACTAGATTAGGTAAAGAACCGGATTTAAATAGGGTTTTGCTCTTAAAAACAATCATAATGGTTCTGTTCCAAAAAGGTCTGCCATATGGCCAACTGGATGATAGCGGGGCAAAACGAGATGCGACAACTGATGAGTTACCCTGCCCTGCTGCCCTTTTGTCTGGATAGGCCAAAATGCCGGTCGCCGTGTCTGTCTTTTACAACCTCTTTTTCTTAACTTCATGACTGACGTTTTTTTGTTGGCCTTAAGCTGCGAGTGGGACATTGCGTCCGCGCTCAACAGCGTATGTAGAGCCAAGAAGTACGTGTGTACATCTTGACAGGTTGGTTAATGAAGTAAATTACTCTCGTAAAGTTGTTTCCCCCTGCGCGACATTCTCTAAACCCTTTTTTTTTTTTGCGGGCGGAGCTTGATGTACTTTTGGAAGAATCACCCCCGCATGATAGTGTGTACGGATTCCTCAGAACTTTGATGTAGGCAAAGTAGGTACATATAGCACCGGCTGAATTTCAGTACTCGGCACTGAATATCATTTTTTCTGATACACAGAGAACTAGAGAAACACTTCCTAGCATGTATGATATGTGCGTGCACAATAATATTCGATCCTGAGAGAGCAGCGGATTGTAAAAGCGTCCGGGCCTTTTCAAAAACAATCAGCTGCGGGATTTCCCCTTCTAAATGACTTGCAATGCAGTGGGACGGTTGAAAGTGCTAGTGCCCGGGCAGAATAAAATGAAATACTAACATTTGCAAGTACAGTATCAGAATATCCGGTCAACTTTGAGCATTGGCACCATTAGAGCGTAGGGTTAGGGTTATCTATGCCATTTTTATGCTGGTACATAAATTCTTCTGTACTTCGGGTGTAGGGGTAAGTGAGAAGACACCCTTCACGCAACCATGGTAGAGTGGTGTCTTCTCACTTACCCCTACACCCAAAGTACATTCGTACGCAGTGATGTGCGATGCCACGACAGCCACGCGGTAACCTGTCTGTGTCTTCGTTTGGGGCTTCTCTATTTGACATGAATGATAGAATTGGTGTTGTCGGAAACCGATAACGCACCAACATATCAACTGTCACGATATGGGAACCTTAAGGAACAAATCTTATTTTATCACCCAGCATAAAATTTAATTCTCCTCTAGAAACTGCTCCCCGGCGCCCCCTAATCCTTGGCGGTTTAATATACCAACTTTCTCACCGCCTCAGCGATCTGTTATAATAGACATGTATGTTGCCTTCCGGGGGAGTGATAGCTGGTGATGCGGGGGTCCCCAAAGTGATGCAACGGTGACAAAAACCCAGCTACTGGCCACCATGCCCAAAAGTTCGAGGTAATTTATATATGTCGAGTTGCATCAAGCGGAGCTATATAGTAATAGTAAATGGAAAAAATTGACTGGGTCTAGCTGGTGGTCGCGACACCAGAATATTGAGCTTGTTGACCCCCGGTGGATAAGAACCTTTGCAGTTTACAGGTTCAATTATAGCCACACCTAGAAAACTCGATCACGGGACCAGCTAAAGCGCCGCATTACCTATTCCCAACTATTGCAAAATATGGTGCTAATGAAAATATGGCCTCTACCCACGGCACAACAAACCTCTGAATGGCTGAGACATTGGGCATAGGGGGCGCAGATAGTCTAACAAATGCCTTCATACGGCTACCAAAAGAGCTACATCGCGAGGGCAACTTGTGAAATTTGCCAAGCACCTACAAAATTGAGGTCTTGGCAGGATTTCCTGGATTGTGTCCAGATAAGCTTAGAGAGCAACTCCCCTAATATGAATTTATATTAAGCAAAGCCTCATATTAATCGCCTAAAATTTGTGGCGGACTAAAGAGCATTGAACATGTGTGTTTTGTGGTGTGTCCGATGACTTTTGGCCAAGAGCTATATGATGAATCCGTTGGTTTAGGCAGAGTTCAATGTAATAGTGAATGGCATAAGGTGGCTTAAAGTCTGTCCTTTCTTTTCTCATAGGTTCACAACTTTGGTAGTATTCCTATCCTTTCCAATAACCACCCGCAGTTGCCTACCCTTCTCTTTCAACGCCCCTCGCCGCATGTTATCCACATAGAGTTCGTATGCGGGCATATCTGCAGAAACGGTCAGTATTCACCTATGCCTTTCTAAAACGGGAGGGAAAGTTTCGTACAGCCATCCACGAAATCAATAACCTGATCATCGGTCATGCCTGAACCGTGAGACGCGATTAGTCCGTGCTCCTGTTGAATACGCCAATCGTAGACAAATTTTGTTGTGTCTTCTGCATCACTGATCGTTTATTTAGAGCACTGTTGCGGATAGCGGTAGCGAGAACGGCGGAGGCAGGGGGCTTACATATGTATCAACGCGTCAAGTGAGCTTTGTTTTTTCGTTAATAAAATCATGAACTCAGTCTACGCCCGAAAGGGGACCCCGGTTGCAGAGTCTCGGGTACGGGGCGGTCTTCAAAGGGCAAAGAAAAAGTTAAACAGAACTTTAGAGGGGACATATTACTCTGTTAGTGAATCATAGTCTCTCAGTTTCGTATTGATAAGTTGTAAATGCTCCAATGCATGCCTGCCTAATATTCCCTTCTGCATTTGCATACTCTTCTCCCATTTTTCCTCTAATTCTTTGTCGGATAGCGGCCGAAAGCCTACACACCAACCTTCGAATATCACTATATCGTAAGGTCCTTTTACTGTTTCCCAGTCGACCCTGTTGAGCCTGTCGCCCCTGCCGTCGAACTTGGACTTGTCATAAACAGGGATTTTTGTTTCCTTTTGCTCTCTCAATGACTGAAAAACCTCTTTTCCCAATTCGACATCATGGGTCCCAGGCTCACCACGGTGTTGAACCAATTTATTGCCTGGGTAGAGTTCACTTAAGGCACGTTGATCGGCATGTGTATAATATATGTCGTCAATCGAGAAAACAACGACATTGAGATTATGAGGGCTGGCCCTAAGATACGCAGCGAGGATGGTGACGAGAGAGGTCTTCCCAGAACCCTGGGGACCGGAGACACCGAGGAAAAAGGGGGGAGAGCTAGCGTTTGGGTTTTGAGAGACGTGATCAGAGAGTAAAGGTAGAAGGAAAGATGTAAGGAGAGGGGTCTTGTCCTTGATTGCTGATGCCATGTTGGCTTGACGAAACTGAAAAATTGTGTAAGGCGCTATATCAGCACTTAGCTTTACGGATTGACAAACGCCAAATGTATGGAGTTAACAAGCGGGGAAGAAATGTGGGGTTAGCATGTGATGGGAGCCGAAAAGCGCCCACATCATGTGATTGGATGTGATATCAATATCTGACATTTAATATTGTGATATTGCATTATTGCCAGGTAGCAACGAGATAGGTAATACAATAACCACAATCTCACACTTCAGGCTTGAAAAGGTGGTGGGGTTGGTGGTTGGCTACTATCATACATGTACCTACTAGTAGTAGTAGAATTTTAGATCGTGATATTGGGCTCTACGCTACCAGCCTGACAGATACCACACCTGGTGGTTGCTCAAACACGTACACTACCAGGAAAAATGTAGCATATTACCCAATATCACCATATTGGTTATAGTTCGGATCGCTGTCAATACCCCATCTTTACACCGTCCATTTCTCTCCTCGTGCTTGATAAATGTATCTACATCATACACCATGTGTACCTAGGCATACTTGTGCTTAGCAACAGCCGAGGCTCCCGTAATTCTAAACCGTAAAGCCTCCCCACAATCTGCTTCCCCAGAATACCCGAGCTTCGCCTTCAACCCTAGCCCCTCAGGCCGTCTTCACGTGTGATCCTTAACGTGCCCTTTTTGAACTCGGAACTCCTCCTCATCAGCTGCCTTCTCTTCTACCCATCTTCACTTCCATTGACCACAACGTGTACCATTCAACCATATCTTCTTTTCAATCCTCGTATCTTATCATTATTACTACAGAAACCGCGTAATGAATAACATCGCATCCACAGAGAACCTCCGGTACGATGGCAAGGTTGTCGTCGTTACTGGAGCTGGTGGTGGACTTGGAAAAGCGTACGCTCTATTCTTTGCTTCTCGCGGAGCAAGTGTAGTAGTAAATGACTTGGGTGGTTCCTTCAAAGGGGAAGGAAACTCCACAAAGGTGAGGTTTCAGCCTCACTACTTTTCCTGATCCTGCCAGTGTGAAATCGCGAACTGACACTTGTTATCGAATATTTAGGCGGCAGACGTAGTGGTTGATGAGATAAAGAAGGCTGGCGGCAAGGCTGTTGCAAATTACGATTCTGTAGAGAATGGAGAAAGGATTATCGAAACTGCTGTCAAGGCTTTCGGAACTGTACACATTTTGATCAATAATGCTGGCATTCTAAGAGATGTTGCGTTCCGGAATATGAAGGATGCCGACTGGGACTTGATCCAAAAGGTTCATGTCAAGGGCACTTACAAGGTAAATACTTCAACGAGTTGCTTGGATATGTTGGCTGACTTCTCAAAAGTGTACTAAAGCTGCGTGGCCAATTTTCCGGAAACAAAACTATGGTAGGATTATCAATACAGCTTCGGCAGCCGGTTTATTTGGGAGCTTTGGCCAAGCAAATTATTCAGGTAGGACATAAACATTAGTTATAATCCCTTGTGTTTTATAAAAATCAGAGAACTAACACGCTTATCTTAATAGCCGCAAAGCTAGGCATGGTCGCTTTTTCGGAAGTTCTTGCTAAGGAGGGGGCTAAATACAACATCATGGCTAATGCCATTGCACCTATTGCTGCATCCAGGATGACGGAGACAGTTATGCCCCCCGAAGTGTTAGAAAACCTAAAGCCAGACTGGGTTGTACCACTTGTTGCCGTACTTGTCCATGACTCCAATATTAGCGAGTCAGGTGGAATATATGAGGTTGGCGCCGGTCATGTTGCCAAACTACGATGGGAAAGGTCAAAAGGTGCTTTATACAAAACAGACGCTTCTTTGACCCCAAGTGCCATTTCGAAGAAGTGGGATACTGTCAACGATTTTGCCAACCCGGATCATCCAACTGGACCTGCGGATTTCTTGGGACTTCTCGAGGCCGCAGGTGAGATGCCAAGTAACGAACAAGGTGAGGAGGTCAGCTTCAAGGATAAAGTTGTTCTAGTCACTGGAGCCGGTGCAGGGTATGTGATATGGATTTATTACTGGTTATTATTCAGATGAGCTAACAAGATTTGTAGTCTTGGTCGTGCATATGCACTTCTCTTCGCCAAGCTCGGCGCATCGGTCGTTGTTAATGATGTCATGAACCCCGACACCACTGTCGCAGAAATCCGTAAAGCTGGTGGGAAGGCTGTTGGTGATAAGCATTCCGTGGAGGATGGCGCAGCCCTCATTGATACTTGTGTGAAGTCCTTTGGGACAGTCCATGTTATTATTAATAATGCAGGTATTTTGCGCGACAAATCATTCGCTGCTATGACCGATGAACAATGGGATCAGGTTATGGCTGTTCACCTTAACGGAACATATGCGGTTACTAAGGCCGCCTGGCCCATCTTCTTGAAGCAGAAGTATGGACGCATTGTCAACACGACTTCCACCAGTGGTATCTATGGGAACTTCGGGCAAGCAAATTACGCCACGGCCAAATTAGCTATTCTAGGCTTTTCAAGGGCATTGGCGAGAGAGGGTGCTAAGTACAACATTCTTGTCAATACCATCGCTCCGAATGCCGGGACGGCAATGACAAGGACCATAATGCCGGAGGAAATGGTCCAGGCATTCAAGCCAGAATACGTCGCCCCGCTTGTGGTCTTTCTGTCCTCCGACAAGGTCCCTGCACCGGGTACCGGCGGCCTTTACGAGGTCGGCTCTGGTTGGGTTGGAAGGACCCGCTGGCAGCGCACAGGTGGATACGGATTCCCTGTTGATGTTCCCCTCACCCCAGAAGCTGTTCGCGCAGCTTGGGAGAGTATCGTCACATTCGATGATGGGCGTTCGGATAACCCAGAGAGTCCTCAAGATGGCCTCAAGAAAGTTATGGAAAATCTCCAGAACCGCAAATCAGGGAAGACGAAGAAGGGTAGTGTGAACGAAGAGGTTATCGGGAATATCCAGAAGGCCAAGAAGGCACAAGCTGTGGGGACGAAATACGAGTACGATGATAAAGAGGTCATCCTCTACAACCTCAGTATCGGGGCCAAAAGGACCGATCTTAGGTGGGCATATGAAGGGAGTGAAAACTTTGAGGCTCTACCAACATTTGGTACATTTTCCATTCCTATATGAATAGGTGACAGTGCTAACAGTTCACAGGCGTTGTTCCCTATTTTTCATCAGAGGTACCCTTTAGTTTTGACGATATTGTCCCTAACTTCAACCCTATGATGCTTCTGCATGGGGAGCAGTTCCTTGAGATTAAAAAGTTCCCAATTCCGACTTCAGGAACGCTTACGTCATACCCATCGCTCGTTGAGGTTGCCGACAAGGGTGCTGCGGCTGTCGTTGTCACTCGGTGTGAAACTAAAGACTCGAGCGGAGATGTCGTCTTCGTCAATGAGAGTACTACTTTCATCCGTGGCTCAGGTGGCTTTGGAGGCCCAAGCAAGGTTACAGACCGAGGCGCTGCAACAGCTGGAAATAAACCCCCAGCTAGGGCACCAGATGCTGTTGTTGAGGAAAGGACGAGCGAAGACCAGGCTGCTCTTTATAGGTTAAATGGCGACAGGAACCCTCTACACATTGACCCCGATTTCTCAAAAGTAGGGGGGTTCAAAACTCCCATTCTGCACGGCCTTTGCTTTATGGGCATCTCTGGAAAACATATATATCAAACTTTTGGGGCTTTCAAAAACTTGAAGGTTAGGTTTGCGGGCGTCGTCCTCCCAGGCCAGACTTTAAGGACAGAAATGTGGAAGGAAGGTGGTAAAATCATTTTCCAGGTTACCGTCGTGGAGACAGGGAAACCAGCAATCCTTGCGGCTGCAGCTGAGCTCCTGGAGACTAAGCCAAATTTGTAAAGGGGAAAAAGAGAGAAGCAGCGATGTTGATTATCTTGCCTTCCACTTTCAATTTGCTTTGTGGGAGGTTATGAGATTTGTGGGTGTCTGGGCAACTATAAAACACATCCTGGACTGACACATGGGCAGGTCTGTTTGTGCGCATGTTAATTTGACCTGGTGGAAGTACGTATATTATCTTTTTTGTTTCTGAATGTAGGTCACACTTTTATCCTTATATATGTAGCGAATTACTTTAAATCTTCATGAAATTTCGAAGCCGCATCCCTAGATATTTTTGGTAAACCGCCCAGGGGTTTTCTCTAGTTCATAGGCTGCAGCTAGATCCAATAGCGAATAGATACATAACGATGCTTAATCTCAAAGCTAGCTTTGGGCGGATATTTCATATTGCTGTCGACTAAGATCGACACTTGATGTTACACATCAGAAGGACAGATTTGATGAATACGTAAACTTGCGGATAATTTCAAGAAAGGGTGCCAGTTAGGATAGCTATACATATATATAGGAGTTTGGGACGAGGAATATATACAGTGAGGTGGATAAATGGAGGATAGGTTGTAAAAGATAGAAATAAGCGGAGCAAGTCTTGGAAGGAGATGCTGGGAAGCCTATCTAAAGTTTCTCGAGGGCCCAGGCCATGGGGAGTGATATCTCATGATGTAAATTGAGTAGGCCTGGATATTGTTGGTTGTTAAAAATAACCGGAAATTCGTTGTAACTAAAATTTGTATAGGAATGTAGCTTTAACATCGCCTTACACCACACAAATAAGAGAATAAGACAAGGGATTTCAATTCTGTGATCCTTTATAGTTATATGGTCTAGGGCTTTAATACGGGCTCAAGGGTGGTGTTTTCAAGATTTGGTTGTTGTAGTACTTGCTGGTTTTTGACGCCCCGCAATACCAGGACGAACTATTTGGCTTGTTTTGTATTTACGTGACCTCTTTTGCAATGTAAAGAGCGCCATTAGCACAGTAACACCCCAATCTGAAGGATCTCTACCAACTATACAAATGAATAAAAAAAAGCATCATTCCCGCCTATTATATTTCTATGTGAAATGAATCACATTAAAGTGTTTTCTAGAGGGATAAAGAGCCGTGAAAAAAAGGAACCTTTTACTATAGGGAAACGAACCCCAAAACGTATCCTTATGTTTGAAAGAATTAAACTCTACCAGGGGAACTGAACCTTGATTATTAATATCAGCACCTTCATATTAGGAAAGGCACCCCAGAGAGGCACCACTTGGGAAAGGCCCCTGCTGTAAATGGATCCGAGTGCCCTTTACAAAAGCGTACTCTATGATTGAATCAAACGACTCATTTATATACATGACTGGTAGAATAAATAGTAGCCCAATCTCTACTTGATTTGATGTACCGGCCGGCCGACCATAGTTTACTATGGTGGGCGACATGATATCGGGGCAGGTAAAAGTACATACATGAATGCCAAATCTATCTCCGCAACCACAACACAATATATTTTTAATTAGAGGTCATAGAATGGCAGGGGGTCAAGAGCAGAATCATTGTACGGCCTTTAATTTTAAATTATCTTGTGTTGTGGTTGAGGGGGTAGAGTTTGAAGTTTAGTGATTTTAGTAGGGAGGCGGGTCAATTTTTACCCATAGAAATTGTTAAGGCCAGATCAAAATCCACTAAAAACACCCCTGTCTATCACCATAAAGCACTCGATTTGTTACAAAAAGGGCCATGATCTGCCATCTGTTAGCTCAAAACACTTGTTTCCCATATAGGTGATGATTTACCTGATGGAGATTTTTTACATGTGTCAAGACCGACCTTGATATTGTGTCGCCCACTATAGCTATGTCATCAGGAGTCCTAGCAAATACATTATCTGGTAAACTACAAATCGGTAGTTGGGAACGCATGTTACATGTGGCGCACTGCTCTTAAAGCATCTTTTCCAATGCGTACCAGGTTGGGAGTCGTACTTAAGCTTTCAAAGGATGTCTGATTGTTTTTTCCAACCTGCTCCCCGCCAAAACAACAAAACCAAACCGCTGCCGAACGTGGAGTTAATTATTTACTATACTATTTCACTTAAGTCTTACTTAGGTTTATAACCCTGGGGCTCCCACAAATGTCTCTTCCCTGGGCCAAAAAGACAGAATAAATAAAATAAAGTTTGACCTACTCTGACATTCCCAGACAACTGACAACCTCTTCTCAAACCACGATGACAGACACAAATACACATATTGTAGTCTAGCCCCGGTCCTCTTTTCTAGTTTCCTACCCACTCGAGCACCCAGTGGAAAAATTGTGCCTTCCTCAAGTATAAACGTTACCCTTTCTAGAGAATAGTAAATAGGGAGACGTCATTGTCTATGTATGTAATTGGGACCCGGGATAGCCATGCCAGAGATATATGTATATCTCGGATTGGATGAGATCGTGGGAGGATGCCCCGAGATGTTGACACGCGAAATTAACCCTTTATCTGTCTATCAAATATATTTATTGTGCGAATCTTTCCTTGGACCAAATACCAATCATACGCTAGCTTCGCGTGATCAATAAACTAGGGTCCGTGGCTTCTGAATCATAAGCTTACATGTATGCTTGCAAACCTAAACCTAGTCTACCAGTACTAAACCCTACAATCATGTACGCCCCAGTTTCACCAACATATATATCGAATTAGCTGCTCCATTCCACCACCTCCGGAATTCCCTTTTGTATCTGTTGAGTATTAAACTCTTCTCGCCGTAAAGGGAATAGCCAGGTAGGGGTTGGAGCACTGTTCCCCCCCCCCCCCCCCAGGAACGGCATCTGACCCAATAATTAGGTCTCGCTCTACAAACTCCAGAATCTCTTCTTCCCCGCGGCCCTAGCCTCAAATCACGCCCATGCCCCCGTGAGTGGGGGCCACTGAGGCATTCTTCTCAAAGATACTGCTTTTCCCATGTAGAGCGGTGGAAATCTATGTGTCTTCCGGGAGGGGGAAAAAAAGGGGGCGGGGAGGTAAAGCTGAGCATCTGGTAGAGGAATTAATGGAACCGCTTTTGTTCGGGTGTGAAGTGGTGAATCGCGGCTCTCGGGTAGGTAGGTTTGGGAGCGGATTATTATGGTTCAGGCCCATTTTCCTCTTGGTCAATACATGTATGTGTATGTAGATGTGGATAGAATCCAGCACTCAAATAAATATTAACAGAGTCCATCATCCATCCAGATTTTACGTATTTACCTGCATCCTTCAAGACGAGTAGCGCAAACTCCCCGAATCTAGACTCAATAATGTTAATTTTCAAACCGTTGCACGATACATGTATGCGACTACTAGCTAAGCATGTACCCCTAGGCCCTGCCAATCCTGGATCCTTTTGAAACCAATACTCACAATGTGTTTCGAACCAATCTCCATTTCACTAGCACATTCGCTAAGATACGTGGATCAGTCCCCCCTATGATCATAAATGATCACTCGTCAACCCTTGACTGTCTCAGTTGGGGGTGAGGCCTACCTTATGTAGATTTTTTGGACTCGCCACCAATAAAAAAAAGCAAAGAAAATAAACTAGACTTACATGTAGGTATCATCCTCAAACTAACCCCGATGTTTGACACCTACCAAGAGGGGTTGCGCAACGTGACGTCGGTCGTACACACTTGACCAAGAGTGGTATGTAATAAAGAGGTAGTCCGTGCAACTACACATAAGTAGAACAAGAGGATGGGTTTATGTGCTCCGCACATGCAATTGAAATCGCTGCAGGGTCTTTGGGCAGTCTATCGATTTGAGTTTCCTTCTACTGCCCTGTCTCACGCGCGTGCTTCTCTAGGGATGGGAAAAAATGCGATACGTAATTTATTAATAGGCGTAGAGTGGATGACTTCCCGTAGAAAATTTAGAACCTAGATTTTCTAGCAAAGGCTCACAAACAATCATATTACTGGTTTCCAGGTTTCTAAATCTGAACCGAACCCCCCCGCGGGTCGATGGAATCTAAATTTCCATGGGAGGTCATCCAGTATGTACCGGCCATTGTTTTTCCTGGGAACCAAGTGAAAAGGAAAAAAAAAAAAAGACTCCGATCCTCGATTGCTACAATGGTATCCATGGGCCTTAATATCCTACCAGTATATACGTTGTACCGTATGCACAAGCAGTGCGAAATCGATACTACTACTACTAGCTACATGTAGTATCACGATTTCTAAGTTATGTAGCCCCCAGGCCATGGAATGGGCTATGTGTAACGACCTGGCATACTAAGCACATTTGCCGGAATAATTACACCGCCCTGATATTAATTTGGTAAATTCTCAATAACTGTTTACTATCCCCTGGGCTATTCTTGACAAACTATGATGAACAACCACAAAAGCAACGGGCTTAGTGACTATGCCACACCTCGAATAGGAAGTCCTTTCTACGAGTCTTAACAGCCTAGGGAATGCGTACAACACGAGAAGGTATATGAATATTAGTTGTCCTAAATGTGGAGGAAGAGGTGGGAAGAGTGTCAGGGGACTGGAGAGGGTAATCCTTTTGTGGGTAGCAACCTTGTCGCAGACTGTATTTTTAATTGCGACATACCTACAATACTCATACTCCGAAAAAAGATTCAAGGCCAGCCGAAAAAAAGCTTAAAAAGGACAGTGATAAACAGCAAAAAAATGACAGATAAAATCCGAAAACAAAAAGAAAACGGAACAATTCCTATTCCATTATATCTTACGCCTCCCTATATCCCAACCCATCGATGGTCTCCAAGCTTGGAGGAATTCGCCAAGAAATGTAAAGAAAAAAGTGAGGTAGAAAAAAACCGCCAAGACCAAAAAGAAAATATCGAACCTGGATACAACTGAAACCACTAACTAGACTGACTATATCGACTGCCACCCTGCTCTCACCCGCGCTCGAAAAAGAATCGCGTTTTCACCTCTCGGTATTAAAAATAGGTTGACTCAGGGGGGGGAGGGCAGAACCCGGAGGCAAAGTTTAGAACATGAAGAGAAACAAGACAGGAAAACAAGAGAAATGAAGTATAATATAAAAGATATGGGAGCGGAAATATTTGTAAAACCAAGAGTGAAAGGAGGTTAATCCTGCCCAGATTCAATCATGTAGATTCAATCATAGGAGATGGAGCAAGAAAACGGGAAATATGGGAAATTGTCAGAAGCAAAATCAAAGCGATGTCTTTAGTTTCATTTACATCCAGGTGCACTTTGGAGATGATTATAAAAGCCTATCATTCTCGGACCCCTCTTGCATCACTGGGAAATATTGGTCTGGATCTTCATAGGCTATAAGTCGCTGGTCTTGTGGTGAAGCTTCTGAGGTTGGCGTTGGCAATGAACCGGACCCTTTCGAATCCAGTCTCATCTCCTTCATGAGAGCTCGCATCTCTTTAAGGTCATGCCGAGCAGCGTCTTTGGGGAACTCTGCATCCCGCATGTCGACTAATTGGCGTATAGACATACCAATAGCTGTCTCAGTATTATTCGATATCCATGTGTGTTTTAACTGTGGATCATTCCAGAGTTCAGACATCCGGGAGCGGAATGCTAATGGGTATACAAAACTGAACAGAGTTTTGTTAGCAGCTTATAATAAAAAGGAAACATGTATATTTACTCACCCCATCTGTTCAATTTTCGCCAACTGCTTCTGAATCCATCGGCGATACCTTTTGTTGTTGGGTATCCAGAGTGCCGCGAGCCCTAGTGGAGCCTGTGCTGCCAACAATGCTCCAGAAGGTGAATCGGGATATGCCTCAATTCCTGCTAGTAAATTACATATCTTCATCGCCAACTCTGACAGGTCCTTCTCTGGGGACAGTCCACTAGTGAGTGTGATCTGATGCTTTAGCATGATAATCAGGCCGTAGTAGTCGCACTGTAAGAAATTGACTGCCCAGCGTGCACCTTTATATACTTTTGCTGGCTTGAAGGGACAGGCATCTTCGGGATTCCCTCCAGTTAAACTAGCAACCTCCTCTGCTCCATCCAATAAGACTGGATCCAGTCCATTCCACCAATCGGAACAAGCCTGCAATAACCTTTGAGACTCTCTTAAAAACTCTTCAATAGTCATTTGGTGCTGGGATCGCCTTGCAGTCAATATCGATATCTCCATGGCTAGGTCTCGGAATTCGCAAGACGCATTATCGACTTTCAGGCCCAGAATATCGGGGCTTGCCTCAGCAGCTCGACGGACTGCTTTACGGTTCTCATCAGACCATTCACTTCCTACTGTTGTTTGGTGTCCAGCCATCATAGCCACTAAAACATCGAAATGGGAGAACCAATTGTAAACCATTCGCATCTGTGACGTTTCAGACATGCTTTGAGGTGTCCAAAGGCTGGTAAGAATCTGTGAGGCTGCATTACGGTGTTCCATAAGACTCATCCAGTCACCAAGGTATTCCTGGATATATTTCAGCAAACATACATAGGTCTCTAGCAACGAAAGATTACCTCGAAGCTTGCAAGCTGCAAAATGGTTATTAGAGTAGATATAGTATGTTCCTGGTCCAGAGAGACTCGGAGCAACCCGACAGACCTGTTGTAGTACTCCAAAAAGGTTTGAAATACTCCAGTCTTGTGGTGTACACTGTAATGGAATGATGAGAATGCTGCAACTGCATATAAAAGTGCTTCATTGTTTATCGCATATCCAAGCAAAGTTGTTTTGAAGAAAAAATCACCATCTGACTTTAATAGATAGTGATGACAGCTGAGCATTTTTCTATGGTAATTAAGATAGAAGGCCACGTCATGGGGGAGATGCGCCCATTCCGCTGAATTAATAAGGCTCATGTGAGAAGCTGTTCGGTGAAGAGAGGATTCTGCAGGGGAGGCGGGCTCAGAAGAATCGGGATAGTACTGGTCCTTTGGAGACGGACTTGGATCTATTGATGAGCCAGTTTTTCGGCCTCTAATATGAGGCCGCCTACCCTCTGAAGCAGGCCACGAGTCTCGCCGTGGTTGGGACCCTCTTAAATAGCCGTGACTAGCTGAGCTCTTTAGTCTCGGCCGCTCGGATACTGGAGGTTTATGCTCCTCTTCTTGATAATCCTCATATTCATCCTCCTCCTCGAGCTCCTCTAGTGATGAGCTACCTTCTCTTGATGTCGAGGGCTTTTCGCGTTTGCCTCTCTGACCTCCCGAAAGCTTTGATGCAACTACCTCAGGGTAGGTGCATTCCCTTCCACCCTTTTGGCAACCTAGAGCCAATCTCAATTATCAGCAACCAACCTCGTAAATTTGAATCAATATTATTGTGGTTCGGAATCCTTACGTTCACAGATAGGGTGGGTCTCATCGCACTAGAGTTGAGGAATATAGTCAATGGCCTGCTTATTAAACGGAAATTGGGCCAGCCTGGAGTTTTTTTATCACCTTAACACGACGAGTACGACAAGTGAAGCAGCCTGATCTAGTCCGGCGGTGCTTTACGGTCTCAGATCCTGGGGCACTCTTTCTCCTCACACGAGATGGCTTCGAATTGGATGTCATGTTGCCTCCAGCTTCTGGGACGACGAAAAAATTTGTTAAAGGTGGTTGTTGGTCGAAGCGTGGAACGTAGTTTCCGTTAGGAATGTTTGGTTGTGTCGATGACGTTGGTAGTAGGCGGTTCACGTCCGGCGTCGTATTCGACGATCGATACAATCCCGTCATGTCCAAGTGCGAATAGAGCGTGCAAGGAGTATCTGAACTAAACAGAAACTCTTTGATAGTCTTCCTGGGGTCGAGTCAAGACTTCCTTCAGTTGCTGTCTTTTTATCTGTCTGTGCCCTGCTTTCTTCCTCTTCCTCTTCTGCTTCTATCTGCCCTCTTCTACTTCTTCTTCTGCTTCCTTGCCCGTCCTGTAATTCTCCTCACAGAACCAACAGAGAGCGAGGGAGGTGGGTTAAGAAGCGGTGGGGGGAGGGGTGGGATGGGGTAGGTAGGGGGTGGGGGGGCGGCGGAGGAGCTACAGGACTGAACGGCCGCTCAAACTAATGTGCAGCAGAGTACGGGCGAAGACACTACCGGCTCCCTGTCACTACTGAATTGTGGCCGAATCCGCCTTCGTTCTGGAGTGACAAGGTAGCCCCCTGCTAAAGGTTGTTCGACAAATAAATAAATAAATAAAAAAGCTAGTGCTCCTCCACCCCCGGTCTCTTGGACTTCCCCCGCGGCCCTTCTGTCTTTCTATTCCTTTTTCCTCCCTCTACTGTCTCTTGGACGAGTTAGACTCTAGGTAGAGTCTAATACCGGCACCGGCTGTGAGGGAAGGGTGACGAAAAAGGGTACGTTGTAAGGTGCTCGTCCGATATCACTGAACCTCAAGGAATAAATGGATCAACTGAATCCCCGCGGAACCCAATGGAAGCAGGGCAATGACTTGACTGGTCAAATGGAAAAAGCCCACAAGTATAACAGGGAGCTATAAAGTATGGAAAATGAAAATAAGCATTTCCCCCACAGAAAAACGCCTGTTGCGTGGTCAGTCAACAACTGCCTCCTGCCCAAAAAAACAAAAGACTCGGGCCTTAGAAATGCGCAATTCTTATGTATGTACATACACCACTGCTGCACAATTTACTGTGAGACTAAATCGTGCGAATTGAGCTTTTAGATCATCACTCTAGGGGCCGCATCTAGAGCTTGAGATGTTGAACCCCGTGCGCCTTCTCTTCTGCATGTCTGCGGGGGTAAGGGCAAAAAAGAAACCATGTGGTAGCGGGACGAAAACACAGGCGCGGAAGGGGGTTTGGCTCGAAAAGGGCTACAAAAGCATGCATTGAGTAGGCAGGGGATACCGAGGTGACAGCCCTGGCGGGTTGGTCGAACTAATTTTATGTAAACCCAGGGGAGAACCCAAGAGGGTGGGTGCTGCTTACAAGGTACGTAAAGTATGCTCCAATATGCGTAGCTGTGGGAAAGAGGAGACGAGAGTAAAGAAAGCAAGAAAAACCAATCAAGATGACAGCTCGTGCGTCTGATTTCTACAGGGCCAAAGTTGAACACAACACACATACACTTTGCATACCTGCGCCTACATACCTGCTTTATGGTTTACTTGCGGTCCGTCTCCGTAGAAATAGAATGCTTCGTAAAGTACTGTAGAATACCTAGGTAGAGAGAGCACTACCTACTTTACCTAGACAGAGAGACAAACCAGGGCAGTTCGCAATCTACCCGGACTTGCAGTAGCCCCCCCTTCTCCCAAAAGAAAAAAAAAACGAAACCACTATTCAAGTTAGTGTTATCCTTTTAGACTGGGAATAAAAGAACAGCAGCGAGCAAGGAAACACAGTGTGACGATCAGAGGGGAATCGAATCAAATAGACCGGCGAGCGGCGCAATTATTATTCCTGCGACTTTCAGTCGCCACGAGGTTGACAGCGGATCGTGTGCAGATACGCAACCTTCCGCAAGATGGAATTCTTAACCCAAACCTACCCCCAAACATATATGCATCTAGCATACGCAACCATGGTCGTGAGAAAATACCATGGCAGCAGTAGCTGGCTCACATGTCTACAGCTTAGCATTCAGGTACTATATGTCCTATTATAGAGCCTCTATCAGATTATACATTGCGAACGATCTATCAGAGCTAGATTCCGAGCCCGATTTGGTGGGATAACTAATAGTTCTCAACTAGCCATTAACCATGTCGCAACTTCAAGACTCTTTCGGAAATTTATTTTTACTTTTTTCTCTCTCTTCTCATTATCTGGCGCACTGACCGTCAGCGTTGGGCGTCACCGATTGTGATGGGGACAATTGGAACATGGATTTTGTTGCCTAATACTGCTGAAGTAGTCCTGCGAGCTGACTCCTCTGTATTTGCTGTGCAACATTACTCTCTTTCTCTGGCTCCGCGCCTCACCGCTCAGGCGGTGAGTGTCACTACTAAGGGCGATAGTTGATTGATCTTGGTCCACGGAGCTGCGTATTGCAGCGGAGAAAAAAACTGCCTTCTGGGGTTTATACCCTACATTTGTCCTTGCTCGACCTTTCCATTTCTTGGCATCACCAGGTGTGTTGTGCGTCTGGAAGCTTTCTATTGCCAACTACCTATAAAGCACCTTCAGGGCAAGCAAACGCACCTGGAAAAGCCACATTTTAATCATGGAGTAGAGAAGTGGTATGTATGGGTTCTAAAACATATGTACTTCTACATACATGATACAGCTGAAGCTAAAAGGCAGACGGCGGGTGTAGATCAAAGAGTGATCACCCATGTATGTAGAGCAGCTAGAGTATGTATGTACTCTATGTGCATGCAGCAGAGTACATGTACCTACTGTATGCCCAGAGCAGAATAGGCTGACTTTAAGCACAGGTGTGAAAAATAAATAAAATGTGTAGAACCCTGGGCCGAATTCTAGTATCATTTTGGCTCTCCTTCGGAACACATCATAGTGCCGACAGCATGGACCAACTACAATTAATCGTCTACTCCACTGCTAGTAGTGAGTGAATCACTCCCTATTCTCATCCGTGTCACAATCTACACTGAGGCACAACAAATATGAACATGGGATACCGGCCTACATGTATCATACGTTCTCGGTTTCTTTGATGTCAATTGGATGCCGAGGCGCATGGCTTTTATCATGAGGAAACTCCCAAATCTCCGAGACATTCTCCAGAGACGGAAAGGAAAGGCCTTCCGGAGCCCGCGGCATAAAAAAAAAAGTGACTAAAGATCTAAGTCACAAACCTTGTACAAGTACCTACCTCGATAGGTGTGGTCCAACGTTCTGATAGGAAAAACAAAGGAAAGGCAGGGTCCAGGGAAGTTTCCTATCCAGAAAATTCCCTGTCCTAGACAAGGCCAGCTCGATGAAGATACTCCTGTACTAGGTATACTGCCCCTACATACCCCACATCCACATCCGCAACCCAGGCACGACATAATCTAGGTATGTTCCTGGCTTATAAGTACGCAATAACAAACGCCTTTCAGCACTTTGAATACGTATGACGACAATTTAGGCAATATTCACGTGGCAGCGTACTTTTTAAGACGAATACCGCTCCGATTCATTACCTGGCCGTGTGGGATAATTATGGTTCCTTTTAGGGATGCACATGTATGTACGAATTCACTCTATCTAAATGTACTAGAGTATATTAAATATCTCCCACCAATAATAACTACATATTATCGCGACCATCACCCAAGAGTCTATCATATCTTGGCGCTTGACTTTAGAGAGAGGGTGATCTTAGTTCGCTCATGGTGCCTGCTTAATAACATCTTTAAATTCAAGACATCTTAAAATCAAAAATAGAAACTCTAGTTCAACGGCCAAAATGCCGACCAGCGGCGTGTTTTCGGGTCTAAAGACCGATCGATGCACGGACGCTGGCCCTTGATCTTGGAGAAGTCGGTATATCGGCGGTATCGATATCATATCGGAGAAAAAAGCACTTCCGTACACCATCCCGTGCATAGTCGGGGCAGGAATGTACCGGACTATGCAAGTTTTGGGGTCGAGCCTTTACTGGAAGCTATCGTCAATCATGCATATCAATTGGTGAGAAAGCAACTTGCATTGCCTAATACTTATTGCTTATTGACTGTTCCAAGTGCTTGGGATTTGTGTTGCCAACAGCAGTATAACCTTTCGAGAGTAAGATGCAATGATCTAAAAGCCTTGTATTTTAGTTACGGCCGCGAATGTCTTCCTACGCACATCTTCGATTGTTCTTTTTCGGGATTGCGTAACCAGTTAAATTAGATTTAATAACGGCTTATAAAAACTGAACTGTAGATTCTGAGCGGAAACCCCCATGGCCATATTGATCCCCCAGTGACGTATTGCATTTCATAGCTGGCAAGTACGGACTGTTGTATGTACCTACATACTTAATCTATCGATGTCTGCCAATCGCAATATACGCACAGAATAACATGCGGAACATCACTCATACCCTCGAGGATTGGGGCGATACACATCACGAGGTCCCTGTATTGAAGTATATACATGTAGGGAGATATATTATGGGGCCTGGACAGAGTACCAGATACGCGTGGGTATAGACGACTAAGTAATTTCTCGGCCTGTGCCGAGGAATCTCGGGATTATCTAGCCATTTATAAGCTAAAGACTTCTAGATGGAGTTCTCCGTTTCGAGCAAAGCTTTTATTGGTGCGACAGACTACCCCTACACCTTTTATACAAGTACCCGACATACCGGTCCGTACCATGCTAGTAGGGTTCTCTACTAAGTCTAGTAGGCTAGTGGCTGTATAAATACATGTATCATACTCTAACAAAATGATGCTGCAAGCCTTGTCCAATTTGTGAGTAAGTACAGTGACATGTACTAGTAATATATATTATCTACGCACGGAGTTAAGAGCTGGAAGTAGCAGGCAAAAAAGGATTGATATGAGCTGATATTTGCCACTATACGTGCTGCGGGACTATCGGTGTGCAAATGAAGAAAGAAAAAGATGAGGGGGGGGGGGAAAGGAAAGAAAAAAAAATCTATAATCCACAATACATAGTTTGTCCGGGAAGCTTTGGGGGTTCAAAAAAAGGGGGGTGGAGGGTGATCTTTTAGATTGTATTACTATTACAACACTGACGGAGACATATGTGAACCGTGATAGTAACAACAACTCCTAAACCAAAACGAAATAAAAAGGGGGAGGAAGGGGTTTAGATTGCTATAACACCGCCCTCATATATAGTGAGAACTGAAACTACCCCACTATGCCTGTAGTTCAGATCAATGATAATATGCATGATATATTGCAATTTGGTGATTATATATACATATATTAATTTACCCAGCTGGCACGATAGAGAACCTTTCAGAAACGTAAACAGGCATTAATCCAGCGGAACGCCAGGTGTAATGCACCAGCTCAGTATCCTTACCCGCTGGCTAGCCTGTCCCCCATGTTCCTTCCTCTCTTTGCTGCATATGCTCCCCTCCGGAAGATCGCAAGAAGATCCAGGTATGTACCTACATTATGATAGCGCCCCCAGGCTGAAGCCAAGTTAAGTTATCCAGACGCCTTTCTCAACCTTGGGTCGCTATGATCGTATGCATACATATGGAGCCGGAGAGGTGCTTACCTACATGTAAATATAATATTTGTATATTCCGGTAGGTTCCGGACTAAATAGTGTTCCGGGGGCAGTACGAGGGGGGCTCAGCGCTTTTGTAGTACCACGAGCAACGTAGCGGGTCCTAGGAACTGCTTCGTTAAACAATGCCTTACCACAAACCAGGAACCCGAATACTGGAATCTCGCTAATTGAGTGCAGCTAGCCCAGTATGTATGTATGGTCTGTGCAAAACCCTCCCTATTGTTTGGGGCCTAATATTTGACGTTACTAGTAGGTAAGTGAGTGAGTGTGCATAGGTCTGCTGCATGTGGTGTGCGGACTGATTCAAGATATCATGTGGAGAGGTAGTAGTTAAAGGGATTACAGATTGGTTGGGTTGATGGGGGGATATGTGGTTCGATTAGCTTCTACATAAGATAGACGTGGAGTCCTACAGTACAAAAGAAATAGTACAGATGAAGAAAAATTCGCCAAGGAAGGCAAAAAAAAAAAAACAATAACAATAACAGTGAGAAAGTTGTAACCAGAATGATAACAGATATAGAACACCGTTTGTAATACCCCGGCAGTTTTTTTTTTTTTTCTTTCTTTTTTTTTTTTTTTTTTTTTTTCAAGTGCGACCAGGAAAAAACAAAGTTGGAGAGAAGCAAAAAGAAAAAGATATTATGCCTAATGAAAATTCCGAAGTCCCTAAAACCACTCCCCGAAAGGCTCCGTTACTTTCCTTCATGATGATGAATATGGATAAAAAAAAACGTAAGAAAGCAGATAAAGAAAAAACGTGACAACCCGGGGTTTTCATCCAATATATACCCAATAGCTTTTTGCGCATGAAAAAGACCCACTGAGTGCTAGGATACAAACGAGACAACCAAATCCGCCATTGATGTAGTCAAACAGAGAAGGGTAGGGGAATTTTCAACACTCGACGCCGCGCCACGACAGTAAGGAAATACAGTAAAACTTTGGCATTAGACATCGCAAAACCAATGAGAAAAAAAAAATCAACCTACCAACCATGCACCTGACCAAACCGTCTTATTTCCTGAACAAGAGGAGAAAAATAGAGACTGCTAAGGACAACAAAAAAAAAACCGAGCGAATAAAAGACAAGCAAGGGGAGAGGCTAGTAAATCCTAGAATATGAACAAGGATCCTAAAAACCACCTAATGATTTACCACAATGTCCGAAGAAAATGTGAATGGCAGTTTGAAGCGAACCACACAATATAGTTAGGATACATGGAATTTTACGAGGCTGCCGTTTCATCAACAGGATTTGCCGGGGGAGCGTCCGTAGAAGTAGCTGGGGGCTGTTCTTTCTCATTGACTCCCTGGCTCCGGCAGAGCGGGCACGAATTACGGCCAGTGGTCAACCACTATAATTTAATCAGTATTGACTACAACTGTACTAAATTATGGGAGTAGTTTCGTACCTCATCGATGCACTCCCTATGAAAAACGTGCTGACACTTTGAAAGTAGTCTACATTCTTCACTTTTTTCATAATCACCTAAGCAAATCAGGCACCGATCCCCTTCGGCAACATTAACGTTTAATGCGGTCTCTTCACCGAATACGAAGATCCCCCCAGCAGAATTCACATCATCCCGAGTGGCAACTGGAGGCTTTGCTGGCCCAAGAAGGGAAGATAACAACATCATATCTTCATATGTTGGAGCCTGTTGACGCACAGAGTCAGCGTAGTCACTACGTCTAAAAGGGTATTAACTATCAGATATTTCCTACATCTGTAAACAAACTTGGCGTGGTCAAGATAGGATGATCTTCCGGATACGAGCCACCAAGCACATAAATGATCCAACTTCTAGTACCTTCCGCATTACCCGGCGGACGCCTAGTGCCAGATCCACTACTAGCGGCACCACTGGAACTACCGGCAAAGTTATTATTACTTGATCCAGCAGACCTTCCTCCTAACGCGTTGAATGGCGGTATGCTGTCAGAGCTACTTAGTCGCCTTGACAGACGACGTTGGTTAGTTCGTTCCCTAGTACCACTGCCCATATTTTCATCAGATCCTTCCGATCTTTCTGCTGATGTCTGAGTATCATTGGTGAAGGAAGGGTTGGGGAAAGATAGCAAGCTTGGGTCGGCAGGCGTTGATGGTGGCGGATGCGGTCCAGGTGGGGTATCTGAAAGAATTGAGGGAGTCGGTATAGATGCAGGGATAATATCTGATACAGGTCTCAAAGAATTGGAGGATGTGGCGCGCGAATGTCTTTGACTATCATATCCTGAGGGGCTGGCTGGAGTTGCGCCCATAGAAGCCCGCCTGTGATTATTGGGCCTTGGTCGCCTATGAACACTTGGGAGATTGACAGGAAGGTTTGCCAAAGCATCGAAAAAGGGTGCCGGCCTATCAGCACCCCCATCTGTTGAGTCCCTTGGAGTAACGGAACGAATGCCAACAATGATTACTGGAACCATACGAGAACGAGGGCCTTCTCCCGACTCCCCATTCCCACTCCCTTCGCTATTGTTCGTACTCCCAAAGCGAAACATCCGGAAGAAATTCAACGGTGCCATAAGCGTATTATCTGCCTGGTTGGCATCAGGAGGAGCTCCTCCACCCAGCTCATTTCCTCCATTTCTAAGAGCTGCTGCTAGGCGTCCATTCTGCAGTGCTCGTAGAAAAGACTCAAAGCTACCATCACCACCATTATCCCCTGCTACGTCCTGAGCTTCTGTGATAGCTTGTTCTGTATTTCCAACCAAAGAAGCAGCTGTAGCAGCTGCAGCAACCGACAGAAGTCTCGACAACATAGCAGCTTGGTCCTCTCCTGGCCTCACACGTGCCGGGTTATCAAATTCATCCAAACCCCCAGACCCACCCGCAGTCCCCCCTAGTCGAGAAGGTGAAGAATCCGAAGACTGTGAAGAAGGTGTCGCATCAGCTTGAGACATCTCAGTGTCCGTATCAGCACTATTAATGTTATTGTATGGCATGAGCGCGCTATTCCTGTTAAAACGTGAATTTTGTCTTCCTGCACCAATAATATCTGGAAGACTACTCGGCCAAGAACTCATTGATGACCTGACCCTTGCTATCCTAGACCGCCTAGATTCAGTGACCACAGGAGTATCGGAGCTAGGTGTAGGTGGTGTTGTCCTAGTATCGACCGATGGCTCTGTTGATACATCCAACATATCAACATCGCCATTAGAATCGCCAATTCCTGGCTCAAAGGTTGACTGGGGTCGAGTGTTACGAATTCGCTGGCGTGTTGAGGAAGTAGTCCGACTAGGTGACGATCCTCCTCCAGGGGTAGACGAAGGCGAAGGGAGCCGTGATCTACGACTACGAAGGTTCTGTACTCGACTACTCACGGAAGAAGGCGTTGTTGACGTAGAAGAATTTGGTAATAAGCGACTCCCTATCCGTGCAAAGTGATCGATGTGATTTCGTATCCGCCTGCTCCTCCTAAGGGCTGTAGTTGCTTCATCTGGTCTTATTTCGGGCGTATTTTGACCCTGTGCCCCTCTGTTTCCTGCATCTTCATCCTGTTCGCTTGATCTGGATGCCCCATGGTTTTGAGTCTCCCTGCCATCATTTTGGGGTGTTGAAGCACCCTGGCCCATCTGATGAGAATGCAGAATGTTCGTTTGGTGAGGAGTCACGAAGTCGGAGAGGTCCCTGGTCGAAACAGGCTCCTCGCTGATCGAATCTCCGGGTAGTGGGGCGGACAGTCTGGCGTTGAAACCGTGTTGGGTCAAAGAAGGCTATTTGATGGCGGTGCACAGGATTAGCAACAGAAGGAGGAAAACAAGAAAAGAAAGAGGGTATTGCGATGCGGAGAAGGGAAAGAGGAGGGGTGTGGTGGAAGAAAAAAAGAGTTGATGTGTCAGTAAGAAATGGGGGTGGCGGAGGAAGATGGATAGATTAGAGGTTGTATACTGGGGTTCGATGATCGATGTGATATGATGATGTGATTGATGCGGTGTGGGGGAGCCACGTAAAGACGTGTTTAACAGCACGTGAGAGCAGGCAGAGAAGGTACATGTACTTACCAATACACGGACACTTGCTCCAGGGTGATCTGATGTAAGGGCAGAGACGCTGAATCGAAGAAAGCAAGAAAGTTTATGTGAGCAAACGAACAGTTGTCAAAGAAGCGGCCAAGTTGTGGGTGATAAAGATGGTGATGGTGGTGATGGTGATGATGGTGTTGTTGGGGGTTGGCAGATAGAGAGGTATATTGTGGGAGGTAGGGAGGGGTTTCCAACTTTCAAAAGTCGACCAAGCAACAATAGAAATGATGCCCTCGGGGGAGGGGGGTTAAGTGGGGATGGGATAGAGGGGAAGATTAAAAGGCGACAAGTGAAGCAGAACAGCACCAAACAAGAGGGGCTAGGGGGGAAGAGAGCAGGGGGCAGCGGACTGGCTGCAGATGCAGCAGCAGCAGCAGATCAAGAAGCGGGTAATAGAAGGGGAGAGGGAAAGGAAATGGCTATAAAAACGGCGGTGATGTGGTGTAGAAGTCAGTATGCTTACTTAGGCTGGGCGGGCGTTTCGTGATGTTGAAGACGAGATCCGTCACCTCCGTCACTCTCCTCTGTCCGGTTTCGTGATGTCTCCAGCATCCCAACCGAAAGGCGGCACAACGGGCTGATTGGTTTTCTCGGAACAACGAGTAAAAATAGCCCGAAATGAACCCCAAATAAACAAACCGCCGGATATGTATTCACCTGGTACTTATGCAGAACGCAATTCTGAAACGGCGGCTTGGCTTGGGGACGTCAACAGCACAATAACCGAAGATAAAAAGATAGGACGAAAAAACTAGTAGATGAAGGCCAGAGGTTACTTGTTAGGTAGATGCATACAGTACCTATCTGCTTTCTTTCCTAGCAGTCCTGCCCCCGAAAATGCCCTACTCGACCATAGAATTTCGGTTGCCGGCAGCGGGAAAACCACTACTCCTCTTGGGAGTGAAATACTCGGATTTTGGATTACAAATTATGCAACCTATGGATGTTAGTTCCTACAAAATAGACTCGACGAAAGCACAAAGCCTTCTTCCGATCTCGAATCTATGCCAAGCCTATTCAACGTCCAAGCGACCCGATGTATTTATGGGAACGTTAACTAGAAGGTAAACTCAACACTCAACCCTATAGTCAACCAGCTGCTATCACGAGGCTACAAAGGCCACATGAAGTTTGTACGCAGGTACACACGCCGCTCCGAGCTCTTAACCTCTAAGGACTGAAGCTAATGTGCATTCATCAGGAAATACAATATAGCCGCGCACAGCTACCCCACATAGCCGGGGTGCTATCCACCATGAACTTATGAGAATAGGTAGCGACAACCAAAGGGCCAGATGCCCACGTCATACGCACGATAACAAATCTGAGACATTTTCATGCCTTGCGATGGCCAGCGAAAGAGTTTGTGAGAAAAATCACACAGACAACAAAAGGGCGTTTGTTCTCGGGCAATACCGCGTGCTATTGGCCATATCAACCGGGCACTTGCACAGAGCGGTATATGCACCCAGCACCGATATTGTAGTGATAACAAGGGTCTGTGATGAACGATTTTCAACGGCACTAGAATCCGCCTTTTTGATAATGACCGGGGACTTGTATACTATCAAGCTTCGGTTTCTAGGTTTGGTCACAAGCACCGGTACACATAAACATGAACATCTGACAAGAGACTAGGCGCCCGGAAGATAAATCGGTCTTTAATATTTAGCCAAGTCGTCGTTTCGGAGCCTAAAGTGGCGCAGGTCAATTAAAGCTTTGGGTGATTGCGATGAGGGCTGTCTCGATCTCCTTAACTCTCAAATTTGCGAAAAGCAAAGATTATTAAATCTCTGCTTGGTTGCTACTTTTGCAGATATATATTATATGGGGGAGATGGTAATCTTTAAACGCCCCTCTAGGTCTTGCGATCTTGGAGCTAACCAAAATACAATAAATACTTCAATGATGTAGTAAACATGCAAAGGAGGACCGCCCTAACCGGCCGATACAATATTTCTGTGCTCAGACGTTGGTGTATTCTGGATCCTTGCGCCGGATATTTCCTGGGCGAGTGATTTTTTGTGAACTTGGGTTTGAAACCGGTGCGAATCCTGGCCGGGGGCCCCGTTGGCGTAGTTTAGATGGGATCACTGGTTATTTAAGTAGTTGATTCGCCAACAGTACAGCTAGCAGCCAGGCTCGCTCTAGCCCTTGGACTTGCCGCTGCACTTGCAGCCTCCTTCTTGCCCTGGAGAGATGATCAGATTTCCGGTACCGTGTACACCTGCAGCTACCTATTATCGAACCGCCCACGAGAGTTGGTTGACCTATAGTGGAGGCCAGGATGCTGCGCTCCTTGGTGGGCCCTAACTAGCCCGTCACGGGGGTTTGTATATATTCTATTTACGTATACTTCTATCATCGCACGCCCGCAAAAGACAGGAACTCTTATACAAAAAGAAGTTAAGGCTACCAAATCAATCCACGGACGCAGACTTCGGGCTTCATCCATGAACATCTAGCCGCCTACAAGCATGTCGCCGTGTGTACCCCAGACCGCGGCCGCCCATACCGTACTGTAAGATGCGGGGAAAAAAGAGAGGGGTGGGGATAAATCAGCTTCGCGTCTGCGCCCATGTCAGTTTACCTGAAAGACGCAAGGGGGCGTCACGGTAAACAAACCGACCGCAAACAGTCTTCCATAGTCGAACGTCAAAAGATTTCTTCAATTTTTTCTGTTAAAGGGGGTCGATACAGACGTGCTGCCTACAACGGTCAAGCCGGTTACCGCGCCCCCTGCCTCTAGGAACGGCTCTATCATCATATATACGGTATCGGTACAAGACTGACCACTAGGTCCAGTCAAAAACCCAAACCGCACCAAATCAAAGTCTCACCAAAAGCCCATGATAACGGTTAACAGCTCCCGACCCACATAAGAATCCAAAAGATCTAGATAAACCACGGTCAATGCGCGGCCGGCTCTAACCCCCTCTAAGACCCAGAAGTTGTGTATGAGAGCGACATCTTGGGGCATCCCTCACCCTGCCGTTGGGGTCATAAGGTCAAGTTCTGGTAGGTGGTACTATACTCTATATACTGTTTGTTTCAGCGCCTATTAGACGGCGGCACTGTCTAGACGGACCTGCAAAAAAATGTATGCTTCAGGCATTAGTTGCCCTTTACATTACGAATCGTAATTGGGAAAAGAAGAAGCCCCATGACCTTTGGAAGAGCAGTACAGATGGCTGCGATAAAGCGCCGGGCGTTGATTCTTCCGGCAAACCCGATTCTATTACTTACTTATCCTATTGGATAGAGGTTAGGGTCTAGTGGCCTGTAAAAAGAGTAGGTTGGTTAGGAGTAGTTTGGCCCGGTCAGATCATGTAGCGTCACTCGATCGCTGCTGGCCTTGGCAGCGAGGGGAAGCCGTGGTCCAGTGCACCACCACCTACGTAGTGGCGGTCTTGAGGCTTTTCCCCGAAACCATGCCTCGAGATCGGTCGGGACTAAGGGCTTACCGGGCCGAGGCAACTAGTCGAGCGTACCCCCAAAGCGTTTTAGGGCTGTCGGGGTAGAAATATTCGTTGCGTTTGGTTTAGGTGTTAATCCACGAGATTCCCAACGTTCTGTGGAAGTACCCCGAGACACGGCCTCAGGTCATTCTGTTGCCCCGCCCCTGCGGTTGGGGGTGGTGCCACAGCATTTCTTATGCAGGTCTTTTGCTTGGGAACTACTGGGAAATCTCTACGCGGATCTTCTATCTATGTATGTAGGGCCGCAGGTCCACCCGCAGTACACAGGGGCCGTTTAGATTCAGATTACGCATCTGGGGTATAGAGTAAGTTTTGAGATGCGTGACCTAGGGACAGTAGCTCACAGTCTGCCCAAAGTGCACTCCTCTCTTTTTTTCCTTTTCTGCCCTCATAACCGTCTTTTGCAAAGCTAAGCTTACCGTTTTCGACAAAACATAGTTGTGCATGGTGGGGGGGGGGGGGGGGTGGGGGTGGTTGTGCGAGGCAGGACCGGGTGGTTTGATCTTTTTCTAAATCTCCTGGCACTCGAAACCATCTCGTTTCCGGGCGTTAGACAGCAAAGGAAGCTCCAGGTCGCGTTCCAGGGAGCAAAACGGCGTTTAATCCCTGAACTTACACCTAGATCATAGTACGGGGTCCGATATTCCAAACGGGCCCCTAAGAAAAAGAGAGAAGGAAAGGCTCACAGCCCACCTCCTTCGGACTTTCGAAGTAGATGGACTGCAGCTGGTAGTTACATGCACTGACCATCTACTCTATATATGCATGTGCTCTATCTGTATCCAAGGAATCGAACTCCTGCGCTCAAGTAGTGACATTGAAGGCACCGGCGCGGCGCTGGTCAAAAATATCTCCACACTTATCACAAGGCGAACAGCTCTCTGAAATACAGGTTTGCTTCTTTTCATTTCTGGTTTTTGGCGGGGCGGGACGGGACTGGACGCGGGGCCGGGGGTACGGTAAGGGAAGGGAAGGGAAGCGAAGGGAAGCGAAGGGAAACCGGGGACTTTGCTTCAACCGGGCAGCGTGAGTGCGTGTGCGCGCATGTGTACCTGCTCGTAGATGTTGCCCCTACAATCGGCAATTGCACGCAACCCATATTAACTGATTAAGGCCCTGTCTATAGGCTAGGCATTTGACAGCACTTGCCTAGAGGTATCGACATGCTGTGGGCTGTGGTGATATAATGCCTGCGGCGATGTAGTGTCGTAAACTACCATATAAGTTGGGTAAATGGCTGCAAGGTAACCACTCACTACCTAGATATTTCATCTCCGTAACCTGCAGTTGCAATATCCCCACAGTCTTGCAACATTCCGGAAGGTTACATGCAGTAGGTATTAAGCCTCGCCACAACTCCCGTGCTGCATATCTATATGTACCCACATGTAGTATCCGAAGCCAGCATCACAATCTATCACTCGCTCCTATAAATCCCCCCACACACACACCATAAACCCTGGCCTGCGGGCTGCTGAGCAAGATTAGGTTACATGCCTTGGCATTCGATTAGATAGATAGATATGTAGATACTGTATGTAGATATGAATATAGCAGCGGTATCGGTTACATGATAATTGCGGGCTCGCTATCACGTGTAGAGTAACCCCGCTTCTGGGCAGATGTGGTGTGACAATTGTCGAGGATCCGAAGGTGGGACGGAATGTGGTGGGATGACGGGTGCTGGTGAGTTCCTATATGTAGTGAAATGTAGTGAAATGTAGGGAGAGGTAATGAAGGTGAGGTGAGGTTGAACATTTCCCCTTGGCTGACCTTATAGACTAGGCATCTCATGCGAACCCAGCAATGACTGGCACTGTTTGGTGAGAAGTGAGGGTTCTGGGTCCGGATATCTGTAGATTGGGAGGTTTAGCTTAGACTTTGGGCAGAGAAAGTTCAAGAGCGTCATGCCTATATCTATCTACAAGTAGACACAGACGCAGGGCCGGAGAGGAGCATCAAAGTTAAAGCTGAACCCAGATCCAACTGTCCCCCTCATTCAAACCGTAACTCCCCAGAGCCCAGACTCCCAAAGGTGGTCTAGATACCCGTCGGTACAGTATGTTATACATGTAGCTATCCTATTCACGCCTTCCCACCTGCCCCCCCAAGGCACGCAGTCATCCATGCACATACGCGACCTGCACCGACTTTTAAATCCGCCCTGCCCTTCCCTGCCCTTCCCGGCACCGCTCGGCCTACTTAACCGGCGCCGCCACCACCACCACCGCCGGCAAGCTTAAGCACGCAACTCCCGACGTACTTCACACATCCCTATCTCCATGGCCCCATGGCCGTGGCAGATTATACCATTTGCCTAGCTACATCTTGTACTTGAGCTAGCTACATACTTAGCTATCTAGCAAAAACGTGTATAAAGTACATGTACCTACCGACTGACATGACACCTGCATATAATACGCCGGTACTTCCCCTCCCCTTTAATTTGACGCCGACCAATGGTTCCGCAACGTGTAGGTACATAGGTATATTTCAATGGCCGCTCGTCGCTCACTCTCACCACTCACCACTTAAGAAGCCTCTCGCGCACCCGCAACCTCATCACCGCGTCCCATCTCAAATTCCGTTCCAAACCGCCCCCTCACCACAATACTCGGGATCGACTCCGCAGCAAGCCCTCATCTTCCGATACCAGATACCAAAAAGCAACTCCACACCGCGGGAAATTCTCATTTCGTCCGACCCAGGGGGGGGGGGGGGGGGGGGAGAAGGCGTAGAGTACAACCTGCGCTCCCATTGAATGTATTACATACATAGTATACATGTACAGCATGTAGCCTATATGGAAAGAGTTTTATGGCCAGACAGAGTAGACTAGGAGGCTCATTCATGCATAACTACTTACTTCTTACATGGAGGGGATATGGTCCCTACATAACATACGTAGTATGTACATGTCTTCTTACATGTACGTAGTATGTTGCATGGCATATATAGCATAGCATAGCATAGCAATATATTATATTAGCAGGCACGCACACTCGCAATGGTAGCACAACACCCCGCCAATTCTTCCGGAGGGGGAAGTGGGGAAAAGAAAGAAAGAAAAAAAAGTATCCCTGGGACCATATATGACGTGACTTTGGGACATAAATTATATCGAGCAACGGATAGAAAGTGGGTAGCACCACAGTTTAATGGCTACATACAATGGCAGCTATGTAAAGTCGAGTTTACGGTTACCCGGTATCAAAAACTTTTGTTAGCTAACCCCCCCCCCCCCCACACGGACGGCACTTTGTATGTATTATATCTCTATTAAGTGCTGTATGTAGGTACATACATGTATGACATACTTACCCCGACCCTGGCCTCCCGATCCCAAACGCAAGTGTAAGTGCTGGATATTCAAAGATCTCTCTACTCATCTTATATTGTATGTTTTTTTTGTTTTTTTTTAAACTCTCACTATATCCACAGCGCCCGAACTGCATCCACCGCATGTCCGGTGCAAAATGCCCAAAAAGATAGATGCAGAAAAGAAGAAAAAAGTAGAAACAGGAGAAGAGAAGAAGAAAAAAAGTTAAAAAAAAAAAGGAAACAGTGAAAGGATAATGCTTCTTCTTTTTCCTGTTGGAATCGTCAAGCAAAGACAAGCGCTCCTCCACGGAAAAACACACAAATCTACGGGCTTTGGTCAAAACCACCACTGCAAACAACCGCACAGCCTGCCTCCATATAATAACAATAATAGAAAGAAAAAAAAACGAATCCACGCCGTAATGAAAACCCCCCAACCCCTTCCAAAAAGAAACGAAAGAAAGAAATCCCAAACAGAATCCACCCTGTCTTCGTATTGCACAATTCTCCTCTCTTTTGAGAATTGCTATTCATCCCCCTGTAAACTATGCTGTGCTGTTCCCGCTTTGGTATAGTCGTGTGTGTGTGTGTGTGTGTACCCAGGTGGGTACATGTATGACGGTATAGAGTAGGAGAGTAAGTAGGGGTTGGGTGTGTAGCCTAGTTGATAAGTTGTTTTTCTTGCGAGATCTAATCTAGAAGGGAAACTATCCGATCCCTTTCTAGAAGTCTGCCCCCCATATTCTCCCCCACACGGTTTCACCAATTTTGCTTTGCTTTGCAGTATGTGATGTTGTGTCCCGCCAGGTGTTTCAAGGAGTGTAAAAAAAAAGGTTGTGCTAAAATGATGAATACCCCGAGCCATGCTTTTTGTCCCGCCCATACCTAAAGAATCCAGTAAACCGAAAAAGAGAAAGGGGAAAAAAACGAGAACGTAAAAAAGAACCTTGATGAAACAACGCTTGAGAGGAAAACCCAGTGAACGAGAAGGAGACAGGAAAATCACATGCAGATAAACCAACAGACAAAAATACACAATCAAGAGCTCTTTCATATAGACAGCCCAGGAAGAAGGAGAAAAATCGTGACACGAAAATCAAAGAAAAAAAACACCCATAGTAGAGATGTAACCCGTTTCAAGGTTAATATTGCCCCCCCCCAACATTGATGCTGTAAGCCCCCCTCCCCCCCTCTACAGAACTAAAGGGCAACCCAACGGATGTTTTCCAGGACAACCGGTAGAGATACATGGTGCTCATCTCCCTACACCCGGGATATTAGGAACACCGGGTCCGGGGGAGAGCGAGCGCTCGCGCTCTAGATGGACAAACGATCCAGTGATAGCCGATCATAGGATCGTTGTCTCCTTCTAACTCCCATCATGTTAGTATCACACACACCTCCTCCATTCGAGTTATTAGCATGAAGGGATGGGGGGGGGGGGGGGGCGGGGGTGAGAGGGCACAAGAAGAAAGTTCACATACACTGGCTGTAACCGGTAGAATCTCTCCTGCCCGTCCGAGTTTCTGCCACCAATCCACCACTTCTCGCCGCTTGGTGGCTCCACGAAGCCCTCCGTCGAGCTGCTTGACGACCTCCGTCGCCTGCTCGAGGTGAATGTGGGCTGCTGCTGATTCGCGTTGTTGCTCGCGTGCTGCGTCGCGGCGGCGGCGGCTGCAGCGGCGGTTGCAGACGATGAAGCAGCAGCTGCCGCAGCCGAAGAGGTTGATTGGGACTTTGTGGGCTTGGAGGAGGATGGGGATGGTGAGTTATTTGACGTGGCCTTTGAAGCGGCGCTATGGGCTCTGAAAGCTACCAGCAGATTGGCAAGGAAAGGTCTGTTAGTTGGCATGGTGGTGGTAGTGGTCTGTCTGTTTGATCCTTGTGTGGGGTTGTGGTGTTTATATTATGATATATTACACTGCTGTTAATTAGCAACAGCTGATTGTGGTCTTGAGCTGCTGTTGTGGGGGAGAAAGGGAAGATAGTGAGGTTGGTCGAAGGAAGAACGGGGGGGTTAAGTTGTGAGTGGTTGTGAGTGGTTGTGGTTGGTGATTGAATACGGTTGAGCTGTCTGTACTTTGGGTCGTGGGATGACAACCACGGTAGAAGAGGTAACCGGAAGAAGGGAGAGAGGAACAAGCACCCGGATATGTACGGCTGGCCTGTGGGGAAGGAAAAGGTTTTTGAGTGGATGTACTGACTGGGGGGGGGTTTCGAGGATGAGCCGTAGAATGTTAGTGTGTGGAAAGGTCGATGAGAACTGGTAAGGGCCTCAGAACATCGGGCGAAAACGGGTCACTGGCTCTGTGGGTCCAGGGTGTGTAACCACGATTTCTGACGAGTAGGAATAATTTGAAGGTAATAAAGGTAGTAGGTGAAAGAAAAAGAGCTTGGTATTCAACCTCACTTCTCGTTCTCACTCACCACAACCTTAATATTCCTTCCTCCTTCCTCACAGCTTGTTCACTTATCACAACCTTCTTTTCCCCCTGTAAAGATAGATAGTCAAGTGAATGAACTGATTTTTTCCTATCACTTGTGTAGAGGAAGAGAGGGGAAAAAAAGGACAGGATAGGAAACTGTCAGATAAAATGATCGAAAGGCGAATATATATATATATGTATATATTCACAAGTGCGGGGATCTCCCTCTCCTTTTGCTTGCTTGCTTGCTTTGGGGGCCGAGGTCGGTACTTTTAAGAATATGACAAAGATAGAAGCTAAAGAGGAGTTACTGTATGTAAGACGAGCCGGACGATCAAAGTTTCAGGCCCCTTCGTTTTTTGTTTTTTGTTTTTTGTTTCTCAGGTTTCCCTCTCTCTCTCCTTAAGTCTTTTTTGTATCCTGACTCCGCACACCTTATATATAGGCAGCTACATATAACTTCCTACATGCTGTAGGTAGCATGCTAGGTATGTGTAGCTATGTATATACTCATCATATACGTACAGCTTTAATTCGTCTCCCTGCGTCCAACCAGGCAGGGCAGCGAAGCTTGCCTTGACCGATAAAACCTCAAAACAGGAAATGGCAGAACAGACATTATGTATGTAATGTATGTAAATAACAGCCAGAGAGGTGTGTGGGCTGAGGGAAACATTGCCTACACAGAGTCGACACTTCCCAAGCAAGCTAGAAAGGGGATCCGTTGTAAGTGTGCTGTCTGCTGTGATGATGTGAGTGTGTGTCAAAAAAGAAATGCGGCTGCGTTACTAGCGGGGACACGCCGGGAAATCGTGGGGTGCAAGGGAGGTTAAAAATTGGGTATGTAATTGGCCGTTATCTGATTGGTGCGCTCTGACATCTGATACTGGTGATCCCTTGCAAAAGCCCACAGTGACAGACAGTGGTGTTGGTGTTGGTGAACAACGGTATGAAGCCCGACTGGCAACAAACAATTCGTAGAGAGGAGGAGTAGGTACTTTAACCAACCCTCACGAGGGCGGATTTGTATGTATCATGATGTATGGTGGGTGTGATTTAGTATCTGACGGTCGGAATAACAAACGTCAAACGACGAAAGATTATGGAAACATGGCGAATTATCCGAAGCGTACAAGGAATTAATTAACTCCCATATATTTTGGTCTGGTCCGCCCTATGTGCTCTTTCCCAGAAAGAACTGGACAATTCTAGAAACCGAGAATCCAGGGTTCATGGCGTTGTTGTAAAAAAAAAATCCGTTTTTTTTTTTTTTTTTTTTCGTTTTTTTCCCTCACTTTCTCACGTGGGGCCACCCGGTTCGGGTGATAGCTAACCGTTTTGTTTCCCTGTCTTTGCCAACCCTATCAACACAAAAACCACAACCCGATCCCGAGTAGATCCTCATCAGCCAGACAAGACAGCCTCATTTACACACCTCTCCCCTCACCTCTACGCCCCACCCTACAAAACCACACACTCACTCAGAACTTCGCATACCACAATCACCACAATGGTACGCACAACCCCTGCAAAAGATAAAAGAGAATAAGCTTTTTTTCTAATCCCTTCATGCAGTCCCGCTATGCCTCTCCCTACGGCCCCAAGTGAGCACCCCCCGCCATCTATCCGTCCGATATACATTTGATACTGACAATCAAACTCACATAGGTTCCGGCCACAAATGAACATTGCCGGTTTCCCCATCAAGTCTCTTAGAAACATGTACGTCTCCCTTCCATCATCATTGATCCCATCTCTCGCATCTCGTACACGTCTCTCTGACTGACGTGGCCAAATAGTGGTCTTGCCGCTGGCGCATTCGGTGCCGTTGCTGGTTGTACCGCCATCTACATCCTCGAGGGTGTACCCCGCGTCCAGAACGATATCCTCAAGGTTCGTAGCATTGCTCATATCTCACTTCATACTTTCCTTCCCCCCCCGCGATAAAAACTAAAAACCAACTGATGGGGTGTGTACAGAAACTTCCTTTGATTGGAGGATACTGGACCGGAAGGGAGAAGCCCGCTTCTGACAACGTATGCGCACCCGATATCCATCTCTATAGGCTGTCTATCTCGTTGGAGGTTGTGCTAACATTTTGTGGGTAGCCGTTCTAAACGTACTGTCCTCGCAACTATATATAACGATTTCGAAATTAGCTTTCCTCCTCCCCATTTCTACCTCCCTTGTTTTCTTTCTTTCTGTTGGAGCACAAGCGCCCTTGATACCAGGTCCCTGACGTTACATGCACCTCTTTGCGGTTGCAGTTGCGGTTGCGGGTATATACACCTATACTACAAAAAAAGGGAAAGTTGGTTGTTAGATGAGACTGGGGTAAATAAAAATGGTAGAATTTTTATTAGCTTTTAGAATTGACGGATTTATCTTGGGCGTGCTTTCATATGGCTGCTGCGATGTGGTATGGTGTGATGTGTGAGTGCGTGATCTGGTCGGCAACTTGGTTGTTTGTGCTTTTGGTTCTTGCATTGGGAAAGCTTATAGTTATAGTGTAGGTGGTGAAAAAGTTGTAAAACCTAAAATGATTTCTTCTTCTTAACCCGGGATTACTTTGAGGGATCGGGTTCATATATACCTGGGAATGTTAAGACTGTACGCACCGACGCACCTAATATTGAGTTTGATGACCTCTAGGGTTAGGGTATCACCCAGTTAATAATTTAGCAGCTGTTACAATTACTTTGTTTTTGGTCTTACAATCACATTTACATTTACAGACGCCAAGCTGGAAAAATGTTGGCTATCATTGGCCATCATCGACTATCATTGACCCTACAGCCATATCCAATTGAATCGAATCAATTATCTACACAGCACATAATATCAGAAGCAAGCCTAATATCACTCGCTCTACTACTAATACTAATAATAATAATTAGACTACCTAAACTACCTATTTACCTATCCAGCACTATCTACAATTTCCCAACCAAACGCCCATAAACCGACCAGCCAGCCAGCCAGCCAGCCAGCCAACGTCCTCTACTTCTTCCCCATCACCGCCGGCGCCCAATACTCCCTCTCCTCCGCCTGCTCATCAACCCACACCAATCCATCCCCTACCAGGTCCTCCACAACCGTCGTGACCCTCGCCCCCTCCCACCCCAGGTTCACCCGCAACATGCTGGCCGTCACGCCAAAGCCACAGATCTCGATGGTCCCCAGCACCGTCGCCTGGTCCATATTCAGCTCCTTGGGCACACTCCTGATCATCTGCCTGCGCCCCACGCCCACGACCTTGAACCCGCTGCCGAGCGGCCGCAGCGCCTCCACAGCCCGCAGAATATCTTCCTCGCTGAGGTCTGCATCGTCACGGCGGCGCAGACGGTCCAGCACCTCGGAGACTGCCACAAGCCCCCCGTTCTCGGCGCGCGTGGCGCGGCAGATCTCGACCACGCGCACGGCGAGCTCGAAGTAGAAGTCGTTGACGCTGCCGCCGAGGAGCTCGGCCCAGAAGGAGCCCTTCTTGTTGCTGGACGAGGCGAGAGGGTCCACGCCAATGGCGGCGCACATGCGAGCGAACTCGTTGCGGAAGGCTGGGTTGGAGCGGATGTCGGTGGCGTGGGTGCGCGCGAAGGCGGACAGTTGCGCCTGGAAGTGGGATAGTTGCGTTTGCAGGTCCGTGATGTGGGACTTTTGGAGCGCGAGGCCGTGGGTCGTGAAGGTGCTCCGGGTTTGGGTGGTGCGCGTGAGGGCGCCGAGGCCAACGCCTTTGCGCATAGTGAGGTTTGGGGGGGGGGGGGGGGGGGTCTCTGGTGGTGGTGGATTCTGGATAGATGGAGGGGGGGGAGGAGGTTTAATGGCTATGTGAATGATCGATAGGGAGGGGAGGAGGGGTCAATAGATAAGGTCTATGTATTATTACTATAATATTGTAGCAGGCGGCCTAGGATCAATGATCAATATGCGGGTTGATCGTTTCGCGGATAAGCCAAGAAGATCCGTAACTGTGCGGCTGTGGAAATCATGTCGGTGCATGTGTTACCCGGCCCAACCTTGCTGGCTGATTCTTCTGATGCAGATTGACTTTGAGATTCAATTGATCGGGCAGCGCCCGGTCGGGTTTATGATGGTGATCCAATCAGGGTGAAGAATGAAGAAGAAGGCACGCAGGAGGGGGGAAGGGGAGGGAGTAAATAGATTTTTTTTTTGGATACTTGTGGTTTTTTAATTTTATATTTTACTAAACATCATGAGGCGATTCTCGGATCCGCGGGCGATGCTCGCTTTGTTTGTATAAATTAACGGATGGATACATACATAAGTATAGACTCGATCGAGTTTATGAGCTGTTGGGCTACAACAGCAAGACCTGAACTGTACTGTGCCTGTGAATGCACGACCATTAGAAGAGAAGAGCAGCCATTCACCTCTGATCTTTCTTACCTACGGACTGCTGCTATTATTGCCAGTGCTGCTATTCATATATACAAGTTGCATACACACATGCAGTAATAATAGTAATAGGATTTACACGCCGTGGCCCACAAATATCTGTCAGTCTGCCTGAGGTCTGAACTGCATCTCCCCTCCCACACAACCTTTTAACCTTCTCTTCTCTTCTCTTCTCATCTCCCCCTCCTGCCCCCCACTCCATCTCCTACTTACCCCCCCACACACACACACATTCACACCTCATATCTCCAATAAACATGTGCGATGCTGTTCCAATATCCCAGTTCAAAGAATAACCTTGCTGCTTCCTCCTCCTCCTCCTCCTCCTCCACTTCTCCCTCCTCATCCAGGTCAGTCACCTCAAATGCACCTTCTACCATCACCCCCGATAACACCGCCGACACGGAAACAGCCGCCCTCAACTCGGCACTAGATACCCTCATCGAGGTCTTCCCCCATGTCGATGTGGATGAGTTCCGCCATCTGCTCGAGACACTTTCGCAAGAGTCGCGCCTGTTTGTCGTTACGGATATGATCCTGCGCCGGAGTAAGGATGGTGGCGTGCCCCGTCGTCGTATAGGCGCTAAGCTCGAGGGATGGGAGAGGTTCAGGACGGTGGGGTATCGAGAGGCTGCGAGGGCGCTACTGTAAGTGTACCTACCTGCCTACCTACCTTCCTATTTTTGTTTTTGTTTTTGTTTTTGTTTTTTTTGTTTTTTTTGTTTTGCTACATGGACTATCACTCAGTCCTTTTTTCCTCTTTTAACATCTGCATAAACTATCACTCACATCATTCAACCACCATACAGCAATAAGGAATTCAAAGGCCTCTCGAAATCTACAATCAAGGCCGTCATGGCCGAACACAACAACTCGTACCCACGTGCCCGTCAGACACTCTCCACTATAGCAACAAGGTCATGGCGCTTCTCCCTTTCCTCGTTCTTCCGCGGAACTCGCCTTCCAACCCTGCCCCCCACAACACCAACCGGGAGCCAGGAGCTCGACGCGGAGCTCTTTGCCCTGGCGGCCCCCGCCCGGGAGTCTCAGATCTCGGCTGACCGCGCCATGGCACGCCTCCTCAACGAGGCCGAACATGCAACTGCGGACGCACTCGTCGAGTGCGAATGCTGCTACGGTAGCTATCCCTGGGACGAGATTGCCGTGTGCTCCGCGGATTCCGGCCACTTCTTCTGCCACGGGTGTCTGCTGCGGAGCGTCCAGGAAGGGTTATATGGACAGGGCCGTAACCTGGTGCCCGAGACGTGCAGCGTGCGCTGCCTCTCAGCTGCTGCGGACCCGGCGTGTGAAGCATTTGTGGCGCCGGAGCTGCTAAAGAAGGTCCTCCCGGAGGACATCATGAGGGCGCTGGAGGAGAAGATTGTGAGCGAGAGCTTGGACAAGTGTGGGCTGCAGCTGGTAAAGTGCCCGTTTTGCTGCTATGCGGAGGTGGCGGAGGAGGTCCAGTGGAGGGTTAGGAGGGTGGTTGTTGGGTCTGGGGGGTCCATCAGTGCTGCGGTTGCGGCGGTGGTGGTGACGCCGTGGGCGTTTATGGCCGCACTGCTGCTCCTGCTGCTAGCCGTAATGGTTTTTATGTTTACGCTGCAGGTGCTCCCACAGTCCGGGCCCGTCCAGTTTGCAACTAGGAAAGCGGCGAAGGCAGCTAGCAAGATTGCAGCCCAGCATCGTGGTAAGCTCTTTAAATGTGGAGCCAAGACTCGCTGCGGCCGAGAGAGCTGCATTGAGTGCGGAAAGGAATGGCAGCCGTTCCATAAATGCTTTGAACAAGAATCCGATAGTGTCCGCATCTTCGTCGAAAAGGCCATGGCCGACGCCGTCAAACGTACCGTGCGTACCCCTCTCCCTCTATTTCCCCATAATGCCTGCCTAACTAATATGATACCACGCAATAGTGCCCTCGTTGTAATGTCTCCTTCATCAAATCCGATGGCTGCAACAAACTCACATGCCCTTGTGGGTACACCATGTGCTACGTCTGCCGCGCCGATATCGGAACCGAGGGCTACCAGCACTTTTGCCAGCACTTCCGCCAGGATCCCGGCACGCCGTGTAAGGAGTGCGACTCCTGTAATCTCTACGTGCAGGAGGACGAGGCCGGCGCAATCCGCCGCGCCGCGGAGAACGCGGAGAAGGAGTATTTCCGCCGCTTTGGCCGCACCGAGGGGTGGGTTTATCGCCGTGGTGAGATGCAGGGGAGCGTGTTAGGGTCCGGTGAGTCTGCTCTCCCCCTCTTTTCCTTTTGGTGAAGGGCAAAGGTTGCTGATGCTGATTTGTGGGAATAGCGGTCATGGCGGGTATTAAGGAGGTCGAGGAGGAGAGGAGGGGTTGGGCAGACATGATGGATAGGTTGGTCGGGAAGGTGTTGGAGGTGGTGCTGGAGGTTAGGGTCGATGGGGCGTGGGTGATTGCTTGTGAGTGTTCTTCGTTTGCGGCTTTTTGGCATCGTCTCGTTGGGGGGGCATGGTGAGTTGCAGTGCGTGTGTGGTTTGCGGATCGTGTTATAGGATGGGAATGGGCATGGGATAGATGGGGGTGTAACTATACTCACACTGATGGGTATGTACATTTCTTTTTTCTTTTATCATTTTTTTCTTCTTTATCCTCTTTTGCTTTGTCGTTATCTTTACTGCTATTTTTTTTTTCTTATAGGAATCGGTTGGCTTGTGGGTGGGGGGGTAGGGGATCTCGTTTTTTTTTTTTTTTAGCATTAGCATTATCTTCAGCTTGATACTTTTTTGCGTTGGCTTTGACGTCATCTGGGGTTAGTTGATATGGGGAGGGCCTTTTGGTACTCTCTACCTTCAGCTATCACACCTTTTCTTCTCTTTCTCTTTTTTTCTACTCTGATCTATATGCATGGCGAGATGGCGAACATGGATTTCTTTTTTCCTTTTTCCTTTTTCTTTTTCACTACTGCCTTGGCTTTACACATTTTTTTATCCGGGAGATAGCAATAGCATAGCATAGCATACATTGTCCCTACAAAAAAGGAAAGAGGGGGGGGTCTATATACGGTACTGTACTGTAGCTAGCACTAAAGGGGTGGGGAGGGGTCCAGAAGAATTTGGGGCGGGGTGGTCATATATATACAGTGTGCTTGGAATTTCAATATTGGGATTTTTATTATATATGCTCGTTCTTAGTTTTTTTTTTTTGTGAGGGTAGGGTTAGGGCTGCAGCTGTTATGTGCCGAGTGATACCTGGTGATCTAGATTTTTACAAAGAGCCTATTTGGGATGGGGAAACTGTAGGTAGACTGGTTCTGCGCCGGCGTGGATAGGATACATGGATAAGTAGCTAGCTGGGCTGGGAGGGGCATGGCATGCGGCCCTGCTCTTTCTATGGGCGGGTACATGTATATAGGAAGGAAGGACCTCTATCTAGCTAGCTAGCTAGCTACAGGCGGGGTGGATACCATTAATACAGGTGCGTGTTTTGCTGCGGTATGTACTGCTACGAAGCGCAGATGGCCTCGTCCACGAACGGGACGCCCGGCACCTGGTCAGTCGGTGGGTGGGTTGGTTGGTATGACTGACTTGTACAGTGAGGAAGGGGGCCGGGTCCAGTAATAGATATGGGTGCTAAACGGGCTGACCTCGCCCTGCCTGGGGGGCGTTATATAGGTGAAGCAACTGAGGGGGGGTGTCTTTCCCGGAAGAGTCTGTTAAGCCGTCTGGACCTGAGGTGGGGGGAGTCTAGTGTCTAGTGCGTGAGCTGGGGGGGAATGGGCTGGGTTGTGAAACGGTGCAGTCCAGGTGGTATGGTATGGCTAATGTACGTGGTTGGGTATTCTTTTGGTTCTTTGGTTTTCTGATGATGGACGGACGGCGGACCAGGCGGACTGTCACTCTACATCCAGACATGGCCTGGCCGGTATATAGACGGACTTACGTGACGCTACCGTTGACAGACCTTTTGCGCTGTGGTAGTCGTTCGACTCATTACCGTGCCCCCCCTCGGTGCGGGCCGTTTTAGGTACTGGTGGTGCGGGTTTGGCCTGGGCGGAGTAGAGGTTGATGTATGAACTGGGCTGGGCTGACTAGATGGACCTACCTACATACTGAGCCCCCCCCCCCCTCCCTGGCCGGTGCGCGCGGCAGCTGGTCAACTTGTGCATCTCTGGCTGTGCACGTGAGTTCTCGAGCTTAATGGCAGAATTGGGGGCCGCCTGGGAGATAGTTATGGTAGTAGGCCGCACTGTTGACGGCTCGCTGGAGAGCCTTCAGCTTATGGCTGTAGTCTTGTGCTGTGAGTGCAGTGCACTGGGGTTAGGGTTAGCATCCAATGTTGTGGTGGTGGTGGTGGTGGTGTTTCAGTAGCTACCATCAGCCCGGGCGTCGATGCCAGGGCGCCTTATAATCGCCGGAGCGGCTTGAGGGGTTGGTATGCTAGTAGTTAGTAGTGGTGTACATCGTAAAGGGCCTATATCTCGATGGGGGACAGCTGGAGAATGGCAGCGCAGGACTGAATGTCCGATGGTGGGGATGGCCGGGCGGGTTGGCAGGCGAAGTCTTGCGGGTTCGCTCGAGGGAGAGAGGGATTGCGGTGAGAACCAACATGTCCCAAGGTCCGGGGGCAAACGCCGCTCACTTGGCTCGGGCGGGGAGCAGACACCTTGTATGAAATAGCTATGTAAGTAGCTGTGCTTCCTTCTGGCTCGGCGCGGGCGCGGGCAAGTCGTCAATACCACTCGGACGGGACGATATTACTAAACCCAGGCTTAAGCATACATATTGTCGACTCGTCTCTACAGAGTTGGCCCACTCAAGAGACCCACAGGTGCATCATTCTTATATATGTAGGGTGTTTTATGGGGGTATAAACTTTATCTCGAATTGAAAGCGAAAGGAGACAATCATGGATATCGATATCCGCTCCCTACGAATTAACAACAGCATGCAACCCCTGATAGGCTCGCGAGTGACAGTCCATGACTACCGGTACAGCAGTCACAACTCAAGTCCATCGGGTAAGCGGGCACCTATGCATGACAGGTCCACTTGCGTGCGTGGAGTCTGGCACGTATATGATCTATGATGTACCAAATGTGTTGACAGAATAGTGTCTGCGAGATACATTTCTTACCAAACAGCGAGGAAGTCATCCGGACTATTCATGAGCTGTTAGATGGTTCCCCAACACCTCAAGCTTTGCCTTCGTCAAGAGAAGAGAATAGGATGGCACATCTATACGTCGCACATGGGATTGCATGATAGATTATTGCCTAGGCATAAGTACCATCCCAAGCTCTCAACCAATATTGAAACAAGGTTATACCGGCTTGTCATCTGCCAGCTACAGACAGTAAAGACATGTGAAAAAGGAACACATGGGCTATCGGGGTCCTACCATCCCCTACGGATGGAACCACTCGATGTTCTCCCCACCAGCACATGGAAGTCGCTTATCTCTCAGTCTCTAGGAGGCGTCTTGCACAACCGACCATTACCTTACCTGGGCCGACTTACCCTCGGCGGCCGCACGCCGTCATAAGCTTTGGTGGCGAGAGCATTGCACTCTCTGTCGAGATAGTAGGCAGTATGTACCCACTGAAGAGCCACAACTGCTGCAGAAGCTAAGTTGTATTCCCAGGCTCGATAGGCCTCGGCTGTTTTGACCCGTGGATCACATTACAGCTATGAATGCCGATAGCCTCGGAAGCTCCATCCACTCCTTATGGCAAACTCTATCAGAGTCTGAATTCAATGATGTTATTACTACTATGGAGGAGAAGGTGTTTGGTTGGTTGGTTGGGGGGGGTGAACCTCGATCTACCCACCCGCACCACCACCATAAAAGATTACCAGCACAGGATATCACTCGGCGCGGTCTCTCTCCCCGCAGTACTCTGATCGCCCGCCCCCTCCCCTAAAATGTTTCCGCCCCCATGCCCGGCCGCGGCCAAAGGACCGGCACACACTCCGGCCCCCACAGCTAGATGGCAGGATACAACATAGATGTATGTACAGCATATATCCTCACCCGGGTTTCCGTAAAATCTTATCTCGACCCAGATCGCTAGCTACGTTACCGGACGCACCCTCTCCACCCCCTTTTCTGTAAGCGAGCTTTAGGTTTCTTGACAGCGGGTGATCCGCCGGCAGTTTACGGCCTCGGGACCCTCCCTCCCCACCCCCACCCGCCCCACCGTAGGTAAATGAAATGATAATTTGAGGGGGGGGGGTGCATAATTACATACTGATATCAAAAAACCAAACTCGGCTGCTACATGTAGCATTCCCCCAAACCTAGCGATGACCAGGGATTCTTTTTTTTTTCGGATAGCGGGAAGGACATGGCCGGAACGGGAGAAAAAAAAGAACATCGCCCCATATAACATCTGATGTTGTGGCTAGCTACACTACACCACCACACTACAAGGTTTCACAGAATAGCCGTTACGTGCCAGCTGCAGGGGGAATGAATGGATCCGCATCACATCACATCACAACCGACTTCCAAACCTCCTCCTGAAACCCGGGGGGGGGGGGGGGGGGCTCTGTTACATCGCGATATATATGGGCGATGTCTGAGATCGTGGATATGCGTGCATGATTTTTTTTTATTTTATTAATTAATACCTCAACGAGATGAGGGAGGGTTACATGCAGCCCAGCTACTGTAGTCAACTAGCTATTCCGGATCTCCGGAATAAGGTAATGCATCCGTAATATCTAGAGTACATATAAGTTGAGATCGATCTCGGGGAATTCAACAAATGCCTATATATCGTCCCATATCTAAATGGGGGGTGGAAATTGAATGAATGCCTCAGCTTGATGACTGAGATAGAGATCAGGGGCGGCCCGGTACCCCCGTAATTATAATAATAATAATAATAACTTTTTTCTTTCTTTCTTTCTTTTCATCATGTGCTTGAATAAAGAATTCACAATGTCCTCTCCACGAAAAAAAAAATTATATTCCCCGCGAATGCGCATACCCCAAACAGCCCCCCCGCGTCCGGGGAAAATACATGTAATCTAAAATGGAAAAGAGGAGTGTACCAAAGAGCGATTATTTTTTTACTCCATGGCGTGAGGAGTTTCAAAAGCACCCTTCTCTCTCAGCCGGGCTGGATCATGCAGCTGTCACTCTACTACTTACATGAAAGCTGAGGAATCTTCAAAGAATCTTAAATTCAAAACCGGTAGATACAATGCCAACTACCGAGGAGGAGGGAGAAGAAGGCTAACTAATACTCGTAACTACATGGTATGGTATAGTGTCAATGATTAAGAATGCGCATAACCTGAAATTACCATCGTCCGATGAAATTATAGCATGATGCTGATACCGATGCTCAAACCGGGCTGGCACTGCTAATCCGAGACTCGTGTCTCCCCACAAACCATCCCTCAACCCACTCTACCCCGTTCCCTCCCCGGCTTCCCCCGCAGCCGCAGGAGTGGTGAGCCCACTCGCATTTACCCCGTCCTTCGTAGGTGTGTCATCTCTTTTACCGGCGTTGACAGCGCTACCCCTGTATTCGCACTGCTGTCGCCTAGGCCCCCATCCTCATCAGACCAGCCGTCATCACTGTCCTCCTCATCACTGCCCCGTACGATTCCAATCTCCAGCCCCGTCTTCTGCCGCTTCAGCCCCGACGACCCGGTCATGCACAGTGACTGGGACCGGGGTGTGAGCTTTGGTGAGTTTGTAGACGAGGCTGGGGGTGGCGATGGGGACTGCGGTGGGGGCGGTGAGAGCGGTGAGAGCGGTGAGAGCGGTGAGGTGGGCGGTGATTGCGCTATGGGCTCCAAGGGCATTGATGATACCTGGGTTGGGTCGGGCTCGGGGCCGTTGGGCTTTCCCGACGCCGATGCGGATATGGTTGTGTCGGTTGATTGTGACTGGGTAGGAGATACCCTCTTTTCTGCTACTGCAGGCGCAGGCGTGGGTGCGGCGGTGAGAGGGTCAAGGAGCTCTACGTCTGATATGCCGCCGTCATGGATCTGCACGACTACAACGACGACTTTGCGCTCAACCTCACCATTTTCAAAGTCATGGTAAGTCGTGCCGTTCCCTTTCAGGATCGAGACGAAGCGGATTTGCTCGATAGGCACCGAGTTGGGGTTTGCTAGTTTGGAAGGGGAAATGCTACTACGGTGGATGTAGAGTCTTGTGTAGAGCGCGGCAGACCACAATGGCGATACAACGGCTGGCTGAAGAATTGCGTTTGACCCGGCGATTACACGCGTGTTCATTTGATTTATTATAAGTATCTATATCTACATATTTAGCTAACATCGCGGTTGCGGGAGTGGAAGCGGGGCTTGGTACCGCTATCTTCCTTGTGACCGCCAGCCGCTCAAGCGCCTTTGCCAGGGTTTCCATGACCGCAAACTTCCGCGGCGGGGCCTTTGGCCCTGGCGATGCTGACCCTGACCCTGACCCTAGCCTGCGCTTTTCGGCACCTGGGAGTGGCTTCTTGTTGAAGTCCTCACTCCCGGGTGGATACGCCGCTGTGAACACCGTGCCCACATTGTCGATCACCACCAGCCCTGTGCCCTCCGGAGGGAATGTAGACCCCGGCTGAGGATACAAGAGCAGCGCCAGCAAATGCGGTAGAGACCAAGCTTGCCAGGTCTTTAGTGAGGCCATGTAGCCCTGTGGGTCCTCGTCTGACCGAGCGCGTGCAGCTATCATTGACAGCAGCCGGGATTTTGGGAGCGGGTGTGATGTGTCTATCCAGGCAACGCGATGTCCTGATAGGAGGGTATTTGCTGCCATCTGCATCCTACCCGGCTGGTCAAAAAAAAACTGACCATTGAGGGGGTAGAGGTATATGTGCAACGTGCGATTGTTGAACAACTTACGCCATTGAAGTTTTCCCAGCCCCGGGAGGGCCGCAGAGTTCATGAACCTTGCTTGGAAGGAGGCCAGCTGCTGCTGAGAGGTGGCTGTCAAGGGTGCAGGAGCCGGTGGGAATTGTGGGTGACTGGGAGGTGGTAGAGGTGGTCAGGGCTTGGGAGGCTGAGATAGAGTGCAGACGGTCTAGTTTAGGTAGTGTTAACTATGAGGAGCTGAGAAGGTAGGGCTAGAAACATCATTGCATGAATAGTATGAATGCCTGCTTACGGGAAGACGAGATTGATGCCATGGTGTTTGGTGTTTGTTGTTTTGTTTCGGAATGTATGTGTGTGGGGGGGGGCTGGTTGAGTTACATGTGTATGCTGTTGCTGCTTATGTTATGGTGATGTGTGATGGTGATGTGTGATGGTGATGTGTGATGGTGATGGTGATGTATGATGATGATGTTGGTGCACGGTTACGATGGTGGTGTTTGACACGTGAGGTAAACTATCAACCGTAAGGGTAAAAAATGGTACAGGGGCAGAAAAAACGGAAAAGTCTATCGGGGAAATCCAACAAGAGAAAAAAAAAAAAAAGCAAAATAGCTAGGAAATGTATGCATGTAGATAGAGTATCCCGATATTTATTCAGACGAAAGCTTCTCCTCCAAGATTCTTCTGTCTAGCAAATCATAACCGGGTTTACTGACCTGGTTCAAAAAAAAAAAAAAAAACTAAATGTAGGACACTCTCTATGTGGTAAACTTCTATGTACTCAATTCTATTCTATCCTAGAGTACATGTACTAACTCGACCCTGGATATCGGATTCTGAACCGTTAATCGGATTTTAGATATGGGCTTATCGAGATCGTCAGGGGAAAAAAAAAATAAGGAACACCTAAGAGTACTAAGCCTCACGATTGGAGCCGCATTAACCCTGACCTGCGCATCTCCCTTTCCTTCCTTCCACTCCCCAACGGTTCCCGGCAGCTAGCAAAAAAAAAATTTGACATTACTAGTAGAGGTTCCACAGCCCCTCTAGTAAGCTTCCACGATCCTCCACTCCTATATTAGGCTGGATGAGAAATTCTGCACATCCAGACATGATTGACGATCATATTGGAACTTGACTGTTCCAGAGCTATCAAAATCTCCGCGACCCTCTGTACCACTGCCCCCCCTTACCAACCCCAATTCCCCTCCTTCTCTTTGCTGGATTCTCATTCGAAACAGCTCATCCCACAGCTTAATTGTACCTGCAGATAATCACCACCCGCTGCGCACTCATTCGTGGAGTGAAAGAAACCCCGGGTTCATAAACGAGAGGGGTGCATACACACTGAGTGAAAGGGGTTTTCCGTGGAGAAAAAGCTATCGCACTATTGCATCTACTATCATTTCCAACACCTCATCCTACCATCGTCACTCGGTGTGCGAATTAACGCACTCGTTTTGTTTTTTTTGTACATCTCGTCGATTCCCATCCCTATTATCCAGCAGTCACAGGGTTACGATCAGCGATCCCACCGTCACTTCTAATTTTTTTTTGTTACTCTAACCCCCCCACAGCTAACCCCCCCCCCGGTTTAACACACACGCGGTACCGTACATACATACACTTGTACATCTTTTACCCTACAGAAGAACTAGACTCCCGCTCTCGGCCGTCGTGAGACATCAAATCACATTCTCGTCCTCTCTTTCGTTCACCATGGCCGTGGAACTTCCCCCCATCGTGGCAGTCTCGTCACTGCAGCAATTCTTCGTGTCAGGTGCCGCGGCGGTCATCAGCTGGCTGGTGCTCACCCGGTTGCTCAGAACGGCAGACATCGAGCCAAAGGGCGAGAAGATGGGGTTGGGCCCGGGGAAAAGCAACCTTGCAGATGAGTTTCAGTATGGCCCGGACGGAGATGAGGATTGGAAGGTCAAGAGCCTGTGGATTTACCCCATCAAGAGCTGCAGAGGTGTTGAGCTGGATGAGGTGAATGTAGTGCCTACTGGGTAAGTGATACTTGTTGTTTTGTCTTGCTTTTTTATTTTTGTACTTTGCAACCCCCCGCGGCAAAAAAAGAATAAAAAAATAGAGAAATAACGAAAGAAAAAAATATGGAAGGGAAAAAAATGTGTAAAGCTAACTACCGTGTGTTGTTGTGATAGCTTTGAGCATGACCGTCAATTCGTAAGAAAACTTCCATTTGAATTGCTTTTCGATTTTTACCTTTACTACCCCGGCATATTTAAATTTTTTTTTTTTGCTCCTTGTGAAAGAAATCACGAAACAACATACCTGTCTACTTGCATTTTATATATTTGCTTTTATACTTGCTTCTTTCACCTCCCAATACCCTAAAACGATACACCCAAGACCCAATGTATCGCCTTACGCGGCACCAGCAAATGCTGTTTCATGATTTCTCACGCGGCACATTTTTTTCCAAATATCAAATAAAAAAAAATAACCCCAAAAACCCCATGCTACCCAACAAACCCCGTGCCCACCTACCCCCGCACCCCGCAGTAGTCCCACGGGAGCGAGGACGGCCCCCACCCCCCAGTCATAAATTATCAGTTCATTTCTAACCCAACCTGCGTGACCCCACAGATGTTCGCCGAACTCCGATCCTGCCCGCGCACTGGCACCCCTGAATGGACCTTTATCACGCAGCGCCAATACCCGCAGATGGCGCTCATTGCACCAACAATCCATACCCAGCCCAAGTCCCCCACCGGCGGGACCCTGAGTATCACGTTCCCCCTCGCAGCCACGCCGCGCTCATTCCCGCTGTCACTTATCCCAGCGGGTACGGGCGGCACGAGGACGGTCCACCTGCCACTGTCGGGCAGCAGGGAGGCCATGGCTGGCTTCCCCCTCGTCAAAGTCAAGATATGGAAATGTAGCCCCGAGGCATACGACGTCAGCAGTGTGATCCAGAGCGAGCTGAAGGAGCTCGCGGCCTTCCTTGGCGCAGAGGGGGAGGTTAGACTCTTTAGGACCTGCGAGGAGAGATTGAGAGAGGTGCATAGAAATGCCCCGAGGAAAGAGGAACTGGGTTTCCAGAGCGTGGTTGGGTTTGCGGATGCGGTATGTCCCGATATTGTCTATTACCCCCCCCCCCCCCCCCCCACACACACACTACGTTATTATACATTATGCATGACTGGGCCACACTGATCGTATTTACAATTTTACTGACTAGCGAGTTTGCTTGATTTTTTTTTACAGTATCCAGTGCATATGCTCAACCTAGCCTCAGTGCGGGAACTAAATAGCAGGATCACAGAAGAGATCCCAGATCTTAGTGTGATGCGTTTTCGCGCAAACATCATTGGTTCGTTTTTTGCTTCTTCCCGTTTCGTTTTCTGACATTGGTGATCATTGATATCTGGGCCAAGCCAAGCTAAGTACTCGATGTGCTAATAACCACCAACCTGCAGTTTCGGGACCAAAGGCCTTCGCCGAAGATGATTGGAAGAAGATTACATTTGGTAGCAGGATGTACTACTGTGGTAAGCGGCGCTCATCTCCATCTCCACCCAAACATTCACCCCCCATCGCCCCCCTTTTTTTGTTTATTAGGGGTAGGGCAGCAGATTAGGTAGCAGTAGCGGCGGCAGCATCAGGCATTAGCAACAGCAGATTCTAATACAAACCAACCACTACAGCTGCACGAACGGTCCGATGCCGCCTCCCAAACGTAAACCAGGACAACGGAGAAAAACACATGCAAGAACCCGACAAGACCCTGCGCTCGTACCGCAACATCGACGCAGGGTCACCAAAGAATGCATGTCTGGGCATGCAGCTCGTGCCCGCCGATGCGCACAGCGTCCTCAGGGTTGGCGATAGCCTGAAAGTCGTGGAGACGGGAGAACATTTGTATATTCCTTTGTTCTCGTAATGTGGTCTAGTCTTTTCTTGTGTGCTAATCTGTGGTGATGTGGGTCTCGCGGTGTAGGTGACGGTTATGTGACTACATTGTAGTAAAAAGTTTTTTTTTTACCCCTTTCTGTCCGTCTTTTAGATGTTGGGCCTTTTAGATTTTAAAGGTTTGGGTGGAAAGATAATAGTAATCAACGGTGTGGCGTGATGTGATTGTACGTGGTGTGGTACATGATAAGAAGTTCATACGGTACATAGAGTTGATTGATGTACTTTAGTTTGCCCGGAACATAAACAATCACTCGGTCACTACATTCAGTTAGCTCACATGGAGATTTCCACTAACCACTTTTTACACCCAAAAAACTAATTTATCAGAGACATGAGAAACCACTCAAGTGAATTCCTACTCTGTACCAACCCCTAGTATCTATAACTATGTACAATACATATATCCGCAAGACATCCAGAAATTACCGCACCTGCAGACCCGGAACTCTTTGGCAGCTTCCGCTCCTCTTGGACCCTCCCCTCCCCCTCCTTCTCCGCCCGCATGGCTACACAGAGCGCACATATAGACCGCCTAATTACCCCCTCCCCACAAGAAGGATGGAAGAAATGAAGGAGGAAGGAAGGAAGGAAGCTTCCGCGCCACACCGCGCCGTCTGGCCGGCCCGTCAAACCTACATACATGTATCCCTCCCTCCCTCCCTCCCTACATACATACGGGGCACATTGCATCTCAGCCCCCAACCTGTAGGTACATGTAGATTAGATATACATCTCGGCATACCACCCACACCCACCCCGATTCTGCCGTCCCCGGGCCCACGGCGGCGGCGGCGATGGCGGCGCAGCACGAGATCAGGGCATAAGAAGCGATTTGGGGGGGGGGGGGGGGCAGATGTAGATAATGCACGAGGGGGTGGCGCATGTATGGGGTAAGATCCGGAGGGAATATGGGGGGGAGGGTGGAGGGCAATGATCGGTGCGACATGATGTGCGGTCAGCTTACGTAGGCAGGGCGCAGTGCAACTGATGCGATAAGTACCTCGCTGTGCACTGCGATATCATCAATGCTTCATGCATCATTCGATGGGTGGTGCTGCTCTAGTAGTTTTGGGAGGTAATGCAGGTATGTATTACAGGCACAGTCACAGGTTTGCTTGCTTGCCCTTCATCAGCATCATCACTCATCACCACGCTGCGCTGCATGCAGATGAGATGGGGACCGACGATCATGGAGATGCGGACGGAAACCTGCCCGGAAAAGGGGGGGGGCTAATGATTTTTCCGGGCCAGTGGTAATGAGGGGAATAGCTACATGTACTTGTAACTAGCTGGCCGCTCCGGCGGCTTTGTAGATCTTTAGGGTCCTCGTAGCTAGAGCTTCCCTACCCTACCTCCCTTAACTCCCTCGCTCGCCGCTGTATGTGAGTAGAGTATGGGGGATAACTAGGGATAGGGATAGAGGATATGATCACTACCCACGGCCTTATGAAAAACCTGGACTTTCAAAACAAAACAAAGACCCCCAAATCTCCACACTTTAACTTAATCGTTAGAGCTCCCGATACTACCCTACCAAAAAGAAAAGAAGAAAAGCTGGGGAAAAACGTTCTCCCCCGGAAATTTGCTTTTTTTTTCCCCTTGGATATGTATGTATGTCTAGAAATTTAATTCGCCTTCTTTTAACCCCCAGGGTCCAATCCAACGGCCCACTTACCCGCAAGGTGCCCAAATTTGCCCCCCGGAGTAACATTGAGATTGCGGGGAGAGGGAGGGAGGTCTGAACCTCTCTCTCTCTCTCTCACTTCCTTCCTCCCCCTAATACTGCACTGCTCTCCCACATACGCAGATATCCAAAGCCATCCCTGCAGGCCAGGGGGAAAACATTTTTCCGCTACGGGGAGAACAGCGAGACAAGACAATCCCCTTACTCCCTGCTATACCGTACCGTACCGTTTACCTACATACATCATGATTAATGTAGGTACATACCTGCCATCCATCCCGCTTTCTTTTGAGTGTGCATAGGCCTACGTAGTTGTGCTTGGATGGTGGGGAGTGCCACCACCACCAAATTATTGCAGGTCCCTTCTAGAACACAGAGCGGAAAAAAAAAATCCCTCCTAAGCCCAGCCTGTGCGTTTCCCCCGGGCCGGGAAAAAAGAAGAGCTTAGCATGTGTGTGGGGTCTTCCGCTGCGCTCTCCGGTTGGGGATGGGGTTTGGTGGGACGGTTACATGGTCTTTCCTCCTTTGGCCCGTTGCTGCTGCTGCTGTGCGAGTAGGTGTTCGGGCGGAGGAGAGGAGAGGAGAGGAGAGGAGAGTACATAGGAGGGAATCGGATCGGAGGGAAGGGAAGAAGGATGGAGGTTTGGTCGGAAGGGGAAGGAATCAGCGTATGGTCTACGTTCCGAGGTTGGACGAAGGGATCCGTTGTGTTTCTAGCCTCTGTCTGCTATTGTTGTTTGTTTTGTTGTATATCGAGCTCTTCAGCCTTGATCGTGTTGTTGTTGCTAATTGTTGTTCCCAGACAGATAAATTCAGGCCTGGTCTGATTACCGTTGCGGGTATCTCTAGATCATACTGTTGTATCGATTACCGCCCTGCCTTATTTGCCCTTTTTGCCTTGTCTTGCCTTGTCTTGTCTTGTCTTGTCTTTCCTTGTCTGTCTGCCTGTCTGCCTGCTTTTGCAATTCTACCGGCTATTCAGTCAACGTACCCGGTACTCCGCTACTACTTTTCTATATCTATCCGTATGTATGTACTCTTCATGCAGGTACGGGCCTTTTTTAGTACATGTATGTACTCAGATCTTCTTCTTCCTCCATTCTTCCACTATTCCACGCGTGCGGCTGAAATGAAATCCCCTCAATCAATCAATTGTTTCAATTGCACCCCTATGAGCACATGAAAAATCACTCGTTCAGTACCCTACCCTACGTACCCTACCCTACCCTACCCACCGTAAAAGCGCTCATCCCCCCCTCCGGCCGGGCCGGCTTGTTTCGTTTCGTTTCGTTTCGTTTGGCCAACAGCGGTGACAGCGCCGACGGCCGCCGGCCGGCCATGCTTATCCCTATCTCGTCTCCGCGCTTCTTCCCGGGGGGGGGGGGGTTGTGATTACCTACCTACCTACATAGCTAGCCTTCTATCTGTGGCGTAGCAAGAAAACAAGACCAAGCTCTTCTCTGCACGGGCCTACTGTACTATTGCTCTTACTGCGGCTACTAGAGAGCCCGTAGAAGAAGGCACAAAAGTCTTATCTCGGGGCCGCAAAAACAAAAAAAAAGTCAGTCTAACTGCTCCGTGGGGTAATAGTAATAAATGGGGTCAAGAGTGGGAGAGTGGGAGAGAGTGGGATATATCAGGGCCGCTGTTATAATAATAATAATCTATATCAAGTAGTATCTACTTTAGCTATTGTACTATCTAATCTCGCGCCGCGTGGGGGGGAGCTGGGATTCGTATTCGACGGACCGACCACACTCCCTCTAAAGATAGGCGCCGCCGGCTGGAAGCTCTCTCTCTACAGCCAACTTCTACCATACCACCGCCACCACCACCACCAACACCCTCCCCTTCCGTGTCTAAAGAAGGAAGAATGTAATGTAATCTACCCGTTTCTGTTGCTGCTGCCGCTCTATCAGCTACGAGGAGGAGGAGGAGGAGGAGGAGCTCAGCCCGATGTAGAAAAAAAGAAAAGAAAATAAGTTCGGTCGCCCGAAACCCTTAGGTACTAGCCAACATGGCAAGTAAGTTAGGTACCCCTTCGGATTATCTTCGGCCGGCCGAGGGATTATATTTATTATATGGGGCCGGCTAAATTCACGGCTCTGTTCCATTTTTTTTTTTTTTCGCACACCTTACCTTACCTTACCTTACCTCACCTCGCCAAAATCCATACAACACCTATCTATATGCTATGATACGCTAGGGCTCACACACTGAGCGCGCAAGCACCCAAGGTAAGCAAAAACCAAAGCAACCAAAGCAAGGCAGACACCATGACCCCCTCCCCCCCACGTCCCCGGCCGTGGATGGCACCACAAGTGGCGAGATAGAGCCTGTACCTGGAGTGGAGTGGAGTGGAGTGGAGTGTGGAGTGGAGTAGTGGGCGGCCAGGTTCTATCCTATCGGTCAGTCACTGATATTGGGAGAAGAGGGGGGGTGGTGGTGGTAGAGCAGGCTGGCCGCGTTGGGCTGGTCTGGTTTGGCCGATTGGTATGGAGACTCGTAATATAATAATATACTGTAGCTTAGAGAGGAGCAGCAGCCAGTGTTGTTTCGTTGAATATACACGTGCGGCATACATTGCTCCAGAGTAGGTGGTATCAAGTAGCTCAACTACCTAGCTATCACCACTCCTCACCAATAACCCCCCCCTCTTCTACACCGCCCTGCCCTGCCGGCCATCCTCCGAAGCTCCCTACGCAAACCCAACCTAACTATGACCTCACCCCCCTCCTAAGGAAGAAGGAAAAAAAAAAAAGAGGCAGAAAAGAAATAAAATAGACTTTAGCCGTTGCCGCGGCCGTCCATTCACCCGTAACTACTAGTAGCCAGGTACCCTATGTAATGGAACTAAGCCCCCCCCCCCCGGCCAATATGGCCATGGCCATCCATAGATCGTTCCCGCACTCACATACAGCCGTAACTAGTGCTCTAGAATTTACGTCGGTTGGCTACATGTAGTTGGTTGGTGGGTGGGTAGGATGAAAGGGACATGGAATGGGGATATTGGGAGGGGGAGGGGGAAGGGATCATAGAGTATGACTCGGTTCAAGTTCACCCGACATTTCTCAAAGGACGTCTACAACAGGTATCCTTCTACGTATACCTACGCTACCTCGGATGTACCTAGACGGGCTGCACACGTAGGTAGCTGAGGCCTGAGGGACGTTGGAGCAAGCAAAGCAAGTGTTATGCTGGTACCCTGCACACACCCGCCCCCTTCCATCTAGGTATCTCTCTACCTTACCCTAATTTCCCCAACCCCAACCCACAAGCCCCCCCCCCCCAAACCCCGAAACCCCGGTCCCGGGGAATAAACCCCATACCCGAGCTCCCCCACCGATCTCACGTTTGCTGTAATGTAATGTCTGGGGTACATTATGTACATACATACATGTATCAATATACCTAGGTTCGAGGGTATGCTCGGGAGACCAAAGGGCCGAGCTAAAACCCCAAAAACTCTAGGGTGGAGTACATCATGTAGTATATACATGTAGCTACGGGGGAGTACGGGGGGAGAGGTACTAGGGTTCACGATAAAGTGCCGGCTGGACGACCATCTCCATGGGTTAAAATTAAAACCACCAGGGAAGAGCATGTGAGTATGGTTGGGGGGGGGGGGGGTTATCAGATCTCATGAGCCCATTCTTCCTTCCCACGAGATAATTGAGATGGGCATGGTGTGCGTCGTGGGGTAAGTATCTAGGTAACAGACCTGTCGTGGGTCGTAACAGGTAGAGGTGTTTCTTCAGGTAGCACACATGTTCTAGAACCTCTTGGCGCGGGGGGGTAATAATATAATAGTACAGGCTATATGATGTAGAATAGGTAACTGTATATAAGTAAACACATACTCTGGGAGTTTCATATAGGCGAGAACAGGACACTACATGATATGTACCGGTACCCCCTACGTACCGACATGAAGGTAAGGTACCTGCCTATATCCATTCATGTAAGGTACCTCCCAACTAAGTACCTCTACATATGAAAGATCTGGAAAGAAGATATTAATAAAGGGGTGGGGGAAATTAATTCAAGCACGTGATCGGATTGCAAAACTCAAGTACCGGTTGCTTATTGGTCAAGAGCTAAAGAGTAGGCACACTTACTCAGTTGTAGGGTAAAGTGGGGATGGAAATATCGGCCCGTCAGAGTCCGCCCTGTAGGGTTACTGCATCGAGTAAGCATGCCAAACTCACCCAAAACCGCGGCTGTAACTGTAGTTACTGCGCGCTGTCACAGCCGCTGTCGTACATGACTGACTAGAAGCTATATCATCAACAACTTATCAACTGTGGGGCAGACAAGAAAGCAATGACTCTGACTCTGACAGCAGACAGCAGACAGCGCACGCGTACTCTAACTTGACTGCTGCTGCTGACCGAGAAGCCTAAGCATCCCGTCAAAACATCAGCGCTGTACCATGCCGCCCCCTCGTCTCCTCCCCTCGTCCCTCCGCCCCCTCATACACTGTCGGTTTTGAGGGCCCTCCTGTCAGACGTTTCGAGGCCGGGCCGCCCCGACGACATGGGAGGAAAATTCATTAGATAGATGTTGCAAAATAATCGGATAGTCGTAGGGCTCCCTCTTCCGCTTTCTCCCCGGGGGAGGTCTGCTGGCCGCAACATACATCTGATAGCCAGGTATCGCTGCTTGTTAAACCAAAACCTCCTTCCCCCCCACAATGAAGTTGTCTCAGCCCAGGGGGGACCGGCCGGATGGATATAGTGGGCGGTCAGGAAACAAAGCGTAGAGAATAAAAGAGAAGAAATATTAATGAACACTTGGTCATGTTGGTGATTTTTCGGTTGGTTATATCTCCTTATGAGGAGATGATAAGTCCTTTCTGTCCAGTGGATTCGATGCTGTACACACAGACCCTATCCTGTCTGCCTGTTCACGGACGCCTTGTTAGGTGCCGCTACAGCTACGAGGGATCTTCAGACAATCCTGTAGACTGGTTTTGAATGCTGTGGCAACACAGGGAAATGATTCATATCTCCATCCCACTCTCTCCCTGCGGAGTTGCTATTTTTGCTATTCATGAAGAAAAAAATGGGGCCGGAAATGTTCACAAGAGGAACAAGATCGACCAAGATTTGTCTATTGCATGATGCTTTTCCCCCACGAAAATAAAAAAAAATTGTTTCCTCTGTCTTTAAGCTGATTACTTATCCTTCCATAGACTAGGGTTGACCTGCCGGATATGTTGCCGGAGATTAAGTTACTGGGATGAGATCGATGAGCTGGCCTGTGCTTTCCAATCAGTAGACATTCCCTTCACCTCTTTCTGTTTCTTCTTATGAGGTCCATCAAACACCTTTCGGGGACTGAACCCCACGATGTTCGACGCTCAGACATGATGTTGAGACTTGCAGACTCAAAGCGGCAAGAGCAACGAAAAAAATAAAAAGAAAATAAAAAGAAAATAGTGGGCTGCCGCACTGAAACTCACCTGCCTGCCACGTAAGGTAATCCTATAGGGTTAGGGTTACTTTATGAACTTCGGGCTTTTGAATAATAATTTCCGAAGAGCGGTGTAGAAAATGCCTTCGATCGGTGAGAATAGAGGAGGCAAGTGTTTCGGATGCCTGCGAATCAAGTAGGCAAACATTCCGTAGGTATCACTTGGATTTAATTTGTCCCAATATTTTGCCTTATCGTTACCCGACGTCAATGATTGGTCCCGCTACTTGTGCAGCAATTCCTTTTTTTCTGGCCGTGGGTCCTGCGCAAGGGCTTCTTTTGCCAAAGTACGTAACGTCCATTCCATCCCCATCCACTCCGCTTCACCTTGGAGGGGGGCGCTCACAGGCCATCATATCCATTTTCTCGTCCAGTTTCCGGCCGAGCATCTGCCGGCGGCGGTGGGAGGTTATGTAGACCACTTGATAATCAAACCGGACCGTGAAGCCCAATATCGGATGCCGTTGCGCAGCGGATCCGCAAGGCTATGCTTATTCAGGGAAAGGACCCTGGATCGACACTTCGCTTGAAATCTTGGCGGTAAAGAAGCTTATCTTGGAGCTGGAACGTGGGGCTCCAGAGGCGGGGTATTTTGGAGTATTTTTGTATGGGTGTGATGGTGATTGTGAAGCCATTTCTCCTTTTTTTTTTTTTTTTTTTTTTCTTTTTCCCCCTTTGGACAAAGGAAACTTAGGGTTGGCGTAGAGGCGTCTTTCCCCTCAAGTCGTACTCGTCATCATAATTCTGCGCCAGCACGACAACAACCATCCGTCAATAGCAGGAGGATATGAGGTGATGTGACTTGATATCATAGACCTATTTTTTGTTTCACATTATTGTTTTTTTGTGTCTGCCGAGCCTCCTCCCACCTGTTGCTTTTCCGGCTCATCTTCATATCGTTTCCTTCACCGCTCCTAGGAGGGGAAGAGTAATATCGAGTCAGGTGGGCGCGGTATCTTCGCCCCAGGGACTAGACAAGCGCGATAGGCCCCCATTCAAAATTCCAAACGTCATGGAGATTTATTGTGAATTTGTGATGTTGTGTCTCGTGGTGCACCTCCTGAGGGATCAATTGCGGGGCATCGGAAACACAGAGATTTAGTGTGATTCGAATCGTGGGGTACTTTCGGATCAGTTATTACCATAGATACAAACACCCAACCCCAGGTTCTCCGCAGGGTTGGAGAGCAGGGGGAGGGGAAAGTATTCTATGAAGGGGGATGTTTCCTTTCTCTATTTTGTGGTTCGTGACTTGTGAGTTGGTGATTTGGTGTGACAGTAGGTGTTCTTTCCACCCTACTCACGAGTTGTAGACATCATACGTCAGAAGAGAGGGACGAGACCCTTGATTGAACCCTTGGATACTACGGGAAGAAAAAAAAAATATGGTATATCTGACGACATCATACTCCAGAGCGGGGGGAAAGCTGAATATTTACCGTCCGACTTTTTCCAGAGCAATAGGATTCTCATATCGAATATCAACATTTCGTCATTACCCCTCGTTTTCCGTTTGACTTTAACACTCTTCCTGCATCTACATTTGTATCTTTCGGTGCATTCTCCGCCTTATGGCTTCGTGTCACATGGGCGCCCAACAAGTCACAGGAGAAATTGACTGAGCTCTATCCTGATAGAACTCTATTATGTGTTAGAGTTAACAGTTAACACTGACTAACAGCTGGCTACGTCGACAAGTCGTTTTCTGGGACGAAATAAGCAAAAAAGAAAATGTCACCCCTCTCGAGCTGCATCGAATGAAGATTACCAAATAATGGCTCGATTGACTGCCGAATAGCACGTGTGCGTGCGTGTGTGAGCAATTCCCGTGTACGTACCTACACTATCGACATTGATTTTTGTAAAAACTCAAGTACGCTAGAAACGCGGTGGCCTTCTTTTCTTTCTTTCTCTCTTCCTTCCTTCATTCTTCCTTGTCCCCAGCATGCGGCACTAGGTCAATGGCTGGGTCGGACTGTAGCCTCAACTGTGTACTTTACCCTACTCTGTGAATCAACTCCACATGATGTTAGAGACTAAGCACTGCTCCGCAGATACAAGCGGCAACAACTCCTGACAGCAAAGGGGGTTTTTTTTTGTTGAAGTAAGATTTGGGGATATGACTACCTAATTTTGGTTACGATAGGTAACTGATTCCGACCGACCCAGCACACAAGGCCGACCCCCGCAACGTGCAGATGAGGAAACAGGAAAACGAGGGGGGTGGTAGTAGGATAGCATATGTGGAGAGATACTTTTTGGGGTGGGGAAAAAAAAAAAAAAAAGTAAACCACCACTGGCTCATCAACATCACTTGAGGCGAGTGGACTCTAGGAAAGAAAAAAAATGAGGGGAAAGGGGTAAGGAGGGGGGGGGGAAGTGGGAAAAGGAATTATAGGGAAAAAAACTTTGTATCAGGCATGCCATTCATCGAAGAGATCAGATTTATCCTCCAGTAGTCTTTCAATACCAGGACTTCCTCTTCCACGGTGCACGCAGCCGGCCATCAAACTTACCCCCGCAGGGACCAGCGAACTTAAGTTCCCACCGTCTCGGTCGGCTTGATCATGATGGATGGAATCGAGTGCGATTCCAATGCCTTTCTCGATGAATCGCGTTGTTGCTTTTTTTGCGAGACACGAGACATCTCAGAGCACAGTCTAGGGTTTTGGATCGTTGCACAAAGATGTAAAAGACGTTGCCTTGTGTACGAGACGGCGTTAGTAGGCAAGACCTCTCTGGAGGTACTGGCGACATTGTAGTCAACCGGTATTGGTTAGAATAATAGACAGAAAACGTTCACGATGCCTAGATAAGATTACCAAATTATGTTTTTGATATAGGTACATACAAGTTATCCTTCAGGGCTCGACCCGAGATCTCCCTAACTACAACTCTACATAGTGGCTTGGCTTGGGTTTCGGCCGGGAACTTTGCTTTGCTGGTCTGCATAGAATTTGAATACCGGCCACGCCTTTGGGCTACTTCATTCAGAGCACCCTGGATAATCGAAGGAAAAGCCCCCAGTATGCGCAGTACATTACACGGTGCACGGGACATACCCATTCCAAAGGGAGGAAAATGTGATCTACAATTCCCGCCATCGATACATAGCCCGCCATGTAGGTAGGTAGGTAGGCCCTGAAGACTCGTCATTTCTAAGGGTTTCCTTGAATACCACGGATGCCTACCGTAGGATAAGTAGGTGCTTTCACTTTACCTGAACCACATACGGGGCAAGGCTTATACTACTACTAAGCTAGACAAGAATGATCTTCATATGTGGGGTCATATATCTGATACTTCTCTCGGAGGGTTACTAACAGCTAGCAGGCAGAAGTCGGGTTAAATCTAATTTCAAAAATGATGTTCACACTCCAAATAAAATATCTAGAGCAGATGCTAGTGATATTGAATTATCAAGATTATCAGTGTCGAGTCGGCAGATTATAGCCGGTAGATTAGCAGAAGTCTCCGATCACCACCATCATATTGGGAAGAACTAGAATTTACAATTGACTTCTATGCTAGGTAGTAGTAGTAGTTGAGCATCACGCGATATAAAGTACCTGATTGCATATTGACCATTTCCCGGGGAACTCTTGTGCATAACTGCATCCACCCTAGCAGTGTACAAAACGCCGGAAACAAACAAATCGAGTTGTTCAGAAGATTTAATATAACAAAAGATGAGTGTACGGGGAGACTAGGTACATTTCCTTACTGACCCCCGCGTCAATGATCGCCCATTACATATTCCATGATGGGGAGTTCGACTCCAGGGTGTTGGGGTCGCAATATAATTTACACCCGCTGCGGCGATCCGGGGGGCCAGACATGGTATATTTTCTGGAGAACAATTCCACCTTGCGTTCTCGAAATCACGTTGACGGAGATTCGGGGCGACACTCCGCCACTCAACTACATAATAATCTGATGGGAACCGTGCATTCGCTGTAAATCTCTTTAGAGTTGCATTCTTCCTTCCCCGGAGGGGCTTTTTTAGAGAAAGCGAATATCAAATCGTCCTGCCCCACTCCCTTCATCAGTTTCGAATGCATGTATTGGGGAGGTCGTTGCTGTGAAACGGAGCTGTGAGAAAGTTACTTGATCTGGCACATGGAACGCTTGCACTGATCCAAATTGGCAACGCGGCCTCCCACATAACTTATCTGAGCGGTTGGGAAACACCCCCATTGTTCCTCTTTTCCTTATCCATTTCCGAGAACGGCCGTCGACAGCTTTGGGTGGCATGGAGTAGGTTTCCTAAAGCTGGAGAAGCTAGAGGCACGAAAAGGTACCTGCTGAATGAACAAAAAAAAAAGTCTGGGGTAGCTACCTACTCGAGGAGGTAACATAAACATGGATTTATGGAAAGTAAGCGCCAGCAAAGCCCCATTCTCGGACTTTGAGCTTCACCCTTTCGGAAACTGCAAGCCTACATATTCATCCGCATCGATTTTCTCTGCTTCTCCATCGGTTTGGTTCGTCGTCAATGACATATGTAATCCGGTTATTTTCGCAGCAGCCCGGCTATATTCCAACCATGGGCAAGAAATTTGGGGTTTCTGTGGGGTTTCCTCATGGGAGGGGGGGGGGGTGCTCATTCAGGGAGGGAATGGTGGTGACCCAGTGGGGGCTGCCGATAGGATTGGAGTTCTCTTTGGTGCGATGTATCAAAAAAGAACACGATCGAACATGCAACATGTTCCCTTGAATTGTGGGACAAGATAAGAGAATTCTCAAGCTGAAGTGCTGTTATGTTATGTACTGTCTTGAAGCAGGTAGCTCTCCTCACTTCTTACCTCACCCCTCCTCCTTCTTCCTCCTCCATAGTACTCTAGAGTATTATCACCCCTTTTTATTTTGTAGCAGGTCGTAATACCTGCCTGGATCCTGTTCAACGATTCTCACCACTTTCACCGCTCCCCCTCCAACTTCTGGGTGGTATTGTAGTACTTGATTCTGTCAATGGATCTGAGTTTGGTAGCCACATCTTTCGGTAGTTAGATGTAGGACGCGGGTGGCTGCAAGGGCCATCTGTTCTTCCGGTCATTCTCCCGAGTCCCCCCCTCCCCCTAAAGGTAATGGGTACATATGTGGGGTTCCCGAGAGCCGGCGAGCCAAGGAAGTAGAGTGGACTGATCGCGATTTAATCTATTCTCATATCTATTCCGAGAGTAAGATAAGTACTGCATGAAGACTCCGGGGCGAGTTTAGTTTGGGTAACCCGAGTTGTACAACTCAAGGCAAGGCTCTAAATAAAATTAAAACCATCTAACACTACTTCTCGAGCATATGAATCTCGTAGAAAACTGACATAGAAATACATTGATCCCATCGACTCGGCACTCCTTCTCTTTCAGAATAAACAATATTGGTACTTCTTTATAACGCTCTGACAAAAGTGACCTCTAGGGTCTTCTATAAAAAATATCCGCCCCCAAAACATAGACAAGAAATGACAAAGGAGATAAAAATGTGCAGTGTGTGTGATGACAGTGGAGATGAGAAATTTAATAATAATAAAAAAGTAAAGAAACTTCCATGTCCCAGAAACAAACGCCCAAAAGTTCCATTCATGGTTTATCCCAATCATAATCCCTCTAATAATAACAGTTCAAAAAAAAAAGAGAAAAAGAAAAAAACCGAAAAAAATAGAGATAAAAATGTTCGCCGTCCGAATCCCAAGAAAAATTCCGCACCATTTCCAGAAAAGAAATCGCTAATTACATCCTGTCGGCTAAATCTCCTCCAGCTATCGAATTTGACGTCGACGATGAAGCTGATGAGTATCCCATGCCAGAGCTATTATTGAGAAGATCGTGAACGTGAACTCTGGGGACGGGAAGCTTCCTCTGGGCACCATCAGGGCGATTGATAATATCACCTAACCTGAGTCCCTTTGTCTGATGTGAAGACTGTACAGGAGGGCTTCCCGCATTGTAAGGATCAGCGACCTCCATGGGCGCGAGAGCAGGCATGTGTCTCAATGACAAGTGCCGGATGCTGGGAAGCTGCATGTTGTACTCGAGATCGCGGTCGCGGGGGTACAGTCGGGGAGAGTGCGCTGGAGTAGCCAGTGGGGTGCTCTCGGGCGTGGGAGAGCACGAATCGTGGGAGAAAGTGGGCGATGAGGGTGCAGTTGAAACCGGGGAACTGGGGCGAGACTTCTTTACTGAGCGATGAGATATGTATGGATCATCATCCTCGTGTGAGTGAGACCGAGACATTGGCTGAGTGCCATGAGACAGCGCCGGAAGTGCGGGACGGCTTCCGTAGTAATTGTGCTGCTGAGGATAATAGTGTCTCTCGCGTTCCAGTTGTGAAGCAGTGTGGGCCAACATGCTCAAATCCAAGCCAGAGGCTCCCTGTTGGTTACTCATCCCACCGAGCGAAGGACTGCTTGAGGCCCTTCCGAAAGGCGATAATCCCGAGTGAATTGAAGGTGCGTGCATCCCATGGTATGAATGAGGGGGCGAGACATTGGGAGAACCCACGTGTGATGGAGGAGCCGATTTTGAAATGATTTTTGGTGGAGGAGGCATCATCTTACCAGTTGTGGAGATAGCTGAACCATCGTGCTGTGCTTGAGCAGCAGCAGCAAGAGCAGCTTGCTGGTTTTTGTTGCTTCTCCGGGAGTTGGGGTTGGTGTGAATTCGAGAGTGTCTTGTAAGCTCATCAGAACGGCTGAACCTCTTTGAGCACCCAGGATAATTGCAACCATGAGGCTTCTCCCCAGTGTGAGTACGTATATGCCTAGTCTGATGTTCTAACCTGTGGAATGCCTTGTCACATAGAGGACACTTGTATGGTCGAGGCAATTCAGGTCGTCCATCTTGCATCGCATCCTGTTGAGAGAGGCTACCAAGAGGGGGTAGAAGACTATTCATCCCCATCTGGTGATTTCTATCGTCGTGAAAAGACATCGGTTGAGGTATCGAGGATTGTTGAGGAGATTGGAGGAGGAGGGCTGAGAGAGAAGAAATATTGTTAGAGCCGGGTCGTTGCATGTGATTGATGATGTGGGTTTCTTTTTCTTTTTTTTTTTAGTTGCTATTGTTATTGTTGATTGATGCTAGTTATGTGTGGGGGAAAGTTATTGCGGAGGCTGTTTGTAGTGGGTTGTGATGATGAAGCGATGACGGACGCGAGTAAATAGTGTGGAGAAAAAAAATAATGGAGACGGCGTCCGCGGGGTTATATGTAGCCAGGCGCGGTCTCAGACGGCCTGTGGGATGGGAAAGGGGACGAAAATGGGTGTGTGGGAGAGGGGGGGGGGTGTGTGAACAAGATTCACAGAGGGGGGGGGGGGGCGTGTGTGTTGGATTTTGTAGGTCTACCGATCGCTGGCCCCCGATGTTCGGGGAAATATTTTTTTTGCTTCTTTTTTTACGGACTGGGAAGGGGAGGGTGGGACGGATGCTGCTGCAGCAGTAGTAGACAGTAGTAAAGCAGCACAGCACAACCACAAAACAGCAAACACTCAGCAACAGAGAGAGGAACGATGACGCTGATGACGCTGATGATGAGAGGATACAAAAAAATAAAAGAAGGGTTTGTGATGAGGCGGATGTGTATGCGTGGTCTGTTTAAGGGTTCCTTCCAAGCGCGGGGGGACTGGGGGGGGGGGTAGGAAAAATAAAATAAAAAAAAATAAAAAAAAATACAGTTCTGCTAGCTAATGTGAACGTGAAAACTTCATCTAGGTAATGGAAAAAAAAAAAAAAAGGGAGGAAAGAAAGAAAAGAAAGATGAGGCACTGTGAAGTTGCTTGCCGCTGTTCCCCTAGGGCGAGTAAGTGCTTAGACTGTGGTAAGTATTAGTAGTTGACTGGTCAATGTGTGGAGACTACTGAGCCGCGGAGGGGGTGTGGGACAAGTTTATTGATGCAAAGCTGGCGAGCAAAATAAATCGCCTAATTTTCTTCTAACAGCACCTCCCCCCAAGGTTTTTGATTGTTATTATTTTGGATTTTGGATTCTGCTCACACAGCACACCGACCATGTCAGTTATGATCTGAAGCACAGCTTAATGCCACGCCTTTCGTCTATCTTAGAGAGAACTGGGGAAATGCAGAGAGCGGGGCTGGCTTACTGCATCTGCGGACTGGTGGAGATAAGAGACGTTTCCAAATGCGCTGCTGCTGCTGCTGAGTTTCGAACGTGTGGGCTACAGAGGGCTGTGTTGAATTAATGGACCAACAACTTTCTTTGTTTATTACTCTACACTCTATACGGCGTTCATGAATGATCGGGGAAACAGGCGGGGAAATGATCTGGGGAAGGGCGGTCTTCTTGTACCAGATGTGGTTACTATACTAGAACACACACAAGAAGTACGTACCTAAACTTCGTTGTGACCTTTGAGATAGCTGCTAGACACTACGCAACACGCACGTTTTGTGAGTCTTTCTTTGGAGGCTAAGCGGAACCAAAATGGGCGTGCGCACTCTCATTCGGGGCTCCACGGGCTGAGTGATGAAAGAGTGGGGTTGAATCACACCTATCCAACCATCCTATCTTTGATCAAGTGGAAATTTCATCTGATACCACTGTGTGGGGGAGCCGCCAGGCGTAGACAAATCCTTCCCCCCTCACCTTGAAGCTCATAAATAATACTTTTGCCCAAAAAGGGATTCGGCAGATGGCCACCTAACAACCCTCATCCATCAATAGAAAAAACAAAATTGGCTTGACAACCGCTACCATCGTTCCTCATGGTGCGGCTTCTGTGGTACGCCGTATGTCTGATATGCAGTGGGGTATGGAGAAGAAAACACACAGCAGGCCATGGCTTGCAACATGATAGGATGAGGGGAGTGTTAAAAAGGGGTACGGTAGATGAACTGCAGTTTCCTGGAGTTACAAGAACAGTCCTGCGAAGCTAGGTAAATAATAGAAATTTCTGACATGACCAGTTTCTGCTGTCCATATGCACACTTCAGCTGTGATGGGTTCTGTGAAATGCGGCCCTGCTAATACTCATCTATGGCTATGCGGCGTAACTTGACAAGAGTATGTCCGCCTGCGTATTATTTAAACAATGCGGCTAGCCACCTGGAGTTTAGGTTTCGAAGGAAACCACGCTCCCCCTTCTCCGCCTTTCGGCCGCCCGGCCAGGCATAAGGGACTGGAAAAGGATTTTTGTTTCGCGCTGCATACATGTGCGTACATGTATCTTGCCTCCGCCCGGGGCCCTCTCCGCCCGGGGCCCTTACCGCACCTTTTGCTGTTTCATCAAGCTTTACGGGCTTTACGGTTTCACCCTCGGCATTGTCTCCGTACGGCTAGAGAGCGCTCGTTCAGGGACATTACCTCCCACTTTAGCTCATCGAGCTTTTGCGTGGGGGTACTGACAAACCATGATACTATTATTTTTGCGGGGGTAAGCTGACTTGAAGCACCGGAGGGAAGTCGGGAGTCGTTCCGTTTACTCTCTTTATTCGACCCTGCACATGGCTTCGCCAGGCACATACGCGATCCAGGTCTCCACATCATGCGAGATCGTTGGGAATGCTTCCTTCGATTTGGTTTGTCCGTCACGACAGGAACAGGCAATAGGCCCAACGCCCCGTCGTATAATTTGGTCAGAATAACCATAGATATCTGGACAATAGGCAAAGAGCACTCCCACCTTTCCCCTGTAACCCCCCCCCCCCCCGGGCTTTCTCGATATGGCCGCCGGAAACAACCTCCTCCTGCTCCTGGATTTCTCCTTCCTTTCTGCCTTCCTGTCAGGCACTTCGCTTCTTGATGCCCTTCACATGTTAAGGAACCGGGAATTATGGATAATGCCCCACATCCGCGCGAATCTGGCATAGTACTTGTAACCAACATCTCTCCCTTGCGGTGGATCGGGGGAGGGGCTCCACCGGGATGGGTGGCTACCCCAGTGCGTACTAGTACAAAGATGAATTTATCTTCCGCTCCGACGAAAAGTTTTTCCGTTGAGCAGGCTACGGAGAAATTACTTGTAAGCTAGCACCCATACAGTAATACCTACATAAAGAAGATTCCGGTACATCAAGGTGGGCTACCAGCCAACCAGCCACTTTTCAGGTAACAACAGGGAACAACCTATATAATTCTTACATGTACTCTAGATACATAGAGTACAGCGGCTGCGGCCTAGAACGTAGCGGGGAAAAACGCTCAAAAAGCAGGCGATTACCCAACACACGATAAATATACCATAATATATGGGGAGAGGAGGGGAACCGAACGATGGCCATACATAAGACGATGGCCGGATCCCTTCAGAATCAGACGGGGAAAATGCACGGCCATAGAGGGAGTTGTAGGTAAAGCACTCATCTCTGAAGTGATTCTCACCCGACGTTTGTAGACAGTCCGGCTAATAACCCGGATTCACCCGAAACGTTGGGGCGCGAGTAGGTAGGCGTAACAACGGAAATACGGAATATATTTTTTTCCAGTCTTGTGGGGAAACTCCGGCCGTGCCTCTGTTGTTCCGTACATGTAGTTAGCTACAAGACGTTTTCCCCATTAAGCCAGGTACGAACTGGCCCAGCTAGGTTAGAGACCCCGCCATTTGCGTTTAAATCGCTTACCCTTACTTGCGGCTGATGAGATGGAGCTCGTCCAGGAAATAGTAAAAGAAAAAAAAAAACGACTGTGAGCGTCCTTTTGCCGCCGCCGTGTCTCTCATCGACTCGCCACCACCACCAACCACCAACAACCACAAACACAACAACTGTTAGGTCTATCCAGACCCAGACGGGAATGCCTATGTACTAGTGGGTTTAGTCCACCGAGCTTTGAAGAGCAACTCGTCATCCCGTGCATCGCTCTTGCAGTGTTCGGGTTAATCTGTCCCTTATCACTTTCTCTCGTCCTCAGACAACCTCGAATTATGCCGAGCCCTTTAACCTCCCGTACTAGCTCCCCAAGTGGAACAGTAGGCTCTCCACCAAGCAGAAGAAGAAGAAGCCACATACAAGTTCAGATCAGGCAAACGGTCAGGGAAGTTTATGCACATGTAGAGTACCGTCAAGGAAGGATGAAAGAAAAAAGTTCCTGCAGCTGCGGAACGGCAAATTTATTGGATTCCCATGGACTCGGTGACATGGCCTGAATGTTTTACCAGGCGCCGTCGCCAATCATGCAGTAGCCTAATTTCGGTGCGCTTGTTTGTTTCCTTACCCCTTCCTGTGGAGGCGATGGCGGGAAAAAATACCGCGATCCTTTCCCGCTATCCCCGGGGGCCTTGTTACTAGTAGGTACTTTTTCATACATGTCGTACTGCAAATACAACCTCAAGTACATACCTCCTCGAGCAGGTACATTAGTATGTATGTATGACTCTGGAGGAGCTCAAGTTCTGGGGGGACTCTTGGGCCTACATCATACATGTAACCATATGTATGTAGGTATGTAGGTACTCGGGTCAGGCAAATAGAACCTGAACATAAAAACGCGCTAGCAGGGGTCAAAGTAGTGGTTACCAGAAAAACGATGTTCAGGTTCTTCTTACCTGCCCCGAGTATGTAGGTAGAAGTCGCAGAGTACTCTGCGGTACAGCTGTATCATATTGAGAAGAAAGTATGCACTTTGCCTAGAGTACATTGCTCGATACATATTCTACAAGGGTGATAATCCATGACGGACCACATGAAGTTCTTTACGCTTGCAGCTGCCCTGCAGGGACTGACTCCGCAAATTGCCGATCAGCCCTCTCCTCCAGCCACGGTTTACTATTGGATGGAGGAGAGCATATTCTCTCCGGAGGTGGTGGTGAATTTCTACTAGGTAGAGTAAAGTACATACATCAAGCCGCCGCCGCCGCCTGCCTATGACACCTCTGGGTTATCAAAACGGTGGTGGAGGGAGATGCGCACGCCTGGAAACCGTCTGTCGGTGAGATCGTTAGGCCTGCCAACCATACAGACCCTACCACACTTGTGTGCGCGGGGAAAACACCGAGGGGCCCGCCGCCCCATCGTTTCCCTTTCCTCTCACTGAGGGGTAGTTTAGCTATCTTGATCAACACCGTAAAAAACATAAATGATAACACCAAGACGTATCTAGAGTATCACACACACGTGCTAGATACAGGTAGCATCCCTTATCTTGTCAGACATCTCTTCTAGCAATCTGCCCCTCTGACACTATCCTCTACCAGAAGTTGCATCCGCAGCAATAGCGCAACCCCGGATCTTAGCACTGTATCAAATTTCTATCGAATCATAACGGTATTCAACCCTGCGTGATGGGATGGCGTAATTGGCCCACATGGAAGTAAGGTAACAAAAAATTTCTTCCGCTCAAGAAACCTCAACAAATAATATTTAATTATCACGACATTGATAAATAACTAATCAAATATTAAAATGAACATGAAAAATCATAAACCCAACCAGAAAGTCTAATACGCGCATATGCGCTATTAGCTAAACTTGCTTTGCAGCAATATCAGCAGATCTCTCATTTCCAGACTTCTCAGCCGATAGATCTGGAGGTTCTACGCCGTTGAATCTGGTGGTGTCGTTGCTGCTGGTTATCTCCAAGCCGGTGTCTTCCTCGATCTCCTCATCTAAGAAGAGGTTGAGGATAATTGCGATGCTGCATTAAAGAAAAGAAGAAGAAAAAAAGTGGACGACGTCAGTCTATCAGATATAATAACGTGGTCTTGCAGATGTCACTAAAAGCAAGGCTAATTCAACTCACAAGGCTGTTATGGCGAACCCGGTCTCCATAATGAGATTTACGGCATCGATCAGCCCCTGCAAGCCTCCCCCTCCTGAATAAGTGAAGAAATGTCTGTTGTGGAGCAATAGCATTTAGCACCACAGCGATTGAATAGGAGTGTCAAAAGATTTGGGGCGGGGATAGAGCTCACTCAAACCAATCCGGAACAAGGGTGGCACCGTATCTAGGGTTTCACTCGGTCAGTCTTGCGCAAAAGATACTTAATCAAGACAGTATGCCACTCACCCCACTGAAAGAGATGCAGTAAGGATGAATCGATCTACACAGCGATAAAAAATCAAAATACGTCAGTATACATTTAACTATAGGATCCGAGCATATAGGGGGGAATGAAACCCACTGCGTCGACTGAACGGCATAGTCGCCGTGATACTCATTCCAGACACTGCAACAGCGCAGAACTGCAGATCCCCCATGAATCAGTCTCCACATGCTCCATTATCCGAAACCCGGAAGCCTACCAGAAACGTTGTCATACCGCCGAGAACTGCCGATGGGATTGCGACCAGAGCAGCTGCAAACTTTGCAAAAACACCCATGATTATAAGAAAAGAACTGGAACAAGTGTCAGATACAGCATGATTCGAACGAGAAATGAAACCCAATTGATGGAGTAGCTACCAGGCTGCATAGCCGGCCTTCCGGTTTGCGCATCGGGTAAGAGCCTATAACTGTCAGGGAATTCTTGATTCGAATGTTTGAAACTTGAAAGTTCATATATCCATCAATAAGACACTTACGATCACACCTGAAATTATCATTTCTATTACTATTTTCTACTCAATAGGGATGGATATCAGAGGACATACCGTTGTTCTGGGCATATGTGGACATCGGAGTAATTGTAGCAAGGCCAGCAATAAGGCCGTTGAGGCCATCGGCCAACAAACCTCCTTGGATCCGTGAATCGAACAGCTCACCTTCAACATCTAGTCTGGAGACTGAGGCAACAGTTAGTTGATGCTTCGTGGGGTGCTTGGAGGGTGTCATAACATACCATCACAGGTTGCGGTTATATCACCAATTGCTTCGCAGGCTAAAATGATGTACACAGCTAGCAGGCTGCATGGCGCAGTTTAGCTATTTACCCCACAACACGGAGGGGGATATATGCTTACGGCAATACTAGTGGCCCATAAACTGAGAGCTTAAATGTGTGCACCCAAACGAACGAGACCGCAGGCGCCTGAGGTTAATTGAAAATTTAGCATCAATCTCGGATTATAGAACCTTGCAGCATTAACTTACGTTATTGATATCAGTCTTATCGAAATAATTAGTCGCTCCAGCGATGATGCATCCAGTAAGGAGACCAATCACAACGCTAGTAGACTTCATAATAGGGCCTATCATAATAGTCAGAGAAATACACCTACTATTTGGCGCAAGATGGTTTCATACTCCCAAACCGCTCACACAATATAATTGTAATGAATACGGAAAAACCCAACCCTATAGTTATCAGCCTTGCCCAATTTTTATCTCCGGGTCCCGCATACCGATAAACTCCGTTGCACCCCATGGTAGTGGATGTGGCGCATTTATAGTAGGGCACAGGGCGTACAGCCCAGTCTCTGGCCTATTCATACATGACCCAGATCCTCCCATCCAATTTTTGAACCCACTGCTAATAAGCTTTACACCTACGAGCAACACGGTGGGACCAGTGACTATGGGGGGGAATACACGTTGGATCCACCGAGTAGGCATAAAAGATATGAGTATCTCGAGGAAAGCACAGACTATGCTAGTTCCAAGAAGGGCGCCTGAAAAAACCTGTGTTAGTTATATTTCTTTTTTTGAATTTAATCATGAAATATCACTCGGATATTAGTTACCATAGGCATCAGGACAAGGCTGACGGACGCCGTTTTCATCAGTAAGACCTGTAATATACCAATCAAATAAATTAGACAGATGCCTCCTAGCCATTTTTTGGGCGTTCTCCAATTAGGGTGTAAACGTACACTATCGACAGGTTAGTGCACGCAAATAGCTAAGGAGCGGAAGCACCCATTACCTTTCCATTCTGATACATCTGCTCAAATGCGCCCAGCGCAACCGGAATCACTGAAAACGACGTACCAACCCTACACACGATTCCCCCATACCATAAGCCTAATTCCAATCATTCCTGGCGCCGGGTGCCAAAAAGAAGGAAAAACGGCCAATAACTTACACTGATATCAATCCCGTGCCTATATAGTACGGCGTCCCCTTGACATGGAACCTCGTGATCTGTATCGCCGACAATATCCCACAAACAATCAACGAGGTCGACACCAAATACCGCGTCATCTCCGGCCCCAAATTAACGGCATTTCCGATAATGATTGGTGGCGAAACCACGCCCGCCAGCATTGCTAGTGCACTAATAATAACCAAATACCAAAAAAATCAATAAAACTGGGTCCGGTGGCATTAGTCTTTTAGAGGAAAGAAAAAACATACTGTTGGAACCCCAGGATCAGCCCGAGAACAACGGGCATGCGGTCGTTGAGGCCGAAGAATGGAGCGGCCTTGCGCGGGCGACGCATGAACGGGAGGTTAGGCTACATATTGTGGACCAGGGGGGGAGAATGTTAGAATGATGGGCAGGTGGAAGATTAGGAGAGGTAATGCGTACGCGGAAGAGAAAGCCATAGTCATAAGTCCCGAGGAGGCCGTCCCTGTATTGTGGGGTTAGCGGCCGTGCGGTGCGGTGGGGGGGTTGAAATTGGAGAAGGGGGGAGGGGCTTGCCTGGTTAGGAATGCACGCTTAACAGCGCGGACGCGGTCCAAGAGGGTTTTCTTTGGGCCCATGGCTGGTCCTATTTGGTCTGGTTCGGACATGCTGATAAGATACAGACAAGTATTTGCACTTTTGGTTTTTTGGTTTTTGTGTTGATATGCCGTGTGCTTGTTGGCTATGGTTCCCCCACAAGTGTTTTTGATCGACGGGAATGGATACTGGAATTGGGGGTCAGTTTCGTGGTAAGATAGTTGACTGGTACAGCAACCTACATGTACTCTAGTTGGGGCCTGGCCCTGCGGGAGGAGTATGAGTTGTTGGTTGGCTGCGAGTGCCCCAATTGCTAGCAACAAGTGTAGAATGTGGTCTTGAAGTTAAATTGGCTTGAGATTACTTTCTATATATACATAGTACGGTGTATATATGTGTTGTGTGTGTGCATGTGCATATGTGTGTGTGTGTGTGTGTGTGTATGTGCATGCTCTGGTGGTGAGCTCTCTCTCTCTCTCTCTCTCGCTACAGAGCATACGATATCCGAACATCCATACGATAAGGAGAGAAAGTAGGGTAAAGCCACGGCCGATCTTAACGTTAGTTGCACGATAATCCATCATGTAAAAAAACACCGGCACAGTGTATTTTAGAGCTAGGGAGCTCGTGGGGAAGCATCGATGCACGGAGCGACCCGAAACCAGGTACGCTACCAGCTGAGTGTCGCGGAGCTGCCCTAAAGGTTGGAGAATTATAAGGGTACACGACAGGTGTTACTGCTTATTTTTAATTTTTAATTTCCTTTTTTTATTTCCTATTTTTATTTCCTTTTTTTATTTCCTTTTTTTTCTTTTCTAGACTTAGGCACAGATGTGTGTATCCATTCCTCTCTCTCTCTAACGCACGCTCTGTCACTCATTGTACCTCCTCTACTCTACTTTACGTACCTACGCTCCCCGATAACCTCTGAGAATATTAATCATTTCAACAACTGATATTGTGTCGCACAGTAATGCATAATAGAAATAAGAAAACTTATCTTATCGCCAACTAGAGTACTGTACTCCTCAACATGGGGTTGATTGCAGATCCATGCATGCAGCAGGGGCTCGATGGTACTCTACGCCTCTAAGACTTGTATTTGGGGGTACGTACGGGCGGAACGCGACGAACGGGCCCGGATTCTAGCGGAGGAGAAGTAGGAGAGGTAGGAGAGGTGGGGGGTGATCTGCTTCTCGCTTGAGCCCGATCAGATTGAGGGACCGGGTTGGCCCTCTCGATCTCTCTTTCTCGTGGGAAGAAAAAAGAAAAAGAAAATATTGCGGCTACTTCCTGGGGAATACAGTCGTACCTCGCTATCTCGTATCTCGTCGATATCTCGCTGTCTCGTACGGATTTGAGGGACAGGTACTGCTCTTCTCCACCAAAAACTTATCTCGTAGGGGTTTGGCTCCTAGGATACGCTAGCGACATAACGAGGTGCGACTGTATTGTGATCGGAGACAACCGTCGCCACATACCGGGTAGACAGTAGTATCGGGAGCCGGAGGGCTTGTGCCTCGGCTTTAACTGCATGTATATATGGAGAATTACTAGAATCTATCGAGTCAGCAATCGTGAGATACTCTGTTGTGCGTTGTACTAACCTTGGGTCTAACTATTAACGCCGATCCGAAGAATAGGCGGTTCGAGTGACTTTCTGTGAAGATTGGATAGATAGACCCGAATAGCCGGGGGAATCTACTTCTCTTTGGTATAATCCCGATACAATATAGTGTCTAACCAGGTAGTATTCCAAGAAGGTGCACGTAGATACATGTATCATGATGTATTTAATGATATAATTTAATGAGATAAGCCTATACTCAATCGAATCCCGACCCGAAGCTACGTCTATCTCTTAAGCTAGGTCGATAGATCTATCCCCCTGTCAGGGGGACAGGGCCCTTTTCCTGCCGAGAAATCGGGTGCTTAGGCATGCTCGGTTGCAGAATATTTTGACGAAAGCGATACCTCTCGAGAAACCTGCCAGAATTCCCAATGTGTACTACAATATCACATATGATGATATCGGGCCCCGGTGCCTCCGTTATGGTTTTCCACCCAAACCACCACCACCTTACCCAAGTTAAAAAAAAAAAAGGGACCCTATTATCCTCCTACCGAACACGCAGCTATATTGCCCTTTTTCGTTTCTTGGCAGCAATCTAGCAGGCTTTCATTAGAATCACTATGTTCCTCCACAGTACAACCGGACAGGTCCTAAAATATCACCACAATTAGCATGTTCAATGACCAGATCCGCCCAGTGTACCCTCCTATAAATAACAACTTGAATGACGTCTAAATAGGGTTATTTTTATGGGAGGTTTAGACGCTCGATAGATGAATTGGTTCTGAGATGTTGGGAACTAATGATTGGACCCGGCTGATGATTGACGGCAGCTCTGGGTGCGTGCCGCTTCTTATTTCAACGTCGTCATACTTCTCTAGGCGCTGGGGACGGAAATAAGGGGGGGGGGGAGTATGTGGGAAGCATATATATGTTTATCACCGTACGCACTCATCTTGTTGTCGTGGAAAAACTACGGGAGGGTAGTGAAGTGGCAGGTCGGTAGATCGTTGGCTGATATCGAGAGTCGATATCGGGTGCCTATATGCGCCGCGGGATATCCAGGACCGTGAGGAATTGGTAGTTCCCTAGATCAACACTGCGGGGAGCGTCAGGAATAGGAGGAGCTGGAGCAAGAAGTGATATAAAGGTACCGGAAGGTGAGGGATTAGATTGTTGGCCCTGCCTAATCGGACTCTGGTTATAGCCTTTGAGCTTATTGGCATTTGGCCTTCAGGCAATGGGCTTCAATCACCGAATGTTTTCCGCCTCACCAAAAAACGCTCTTGATATGAGCATATAAAGCCTTCAGGTCATACATCTCCTTGGGAACTCAACATACAGGGTGCTGTGAGGCGCTGTGTGTTCTGATAGCTAATGTAAGATAAAACCATTAGATGATGGGATCTCAGATCGACAACTCAGAGATTAAGAAGGTTAAGCGAATCCCCCACCTCCAAATACATGCAGCTTAGGGACAGGTCGCCATTTTTACCTAAGCTTATCCACCAAGTCACAGTAATAGAACACTTAACTCACTTTCACGTATATCTAGCTGGGGCTTGTTGAAGGTAACATAATATATTCTCTCCTCAGTAGTAGATAGACATTTAGCTGAACACCCACCAAGTAGACGCGACAATATGCAATGCTTTATATACTGTAACATGCGTACCATCTTGTCCGGGACAATGACGAGCCTTGTTCAACAGCGAATTGACTACATGTACATTGTAGTTAAATACGCGCCGACCCCTTTACCTCAACCCTATGGCTGGCTGAGAACTTGCCATTCGTCGTTTATCCAGTTTCGTCATCGTCCCAGAAAGTACGGTACAGGTCAAAATCGGGCTTCAGGACTGCTAATGTGAGCTAAACATACGGCTGTCCGGGACAACAGAACCAAGGCTGCGGCTGGTGAATCTCTTAATAGACAGGTTTCCACATTTCCCTGTCTACTTAAATGTGAATCTCTTTTATTCAGAACATTCCGCGGGACAGATTAAATTATAAAATAGGTGCTAGATACATGCAATACCTAAACGTTTATTACGACGACCACCCGCGTTCTAACTATTAGACATGGATTCTTGGTTCCAAATATACACTTTACGACTACCCATGGCGTTGTATAGTGTCTTGTCAAGAAAAAGGCCATTTCGGTTTGCATCTCAGAAAACGAGTGATAATCCGTTGACAAGCAGCGTTCACGTGACCTGCACATCTCTGTTTCGCAACATAAGGTTTGCGGGAGCTTTGGTCCAATATAGGAATTACTGGTAGAGTGTACAAGATAGAGAGAGAGAGTTGTCTTCAATTTTTCGGGCTTACAGTCGCCGTTTGTCGGGCGAGAATTTGTTCGCAAGTGTACTATGACGTATCTTACTATTCATTCCATTATATGGAGTTATTATATAAGGCACAAGTGGTAACTTATACTCAATGAAAGGACTTCCTTTACTACGTAATAATTTTTTTGTAAGGCGGGTCAGGGCTCATTTAAATTCAAATACTCATATATCCCGACGAGAATGTATTTTTTAAGGGCCGGTACCTATCTCTGGACGGTGATATAAGTAGATCTTGGGCTTGATATTCTGGGCCACTTGCCTAGAAAACACAGCGTAGCTTGGTGGTAGGAGTACCGGAGTGAGAGGTTCTACCACTAGACTAAAGGGCTATTGAGGTACTCTAGGAGCCTTTTCTGGAGGTTGCAAGATATTGACCAATCGAGCACATGCTTGGCAGTGACGAGTTCAATTAACCTTGAACAAATTGATCGGTTCAAATTTCGATTATCAACTAGAAAGATGCATATATGATACTCGGTGCTAGTACGACGTTTTTCTAAAGAATTTGCTGGTATAACTGTGAAACGACGTCAGTTTTCTACCAGGAACCAGCGCTCATTCCTAGTTTCTGGTAATGATATACAGATAGATAAGATAGATGTGAGATAATTCGTTAAGCCGGTTTTATATCTATTCATTTTTCGAGTGTGTGCATGCAATTCAGTGGTTGATATGAATTGTACATTATATAAAAGTGCATGTGTTATAACACTTCAATGTTTTGAATGCTGGGCATGTGGGGGTCGCCGTTGGTTTATTATTCATAACCTCTAAATAACCCCGGATGAATACAAGCAGATTGCATGCACCCAAGAGGGGAAATAGACATGCCATATTGATTATGTATTTGCTGTATCCCAACACTCTATTGTCGCTCATGAGCCACATATAGTAAGTGCTACCTCACAGGTGCTTCGAGTACATCGATTATAAGGATGAACAGTTTGATATTCGGTAAAATGATGCCCAACAATTGCAAAGCTTGTTTGTATCGAATATTTTTCGAGTGTCCCAACAATGTTCCTGTGAGGGTGGAGATAAACTTGTGTGTTCCATTGGGGGGTTGATATGGCATGATTCTGCCCGGAGTGCTCGGTATAATATGTCTTTTGTTGATAGATATGTAGGTAGATATTAGTCGAGCTCAACGAAACAAGGTTTGAAGGAACTATCAGCCTCGCCAGTGCGGCCGCCGAACCTCCACCTATCAAATAAGACGTGATGTAAAGTGTATAAAACAGGGATTGTCGGTATTAGGTTCCCGGCTAACGATAAGTTCGTATTTCTTTTGTGAAATTGCCCAAGGGTTAAGAAGCCAGACCAGACACCATCATGCCCTGTTATAAATATTTGGCCTCTTGACTTATATGCTGTTTTGGTTTTAGCACGTCCGGGAAGATATCAATTGTAGCCCCGAAACTACTATCTAAGGTTAAATTAGTCAGACATCTTATCGTGACCCTGGCGGTTAAATTCTAGCGTGTTCGCGTAATAAATTTACCGAGCCTTATGGCCCTGACACTTGTTCTGGAATCCTTCCGACTTTGGGAAGGCGAACTTTTTTTTCTTTGGGGGGGGGGGAGCCCTTATCGAGAGCACCTTATCGCATACGGATGCAAGTGCAGTTTGGTTCGGCAAATGAGACCTCGGGGAATCGTCCTAGGGAGAATCACTGGAGGGGGAAAAAAAAATTGAGTCGATGGGTACATGTGCTTACATGTATGCATGTATGTTATGCGGTGGTGAAAAACCCCACATATCCGAAGAAAAATGTTGAGGTAGAGGAAAGCCAATGAGTCGAATGATCGTCGGATGTTTTTAACAGCACACTTCACTCAAAAGAAAATCCAAAGAGCTGTCGACAGTTAGATATGGAGAAGTTTATCGATAAGACGTACGTGGGCAGAACAGGATCTAGAGTCTGTCCACTTGCGTGCCGAGAATTACCCACTCTAGGCGTATGCCTGTCACGGCACTTACATGGGGGACGATGACAGATGCAAGATTGACTTCACCCTAGAACTTTTTCCTTTTTTTTTGCATGGTACTGCGTTCTTGGATCCATGGAGATCTTAAATATCCAGACCCGTTCTATTCTCTCTACCTCTCGCCACTCTATTGAGAAACTTGCCACATCATGGCAGTGGTGGATAGAGTGTAATTGGGTTTGTAAATCGTCGAGTATTTGGCAAGTCGAACGCGCGGTCCTCAACATGAACGAGGGGACCAAACAGCAGAACAGGGTGCCTGCATACAAGCAAAGTCGACAGGGACAGGCGTTGGGGAGAGATGTTTTGTGCAACACGGAATCTGGGCTTGAGACTGGGGGGAGTGGAGGGTGAGCCGTTTTTGTTGAGTGCGTTGTTGGGACGGCCACTAGCTAATCTTAGGATAGGGGCTTCCTTACGCGACTCTCTTCCAACAGCGGACACAGAGTGAGATGAAGAGAGTTTTGGATTTTTTGGGGGGAGGCAACGGTGTTTTGAGTGGCTAAATTAGGTCTAGTTGGTTATCGATTATCGCTATCGGTATTGTAGGGCCCAAAGAAATAATTTCAATGAGGCCTACCCCCCCCCCCCTTTTAGGTCTTTAAGTACAGATTGCTCCCCCGCTGAGCTTCCATCCTTCTTCTTTCCCGGACCAGCTTCTTAAGGGGAGTTCACGGTGATATCGGTAACAATTCCGGTTTTGTGTGTGCCTTCCATCCATCCATCATCAACTTACGCGTTACCATCATCACAATCACACACACGCAAAAAAGCTACTTTCTTTAGCACCTCTGCGTGATGGCTGCTTCTTCAGCTTCTCCCTCCGGGGAACAGGCGGCCAAACGTCCTGTTTCTAACAAACCCCATATCACCGATCAGGTAAAAATCTCGCGGCCCCCTTGTAGCTCAATTTCATGTCCGGCGATACTGACATTTCTATCACAAATAGCCCATCACCATGCAAAATTGGTGGCAGCACCTGCACAAACTCAACATTACCCTCATTGTAATTGTACCAATTCTCGGTATCTGGGGTTCATTTTACACTCCTTTGCACAGAAATACCCTCATTTGGTCAATCCTCTATTACTTCTGGACTGGTCTCGGTATTACCGCCGGGTACCATCGTCTCTGGGCCCATTCATCTTACTCTGCAACTCTTCCACTCAAGATCTTCCTTGCCGCTGTTGGAGGTGGTGCCGTCGAGGGATCCATCCGCTGGTGGTCGCGAGACCATAGAGCTCACCACCGCTACACCGATACCGACAAAGACCCCTACAGTGTCCGCAAGGGTCTTATGTACTCTCATTTGGGATGGATGGTCATGAAGCAAAACCCGAAGCGCATTGGCCGCACCGACATTTCTGATTTGAACCAGGATCCCGTCGTTGTCTGGCAACACAAGCACTACCTCTGGGTTGTGGTTTTCATGGGATTGATCTTCCCTACTCTTGTTGCTGGTCTTGGATGGGGTGATTACCTTGGTGGGTTTGTTTACGCCGGTATTCTCAGAGTCTTCTTCGTCCAGCAGGCCACTTTCTGTGTCAACTCTTTGGCCCATTGGCTCGGTGAACAACCATTCGATGACCGTAACTCACCGAGGGATCACGTCATTACCGCTCTTGTTACCCTCGGAGAAGGATACCACAACTTCCACCACGAGTTCCCCAGCGATTACCGCAATGCTATCGAATGGCACCAATGTAAGTTTTCTTTTGACCTCAAGATATATATATATAGAATCACCCGCTAATAGGTTGAATAGATGACCCTACGAAGTGGTGTATCTGGACCTGGAAGCAGCTTGGTCTCGCTTACGATCTTAAGCAATTTCGCAGCAACGAAATCGAGAAGGGTAGACTTCAGCAGCAACAGAAGAAGCTTGATCAGAAGCGTTCTACTCTCGATTGGGGTGTTCCTCTCGAGCAACTCCCCGTCATGGAATTCGAAGATTACCAGGAACAGGCCAAGAGTGGCCGTGCTCTCGTCCTCGTCGCTGGTGTCGTCCATGATGTCACTTCTTTCCTCAACGACCACCCCGGTGGTAAGGCTATGATCAACTCAGGAATTGGAAAGGACGCTACCGCCATTTTCAACGGTGGTGTCTACAACCACTCCAACGCTGCCCACAACCTTCTGTCTAACTTCCGTGTCGCTGTCATCCGTGGTGGTTGCGAAGTCGAAATCTGGAAACAAGCGCAAAAGGAAAACAAGGAGGTCTTTACCGCCCTCGACTCAAACAACCAACGGATTGTTCGCGCCGGTGACCAGGTCACTAGAATTGCCGCACCGATCGCCCTTGCTCCTGCCTCATAGATAAGACAGTCCTTAATCCTTGTATTTCATGATTCTCTTGGACGATGGAGAACAGGTGGTTTTTGTAATATGAAGGCGGAATGGGTGCAAAAAAAGGCTTTGGTGACGAAAAACAAAGCTGTTATGTCAATTTGGGAGGCTTCCATAAAAAAAATTCATGGGTTTAGGGTTTTTTTTCATATGTATTTTTTTTTTTCTTGAGGTTTAGGGGTCTGAACGGCGTCAGCATTATAAAGTTTGCTTTTTATGGTTTTTGTTTCTTCTCTCTTTTTAGAGAATGTTGTTTCAATGGGAACTTCAAATAGACGTTGATAACAACCGCCACTTGTTTGCTCTGTAAGAGATAATTCAGGATGTTTTTTTTTGTGTGCCTCTAGAGTAGCCTAAAGCTAAAATGTCGTTCTTGTGCTCTGGGGAAGTGTTGACTGTTTAGTTATGCGGAGTAACATTCTCGGCTCCCCAACAGAAATAGACCATAATTTAGAAGCCGCCTGCATAAATATGTAAAGTGCATCATGCACATCACTTCTCCACCATACGATTTCTGCTATTTCACGGGGCGAATCGCTATCCGGATCGTCTTTACTTTACCGCCTATCGGCTATCTATCGGCCAGCCGGAAGTCTCACAGGCTACAACTCCTCACCCTTTGGACTTTTTACATGGGTGATCAATGCAAAGTCGGCCGGGCGCGTTATCAAACCTGATCCGAACAGAGACCTAATCTAGGGCCGTTTTGATTGCAATATTCAATAGGTATTACCTACCTTGCAAAATCAATGGGCACTGCGGCCTTTCCTCGGGAGACGTGCGCATCTCTTTTGCAGATTGCATGTATCCATACCCTATCAAAGAACCGCGGTAAACACAACCCCGTTCAGCCCCGAGATGAGGAGTGTTCAGGTAGCTACGGGAAGGGGGGTCAGAGCTAGATCCATCTCCTATTCGTTGAAGGCTTTCCTAATTCCAGGGTGGACGTTGTAGTATGAGCTGTGCTTTTTTCTTCTTTTTTTTTACATCCATCGACTTCCTTTGTCCTGCAGAGCAGAGCAGAGCAGCCCATTGTAGTAGGTAGAATTGACGCGCCTATGCCTTGTAGCATATCTGCTGTAATGTAGGTCGCCATAATAAATACCTTTCAAGAGTTGAGAGCGGATAATAAAGACAATCTTGTTGGGGCCCTCATGTAGAATAGTAAGTCAGCGCACTGTGTCCCATGTGGGGGTGCCATGGCCGTGATTTTTGGCGGCGTAGGATCCCCATGGTCTATGGATAGATACAGGTAGACGTGCGTTACTCTACGGATATACTTTTAGGTTCAGTTTTATGGCTCTCACCGGGGCGACTACAATCAAGCGACTAAATATAATTTTTTTTGATTGATAAATTACCGGGGGGGGGGGGGGGATTTAATACGGCACAACAAATAAAGACCTGTTCCGGACTCTATGCATAAAAGCTTATGTAGCCGGAATCCTTGTCGGACAAAATTACTAAGAGATTGATTCCTTTGCTGTTCTGGTGTGCGCCATAGTGCAGAATTTCATGTTCTACAGTCATTGACCATACCAGGCAAACCTTCTGTCTGGTCGGTCAGATTTGTACCCCTTTAATAACCTAGCTGGGTGCACACCCAAGCTGTGAGATTACCGATCCGAAACGTTGGAACCCCAAGTGCAGTCCGGGAGGATGAGTTGTCTCGCCGGTCGTTAAATAGGCATCTGCTTGTTTCCCAGCCTTTTGATCCCGTGCTGGGAGTGGTGCGCGCATGTTACCTATCGGTTGCTAGCCGCAACTCCCCTATAAAACCTCGCACGATGTGGGGTTGTCAGAAATCCCGGGACAAGCCCCCGTAGCAACTCGCGGTTGCGTTGTCCCGGGACTTTTGAATAAGAACTATGTACGTATCGTCAAGTTGCTCTCTATCTCACCACCGCCAGTGCTATATTGCTAGTAGTTAACAGTTCAAAGCGCCTTATATATTCGGGAACGCAATTAAATGCATCAAGTAAGGGTAACCTCATTCTGATACCGGCCGTTGTGTATGTGCATATATCGAAGCCTGAGCGCAAGTGTCATTCTAGCAATCTAAGTAAGGGATGCTTCGATAATCTTTCTGTTCTATTACCTGTTTAGGGGAATTTGGAATGTATGTTGCCAAGGGCCCCGGCTTTGATATTGGGATATTGTTTCAATATATAGAGTGACAACGTTTCTAATTCTTAGAACGTTCGTTCATGACCACCATATCAAGAGTTACACACATCCTAATCTCATAAAATCTGTTTTACGGGCTGAACTTCTTAGACAGAGACACCAAAATAGTGGTCGGACGGCCTAGGCGAACCGTGCTGCCGGCTCGGGACGCCGTCCCGGCGCGGAAGTGACCGAATACCCGGCTAATAGTTACTCGTCAGCCGTATCCTTAACCATGGTTATTCATTGACTTGTGCATGTTAGGGATGTTTTTACCTACTATCCCCCGGCGGACGCGCAATTGAATTCGTCGGCCTCAGTTGAAGAGGTATTTTTGGTATTCATGAGCTCAATTGACTAGTTGTTTCATGGTAGATTGAATCCAATGGTTCAAGGCTTTGGTTCTGGAATGCCAGTGTTGAGTGCGTGCGCATGGAGGAAAACCCCTTTACCTCCTCGATCATTACGTACTTATGTTTCGACCGGGTAATCTATTAGGGCTCTTTGGCCATTGAGTGATTTCAATCCAACCAGTTTGGTTTAGGTACTAGATGTGATACCCAAGCATGCAGCTTGATTCTTTAAGCTCAGCCTCACAGCCTCAGCCGTTAGAATTACAAACAATTTCAAATCTACTGACTTCAGTTTCGGCCCTTATAAGTTCCAGATTCCGCTCCAAAGATTTGGTTCTTGCCAGAGTCTTGGCTGAATCCAATTAAGATGCTGCAGACTTAAAGATCCCCTAGCTTCTTAGGTAAACATAGTATCAAACGTACTCGTGTTAGGCAAGAACAAGCTGAATTGAAAGCGCGTGCCGTATATATATATATAGGGGCCCAGGTTAAAGTGGTTTAGGTAAAATTAGGAACCGTTACGGCTACAAAGGGGCGCTCGTTTTCGTATTTCTACAAAGGTTCGTTTCGTATTCTACAAAGGTTCGTTTTCGTATTCTTATCTTCCCCAAGTACCACCCAGACGACTTGACATACGTACACCATCCATAACCATGCCGGACATACCAATTGGCAATAACGCGTCCTAGCTCGGACCTTCAATCAAGATGGTTGTAGATTGACTGGCCATGGCCATGGGTCTGGGCCACGGTAAATATACTGGTCTAAAAAAAAAAAAAAAAAAAAAAATCTAGGGTTACTTTCTTCGTAAGTTACCCTTTACCTGTTGATCCTCCGTGATAATATCGTTAATTGAACGAACCAGCGCAAAACTAGTAGACAGGAAACCCTACGAGGGGGATTTCTTGTAAGAGCAGGGGCTATCATTAGCCATAAACTGTACTTGTATAAGACCACTCATCACGAAGCTATGTGTCCCATAACTTTGGGGTAGATTTTGGTCCATAAAACACCGTTAATCGTATTGTTGATCACCCCTACTAGCTGCTGGTTTCTATGACTGCCGCCTGGTGACATTCTTCCCCAATAATATAATCTCTAAAGCTTTAGTGATCTGCGTTGATGTGTTCCTAGCTGGGCACATATATATAATCAAATGATAAAGACTTTGTTGAACGAGCCTCGATTTATGTGCGTCTATATATCTATAGATCTAGTCGTTTATGTATATAGCCCTTAGCTTTCTGTGCCAATAACAAAACTACCTTAGCGACGAAATATTGACGAATTGTAGGGCCAGCCAAGGTAATAATCATTGACCAGGAAATACCGATTACCCCCGCGCCGGGCCAGGTCAGAATTCCCGGAATCATATGGTCCAAATTTTTGGTAAGTAATGAATGCCCTTCCTAGTAAAGGATATAGTATCCATGCATAGTAGGACCAGTGCGCCGTGATTAATGTTTAGTTTATGTTGAGTATAATCATAAATTATCACTCGGATAATTATAACCTACTGGCTGTGCCTACCAGAAATGTTCATCGTTCGGCTAGGGAGATTTTGAAATATTAAGATTTAGGTAGCTACATGTATCTATATCATGGATGTTACTAGAATGCCACCCTAAGATGTACTCGGGATTCATGAGGGGGGCTTTTTCTGGTGCAAGCCCTGGTATTCCATTTTTCCCTTCCTCTTTTAGAACTGTAGTATGGCTGTGTTGGTGTAGAATGTAAGGGAAGAGTGTAAGGTAAAGTTGTACGTGTGAGTAGAGGGCTCTACTAGTAGTAGCTTTTGAGGCTAATCAGTGGATAATTCGAAGGGGAAAGCATCAGCAAAAAAATTTACCTAGATGCTCCTCACGCATACCCTCGAGGGGATGAACTAATCGATGGATCTACCAAGATCAATTCCCAATTAATAGAGAATTAGAGCATCGATGGTGGCTGGGGGTGTCGGGGGAGGGTCGGGAAAAATTGAAATTTGTGTGGGGTAATTCACCGATAGTTGAACCAATTGAGTAGTGAGAAAGATACCAGAAGGGCGTCCGTAGTTTATCGAATCATTTGATGTATTCTCCAACCTACATGTAGTAGTGCGGTGGCGGCATAATCAAACACTAAGACTCACTCTTCTCGTAACGCTCGATGGTCTAATCTACTACATGTAAACATATAGAGTATACTTTGCACGCCATTCCCCCAAACTGGGGCTTCCTACCCCTTTGGTCGTAATGAATTTCCTATGGCAATGGTGAAAACTCCAAACACTTTAACAGCCATGGACGCTGCGATTACTGCCAATAGCTCAAAGAAAAGGAGGCTGATTTTGAATGTCTCCGTGAATTTGAACCTTTGTAGGAGGCGCTTGCCGAACTTCTGAGTGAAAACTGGAAAGAAATTCTTGGTCCAAAAAGCCCACAAGTATCAGTTGTTGCGACCTAAGGATAAAGAAATAATCTAAGGTTGTCCAAACGGGCCCTTATATAGTTATATATAGCTAGCGGTGTAACTCTAGACTACACTACTACAACGTACGTAGATCAGTTATAGATGAAGATGCCTACCAGGTCTTGGCCCTCTGAGGTAGTGGATCACTTAGCCTAGCGGCTAGAGGGGTGGGCGCAAATTAGAATATTAACGAGTGGGTATATTGGATGAGGGATACCCGCGGTGAAAGGTGTTCTAGGTGAACCGAATAGAGTTCTATTCTGATAGAGATGTCTGGGAATTAAAGTTACTTAGCAATAGCTTATATGCAGGAAGAAAAGTTGCGTTTCCTGGCTGCATGTAGTTACATAGGAAGACAGCAGCACATGGACCATGAGGGACTGATGACGCATAAGTTTCACTACTGCGTGATAGAGAGTTAGGAACAATAAACCTAACCTATTTCCCCATAATTCCAATCTACAGAACCTGGTAGGATTATTGAAAAAAAGTGGGTCTTGCGTGATTCAGTGTTTCTTATATTAGCCCTTAAGGAACAAAAAAAAGTTAGTCCTCCTGGGGTGGGGATCGGACCCACCCATGCGCGGCCGGGGAACCTCTCCTCCACGACCACCCCCCTAGCCCACAGCCTCTCAACGCATAATAGTGACCTTCTTTGCTCCTTTAAACCCATCCCCACAACCCCTAACCCACAGCCCCTGACCCGCCCCTAACCCTACCCTACCAACCATGGTGGTGGTGCGCGTGACCTTCTTTACTCCTTTAAACCTTGTTTGCATATTTGGGGAGAAAAAGATGGATTCAATCTGGCCCCGAGAATCTCTCCCTTATAAATACACCTTACCGAGGCCTTATAAATTTCCTTGATCAATGCTTATAGTAAAAAATTCCTTTAAGGACCATTGGGTCACGCAAGACCCGGATCTGCACCAGATTCGTATGTGGGATAACACCCATAACAATGAATCTCACTCAACGCCGCATACATCTACTACAACAAATAAATTAAGGTAAATGTACGTCTACTGCCTAGCCTATTCGAGGAGCCTGTTGGAACTAACGCATTTGCGTAAGGAAGAGGGGAGGCGATCCGGATACACGTTCACATGTCTTGCAGCCCTCTCTATGTTCTATTCACCAAGTCTATTTCTCCTCATTAGTTTCCTATGTCACTATAGACAGCTGCCTAGTTCTCCCGCCTTTTCCCCACAGGCCCAAAAGGTCAACCATAACCAGGGGAGTTCAATAATTCCAAACACTTAGAATGTCCCTCTCTACTCCACGCAGTTAGAATAGAGCTACCTAATCAAAAACACCTCGCCCACCGGTACATGACTTGTCCCAATGATGGATGCGGCCATAGCCTGGTAGCCGTAAGACAGTCAAACCTTGACCAACACGCACTATAGCTGCAGCATGAACACACAGGGAAAACACCAACAGCGAATCCGATCTTGATTCTCATCAGAAGCTCTCGCAACACATGTGCGAGTGATACCTGATGATGCGACATCCATCATCTGCGCGCATCTGCGCGCATCTGAGTACAGTGGACGTTTCTGCGGGCTACATGTGCATGCATCACTTGGGGGTTGGGAAGGAATAACTGCACTAGCCGCTGCAAGTCCGTGCGCAACAGCTGGTTCGAGTGATAATTCATGCAGACATCCTCAATATAGAAACACAATATTTCCTTTTTGGGAGGGACGTGTGTAACATACATGTATTTGGCCACCTGCTGGACTTCTGTCAACTTTCATATATATATCCGGATCTGGTTATATAGATAACTAGCAAGCTCAAGGGTCAGTGGGTGATTTTACGCAAATTGATTTATTTTGAAAAGAATTTATCTAACATCTTGTCGCCATGTAGGCAGAGCCTTCTAGTGACTGGCCGGCGTCATCCGCTTCACCTATCATGTCAACATTAATGTATAAGAACCGAAACCCCCAGATGCTAACCAACTAATCTCGACGGTAAAATAATGGCAAACCAGTCCATGTTACATTTATACAGGGACAATGAATCAAATCCACAATGATAATAGTTACGATGAAAGGAAAAAGAATAAAAAAGATCCATAGAACAAACACCAAAACACCGTCCACAAATTATGCCAAAAGAAACAGGAGAAAAGAATCAGAATATCGAAAGAATGCAAACCAGACAACCGCGCCAGAAAGAAATGGGCAGTAAGGAATAAACATTGTCGGTTTAGAGTGTGGGAAAGTGATCGAAAGGAGGACGCTAAACTAGGAGCTGGCTGGTGGTTTACGAATCGTGCTTCTTTGCGAACGGTGGTGGGAATCTCAGTCGGAAGTGTTTATCTGTATCGCCATCATCCAGTCAGCCTCTTCTCCTGCGACCATAAAGGGGAGAAATGATAGAAGAGGCAATACCCTGGTTTTTGACTGAATACAAGAAGTTGACGATAACGTCGTTCTCCTGAATCGGCTGCGCATTGAAGTTTTTCCTCACTGCAGTCGCTAGTGCGTCTCGACTACTCCTGGCCCTTGAACGACTAGGTGCCTTCCTTCCAATGCCCGTAGAGAGTACTGTGTTGTTGAATCCTCCCGATGCAGAAGGGACCTGAAGCTTATACGCGTGTCGGTACCTGTGGAGTGTGTCGAGGTCGATGCCTTGCCAACCCATCTGTTGCTTGGCGAAAAGGGTCAGGAGACGATGGGAAAGGGTGAATGGTTGAAGAGGAGTTGACTTACACCCTCGATCCCTTCATGGGCGTGAGTTCCGTTCGCGTTCGTGGTAGCAGGAACAAGAAGCGACTTCTCAGACGCAACTGCTGCTGCTCCTCCCAGCGCCTGTCGACGCTTTTCAGCTGTGGTGGATACCTTCTCGCGTGATCCACCTACACTTGTATCTGAACGGGAGTCATCGTTGGTAGGGTTGGCCCGTGACCGTGCTGGAGGCATTTTCTATTCGGAAGGAGGAGTTGAGAGGAGCGAAAGCCTTGAGTATTATCGATCTGGTAGAGAGCGTTGAGAGGTTGTGATGTCAGGAGGGATGAGAGAGCAAGGTAGTGAGGAGAGTGTCTGTCGGCTAGAAGTGATCATCAGGCGGGGGAGAGGGATCGGGAAGGAGGAAGAGTAAAGGAGCAGGACGACCAGAAAAGAGGAGGAGGGGAAGGGCCAACGGACGAAGGCGGAAGTGGGCAAGGGAAAGGGAAAGTCCACACAACACAGCGCAGCAGCAAAGCACAGGCAAGCAAGCAAGCAAGCAAGCAAGCAAGCACGTGCACACACGCCCAAAAGCAAGCTGACGAGTTAATAAGCGCAAATGGGTTCTAATAAAATAATAGACAGGCAACGCAGAGAGAATAACTGGGTTTACAGAGGCGGGGAAAACGCGATTTCGAATTCGGGTGTGAGAACCGCGCGCGTCTTAAGTAAGCAACTTTGAGAAAGAGCCTCAAACGCGTATGTAGTCTACCCAGGTTGGCAGCTGATGGCCGGATGTGCCTACATGAGCGCGCGACATAAGGTAACATAATTATATAATTGGGGAAAACCTGCAATTGCATAGAGGAATCTCACTGCTTTGACCTTTAAACACCTGTGCATAGAGCTACCGCGGTACCGTCTGTACTACCAACTCATCTCATTGTTTAAATCATAAACTATCACTCGGTACTCAAATTGGACGATAGTGCATGAGGTAACATCACCCTCTTTCAGCTAATACCCAGATAAAGTTTATGTGCATACCCCTATACAACTACCGCTAACCCCAGAAAATTTCAAGTGCATGCAAACTCTATTGGGCTACCCATAAACAAGAGACAGAACAAAAACCAATAATCCCATTCCCAACGCCCCTCAATGCCATCTAGCCGTAAGTCTTGTATGAAGAAAAAAACCAAATCAAACTTGAACGCTCGATTCCCTAGAGATCCCTTACCTTAAAAGGCTCTTTTTATCTTATCCTCTACCTACGCTCTAACGTCTCCAGCAACGACCTCCTCACAGCCGCGTTAGTAACCCCCCCAAATCCGAACCTATAAACTACGTTAGCCTCTGATCCGCAAACCACCTCAAAGGTTTCTCAGGAGTAGCTTACGCAGGCAGAATACGACACATCCTTGCCATCGCACTAGGGAGGTAATTCGTCCTTACCACCTTACATCGCTCCTTCCAACTAACGTTCTTTCCTCGATTGTACAGGTCCAACCCTAGAAGATGAAGCGGCGTGCTCAATAATTGACAGCTCGCAGGTGCTAAGAATTGTGCCCAGCTCTCAGGCCTCATAAGCATGTTCTGTGGCATGTATGGTGCTAGGAGCGGAGGGACGTTGAAAGAGGCAAAGATCGTCATTGCGTCCCTAGCAGCGAAAAGGACAAGCGTGGGAGCCGGGACAGGTCGTGGAGCGCCGGTGCCGAACATGCGCGCGAAGGATCGGTCTTTTAGGAGACCGAGACTCATGTTTGCACTGCGTTTCGATTTTCTCAGTACAGAAAGAGCTAGCGTGTTAGCGGGGATACTTACACCGAGGTAGTTACAAACTTCTCTGTGCCAGCAGTAACGCTCTTAATATCAGTCCCGTTCCGGATAGAGGCTACGGTGTCAACCGTGTTTGCCGAAAGATATGTTCCGCAGTATGTGAGCTGTGAAATTAGCCAAAAGTGCCCGTACCAGGGAGGGAGGTCGGGCGCGTGACTCACATAGACCAGCGCAAACGGTTTCGAGAAAAAAAATTTGTGAGGTGAAGTAAACAGCGTCTTTAATGACGTGCCTACAGACGCCAGCACAGATTTCGATCGTCCAGAGGCATTCTCGATAACACTCCTAGGGATAGAGATTTCCTGTCAATTGTCATGTTCCAGGCAGATATTGGGTTGCCTAAGTTTAATAATTGCAAGAGGTGTGGACTATCTGGTAATAAGGTATTTGCATTTCAAAGCAACTGTGGAGAAAAGGGGTGGTTCCATACCGATCTATTAAACAAATAACTACGAACAGGCAACTATAATCAGCAATCATAATTCACAAGGCGTACTATGGGAATTGGGTCATACCAGGCGCAATTGCTAATGTCGCTGCGCCAGCAGAGATAACATCTACCACAACCCTCTCGAGGGTTTTCACCTCCGGCTTCAGCACCTCCACGATTTTTGGCGTCGTCACAGATGGGGTTGGAGGAAGAGGAAGTGCAGACGAAGACATGTCTGAATTGTCCTATCCGGGGTGATATCTAGGAAGGGAGAAAGAGAGAGAGAAATAAAACCTATGCTACGTAGAGTAGTAGTAGAGGTACGTGCTGGGTGGAGGTTTGCGCCCAGTCATCGTCCCGTGTTCCCGCTCAAGAGTTGATAATAGATATACATAGTATGTTGCCAGTCTCCAGGGTCAGGGCTAGAAAGAAAAAAAAATGGGGTCAGCAGGGTTTCGGATAAGTTATCCCCATTGGGCTTGGTGTAACCGGGGAATATGTAAACACACCCGACATCTAAGCACATGAATATAAAAAGCTTCAACCATCATGGGGAAAGATGTGGAGATGGATCTGGGCCCTGGGTAATGTCTGAGATTGTTTGGTGTGTGTACCTACCGGTTACTTGTGGATGATTGAGAGGGTTAGGGATATTATATGTACCAAGCCCGCAGCGTCATGTAGGTCGATGCAACTGGCAAAAATCTGATAAGACTATATGTACTTAGGTGTAAACCAAAGTGATCAGAACTCTACGACAATTGGTTAAGAATATGTGGGTGCGACAGGCTGGGGCCAATAAGACCTGCCAAGAATTCTTATCTTGAATAGGGGAAAAAAGTCATTAGAACTTTTCCAAGATCCTCATCAAAAAATCCAAAAAAAATCCAAAAATATATTTAAAATATTTTATCTATCAGCACCTTCTCTATATGCTATTTGGGTACAAATTTGACTGTGTAGAGAAAACTTTCAGCAGGCAGCAGTAAAATTGAGGACCAAGTTCTGGCCTCTGAAGTTTCCTGGGGCACACGGTTGATATAAGTCCAGGGTGGGGCCAACTTGGCACTCCAGGCCAACCAGACCAACCAGGAGCAGTTCTGATCACTTACCCTCACACCCGAGTACATAACAATACCTTGGAAGATGTAGACGTAAGGTTTGATCTCGAAGGAAATATTAGGAGTCTAATTATCCTCTTTTCATTATAGTGAGATGTATCAGTAAACATGTTTTCAATATGTCTGTTATAGGATATTGGGGCTTTGCGCAAAAGACTCCAGAGTCATCTCCCGGTAACCTGATTGGTGCTGATCCTCTCTCATCGGCCAATCATACAAGCGGAGAGTGTTTTGCGCAAAGTCCCTATTCATCGAGCGGATGCCATGGGTAAAAAAGATTAATAGACAGAAGAATGTCATGAGGGCTGGAGCGCATGACCCAGGGCCCGTTTACTACACCAATCTATCCCGGACACCGCGACTTTATGGCTAGCGATGCGACATTCAAGTATTATGTTCATATTCTCTACAAGTATTCATCCTAATATTACCCAGGGACCTCGTGGATCTCCAAAAAAATGATAGGGAATACAAGAGGGGCAGGAAATGATACCACACTGATTTCAAGGAGAACTCCACCTTCGAAAATATGCTCCATTCCACACTACCTACTCCATGCCGTTCCGTTCCGTCACGGCGAAAAAATACAACCCAGCGGGACCCCAGCAACAGACAACCAACGGATTTTAGTGAGTATTTAACTATAACCCTGCTCCTCCAATCATAATAGGTGCCACCCGATGATCTAGGAAGTTGTAATCCAGGACATATTCTTTCTGTAGCGCAAGGTGGAAAGGAACGAGTTAGCAAAGCTCTAGTTTATTTGCTTGCCTCTCCAGATATGAACTGCTTCGTTTTGGCTAAAACTAACCCTGACTCGTTCCCACTGATTCGGATCAAAGAAAACGTAAATGCCCTTTTCAGCCGTCTCAGAGACTTGACGAATATCACTCGCTGTGTCCTTCGTTAACCAGAGTTTGAGAGCTGTGTGATAACGCCAATTTCGTGAAGACCTGTAGATATAAATACGTTTTGTATTAGCGGGAGTCCTCAAGGCCGGGGGATATGGATCAGGATGATACTGACAATTCTGTTGCGACAACCTCTTGCATCACATCTCTTGGCATGGTGTAGAAAATATAAAAGAGGGTTTCATCTGAAAAGGCTGCAACCTTAGATCCTAAAGGTTGGACATTATGAACTGTATAACAGGAAGGTAACTGAAAATCGGGTTCAACAGGTTTTGAATCAGTGTCCGCCCAAGGTGACGCAAATGATGGATATAAAGGAGCCCTATATACAAGGTCAGACTTAGTCACCTAGGGAGAAAAGGGTGAGAAGGAATAATCACTCGGGTTGGTTGAGATCAAGCCCCAGTTGTGTCAGGTCTTGCCCTAGCGCCAGCATTGAAAAATCCCCACTCTCTCCCCTGATGAGATTTAAAAGCCCACCAAGCCCAAATCTATCGGTTTCCCCCATCATGTTACCGGTGGTTCCTGTACCCGTTGAGCTTTCTCCAAAGTCAACACCGTTAGTGTTAGATGAAAATTTTGATTGCTGTTGCGGAGGCGGCTGTTGCGTCCCTAAGGAATGCCCAATTGGGTTTTGTAAGCCTGGAGCAGGTGAAGCATTTGTTTGGGGTGGTAATGGTTGCGAAAGGTTTGTTGTAGCGGCGCTTGTTGGAAGGCCAGGGGCTCCATTAGGCACCATTGAAGAGGTATTTACTTTCATCAGATTCTAGTGGAGTCAGTATTTGGAGTTGGAGATGCCTGAAGGTTGACTAAGAGCTCAACCCAAACCATCATATTTAAAAATAGGATGGTGCCCACCAACCTTCTTTTCAGCATCCGACATTGGCACGCCCCCAGGCTGTTGCATAACATCGAGCAACCTGCTCTGGGGAGGCGCGCTTCCCATTCCTAGCCCAGCTCTTCCGGCAACACCCATGTTTGCTTGTCGTGTAGAACCATACTGCCCTCCTGCGCCCATAGCGCTCATCCCCATGAACCCTCGGTCGTCTAAATGATCACCTCCCTGCGCTGTTCTTGGGAGTGCTGGAAAGTCATCCAAGCTATTGGGTTGCATTTGCTGTCTTCCCTGAACTTGTCCTTGATTACCCCCGTTCCCACCTATTCTATAGCCATCCATATCTGGGAACAGGTCGTTTGGCTGCGGCGGGCGATTCTGTGATGAAGGTGATTGGGTACTTATCCTATTCCAGGGTTGAACGTTGGTGTTTTGTGGCTGTCCCCCAAGCGCGGGAAATTCACTGTCCAGGAGACCAAAACTGTCAATATTAGGCTCCTAGTCATCCCAAACAGCTACCATGAAGTGATGGCTAAAAAAAAAAAAGTATTGTAAAATACGAACCTCAAGTCTAAAGGTGTACCAGGCTGGCTAGCAAGTTGAGAAAATGGAAGGCTGGAGCCAGGCCTGCTGCCCGCTGGGTTTGGGACACCCGGTGGAGGACCACCTTGCCATCCTCCTCCTATAGAAAACAACCGAGCGTAACACCACATGCCCAGGTATCAGCTCTCATAAACTTCATGATACAAGGAAATCCGGAGGTTCTAGTTCAAGTGGGAGTAAAGGCGCACAAACCGATTTTTCCATTGGGCATTCCCCCACCTCTTGATGTAGCAGTGGAGGCTGGCGGAAACCCTGGTAGTCTCATGGGATTCTGATTAGGGGGACCTAAGCATAAACTGGTTAGTTTGCCCTTCCGGCATAGCTGTAATATTCGGGGGTGGATAGAACGGGGATGCCGGACCTTGACGATTCATGGTGCTTTCGGTGTTATTTTAGTTGATATCTCGCTGATGGGCGTATATCTTGTATGGATATATTGAGTATTAGTTGGAAGGAATAGATGTGATGTTAGTAGTTAATTAGAGTCTGGTTGATCGAGGGGGTGTAAAGCTTTGAAAACACGAAACGGTGGAGTAAAGGTGTTCGCGTGCAGGTGATGGAGCGGATGGTTACTTGTGGTTAGGGCTGTTGTCAAGATGCAACAGAAAAGGTGGGGTGCTAATGGTAAGGGTCAGGGTTACTGAATGGCCCAAGCTCCATGCAAATACATACATGTATGTAGTACCAACTCGTATCTCGTCATGTCAACTCTAAATTATAGTTACTGGAACTCAATTCAATACATGGAAGCGCTTCTAGCTTTCACATTCATCATTACTTATCTAGTCCAGCACATGTCGAAATCCTCTATGTACCAAGATTTTCCCTCGGGGTCCTTTCTTGCAAACTAAGGCAGCACATTCAATATCTGGTATTCGACCATTTTGTTTTTGTTTCGGGATAGTTTCCGGATGTCTTAGTTGGTACCTTAGAGACGGCGGTGGATGCATGTCAACGATTAAATTATTCCCTCTTGATTACATTGGACGGCCGTAACAAGCACTTGCTCCTGCGTGAGGACTTAGGCCAGTAAAGAATCCCAAACCCTACTTCCTTGGCTCTTGTGTGGCAGTCAATATATAAACTCTTATATCTTATCTGTCATGTATTAGAAACCATTGCCAAGAAGACATCCTTGATCTTCCACCAAATAAATAGGCCGTATGTCCACTGAATAGAGGACCAAGCACCGGACCCAAGACAGTGGGCTTGCCAGAACAAGAGGCGGATGCTGAATTATTTGAGTTGCTGAGAAAAAAAGGTAAGAAAAAGTCCGCCTGGGCTGCACCCACAATACCAAAGCACAACCATTTATAACTGGAAAGTTACCACTTTGGGGATGAACAGATGTCCATCAGAAAGTAAATTCGATTTATCCGGGAACTATGGTCCATGGTCATGGCCTTTTCTACGAAATCCCGGCCACAGGGGGGTTGGGGCTTTAAATATAAATCACAAACAGTCACCAAGGCCCAAAGACCTTAAATCATGATCGAAGATCCGGGAACAACGACTTGAGTATTAACTGAATAAATTAGACCCATCTAAGGACACTGTGCCGACCTCGTGCTATAAGGGGACTCTACTGGGTTGGATGCGCTGTAAGAACTTTATTATTGAAGGACGTGAGGAGCCTCTTGTATTTTCTTTCCCTCGTACATATTTAGAATCTTAGTACCTCAACTAGGCGGCATAGTTATTGACTAAAACACGTGTCTTCAAAACCTTCTTGATTGGTCCTAGGCCTATATATATAACCTCGCCTAGACATAGAACTTCTTCAAGTGAATATTGCGGTTGGCCGTCTAGCTTTGCGATTAAGTTTGGGCATTCTATATGAGACTGTCCCTGCTTTTTGTATTTGTCTAGTAGAGAACACTGTTAAGTAGTTACGAAGTGAAAACCCGATGTCATGATCATCAGCTTCAACTTGGTCGAAATATAGATTTCATGGCCGCTTTATCCGGGCCCATATGTAGATAGGCTTTCAATGTTTACGTTACCAAGAACTTTAGTAAATAGACGCAGCCATTTGAACTCCTTCTTGAATTACTAGCTCGGTGGCCGTTTAGGGGGTGCTTCAGTATCATACCGATTCTATCCAGTACATGTACTGTCACTCACTGGGTATTGTGGCTGTTTCTCTTTGGTGGATCCCTCAACACCCAGTATCCATCATCATCACCCCGTGGACAGTACTCCAGGTTCTGTCCTGGAATATATGCAAGCCGCAAAACCGCATTTCTTTTTCCTCCCCTTTTCCCTACAACAGTAGGTACATGTAATAAGTCATAGAGCGATCCGGAACGCCACCCAAATACGCCTCCGCAGGCAAAAGATGGCTTAGGTATTACCCACCGGTACACGCCACGGGAGCATAGGTTGGCTGGAAGTAAGGTTAATAGGGGAACTTCCTTAGTTGCTTGATTGAATTGTGCGATAAGGTAAATTCTAAAAGTGATACAAGATGAAACAAGTGATCGATTAAATCCGATAAAAACCTGTGCAAATATGCTTGACGTGCACGTACACTTGAACTAGGACGCGTGAATATTAGAAAATTCCTGTGGGAGTGCACATGTATACCCCAGAGATTACATGTATGTCATAACCTAGTCTCGTTCCCAGACCCAATCGGTATTTTTTTTTATTGTGGTGTGCAATACCTGGTGTGGATACATAAAAAATACTACATCTCCAACCACACCAAAATAGGGGATGGGCACGAGACTAGTCATAACCTAGAGTACGGGCTGTATACATGTATGAGCTATCAATCAACTAATCAATACTGTACAGGATGAGGCGCCGAGTGAGAGTTTGTGATCCAACAACACATCACATTCTAGGTTAGGGGACAGGGTTCTGCACGTCATGTCAGCTAGTGGTCGGAAATTTATTTTTTCCAACCGTTCGACCCGTTGGATTCGTGGTCCATCTCCACGCACCTGAGCAGAAAGGAGCCACCCATAACTAAGCATACAAAATTTGGTCCGAGGCCTATACGTGAAGCCTGCTTCGCACTACAAAAAAAAACTGCAAGCCCATAGAAAGCGTACCCTTTTACCTCTAGAAGAATAGCCCAACTCTCGGGTTATTGGCAATTGCAAAACTAATTTCCAACTCCCACGCCACCATGATTACCTCCACGCCCCTGCACTCCAAAACAGCTTCAACATTTTGACATGCTCCCCCTCCCCAGAAGATCCACTTCTCCATTGCATATATGCAGTCGGTGTGAATCCGAATTTATCCATCGTATCAATCTTCGCTCCAAACCTAATCAATATCTGGAGCGTCTTGGTATCACAATACTTAGCCGCTTCATGCATCGGGGTGCTGTTATCCCAATTTCTAATATTAACCTCAGCTCCTTCCGCCAACAATAACAAAACCAGATTCCCATTTCCAGCTCTCGCAGCTATGTGCAACGCCGTATCTCCACCTTTTTCCGTCTGTAAATCTACGTCCGCACCGCCCTCTAGAATAACCTTTACGGCCGCATACCCACCAGAACAGGCCATATGCAGCGGTGCAGCGCCATAGCGGGCTTCAGGGATATCTAAGTTAGCACCAGCTTGGATAAGTTGAACAGCGATGGTGCTCTGGTTATACATCGCGGCATAATGGAGCGGTGTACATCCCTTGAAGTCCTGGGCATTGATGGAGGCGTGTATTGAAATGAGGAAGGAGACGACGAGGGCAGCGCCACGGGAAGCAGCAATGTGAAGAGCAGTTTGGCCGCTCGATGTGCTTATGATGTTGGGAGAGACGCCGCGGAGGGAGCAGTGTTTTATGGAAGGAAGGTGGAGAGTGCCCCTGTGCAAGGCCTGAATGAAGCGGCGGCAGTTGCCGTGGTAGTCATCAGAGGGGATGGGATCCGCTGTTATTGTGAGAGTAAATGGGACGATAGGGTGAGACATTCCGTGCAGTGTGGTTATAAATATAGTTTTTGGTGAGGATATAGATATCTGGTCCTTTTCTGATGATAGCCGGGGGGAAGGGATTTTGACCTCGGCGATATCACAATAGTTGGTATAAAAGGTGCCACGATCTCCCCTATGCAGCCTTCGTTCCATGTATGTTTCCTCCATCTCCAAGGTGTCCTCTTACACCATGGGTTTAAGTTCCATTCAAGTGTCATTGGCTCTCAAGAGCTCAAGAGATGGGAGCAAATGGCAGAAAAAAAGAAGGAAGAGCTGTGAGGTTTCAGACGCATGACTTGAAGCTTCTAGGACATCAATATGTACCTGATTGGCTATTAACCCGCCGCTATTCTATTGCAAAGAAACACTTCATACTTGCCTTGAGGGGATAGCACATTTTATAAATTATCATATCAGTAAAACTGATGTGGAATATAATGTATTATAAAACCCAACCACACAGTGCAAAATGACCTACATGTAGTTCACCCTCATGATGCATGACCTCAAAATCCGTAACACAAGCTACATATAGATCTACTCGTACAGGGACCCGTTTATGAACTCTTCTAATCAAACCGTCAATCATACTATTGATATATGCCAGAGTGTATCATACTAACTCGTAAGAATGTCATTTTGTAACATACTAAGTACATAACCGTGCACGTGTCATTTATGTGTTTATGGTCCTTCTGGACTTTGCTCATGTAAATAACTCTTAGTATAAGGGTACTAATCTTTGGTCCCAACGTCTAAATAGTATAAGCTTGTCCATCGCCATTAGGAAGCATTTCTATTGGTCAAGGATGGTTGCAAATTGGTTTAGACAAGAAATCGCTCCCGTGATTGGAAGTACCATATACTATTACTCAAGTTGGAGAATTCTATAACCTTTTAGCGGAAGTAATGATTGTAAGATTTTAACTTGTGTGAATTGTGAGACTTAATCGAACTGATGAATTCTTAAACAAAGCAAAGGGAAAAGCTCTCCCTATATAATATAGTTTTTCACTAAGAACAAGCGTTCTTTTAAACAAGAGTACAAGTAGCCCAACGACAATCTGCCAGACTACATAGCACGGAACCATTGCCAAGATAACACAACCTACACTACACATTATAAAGGATTATATCAAGCCGCTCAGGGGCAGAGACAAATTAACCATTACGAACTATAAAGCACACTGCGACTGCAATGCACACTGCACATGACTACATATGCGACCAAAGCCGCATTCCACTTGTACCTTTATAGGGAGATTCGACTGTACTTTGCATCAAACATCCAAAAAGGCATTATGGCATTTCTGACCTTCTAAAAAAACCCTGTAGAGATACCCTTATACGTGTTAGAGATCATTCTTAAAGATCCACTCCAGTAACTCAAGTATCAATATTTAATCCGCAGCATGGCCTACGGCTAGATAATTACATCACGGGGTATCACTCGGAAATCGAGTTCTATCCTATTCTAAATATAGAGGTAGAGCGTCAATGGTAAAGTGAGGGCTTCGTTACTTTGACTGTAGTGCAATGAAAGGTACTTAATTCATAATAACTGGCGTGTCATCCGGAGGTACCAATACCACTGACATAATAGTGACCTCACATCCCACTACATTGATTGATTAATTCATTAAGTAGATAGCCTCACGGAAATGTGGTCAACATGGGGGTATGGTTAATTCAAAGACTTTGTATGGAAACCAAAAGAGGTAGTCGATCAACTTCCTGCATATCATACATCACTTCGGCGTATATTTAAGATTCACCATGCCCCGTGCTGACCATACCCCCGTGAAGTTGTCTACATGAATTCTGTCCCTCGTTGACTAAGATAATCTCTAAGCTCCCGACTTTTAAATATTTTGATGAAAAACCAGGTCGCTTTTTTATACCTCGCATCAAACGTGGTTCTCAAACACAATACTACTCATGTAAAGCCCTCGATTAATATTACCAGCCAGAACTACGGCCCACGAAACCTACGATGTTTACCAAGACCCACATACAAAAACCAAGCAAAGTATAAGAAAAGATACAGGAGATTATAAGAAAGAAACTTTGGTAACGGCTTGATAACTTAAGCCAAAAGAAGATACGATTTAATGTCCATCAACCGTCATTGGCTGGGATTCATTCATAAAAGGTGCCGAGTCATAACAACGTTACAAGAAAGTTAGAATAAAAAAGAATATAGAGTCAATAGCCACCGGCTACTTAATGAATAGAGTGGCCGAAAACAAACTCCCACAATCAGCCAATCTACCTATTAGCTCTCAGTTTAAAACGAAAACGAAAACGATCCACGCAAGCAAGTAGCTAAGCCGCTATCGGCTAGCCATAGGCCCAGGGGAATAGTCACTAGACTGAAAGCTCCTGCCGCCATTCCTCACATTTTGGTAATGGAAGCAATAGAGAGCAGCGAGGGCATATCCCTGCTCCTGGCTTGTAACATACCAATCTAGATCTCTATCATAGACTCCTTCGTCAACCGACCCCTTGTTTAACAAGTCCACAATAATCCTCTCATCTCTCTGCCCACGTCTTCTTTCCTGCCGGACTGTCCAGTCAACGGCCCTCTTCCCTGAGTTATCGACACTACTCACATCCGCACCTTCTCGTAGGAGCAGTCGGAGCATGGCCTCACAAGGCCGCTTTGCTGCCCAATGGAACGGTGTGCCCCCTTTAAACACGTCCCTGGCACCGACAGCAGCCCCACTTGAAAGTAATAACTTTCCAATTTCGGCTTTCCCCATATCTGCGGCCCAATGCAGCGGCGTTCCGCCCCACCAGTTATCGGCAATATTCGTATCGGCCCGCCAAGATAGTAGTAGGCGTACCATCTCTGTATGTGCGAACAACACGGCTTTATGAAGCGCCGTTTCGCCGAGGTTGTTGCGCGCGTCGACATCGACCCCAGCATCCAACAGACGTGCGGCAATCGTGGTACTACCACCGTTACCCCAGTTCCTGGTAGCAATGTGGAGAACGGTCTGGTCCTTGGTATCCCTGATACTGACGTCGGAGCCTCTGGAAAGAAGCAGTTCTACCATATCTTCGTGACCTCGGGCGACGGCCAGTTTGAGTGGCGTCTCTCCAAGATTATTACGTGCATTGAGGTCGACGTGTGGAGCGTCAATTAGCGCACGGGCAATTGTGAAGTCTACCCTATCGTGATCGAGAGCGATATGTAGTGCTGTTGAGCCTTTACTATCTTTTCGGTTGATGGCGTCCAAAGGAAGTTTCCCGAGGAGTAGGAGAAATAGCGTTGTGTATGGTGCTGCAGCAGCGTAATGGAGGGGTGGGGTCCCATCAGGGCGGTCGAGGAGTGCCAGGCGTAATAAATGGGGTGTAAGGAGCGTGTTTAGACGGCGTGAAGTGAGTACCAGTGAGTGGAGGGCAGAGCTATCAGGAGGATTTGAGAGCTCATCAGCTACAATGAGGAAAATCTCGTTCGGGAGATCAAGCAATCGTATAGGATCATCGTCTGGCTCTATCTGGCCATTCTTCTCAGAGTCTACCGTATCCGTGGCTGGTGGATTCTGATGCCGTTGGATAGGCGTTAAAGTATCGCTGTATTTGACGGTATGGTGTGCCATGATAGTGTGTGTTTTGTTGCGTGGTGAGCGAAAGCAGGAGTGACTTCTAGGAGTTTTGGAGTGAGAGACCCCCATCGCAACTAGGGGTTAGTGTTCTGAGAGTAGCTAATCGGATAGTATGGGCCTAAGCACACTAAGGTAGGGTATTATACTGTGCTGGTAATCAAATCCGAGATACCCTTGGTATTGATTTAGATGTACTGTGGATAAAACTCTCCGTTAGATTTTCTTTGAAGTCCTTTTTCGCTAAAAGAATAGAATAGAACTGACGTCGTTGAACTTTGAGTGAGGTTGCTCTTCTTGCTTACATACCACACGTAGACTACAGGGTTCTCTTGTTCTAGAAAACGGTGGCCCGGTTCGATATGTGTGTGGCCAATAAAACTGTTGCGAACCAATAGATACTGCAGCGACGGGAAAACTGTTTTCTTGGAGGGGGGGGGAGGAGATCTTGTTATTCAGTATGACAGAGATGAAGGCAACATCGTTCTAATGACAGGGACAGGAACAGGAATAGGAGTAGGAATAGGAACAGGACCCATCATTCCTTATAGATAGCAGTATGCAGGGGGGATACTGGGTACTTTGTCTGTTCACTCTACAATGGACCTTTCTTTGTATGATATTATCGGTTGATTTCATGGATGGCCATACATGCATGTGTAGTAATGTGACTGTGGATTTTAAACATGTTCTGTAACATTTATGTACTCAACTGTTTATGGATATACTTACATGAGTTTCTATTGACACCCTAACCTAACCCTACTCGTGTAATAGCGCAATTTATGTAGAGTAGATTACCCGGCCACCACCAATCGCCCCAGAGATGATTGTTTCTCCTATCGGCAGGGCAACTAGCAAGCAACTGGCATCTCAACGACGCAAAGGGCTCGCGTCTCCCCGAGATTGAAAGTCGCGACGATTGACAAAAGAATATCTGATGCGACATCCCCACAAACATCTCAATCTCCAACGTCAACGACATCTACTCTCTATAATACGAACCCCTCTCTTTAAAGAAGAAGAGACATCATAGTCGGAAAGAAAAGAAAAAAAAAAGAAAGAGAGAGAGAAAGAGAGGGCTCGAGACACACAAACGTTTGGATTGAATGCAACGCGCACCGGAAACATAACGTCACCAGACCCCATCGCAGGGTTAATACACACACCATCACGAGAACGGCCTCAACAATAACAAGTGCAAACACGATAGAGCGCAGTTATTTCAGGCAGTCACTTGCCATTCAGAAATCACGGCCACGAACCTAATAGTCGTCACCCCAACAAAGAATAGCAAGAAAAAGAACCCCCACATCCGCACATATCACCACCATGCCTCGTCCCCGCAAAGCCCCCAGTAAGGAACATCCAAACTTATCCTGGACCAAATCTCTGTCTAACACTACCTCAGTATCCAACGGCGCTGCCTCCCCTGCTGCAGTAGAGTCACTAACCCCCACCACCACGTCCACCCCCGCTGCAGACTCGGCCAGCCCGCCTCCTTCCACTCCCCATGACGAGCCCTCAACTCCAGCCCCATATAGCACGCTCAAGCGCAAGCGCGGCCGCCCCTCTCGTGCCGCCCTTGACGAAGCTCTCCGTTCTACCTCCACCCCCCTCCGTAACGATGATGACCCACCGTCTGACGCTGGGACTCCCGCTGCATCCACCCTAATAACCACCCTTTCATCTAAGAAACGCCGGGGACGCCCCCCTGCCTCGGCGAAAAGCATGCGCTCCCGCGGTGGTCCTTCCCATGTCACCAGTGTCCCCCTCGACAAAGATGGAAACCCCCAAACCGTCGTCAACGATGAGATTGTACTCCCGGAGGACTCTGCCGGCGAAGAAAAGGTTGATAAACTTGGTTACCTTCTTGGCGGGCGCGAGTACCGCTGCCGTACTTTTACGATCTTGGGTCGTGGGGACCGCCTTTACATGTTGTCAACCGAGCCGGCTCGTTGCATAGGCTTCAGGGACAGTTATCTGTTCTTCCAGAAGCACAAGCAGCTCTTCAAGATCATCATGGACGATGATGAGAAGTATGACATGATCAACCGAGAGCTCATCCCGCACTCATACAAAGGTCGAGCCATCGGTGTCGTCACAGCACGGTCAGTCTTCCGTGAATTCGGTGCTCGAATTGTTGTCGCTGGGAGAAAGGTCATAGATGACTACTGGGAATCCCGAGAGCGGGCTGCAGGCGCTGTTGAAGGCGACCTCGCCGACCCCGAGGACCGTCTCCCTGCCAAGGGAGAAGAGTACAACCGCAATCAGTACGTAGCCTGGCACGGTGCCAGTAGTGTCTATCATACTGGAGCTCCATCCGTACCCCTGCCAGTCGGCGCGGCAGCGGCAAAGAAGAAGCGAGTCGTTGTCACGGACACAAACTGGATGTTTGAGCACTCGCACGCCGCATCGCAGTTCAATTCGCGGTTGCTGGCGCAGCGCGTTCAGAGCGCCACGACGGGTGTGTATGAGCCCCACACAAACTTGATTTTCTATCCGGCAGCCACGCAGCCAACGCGAGCAAGATGGGAACAGATTGGTGCTGGTGAGAAGGGGCGAGGTGCCGTCATTGAGACGTATTTAGAGAGTGTGCCCATTGGTGTGGGTATCGATGTTGGCAAGGAGTTAGGACTGGGCGTCGATATGTACGATGACGCTTTTGTAGAAGGGCTTAGCACTGAGGAAGAGAGGATGGCTGTCAGAGCTATGAGAAGTAGAGAGAAGGAATGGGCGAGCAAGTGGTAATATGGTTTTGTGTATTCTAACCCCATATATTCCTTTCTTGGTCTGAATTCATCTGGTTTGAATTCAAGTATTGTTATCTCTTTTTTTTCTTTCTACCTCTATTTTACTAGTCCCTCTTATTTTACTCCTATTAAATAGTTTACTGCTATGATGGCTAGTTTTCTGATGTCAGTTGGCTGGTTAATCGGTCACGTCAGTTATCATGTATGATACGCACTTTAGATGGTCGGGCGTGGATGGAGAGACATAAAAAATTCATTCTAGTGGCTGTTTTGTACTGTACGACTCCTGCTGAATATGCCCTAGGTCGAACCCGAGGCTTCCGCCTCGCGTAAACGTGGTGAAGGCTGTTCAAACTATACTGACCTCCACCCTGATCATCCATCTAGGCAGGCAGGGGCGTGTATATGGACCATTAGAGCCCAACTGCTCCAACAGTGTCCACGCAAAGAACGAGTGATTCCCCATGCACCAGTTATCCCGAGTGATCAGCGATGAAGTTCCAATTGCCAAGCTCCTGTCACGTGAATTAAATATGAGTTTCAGGTCTCGTGACCGACTCTGATCGGGGCGCGAGTGAGCAACTGTGATTAATTACTCCTGCACAAAGATTGGTCCGGGGGTTACACTCGGGGTTGAATGCCGACTCTCGCCCGTTGACGGCCTCCTAAAGAGTTACGGTTGGTTTCACAGCAAGTGTTGGTAGGAGAAGGTTTCTGGTCTCTCCTCTCCCCCGGCCCGCTGAAGGTCTCTCCACCAACGTCACGGGTGCGGTATCCGGGATTATAAACACCCCTACATAAAACATTCCAGTCATAATGGTTATGTTGGCATAGATGTTTTTATGTTATAGGTGTATTAGCGGGGTAGAGATGTGGTTATAAAGTCATCATGAAGTTTGAGTTTGGTGTGTATGGTGGCGGGAGCTTTCGGTTGATGTCAGTGGTGGTTAAGGGTTTTACTCCTAGGGATACGTGTTCTGATGGCTGGCTTCACATAAGTACATGTACTCATGTATACATTGTACTTACATCTACCCGCCATATGAGTTACCAGTCAATCAACATGTACTCACTGCCCCCCCATCGATATGAAAGGAGCTAGGGGTGGAAACCCATCTTTCATCAAGTACAAACCATCCTAGCGTAACGCCAAATATTTTATTAAGCCCCTAACAATAAAGTAGCTCGCCGCCGTTTCCCAGCTTAGAACGAAAGTCACAACGGGCATCGTCCATGCTTCTATTCTCTTTCCGTCCTAGGTCCTTCTTTTTCTGCCTTCACGAAGCGCTGACACGAAAGATCAACAAGGTACATTTTATAAATAATTCATTAAAGATATAAATATCCGTTCAGTCACACTTCATTGCTTTTGTGGAAGGCGGAGAACATTCTATCCGCTACCGATCCTAATTACTTGATATACCAGTAATCCCTCATGCTGGTGTGTATCCCCAGCTTTCATCACTAGAAATTCTTGCTAGTTCACCGATTTTGTACCCAGATTCAGACCTCTATTAGAGAGGGCAGCATCGACGAACGAAGCGGTAATAGGAGATAAAATGCCATTGCTTCAGCTTTCTAATGTACTAGGAATACACAGGTGCAACCACTCCAACGGTTTGAGAACCGACACGGTCGAATAGGCTTATTCCACAAGGCGAAACCGCGAAATCAAACAAGGGCTGGGCCAAAGACAACAGTATATACCCTATAAAAGGGCAAAAAAAAAAAAAAAAATAGGGCACATGCGAGCTAGGGCATGTGGATATTAATCAACGACCTTCGATCTTATAGGGTACGCAAGCCGCTTAAAACACCACGCCCATTGCTCCCGAAGCCTTAACAAGCTTGAGTAACTCAATCGGAGGATTACCCTATCATTGGGCTCCCATCCTACTATTTAACTGGTGTAGAATTGCTATTATGCGTAATAAACTATTTCTGGCCCGCCGTATTTCTTGGTGGATTAGGACTATTTTGATGTCTAGAGACACCCAATTCCTCGATTGTAGGGTTAATATTAACCAACACCGAATGTCTGGGGGATAAAGGTCACCCCCAAATACCCTTTTCGTGGATATTCCCAAGGGACAGTCTGTGTATATATAGCTTTATGGACTAACCAAAGAATTACAAACCTCCTAGACCGTCAGTACCCTGAATCAGCCGGAGCACCTTCATATGAACAAACGAAGAGTCCGAGGATTCGAGAAAATGGTAAACAGACAGCACCAGCCGAAGAATTGGGGTCATAGTCCTCATACCATCACATACGGCACGTTCTTATGGGAGAGCCAGAATAGCACAATCAATGGCGATCAGACGTGCTCGACGCGATATAGCTTCAAACATCGTGTACTAAAATGCACCTTGCCCGGTACCGCGGTGACAGGTACTCCAGAATGCTTTAATAACCATACTTATCATTTGAATATCACTGTCCAAAAGAGAGCCCCGGCGCCATCAGATACCACAACCACCAAATATTGGGGATAATAATTTATCACCTGTTACACAATCAACCACAACCACAAATCCTTAGGGGTTTCCCATTCGTCGTCACATCTTGTGTGCATAGTAGGTACATCTACTCATGTACCTAGTGTGCATCAATCTCGGCTAGCTTCCGTCCCCAGCTTTGGAGTAAAGAATCGATCCTTGTCTTTGATTTTCCCCACGGCGGAATGTCCTAAGCCGTACCTACTCTAGATGTAAGTCTTTAGTGATGGGATCTACTACCCCGAGAGTTGAACGGTCACTGAAAAAAGAAAGAAATGGAAAAAGAAAACACGTATGTACCTACCTGGAGACCTTAGTAGGTAAGAGGTACCCGAATATGCAAGTCCTGAGATGCAATTCTTATTGGATTAAAAGGGGTAAATACACTAATTCAGTGCAGCTGCATTTTCGGGTACTTGTTACCTGTCACGAGTAGGTAAGCTAGCTTCTCACAACACCTATTATGCAAACTGAACCGTATTAGGGACCTCACAGCAGCGGGGTTCGCATTAATCATGTGACTTATCTTACAGATGACACTTACAGAACCTTATGGCATAGATATCAAATTCGACCAGTTGCGAAACTATTTCCTCTCGTGGCACTGCTAATATCGTGGAGATACTCAGTTATTTGCCTACGAAAACCCCGCAGACAGCTAGGCGAGATCTATCTTTGGCCCATGAAATGTATGGAGCACGGGCCAGGCAACTCTTGAAGAGTGCGGTTAGCCACCTACTAGGCTACTACTGATTGAATGTCTTATGTCGTCGCGGCAGTGGAAAGAGTTCCTACCATCCAGGTTCTAGGTGACCAAGGGATTACTGTGGTATTTACTAGCGACAATCCCAAGCCTCGGCGTTGTCACATCACACATAAGCACCTGGCCAGAATGTTGGTTCTTAAGAAGCTCTCACATAATTGTTCGATAGGAACTCTAATTTCGGTACGTAACGATATATATGTCTACTGGTACAGCCCCACTCCCACGCTTCGGTCTCGGGTGTACTTTATCGGCTTATGGACCGGATTATAATTTTCAACATCGGCCCAGTTTCAAAAGATCGGGACCTTTCGGTGATGCAGGGCCTCCGAACGGCACCCTGTTGCAGTTTGAATATTGGCCGTTACAGCAGTTAGCTACCTATAAAGGCAATCGATAGGCAGGTCACCACGGTCGCCTCTTCAAATTTCATCTGAACCTTGATAGACCTAGCTAGTCCTCTATCATCTGGACTCATAGGTACACCACTACACCACCTAGATACCTAGTAGCACTCTACCTATTAATTACCCCTCTACACAGGGGTATGGCCAGCACATCTACTAAAGATGTAAAACGCCGCAATCGCAGCTTCATAATAAAGAAAGGACATCGAGCAAACGATACTGAACCGACTGTATCGGAAGGGGGAAATTCATATAGTTACGATATATTACCCCAAGCCCAGATCAAAAGAATTACACTGCGTATCCCGCTTAGAACAGGAAGAATAAGTTCGCCTACCTGCTGCGTGCGCGATCTGGACCGGGACCGGGCCATCCCATTCGGATTGACCACAAAAAACCCGACAAAACAAACAATATGTATCCCCCAGGCCCCAAGGAAAAGGGACCGGGGCGGGGTGGAGTAACAGGAGTCATCGAGATGCGAGAAAGAAAACGACAGTCCTGCTAAATAAGATGTTGAAACAATAGCTGTGGAACTTCTAGAAATTCCTTGTTTCTGCCTGCTTAACCGATTTGGGCCCCCGGCGTGCGCGAGTGACGATCTGTGAACGGTCCGATTGACTGACTCCCCGGTTCCAGACAGTCCGCGATCCCGTCCTTGCTGTTACGATTACCTGTCTCTGGTTTTTTACCTCCCCACCACTACCCTCATCATCATCATCATCATCATCATCGCTACATACGCTCAACTCCTCTTCTCCACTCTCCTCTCGTGGCCTAAACAAATCCCCTGGAACTTTGCTGTGCAGGTGGCACTGGCGTGGTGGCTCTTGTATGTATGTAAGTATGTATGTATGTAGGGCACATTCATGATATCACTTTGAGCGATTTACCCAATGCTGTTGCCGCCCAGAGAAAAATCGAGCAGTAGCCGAAAACAGGGACTCGGCCGATCACTTTGGTACTCGATCGGGGAGAATTGCATAGAATCTGCTTCCAAGAGGGGTGGTACTACTAAGATATGTCAGCAAAGTTGGGGACGAAGATGGAGAACTGCAAAGTAAACTGTAGAGTAGAGTCACTAGCAGGGGAGAGTAATAGAGTAAAGGGAACTAGAGTACCCCCACGAAGCGCCGGGCAGGCGCGCGCGCGATCGAAAACACGCACAGGAGCACACAACATGTGGAGAGATGCACGAGAAAACGTGCTCCTCATTTCCCTTTAACATTCCCCTGGACTCGAGAAAGATACCCAGCCAAAGTACAGTATTCTACATATACATGGAGATACAACAATAACAAAGAGATGATTATGTATCATCGGAATGATGACGGACAGAGACCACCTTCTCCTCCCCCCCTCCCCCCCCCAAAAAAAAAAAAAATATAAACTACAATATGTACCCCCCAAAACCACCCATAAAATACACAACAATAACAATAGCCATGTAGGGATAATATAAAGACTTGCTCCACACACGGCCCACTGGAATTGAAGACCAAATGAAGGGAAAAAAAAAAAAAAAAAAGTCAAGTCAGACCAAGTATGTAGGTACGTTTCCGTATTTGTTTTACTTCTCGTTTTTTTTGCTGCTTCCATCCCCCTCTCCTCTCTCTCCTCTCTCTCCTCTTTTCCTAACCCCAACCTCTGTTTTCCCCGCTTCGAATAGAAAGTGGAAGAAAAAGAAAAACAGGTTCCAATGCTGTTAAACACCTCTTGCGTGCCTCCCTGAAGCATGCTGAACCGTTGCAACTCCTACCACTCCCCCCCCCCCCCCCCCCCCCCCCTTCTCTCACTTTCTCACCCCTGTTTCCCACTAATATATGCTGAGGGAGAGGGAAAAAAAGGCGTCCAAAACCCAGACAGGAGGGCAGAAAGAAAAGGAAAATGCCAGCCATGTAAAAAGCCACCGTAGGTAATGATAATGGAAACAAAGTAATAAACATGGCAACCCCGCCGTCCCTCCCCGCTCCAAGAATACGACCCCTCGAATGCAAAAAACACGTACCAACCCTGTAATGATGCTTTTGCGCTATTGTTCCCCTCCATACAAAAAATAACAGGAGGATCACGAATTGAGAAAAAAGGATAATAAAAAAGTTAAGGATGAAGATATAAAAAAAAATAAGGAGCCCACCAAACAATGTGCCATTCCAACATTCAAAGTTCGATTATTTGAAACCCCTAATTCTAGGGTTGGGAGGGGCCAATATTGTAGCAACAATTATGGCAGCAGGCGAGGGAAAAAAGGAGAAAGACTCTCAACCTTGATCGATGCCCTGCACTGCCTCCAAAGTTGTATTGGCCCTCACCCCCGCCCAGCTCCATCATCGTCCGTCTCTGAACGACGAGGCTTATTAATTCGAACATACAAAAAAGTAACCGCCCCAGGAAATGAACTTCTTCCCTCCCTCCAACCTGCAAATCATTATCATAAGCCAAACCAAAGCACAACGAATAAAGACTCCGCAAACGAATAAAAAAAACCAGAGGAAAACAAAAAGCTATGAAACTGAAAATAACCAAGCCAAACAAAGAACCGTCAGGAAAAAAAGATATTTAAAAATATCAGCAGAAGAAGAGAAAGGGGGAAAAAAAAAATCGGAATCCAACTCTAGAGTGTGGCTCGAACCCAGAGACAAATGAGATAGGGGAAAACCATAAGCAACCAAAGAAATAAGACCTGTAATGGAATAAAAAGCACAACCCCAAACCATGAGCCCTTTTCCCTGAACCCATCATAAGCAAAAAAGAAAGAAAGAAATTGAATACTCTGTACCTTCCCCGCCCCGATAAAACAATCGCTGTATTTAGACCCGCTTTTCCCTTCAAAAATATCCAAACCATTTTACCCACCAACTTATATTTCATGAAAGCAAAGGAAAAAAAATTGCAGTAAAGCCAGCCGATGAACAAAAAAGATAATGCAGAAATATGTGTGCAGAGAAGAAAAAAACCTAGATAAACAAAAAAAAAAAAAAACCGCGAAACCAAATGCAAGAACTTACTGGATGGTTCTAGTATAGGCAAGTAACAAAGGAACCAACTTTTTGTATTAGGAAATAAAAGATAAAGAGTATTGGGGAAGTTTTAGAGACAAATAAAATACTCTACTGGGGACATTCCGAAGGTTTGTTGAAATGAGTGTGGTTTAGGCGGTGACGGGTTGGCCGAAGCTTGCCATCAGGTAATTCTCGGTTCTCTGTACTCCATATGCGTAGCCACAGAACGGAGGGCGCCAAGTTTGTCCCATGTGTTGGTGGTAGCTTGGGATTGGTGGTGGCAGCCTCGAGTAAGTTGATTGCGGGGGGTTCAATAATGTAGGGGGAAACCCAGCGGACCCAGGCCAGGCATGGGTGTATTCAACAGGCGTAGGGGGGCCGGTTTCAGGGGCTGATGGTGGTGAGTATTCAAGAGATGAATATTCCATGCGCGATTCAACGTGCCAGTAACCACCGTTTTCGTATTGCCGGTGCTGTGGTTGAGGAGGCGGTAGTTGAATAGGAATATAATCACTACCCACATCAGAGTGATGTGAGTAATATCCACTATCCGGATACATTTCCCCTGGTGTCATCAATTCATAACTCTTCCTGCTGGACATAGGATATTCTGTCGTGTTGGCCCACAACTGAGAATCGGGAGACACGATTGATGGAGTGCGGTGCTGACGTCGGATATTGGTGTTGATTGGGGCAAGAGCCGGTGCAGCTGCCTTCGATCCATTCTTCCGATAGGAATCCCACATCAACTTGTACTGGCTGAAACCCTTAGTTCCCTCGGGGTCCACATGCAAGTGCCATCCAATCTCCTCCAACCAAGTCTTCTCCAAAGCGTTCAAGTCAGCAACGGGAAGTCCCGTTACCTCAGACCAGGACTTGTTCTGAAACGTATTATCGTCAAGAAACTTGCTTGCGAGAAGCAAAGCAATAGTGAGCATGCGGTGAAAGAATAGAGAATCCCTCGGGGATACGGCAAAGCTAGACATTGAAACTCTTTCCTTCAAATAGACAAGACCGAGCAAGATTGTGGAGCTAGGAAGTCTAGTTGAAGATAAAATCTGCAACACAAACTTGCGAGTATCCCTGGTAAGGCCTCGTTCATGGGCCTCAACAGACAATGGGTGATTAACACTATAAACTCTATTAGTGGATATCCAAAGAAAAATATCTGGAAATGGCAATCATACAGATGCTGAGATACCTGACCAACAAAGTCAGTCATTTCCTCCATATCGTAATCCAAGTGCGCTGAAACACCGCCCACAGGCTTCTCTTCCGCTGGGCGGGCAGTCGCCTGCTCTTTTCGCTCATGCCGTTGCTGCCGGCGCTGGTGAACATGGCTCTGCTGTTTCTGGTCAGAAACAAAGATATTTGAGAATAAGCTGTTAATGCTGCTTACTTGATACATCTGCCTGTCAAAAGCCCCGTCAATGGGTGGAAGTTCTACCCTTTTCTGGGGCGGTGGCTGCGCGAGAGCTCCGTACCAGTGATTCGGGTGGGTGATACCGGGGGGGGCAGGAACACCATGGTAGTTTGCCTGTTGGCGAGCAGCATAGTGTGGGTCCTGTCGCGTTTCGAACGGAGTTGTCTCGAATTGGTAGGCTCCTCCATTGCTGAAACCCCGATACTCCTTCTCCGAGGGACGAAATTCCGAGCCCATATATTGGTGGGGGACACCGTTTCCATAATGCGGCCAGCACTCTGGAGGTGTAGGCGGCAACTGGGCGTTGTAACTCGGCATATCGATTGCGGAAGCTGGGTGAGAAAACGTTTTTAAAAGATTATCAAATCTTTTAGACAGATCGGTGATTTCGTCAGCCGTCGTTCGCCCAGGATACATAGATCCAGTCACGGTGTGGCAAAAGACTTGTGGCGAGACTGGATTCCTATTCTCTAAACTTACCAGTATTTCCCTAGGCTCCCGATCAACTGTGATCTACGACGAACGTAGATTCACGAACGAAGTTTGCAGCTCCGAACTTAATAAACACTTCCCATTCAACAACAGCAAAGACAATGAAGTCGCCGAGTTGTAGATTATAAAACAAAGATTTGTTATTTGTTTTGTTCTACAAGTGTGAGTGGGTGATCCGTAAAGTTATTTTTCAAACTTGAGCGACTGCTAATTGGTTGTACCGACTGTAAGGAACTAGGTAGATGAACTCTGGTTAAGTGCGACGACGAAAGCCTAAATTAATAGTTCGCGAGTCGCAGGCAGTGGTAGTCGACTGTTAGGAAGACGCAGGAATATTGGACTATCGAAGAGACGGGGTTGTGTCGTGGAGTTGATTATCAAAACCAAACCAGTATGTGATGGCGAGGAGTGTGAAAAGACTGATTGCCTCCGGTGACGAGTATTTATTTGACGAAGGGATTTTCTGCACTAAATTGAAAGGTTGACTAGAGAGAGGGGAGCGGGCGAGGAAAGAGTAGGGAAGGAGAGGGAGTAGAAGGAGAGGACGAAGAAGTAGACCAAGGGGATGGGAGGAAAGTACTTCTTTTGAGAAGAAAGAGACGTGAACGTGACAGAAGATGGGGTGGGAAAGGGTTTATCAGAAGGAAGATAATTTCTTTAAACCTTTTGCCGCCTACCGGTGCAGAAGTATCGGTCACTATCTTCCACCGCGTTGGAGGGAGGAGAGGAAGAAAAGAAGAAGGACGGGTGGATGTTGAGGGGGACAGAAAAGAGGAATGGTCTCTGGGCCGTTCCACAAGGTTGAAAGCCCTCCCTCCCTCCACCACCACCACCACCACCTCCTCCTCTTCTGGCCAGTCTTGTCCTGTTAGTTGACAGGCGAAGTGATCCAAGCGGGCAGGGGTTAGTGAGTGAGGGGCGAGCAGCAGCAACAGTTTAGGTACATTAGTTAGGTACATCAGTTGCGCTTGCAGTTGCAGGCAGTTTCTCCTACTTACTCTAGACTGGCCTTACCTTACCTTACCTTTGGTACTTCATGATAAAATGATGGCTTGGACTAGGCCAAAGTCTAAAAGTGACGAACAAGCTGAACCCGAAACTTCCGTACTCCAAAACCTGACCCAAACCAAATCTCCCACCGGTTCTCACTATATTAGACATACCTCACAATAAAATGTGATTTCTCTTTCTTTGTCCCAATATCACAAAATGTAGTATTATCTCTCACTCTCGCTGTTTTTTTTTTTCTTTCTCATAACATACATGCCAAAGAGGAGTTAGAGATAATAATGTTAATTAATTTAACGGTCAGCAGCGAGGCATGAGGCTTGGTGGAGAAGATGGAAAGAGATGAGGATACATGTAGTAACCACCACGGTGGTGAGGGTCTTGCTGCTGGTCCTGCTAACTGCTCTGCAGGCATAGATCCACTCCCACACCCACACACGCTCTCCACCTCCACATCACATAACCAGCCCTCCCACACCACCAGGACCGCACTGCTGCGGAGTTGCAAGTCGCTGGATGCCCAATGTTCACACACCGTGCTTCTCCTGCCTGCACCACCTCACTACCAAGCAGGCCCGCCCCCTCTTCAACCACCCCCCCAACCAGTCATCCCGACAAAAATCCACCCTTTCGACTGGATGGGTCATGGGCACAACTATGAGCCATGGAGCATTCAGAGGCGGCGGGATAGCCCTTGCTAGTGTAACTATTATTGGCCTATCAACGCAAGTGACAACAGGTTAATGCCAAGAGGGGAAGTTAGTTGTGACTCGCAACAGTTTTCCCCTTGGCAAACTGTCCAATATTTGACCATATCGGGAAGGGAGGTCTCGCCACTAGGAAGGAGGTGAGAGATAGGTTGACCAACGGCTGTTCGGCTTTCCGGGGTCTCGATTTTCCTTTTTTTTTTTTTTTTCTGCCTCCCAGCTCCACGCCAAACTTTCTTGTTTACCCTCTGGGCCCTAGGTGTATCTAATTTTTCATCGGAGGACAAGAAAAAAAAAAAAACTGGTCTCTCCGCGTTGCTCCGCTTTTAAGCTCCACTTATTTGCTAGGGTATGTTGACGATATTTCTGATAAATGACGATGCCTGAACACGGGGATTCGTCAGGACACTAGGAGTCTCTAGTAGTTTCACACCCTTCGGGGAAAGTCGATAATTTGATTTTCCAAAATTATATTGAGCCAAATGAGGCAAAGGGATAAAATCAACTTGGATCTTGGCAGAAATTCCGGCTACAGTAAACGAAAGGGTAGAAGGACAAAGGCATATATTCCAGAAATGGATCATGACTCTTCCAATGTCCATCATACAAAGTGGCAAAAAACTATCCTCGAGATCTACCAAGATCAATGAGCTGCGCAGGCTGCAACAAGTAACCACGCAATGAATACATGCCTGTGTCCTGCCCGCTCCATCATCATCTTGAATTCATCCCAACTTGATGCAAACTGAGCAAACTGGTGGGCAGGAAATTTGTGGGAAATTATCATTTCCTCACGGTTGCCGTTCCGTCATCTAGCGCCTGTGCTTTAGGGACTGCATACACACCATCCCAAATCTCACCTTTGCGTTTTGAAAAACAACCGACGGAGGAGACTTCACGTTCAAACCAGCGCCGCACAAATAAGTTAATTGCAGCCAAACATCGCTGGAATAAAAAGGATTCCGTCCCGTACAGGATGCTCTACCCTCCGTACGCTAGGCAAAAGTTCCTGTTCGTTGACAACCACTACCATCTTCTCCAAAACCATCAGCATCAGCACGGCAAATGCAAAACAAAATGGGCTTGGTGCAGTAAAATACCCCAAAAGTGCCTCGCGGGAAACAAAAATATAACTTTTACTAGTTAGTGGGATTAGCGCATAACAGAGAATACATGTACCTACATGCTCGATGCATACTTTACGCATTGCTCATGTAACTCCTATTCTTGGTTGTTTCCCAACCCGACTGGCCTAAGAGGTGCATGCCGAGCAGGGTGGGTCAATAATAATGACTGCAACAAAAACGACGTCGTAACCTTTGAGCAACTCCCTTGCCGCTAAAGATATTACACAATAAGCGGACATGTCAGACGTTCAAACGAGTCGTCTAAAGGATGGCGAATGCCCCAAGTTTAGCTTGCGATCATCAGAGTTATAATATGTCGTAATAAGATGAAAATTAACTAGAAAAAACTAGAAAAGCTGCATATCTATGTTTTGCTTCAACGAAAAACAACACTTTCATCTTTCCAAACCCGACTAGAAAACGTGAAGATCCTTGATCACCCAGGAAGGCGGATGCTGCCTCATGACACGCAAACATGGTTCTTCAGATCCAACTGTCGCACACCCCACAGTGTGCGAAGTTTCTGCTTAGACGGGAAGAAAAAGCGAAATCGTTGAGCTGGGCACACACCCTCTCTTTTCTTTTCTGTCCGTTTCGTCCCTACATAAGCTGGGGCCTTGGTATTCATAGCGTGCATTGCATATCACGGCCTAAGCAGGAGCGGCTAGCCTTACATCCTCTTTGGGTTGATCACAACAGCCACACCGCGACCAGCCGCAGCACATCCGTTCTTGCTGGTAGGCTATTGCTAAGCCACCGACGAAAACAGTGTCACTTCAGTTGATCAAAGCCACCGATTTCAGGAAATGACAATAATAAACCATGTAACGCACCTCGGGGCGGAATTCGCAAAAAAAGGAAACGGAAGAAGAAAAACCCTAGCCCCTGGCCCGCAGAAATCAAAAAACAAAATGGGATGAGCATCTAGGTAAAACGAATATAAAGAAAAAAAAATAGCAGGCAAAAAAGAAATGCAGGAACAAAAGGAGCCCACTCCGTTTGCATACACCCCACCCCCTGGGCTTTGTTTATCCAAACCAAAACACCCCATTGCGATGCTACCAGGGTTGGATTGCGGAGGCAGCTCATCTGCTGTAGGTAGGGGTAACACAATTCACCCGCTGAAGGAGAACCCAGTTACACACAAAGAGGGCCCTGAAGCGTATTGAATGATACTCAATCCTAGGTCACTTTGGTGTTTATTCTCCGCTACTGTTGCTACGGGGAAGTAAAGTCCTAAATGAAGACCGAGAAAACTACATGTATGTTTTTCTCCATCCATGTTTAACACCCCTCCAATGGCTGGTTTTTTCTGTATTCTCTACTCCTCTCGAGTCTCGTGATAATCTGTGCAAGGACGAAAGTGGCAGGGAACAGAGTGGAAGCCCAAGGGACGGTGAAGGTTGCCAACTGCCTCATCTCGCAAGTGCTTCGCCATGTAGATCGAGAATAAACACGAGAGGATAACGCGGGAGCGAGCCTGTGCAATCAGTCATCGGCGATGTCAATGATCCTAGGTATCCCGTGGAGTCGTGGACCGCGTTCCAGAAGGTCGTAACTAACTGCTAGAGTATGCCACCATACGCCAATCTTTACAGGCTCACCGGTGTTCTCGGAGAAAAAAACCTGATGTGAGGAACCCACTCATCCGCATAAAGTTTGGACCCAAGTTAACAACGTTTGTTGCAACCGGTGCCAACCGCAGTTGACACTAAAGAATCTCTGGATTCTGATGCGACGTTGCCGGTTCAATCCGCAGACGACGCGCCTTTCATAGTCAGAAGTTAGAACGTTGGCCCAGAACACCTCGGACATAAAAGGAATCCCTGGGAGAAAAAAAAATTTTTTTATTCCCCTCTTTAAATTTCACATGTGCATGCGTGTTTTGCTAACTGTTCACTCGAATACCGGCCATACAAATCAATGTTCAATTACTTTCGCCTACGTGTAAAGGGGGCCAGTAGCTTCTAGTTGACTCGGTCGACGACCCCCCCCCCCCCCTTTCACAGTTGGGAAATTTAATGTCGTTACATAACTGAATATTATGTACATTATTCAGGCTGAATGGTCTGAAGCAACATGGAGAAATCCGGGATATTCGGGAGAACAAATCATTTACGGAGAGACTAGGCGTAGGGCATTGGCCCAAAGCTACTATTCGAAGGAGAAAAATGACTTCGGTATCCGTAACCTCAGTTTTCGGGTTGCTACCAATGCCGGACGTGCATACATGAGGTATCTCCCACATGCCCGCATGCCGATATTGAACTCCTCCACATAAAGCAACCAAAGGTATTTTTTTTTTTTACCTTCCCCGCGTGGCAGGATGTTCATATCATTCCCCTACGCATTACAGCAAATCTTGCAGCCGGCCCCTACCCAAATCTCTTTCGCACATGGTTCACCATATCCGTCCCCGGTGGAAATCATGCTCGAATACCGGCTCATATTCGCAAGCACAGACTGTCCAAAATGCCACTGTAAAGGCTTATCAGACACGATGAGGGCCCGCCCCACACATGATCAAGCGTTCTGCCACAATTATCAAAACTACAGAAATACCACAGTCTTATTAGTTACCCAGGCCTATCAACCGTCGACAAGAAAAACAATTTACTTCAGAAAATACTCTCAACACCAGATCGACACTAGGCGAACGCCTGGTTGATGCCCGCTCCAAAACGAAATGCGTTGTATCATTTACTTGTGACAGTACTGTAGTACCTATAGCTTAGTTAGCTGCTAAGCCTAACACCCCTTATTCCATACGTAGTCTATGACCACATGTAAAAAAAAAAAAAATTATGTACACGATTTTTTTTTTAATTAAAGAATAAGCCAAATATCCCCTCTATGGGCAAGAGTAAGTACATACGGTTGCAAAAGAAAAAAAATCTTATTCCCCAGGGGCTATAAAGGACCGCCGCCGCCATTGAATTATAATAATATATGTACTACCCGAAGTTCTTTCCTAAACATGTATAGGACTCTCCGGAGCAAGAATGATCCTCAGCATCCAAGGAGATTTACCTCCACCTAAGACAACAAAAGGGTTGGTACCAACATAAAAGTATAGGTAATATGTGAACAGAGCTTAGTTGTTGTACGGGTAATAAAGAGAAGTGCATGGCAGGCGTTGAGTGACCGGTGTGCTGGTTTCAACACCTCTGCAGTTCCTTGACCTATTGGATCCCGTGCAAGATCCTGTGGTCTACCGCACTCCACCGCACTCCGCGGCCATGGCATAAAGTCCCTCTAGAGTACTCTAGATACATACATACTTCATACATACATATCTCCTATTTGGCACGCACATACTGTAACACGCTGTCGCCGGCTTTTTATATCTCCAAAAACTACTACATTTACATGTAATTTCTCTTTGACCATGGAAATGCCATTCAGTAGCATACTGTGTCCTTTGCATAGCCTAAGTACTCTCTATACCTGAATTGGAGAGCACATAGTGGTATTTAATTTGATGGCTTTGAGGGTTCGAACCTACATGGTGGTGTAGCTATGCGGTATGCAAGCTGATAATACATGGAGTGTGTGTGTGTGAGTGTGTGAGTGTGTGAGTGTGTGTGAGTGTGTGTGTGTGTCTACTCTGGGATTCTAGACTCCATAAGTGGCGCACCACCTATTATGGGAGGTATAATCATGATCAGTATGTCCAGTATTTGCAGATGACGTTAATGGCCGTTGCGGAAGAAGCAGTGATGATATGATGGCCATCTCCTTAGATCATTCTTTGCTGCTGGTGCTGGTGCTGGTGCTGATGCTGCTGCAATCATACGCTACCAAACAATATTCATGACTCAAGTCGAGTGAAAACTGGCCCTCAGATAGCAAAGGACACGTCTCCACCTCTGCAAAGGATGTTCTTCTTTTGTTTCCCTACTTCCCAATGGTCCATGTGTGTCAGGAAACCCCATAATCAAGCAGCCAACAAGAAGGCGTTGCAGACGTTCGGTCGGGTACCGGTACCGCAAAACGCGAGCCCGAACCAACAAAGAGACCCCTCGCACGGTTATTGCTTGTGTGCCATTCTCTAAACCGATTGGAGGTCGGGCAAATGGTAACTCACTAGTCATTGGTCCATGCGAGAATCCCATGCCTAGAGTAGTTTTTCGGTTAGATATGTGAGTTGGTATTATATTATTCACTGAATATGGATGTCACGTGAGGGAACCTGAGTGTTGAATGCAGAATTATAGCAGGTATGTAGGCACAGACACGCGCGGCGCACGCATGTCGCAAGGCATATATAAATGGCAGCGACTCTCGCTAAAGAGCTGCTTCTGGAGACGGGAGAAGGCAAGATAGGAGTCGAAAATGTCGGACCAGTTGGTTTGTCAGTGGTCCTATCCTACTCCTGTCTGTTCGCAGAATTTGAAACGGCTGCTAATATCCCAGACGGCAGCCAATGGCCAGTGCGCAAGAATAGATGGAAACGGATGGATTGGTCTCACAGTCACCTGATTTGAAAAGCATGCTGCACAACCCATGGGATGGGGCAGCTCAGCCTTGTTTAAGATGTCGATAGAAGAGCGTCACTCCCAATATCAGTCATGGGCCTGGGATCCAATCATAGTCATACACTGGCGCTCACTGCGGAGTGATAGACCTGAGAGCTGTTGGAGGCTGTTTATTCGGGTTTGGCCAATAGAAAGAAGCTCTGCCCAAAGCATAGCCGCGAAACTTACTTAGGCGTTCAGTAAAAGGTCGTGAAAAATTGCCCTGTTGCAACGCCAGTTTTCACGACCCTTTACTAAACGACCAAGTATATTATGTTGTATAAGTTTTCTTGAAAGCGGCTTCCTGGCAGTGTTGATATGTCTACGTAAGTACTATTCAGCTCATACCCCGCCGAGAGAGAGAAAATTCGCTGACTTTAGAGAGGTGCAGGTTCTGAGCTCTGTCTGGAACGCTGAGCTCCAACGGCCTAGCGTTGAAGACCAATTGGGGTTTGGTCACCGCAGGTACCATGGTCAGGTAGAGTGATGGTGTAGGTACAAAGTTTGTATGAATGGAGAACGGGAAGAGCCAACCGAAATGCTCATAGAAGATAACACTGCCGAAATTGAGGGGGGGTTCTTTTACCGGGTAAGTAGAGTTATTAATTGCGCAATTGATGAATATTAACCAATAGAGACAAAGAGAATTGAAGGGGTCGAAAAATCGCCAGGCACTGTTATCACATCTGCCGCCAGGTTAATCGATGAGTTTGTCGTGAAACAAGTACATACTATGCTAGCTAGGTTGGGATGGTTAAAGTTGATAAGTTGACAAGCGAAATATTTGGGTTAATAGATTTAGATCTATGAAGACAAAGTAAAGGTCAAATAAACTCGTACCATGTAGAAGTAAATGGAATGAGAAAGTCTGAATCATTATCGTACCGGTTACCAAAGTTAATCGATGGATCAATACCGGCCACGGATTCTGGGAAGAAACTTTGGGACTCATATCATGGGTTTCGGTCTTAAAGTAAGGATTCCCTTGCGGTTGGCACCTCTAGGTCTCAGCTGATCAAGGGTGTCAGTACTGAATCTGGCGATATATCCAAGTATATTGGGTACGCGGAACATGTTTACTGACAATTCCTAAACATCACAATGGATTAGTTTCTGGGCAAACTGGATGGTTTGTACAGACAAAAACTTACGTTCCTTATAGAACACGAGTATTGCCTACGTTTAATTATCAAATGCCTGTTCATCTCGCATTGTTGAAACCCGCCTCTGGTCATTTTCGAGTGATATTCCATGAAAACGTGTATGTGGAGTGGTCCACGCCTCCTCGGAAGAAATAATCCTCCGATCGGATTTTTCACTCTAACGCGTAGGTATTACATCTTCGTACCCGCATCTACGGGCGAACAATTGCTACTGGTAACCATCATCGCCCTTGATTCCTTTTTTGCTCGCTTCGCGCATTGAATTTTTTCTTCTGCCTTGCCTTGCGTTACCTTACCTCACTCACACACCCACACCTACACGGACTGCCCCGGTGTATGTCTTCCTCGTTGCGGGTATGATTTCTATCCGATTAAAGCTGTCATTGATCGCGCACCGTGGGGTCGTATGTCCTTAATCCCTATCTAAATACCTTACTTGCCTTTAGTCAATGGATTTCTACTTTGCAAGATGAAGCTTATGCTCGATCGGCTGCATCGATCGATTGGTCGGGGGGGTTTACTTTCTTTGAGTAACAACAGGGTTGGGTACCAGTCAACGATGGATGGCCATATGGAACTGTCTCCTTGAACTAGTAATAGGCAGTAGCGATGTCTACACGAGTTTCTATCTCTTGTGATGAGGATACTTTACCTTACTGGTGGCAACAGACCAAACATGGCCATTCATGTAGAGTAGAGGTTCTCCGCATGAGCACTTCTCACTTAGTAAGCCATCCATCCCATCAAAAGGACCAATTTGGTAACGTCTCTTGAAACCAGTCAAATCCGTCGAATGACCATTGTGTTATCCGCCGTCTGACCATTTTGAGGCTCAACCCCATGTCAAAGATATTTTTGTTTTTGCATGGGGGACCTCACCCCCCCCCCCCCGGGGGAGGCGCGTCAAGGTGGAAGACCTCCCGAAATTTGTCGTGCAACGGGGGGGGGGGGGGTGGCAGAGCAGGCCTGTGCGATGCTAGCTGGGATGGACGGATGGGATTAGCTGAGTATGGCATGAGACGGGTAGACGACGATCCCAAAATTATCGATCGTCATGGCAGAAAAATATATGAGTGTATGGGTGAGGGGGAATTAAGTGCGCGACATGAGGTTTACGATCGTGAAAACGAAGTAGAAGCAGCCTAACTCTGTGGTGGTGGCTTCGGTTTCTGTTTTAGACGCCGGGGGGGTTGGAAATGACCGGTCGGCGTGGTGACTGGAGTAGAGTGATCGTGGACCTCCTCTTCATCCTACCTGCCCCACTGGTGACAGAGCTGGAGATTGTTGCGTGTCGCGCGACTTTGGATTCGATTAAGTGGGTTGTGGCAATGATCAGGAAGTTTGGGCCCAGGGGCTCCCTCAACTATTGGCTATTGGCTATTGGGGATTTCATATCTTCAGCCGCTTTGCTTCGTATTTCGCACCCCTGGTCATCAATACATCATCGTCATGAAAGATCACTCGCATGTTGGTATCCGAGTGATACATCGTGATTGCTCTGCGAAGCATGAAATGACAAAATACTTCTCTATGTGAGTATCTAAGGTATGAGCATCGTGTTTGGTCCCCTGGGAGCTGCGATCATTGGTGCTGCACCGAAGGCGTCTTTGTGGGCGTACCTCAGACTACACATCTACGACAATGGAGGGGTGCAACACAGGAAGTCAGTGAAAATAGATTCAGTGCTAACTATTGAGGAAAGGAGGAACCTACATGTTTACCTATGGCCCCTATTTTGTCGGGAGGTGTCTCGCAACACGCGCATAATTATATGATGGATCGAGAGCCTTTTTCTATAGCCTAGCAGAATCGCCTATCTGAACTATGGGGCGCTAGAAATGGCATCTTATCAACTACCAGTCACTGCGTTGGGTTATAGCTCTGGGGTTATGGTTGTAACGATTGGGTTCTGTTGTGGGTTGGTGCCGCACAACTGTATTGCGCACCCGGGCGGATAGTAGATATCACATGCTATCTACGAGCGCCTCTCAGACTATTGGGCCTGGGCGCCAAAGTCTGTTGAATTCCGCTTTTTATAGGTTGTAGTCGTTTGAAAGCCATGGCGCTATAGGTGCCTTACAGATCCGACAGGTAGGGTCGCCGGGTGGCCATCAATAACAGGCTCGTTTGGGGCGTGGCCAGGTTAAGCGTGAGTGGCCAGAAATATCTATTTCGGTGATATTGGGGTAATATAGTACTGGCCGAGGCCGCATGGGGTTTTGAGCTACATGTATTACACTAGTTAAGCTTGCGTGCGGGGTTGGACAAACAGTTGGCGCCGTTGAACGTCGGAGAGATATAACCTGGGTGGAAGGCTTAATAAACTGGAGACTGAAGATATAAGCCTGTTGGGTTTTTTATGCGCACTCGCTCTTGACCCGATGGTAGGTACTATGCGTTTCATTGGTCTGAAAGATCAGTGAAAAGGTCACCATTTAGGCCTCTTTTTCACCTTCAGTACTGAGATTCGTTGCTATTGGAAACCGCTCATGCGGAACAGTGTAAAGCTTTGTCGGCGAGTTAGTCTACGTTGGTCCTATAAAACTATTCATGCTGGTAGTCGGTGTGGGTTTAGTTTTGGCCAACGGCTTAGGATGTTCGTGCAACCGGTTTGTGCTCTGGGATACCTTATTTTTATAATGAATAACCTGGACTTGGTTTTTTATATTCCCAACTTACGATGAGGGGTGATTCCTATACCGCTCTCAAATATAATTCAAGTTTTGCTGCGTTAGTCCTCTATATATATCCAAATTGATCAAATACTCCTAAACTGGCTTAACTGGATGGAAGATTGGACACGAGAAAGAAGGGGTGAGTTTTGCTAGTAGAAAATCCATTGACTGGCATACAAATATGATCTGGGCCCTATAGCTGGCGCCCTCCCCGCTGAATGGAATAGAGAGGGGGGAGCTAACAATGGCATACGGGTATGGTAATGGAGATATCAGTTTTGTACCTAGAATGCCAGCTAGGGTTGGGCCCGGAGGATATTAAGAAGCAATATTTCTACTATAGGGCTTAATACTGCATAAATTTATGCCCTCTGGTCGTGGCGGGGTGGCATAGCTCTAACCAGTTGACAAGATGGGGGTGGATGGAACAGTCTATTAGGCCAGGTTATACAATAATAAATGAGTGCACCGGATGGATCTGGGCATCAGACATAAACCTACATCCTTGACGGAACAAAACCAAAGATCTCTAATGTAGTTATCGGTTTAAGGCTTGTAAGGTTTTGCTGCTTGAGCTTTAGGACAGATGATGCAACTCGCAACACCATAAAATGCTAATGCAGATACGAGCTAGCTGACACATTGGCCCAGCACTCGGCGAAGTAAAATCAGAAGTCCAATCGATTCGTCTTGCTAGAGAAAAAGACACGGTAGCAGGGACTATATACATGAAGGGTACAAAGAGGGCCAGTAAAAAAAAATACTTTTAGTCCTTTCTATCACATCATTGGATCCAACACTAATTTCATCTCAATACCGAATGACCGGGCGCCTGGCGATCGACCTTCACATCTCACCATGCTTTGGTCGATCACTTTACCCAACCCTACAGCCCCTGCATATTGTCTGGGCGGTTAAGGCCTCTGCATCATGCTCTCTATCGACCGAGTCACAAGGGACTCTGAACGACTGAAATTAGCGGATGAACTAGATAATAGTAATCTAGGATGTGGTTAACGAGGTTGGGCATGTTAAGTTCTCCTTGCCTCACTGGCCATGGGGACATACCTGACCGTTTTGGAGTCGGGTATCCGCCACTGGGCTTGTCTCGATGCCCCCCGGAGACCTGGACACGATTATGGAGGTCTATGAACAGTGGGCGGCCTTGTTCAAAAAGGCTTGAGACCTAACTTCTCAAAGGTGCTTCAGGCTTGATTTTAGGCTACCATAGGTGGATGCACGTAACATCGCGTCGAGCCTGTATCCTTGCCCTTCGCGTATACGAGAGTGTTTCGCTGCGAAACCTTAGAATTGAGGGAAGCTCTATTTCAGAAAGCACTAGATTTGAAATGCTTCGTGACAAAGCGAGGTGATGGGTGCATATGTAGTTTGTTGTGGTACATTGAAGTCGCAAGAGCGGGTGCCTTGCACTGCCCCAAGGCATCGTTGCACGCTAAGGCAAGACACAGTATGTACTTCAGTATCGCGGACACATGTGCTCCTCTAAGTAACCAGAGCATAGAGAGATCTCAGTTGGCCTTGCTTTCCCTGAAGCTGGGTTTGGTTTGGTTTGAAGGGACGACATTGTTGCCTAGGGTATATATAGTGTTCTCTCCATATATCGTTTTAGAGAAGATGTACATGTAGGTCTCCAGAACAGCAATCACCAGGATTATTTAACATTTAAACTGATCATATCAATTAATCGGAAGGTGCTACTCACTAGGCTGGAGGTCTATAGCTACAGAGTGGCATATGACCTTCAGGTTGGGATGAGGGTTTTCGACAAATCGATTATACCAACGATATTTGGTTGCAATATAAAGAATGAAATACCTAATATAGTATATGGATCACAAGCGGTTCTGTAACGCAAATCTGAGGATAACTATGATTTGATAAACCAGCCTAGATATCATTGACATATCTTGAACCAGTTTGCAAAACAGTGAGTGATCGCTCATGATTCGAATGTCAACAACCTCTCTATGATTTGAACAAACAGCTATAGAGATATCAAACCGCTCTCCGAACCCTACTCTCCTGATGTGAGGTTCGGTTTGTGGCCATAATTCACGCACGACCCTAACCCTACAAAAATGACCAAGTCATAAAAGTTGAAACCCCATGTAACTGGGACCAGAACTACCGTTAATCTTTATTATCTTGAAATGGACTTCTGACTATTCAATTCCAGTCGGGTGACATGGTAAGGTCTGGGTGGCTGATATCCTTCGTGAGACCCGGCTGGTACAGGTTTGCCGTTTTCTATGGAAGTCGTTTGTTTCAGTATATATATTATTGGCCGTTATATACTGATGTTGACAGTATAGCAACCGAATAATCTATAGTGCCAACGATTCTTCCATGCCTGCCGCTCCCTTTTGTTTTACGACTCCACTTTATACCTCGAGGGGGGGGGGGAGGGGTTCCACAAAGCAGGTACCCTTCCGCATACTCAAGATCGGCCAAATTTTCTTTTGGCCAGAGTACGTTGCGCCAGGTTTATGGCCTACTAGTATATTCTGAAGCTTACACGGCCGATTCTGGTGGGATTCTCCAACGTGTGTTGGCCGTATCGAACGGGTTTTGCGGCCCGGCAAGAGTTAGAAGATACAGAACCTTCGGAGGGACATAGGAGATGGCGTCAGGTATGATAGGCCTAGGTAGCACGGGTTGGAGTCGTGCTATTTGGGATGTGGTACGGCGCAGTGTCAATGATCGTATTGCAGGTAGTGTCTGTATCCATAATCTGGGCCATAAAGGTCAACCAGGGTGACAAGGGGAGACTCCCTAATGGTGCTGTTGGATTTTCATTTGTTTACAGTGGCAAAGAGAGAGAGAAAAAAGTGAAACTTTTTTTGCCTTAAATCTGGCAAAATTAACATAAAATCGCAAATCCACCCCCTTTTTCATTTATTGGAAAAAGGGGTGTTGGATGTCATCTTTTCATAACTAATACTAGCGTTGTTAGGTATGTGTGCGTTTGGCTCATATTGGGCCAGTTCGAACCCTTCTGATCAATGGAGCTATTCAATCGTCAGTGCCCAACAAGGCGAGGGACCCTAGGGGCGCTACTCAGGCTCATGGTGCGCCTGATTCTGACCTAATATGCCAAGCACTATGGCCGGAGCTGGCTGGTGTTCTAGGTGCGTATAGTGCATACATGAAGTAACTCGTAAGGTTGATGAATAGTTTCTTGTATTGATGATGATGAGAGGAGGAGGTAGGAACCTCTCCTCTCATCTAAGTACCTCTCTCTAATTGACAAGTGTCGGTAATTCTAGCTATTCACCACCTAGGCATTATGCTTAGTGTGGTCGTTCTTGGTTCTAATGTGGATTACCACAATACACCCCTCTACTATACCGACTTTACGGGTTTGGGGGGGGGGGGGGGTTCAAATAGACCCAGCCTTGCTAGCTAGGCCATTACCGATCGGTCACGTCAGGGTCGTATACGTACGGGTTTTTTTCTTTCTTTTCGTTATATACGGGTATGGTGTGAATGCTACTCCACGATTGGGTTGCATGTTGAGGGGATAGTTGATATGCTATGCGGAGCACGAGGCGGTGGTTGGGTGCGGTGGGTGTGTTTGCATCTTGGTGATGATGTCTCGATGTATATGGGGGGGTAGACGTCTCTGGGGGGCTCGGCGGGGTTGTTAGCGGCTAGAAACTGGGGAGGAGGGCTAGGAGGGATTGCATATATAGGGTATATATGTACGTCTGGGGGGTGGGGTAACTGGGGGGACAGTGGCGGGTTCGACTGCCGCAGAACTACATCTCCTGGTCAAATCAACCACCAACCAAATCAAATCAGGTTTGTCTTAACAGGGGAAGTAACAGAGGGAAGTAGGAACTAAAAGGAGGGATACCCTCAGTCTATAGTATCAGGTCCCGGGGCTTTGGGGCCACTTGCAGAAGGCCTTGTACTTGTAGGGATCAGAAAGCTCGTTGCTTGGCTGGTTGGTTACAGTACTCATGGATACACCCTGCCCCATTTTGTTTCTGGAGAAAAGAAGAATGAAATGGGCGGGGAAGAGTGAAAAGAACGGTGGTGAATGATGGGTCTCGGGATAGTGAGGAGGAAGGGAGAGAGAGAGTGACTAGTGTGGTTATGTTTTCCATTTCTTTTCTTGGCGGGCCCCGTAGAATAGAGCGCCGGTCACAACATAACGGCACATATGTACCGGACAGTACTTAGCCCTAGATACGCTACACGCACTTTGACGGACCCTCGCTATTGATAAATACATGTACGCAGAGCCTGCATCCCCGGAAGCCATGCATGCATACATACATGTACTTAAAACACCTCCTCGTACGGGCTGGGGATAGACAAGCCCCACAAATACACCACTCGTTAGACGCTGGTACGTAGTCTTTATAAAAACATGCTATAGTGAGCTGCAGGTAAAAGAATACCGGAATATATAGGGGGGCAGGTATATCTATATCTAGTTAGGACCCCCCACCCCACCCCACCTCAACACCAGAGGCGCCAGTCGGGCAGGATATGTAGAGGGCAGTACTACGTAGGAAGGCTCACTGACTCCGTACATGACAACACCAAGGCTAGCAGCCTGTATAGCTCAAGCTAGGACTGACGCATGCTCACTGACTCCATACATCGATAAACCAAGGCTGTCATCAAGCTGAAAGCCATCCTCTTCAATTGCCAAAACACACCGACTAGAAACAGGTCTGCCGCGATGACGACTAGCGATTGGCCATGGGGCATGGGGTATCATCATCGTGGGGCGGCCGGTGGGTTGTAGTGGATCTCTGGCTGGCTTGGTTTTGGTGGCCGGTAGGTCCTTGGTTGGGGCTTTTATGGGATCTCTGGGTTGCGTGTGTAGAGCTGGATTGGATATCAGATTTGGCGGGCAGAGGAGAAGGAAGGTAGATGATGCTGGTGCTGGTGGAGTGTGCCTTGAATATACACATAGAGTAGGGCAGCCATGTGTAGGTATACCGACAAATATAATAACAGTGATACCCCCAGGAATATTCTTATACCAGGAGTGATATTCTGTGATTTCGAGGGGGGTTAATTCCGGGACAGGGGCTATATATTTAAACTCTGCTCTGTCGGCGGTATATTAATATTCCTGCTCTAGCTATAGCATTCTACGCCGCCGCCGCAGTCCCGGGCCCTAGCATCGGTGGCTCCGGTCAGCTGCCAACTGCCTAGCTATCTATGTTTTCCCCCTCCGGCGCAGCTGCATCTCTACATGTTCTGCTATATACATCGTTTCCCGCACCGCGTCTCTGGCTCGCCATACAGTTATCTTTCTGTCTGCAGCTAGCAGCGGGACCATATATCGCCCCGTGCTGCACACTAGAATACCAGTGGCGAATAGTAGATGGCCTGCCAATTAATGGTTAATTGTAGAGGCTTTGTATTAAAATACCCGCTTGGGGCGATGGTGCGTACGTATGGGGGGGGGGGGGGGGGTTCATTGAGCATCGGGATCGGTGCAGTGGGGGTCTGTCTCGTGTAGGTAACCTCCGATATGGCCCTCCCTTTAGCTTGCGCTCCCCACGCTCATACAGCCCGGCCGGCCGGTAAGCTTAAGAGGAGATGGGCATCCCGGGCCCTGGAGATAGGAGCAGGTGGGGGCCGGGTAGGGTATACGCCTTCTCCGGACAGTCCTCGCGTGGGTAACCAAGAGATCAGAGAACCGGTGGAGGTGTAGTCTTGCATTGGAACCCCTTCACGGGGGCTATGATGTACATACATGTAGTTATGTAGCCGTGCAACCGCTTAAGACACCACCACCACAAGAGACAAACCGCACCCATCAACCAACTACAATCATGAAAGAGAAAAAATCCCCAGACAGCCGTCCTGCTATTCAGGCCGGGGCTATTATGGGTGCCGTCCATCTGCCCATCCGTGCGTGGCTACAGAGGGACAAGTTACCCCAGACGCACACCCGCCCCGGGGCCAGGCCCCACCATATTACAGGGAAGGCGTGCATCACGATGTATCACTCGTCGACGGCACCGAGTGATCTCCTGTGATGCGTAGGTCAGGCTTTCATGGCAAGAGCTCGGGGTCTTTTACTATGGGCGGTGGGCGCTATTATCGATTCGATGGGCGGCATGCAATCAATATCCTGTTCTAAGCATGCAATCACGGACACCAAGCTATGGGGCAGAAAGACATAATCTATATGTCAATCAACTCAACTAATTACCTGCTCTGCAGGACCTATCGCCCCATACAAGTTGTAGCATAGCTATTATACCTTTTCACGCACGCACGTCGCTACCAATATTGTTTAGGGGGCGGGAGGTGGTGGTACGTCTACTTCATTCGCTGTCCCCCAATCTCCCTTCCTTCCCCCCCACCTTCGCCCTCGTCCCTGGGTACGCTCATCCCCATCCTAGCCAGCAGGTTGCCCCCCGGCCCCGCTAGCCCCCCCTGGCCCTTGAAGCTCTCCAACATGTTCGCGGCCAAGGTGTAGTCGATATTCACCTCTCCCTCTCCCTCCTCCTCCTCCTCCTCCTCCTCGTCCCCGCTGGCGTCACCAACCTCTTTGATCCGCGGCGCGGCCGTCTCCAGTGCTCCAGCCTCCCGCAGCTCAGCCTCGACTTGGCTCATGACCTTGCGGATCTCCGCCTCCTCTTTCTCCTCGTCGGCATCGAGCGTCGTCGTCGGCATCCCCATCATCTCCCGCATCATCCTCTCAAACTCCCTCTCGTCGAACGAGACCTCCCGGTCCTCGCCATCCTCATCGTACCCGTCGTCGTCGTCGTCGTCGTCCGAGTTTAGCTCCTCGTCATCGTCATCATCACGGTCCATGTCGTCGTCGCCAACCTCCGCCCCGTCGACGCCCGCGCTGTCATCGTTCAGGAACGCCTCGAACCGCTCAACCATGCGCTTCAGGTTCTCCTCGGCGCCCTTATCGCCCCACCCACCTGCCCCTCCGCCGCCCCCTTACGCCCAGCGCCACCCTGCAGCGTATGCTCAAACTCGGCATAATCAACGTCCAGCCACTCCTCCGAGTCGGCCCTGCGCGGCCACGCCGCGATCTCGGCGTCGCTCGGCAGCGCGTCCTGCGCCAGGGCCTGGAGCTCCGCGCGGACAGTGGCCACGGTGCGCCGCCGACTGGCAGACGACAGCTGCGGCGCGCCAGCGTCCGACAGGAGCATCTCGAACCCGCACGTCAGCTTCATGCCCACGTCGCGGGCGCTGTAGTCGCTGCTGCCCTCGGCGGGTATGCGGAAGCCGCAGGCGGGCGGCGCGCGGAACTCCTGCATCTTGAGCTGTGCGTAGAGGAGCTTTGTGAGCTTGATGCTGACGAGGACGTCGTCGGTGCTGGCGGCGAAGAGCGGGGTCTTTGAGGTGAGCGCTTTGAGGCTTATGGGGTCGCGCAGGTAGAAGGCTTCGACGGCGGCGGCGACGCTGGTGGGGTGCTTGTGTAGGATGTGGGCGAGGGTGCGGGGGAGGGTGAGGAGGGCGTGGTGGTGGTGGGCGGGGAGGGCGGGGGTGGGGTAGCGCGAGGTGCGGTAGAAGGCTTCTTCTTCGACGAGGCGGATTCGGGGGATGGGGGTTGTGGGGGCGGCGGAGATGGCGGCGAGCGCTTCGGTGAGGGTTAGAGGACGGGAGATTGGGGCTGTGCGGGAGGTGGTGGTGGTGGCGGCGGCGGCGGAGAGGGGAATGATGAGCAGTTGGGTGCGGTGGATCCAGACTCTGTAGTCTGCGATTTCGGGGTTGAGCCATTTCGGGAGTGCATTTGCAGCCTCGATGAGCAAGAACTCGCCGTCAGTGTCATAGACCCTGAGAGAGCAAACAAACAAAATGTCAGTAAGAAACCGAAAAGATCCAGAAAACACCAACCAACTAACCGTATCCACAGATCCTCAAACCTCGCGCTGAGCTCCCTGAGCATCCACACGATGAACCACTCGTCATCGACCGAATCGCCGTACTCTGTGCGTCCCTGCAGACACCACGTCCCCCCCTCCTTCTGCACGAGCTCGAGATTGAGCCCCTCGCGCTGCCAGATGTAGCCCTCGGACCACTGGGCGGTGAGCTCCACGGCGAGCGTCTGGATGTCCTCGAGACGGCGCTTTGGGGAGGGGGAGGAGGGCGGCACGAGGAGGGTGTATTCCATGCAGTCGTCGGGGAGCGTGCGGTTTGGGATGCCCTGGAAGGGGCCGAAGCCGGGGGTGAAGGGGTCGGGGGAGTCCATTGGCTGTGATGGAGCTCTGACGTTGGTCTGAGGAGAGTATGTGTAGATGTGATAAGTAGAAAACTATGTACTCTAGTTAGCTGTGATTGGATTGTAAAGGGAACAATGATGAGCGTGGCTGTAGAGGAGATTTCAAGAAAAAACTACAATGTAGAGTAGAGTAGAGTAGAGTAGATTATTCCTTATACCTGAAGACAATTGCAGATATGCGGGCAGGTGTCGAATAAGCATTATTTGTCATGGCAACCCGATGGGGCAAGGGGCCTCCCTGATCCGGGCATTATTATATAAGCATTAAACAGTCCTTTGATTGCCGGTTTCGAACGATGTTTTCTCCCCCAGGCGTTTGCTCTTCTAGAGAGTGTCAATCGCTCTCTGCTTGGGTCCTACGCATGCCAGGCTTGTAGAATTGGACGTTTAGAAAGGGTATCTCGTTATTACCGGGGATAAACATAGACTCTGCCTTTAAACCCCATTACGGTACTCGGTGACGAGATCTTGTAATCACCCACGTAGGGTGTCTGTATGATGGTAGTATATATATATCAGGTATTCAGTTAATCATACTGCCTCCAACTGTTATAACGTCAAGCCGTGTCAATGGAAGGGGCCAGTCAAGATTAACATACTCAATTCCCTCGTCTTTTCTCTGTCATGTCATGGGCTGTCACTCGCGCGTAATCTCTCGTCATAGCGGGGTGACATGTCTTGGCATAGACAATTTGTAAATGTGGGGCAACAACCAAAAAACTCTCTCCCTCTTCTGTATATTCACAGATTCTACCCACAACTCCTCTCCTCCCCCGACTGCAATTTCAATTCCCATTGATCTTGAAACCTCACTCTCCCCCCTCTCACTCTCCCCCCCTCTCCCCCAATGGACACCCTCGAGGCCCGTCTCTCGCGCTGGGAGGAGCGCCTACGCTCCCTGACCACCCAGTCCCTCACCACAGACTACGTCCGCCCCGACCCCCCCCGGATCCTCGAGGCCGTGCAGTCCGTCGCCGTGCCCGAGGGCGTGAGGCTTGCCCTGCTGCACCTGGGCATCCTGGACGGGAGCGACCCAATCTCGCCCTTCACGGTGCTGCTGGCCGCATTTGCGGTGCTGGCCTTCAGGCTCACGGGCGATGAGGATATCGCGCTGGGGACCACGGCAGAGAGTAGGGAGCCGTTTGTGCTCAGGACGCCCGTCACGCCCCAGACGACGTTTGTCGAGTTGCTGAAGGGGGTGAAGAAGGTGTGTAGTATATTCATTATATTATATTATTTCCATTTTACATGTATACAGAGATTGTTCACTTTATTTGTTATTATATATAGAGATTGACCCAAATAGCTCGAGATCCAAGGCGCCGCAGACTCCGTCCCCTTCTCCGAATTGGTCTCCCACCTCCAGAAGAAAGCAAAGTCCTCCGCCCCGCCCTGCCTCTACCATCTCTCCCTCTACCACGCCCCCAACGCCCCCAGCAAGCAATTCCTCTCCTCCCACCAGACCCACTCGGACCTCTCCATCTTCGTCGAGCTGTCCGCGCCCCCCGCCCCCTCCGTCCCGCAGATCCCGGAAATCACCCTCAGCGCCCACTACAACCAGCTCATCTTCTCCACAAAGCGCATCTCCTTCATCCTCGAGCAGCTCCTCCAGATCGTCCAGGTCGGCGCAAAGAACCCCGAGATCGCCGTCTCCTCCATCCCCCTGCAGACGCCCGCCCAGACCGAGATCCTGCCCGACCCGCGCAAGGACCTGCACTGGGGCCACTTCCGCGGCGCAATCCACGACATCTTCTCGGCGAACGCAAGGAGGCACCCGGACCGCGAGTGCGTCGTCGAGACGGCGAGCATCTACGATGTCACCGCCGCCGAGGGCAGCGGGACGAGGGTCTTCACGTACAGACACATCGACGAGGCGTCAAACATCCTGGCGCACCACTTTGTGGCCAAGGGCGTCAAGCGCGGCGATGTCGTCATGGTCTATGCCCACCGCGGGGTGGATCTCGTCGTCGCCGTCATGGGCGTGCTGAAGGCTGGCGCGACCTTCTCGGTCATTGACCCGGCGTACCCGCCCGCCCGACAGAACATCTACCTCCAGGTTGCCCAGCCGCGTGCCCTGGTCGTCATCAAGAAGGCTGGAACCCTCAGCTCTCTGGTCCGCGAATACCTCTCCAACGAGCTCGACATCCTCACGGAGGTCCCGGCCCTCGCGATCCAAGCCGACGGCACACTGGTCGGGGGCGAGGTCGACGGAAAGGACGTCCTCTCCGAGCAGGTGGCCCTCAAGGAGAAGGGAACCGGCGTCGTCGTCGGCCCCGACTCCACACCCACCCTATCGTTCACATCCGGCTCCGAGGGTATCCCCAAGGGTGTGCGGGGACGGCACTTCTCGCTGACCTACTACTTCCCATGGATGGCCGAGACCTTTGGGCTCTCCGAGAACGACCGCTTCACCATGCTGTCTGGGATCGCGCACGACCCCATCCAGCGCGACATCTTCACGCCCCTCTTCCTCGGCGCTAGGCTGCTGGTCCCCACCGCCGACGACATCGGCACCCCCGGCCGGCTCGCAGAGTGGATGGACGAGAACGGCGCAACAATCACGCACCTGACGCCCGCCATGGGGCAGCTCCTGTCGGCGCAGGCCACCCGCTCCATCCCCTCCCTGCACCACGCCTTCTTTGTCGGCGACGTGCTCACAAAGCGCGACTGCCTGCGCCTGCAGTCGCTCGCCCGCAACGTGGCCGTGGTCAACATGTACGGCACCACCGAGACGCAGCGCGCCGTCTCGTACTACGAGGTGCCCTCGCTCAATGCGAACGCAACATTCTCGCAGAGCCAGAAGGACGTCATCCCCGCCGGCAAGGGCATGCTCGATGTGCAGCTGCTCGTCGTCAACCGCAACGACCGCACGCAGATCTGTGGCGTCGGCGAGATTGGTGAGATCTATGTGCGTGCCGGAGGGCTCGCGGAGGGATACCTGAAGCTGCCGGACATGACGGCCATGAAGTTTATCAAGAACTGGTATCTGAGTGAGGACCATTGGGCCCAATCCAGCAGCACGGACGACAAGGAGGAGTGGCGCGAGTTCTTCCAGGGCCCCAGGGACAGAATGTATAGGACCGGAGACCTGGGACGCTACCTCCCCGACGGGAATGTGGAGTGCTCGGGGCGCGCAGACGACCAGGTCAAGATCAGAGGCTTCCGCATCGAGCTGGGCGAGATCGACACGCATCTCTCGCAGCACCCGTTAGTAAGGGAGAACGTGACGCTCGTGCGGAGAGACAAGGACGAGGAGCCCACGCTGGTCTCGTACATTGTCCCGCTGCAGTCGGGCGAGCTGGACGGGCTCATGTCCGCCGACGAGACGGCGGGCGAGGACGAAGACGAGGTTGTCAAGGGCCTGCGCAAGTACAGAAAGCTGATCCGCGACATCAAGGAGTACCTCAAGGGCCGCCTCCCATCGTACGCCGTCCCCACCGTCGTCGTCCCGCTCAACCGTCTGCCCCTCAACCCCAACGGGAAGATCGACAAGCCCGCCCTCCCCTTCCCCGACACGGCCCAGCTCTCCGCCGCGCTCCGCAAGCGCCGCACCAACAATGCCGGTGCCACCACTACCGGCGACGGCGAAGCCGACGATGAAGACGGGGCCACCCAGAAGGAGCTCCGCGACATCTGGAGGGGCCTCTTGACACACTCGGGGGAGGCAATCCTGCCAGAGTCCAACTTCTTTGACCTTGGCGGCCACTCAATCCTCGCCACGCGCATGATCTTTGAGGTTCGCAAGAGGTTCGTCACGGACGTCGGCCTCGGCGCAATCTTCAAGTACCCCACGCTCGGGGCGCTAGCATCGGAGATTGAGCGACTGAAGGGCCATGGTGAGCTCGCGATCCAGCAGCTCGCTGGAGCAGCGGAGGGCAAGGGGGCGGAGGTGGAGGCGGAGAAGAAGGAGGAGCGGCTGGCGCAGGACTACTACTCGCGCGATGCACGGGAGCTGGCCAAGACGCTGCCGGAGCGGTTCGAGAGCCTCGGGAGGCCGCAGGAGGGGGGCACGGTGTTCTTGACGGGGGCGACAGGCTTCTTGGGCGTCTATCTGTTGAGGGACTTGATGAGCAGGAGGTCCCCCGAGATCGGGAAGGTGTACTTGCATGTCAGAGCTGGCGATAAGGAGAAGGCGCTCGAGAGGGTCAGGGCGAGTTCGCAGGCGTATGGTGTGTGGGACGAGAGCTGGGCGCAGCGCATCGAGTGTGTGACGGGAGAGCTGGGGGGTGAGCGGTTGGGTCTTTCGGAGGAGGATTGGAAGAAGCTGGCGGAGGAGGTGGATGTGGTTATTCATAACGGTGCTCAGGTAATATCCTCACTCTGTCAGTTTTTTGAACCCTCCGTAACTGACCACGGCCACAGGTCCATTGGGTGTACCCGTACTCTAAGCTTCGCCCTGCAAACGTCACTGGGACACTCGACGCCCTCCTTCTCTGCGCCGCCGGGAAGGCAAAGAGCTTCGCGTTCGTCTCGTCCACGTCCGTCCTCGATAGCGACCACTATGTCCTCCTCTCAGACGTAATCATGGAGAAGGGCGGGTCCGGAGTCCCGGAGAGCGATGACCTCGAGGGATCAGCAAATGATCTCGGCACAGGGTACGGGCAGAGTAAGTGGGCCGGCGAATACATTGTCCGCGAAGCAGGAAAGCGCGGCCTCAGCGGCTGCATCATCCGTCCGGGATACGTTGTTGGCGATTCAAAGACCGGAGGTTAGTATTCCTTCTCTTTTCCCTTCCCCCAGACACAGCCCATCACTCGCCCATACTAACACAAACCCACCCCACCAGTAACAAACACCGACGACTTCCTCATCCGAATGGTCAAAGGCTGCGCCCAACTCGGCCAAATGCCCGACATCCACAACACCGTCAACATGGTACCCGTGGACCACGTCGCCCGGGTAGTAGTAGCCTGCGCCTTCCACCCGCCGCGCTCGCCGCTCGCCGTCGCGCACGTGGCCTCGCACCCGCGCCTACGCTTCAACGAGTTCCTGTCGACGCTGGCAACCTACGGCTACGCCGTCGCAAAGGTCGACTACATCCCGTGGCGCATCGCGCTCGAGGACTGGGTCGTGGGGCGCAGCAACGACAACGCCCTCTTCCCCCTCCTCCACTTTGTGCTCGACAACCTGCCCAGCTCGACAAAGGCGCCCGAGCTGGACGATGCCAACGCTGTCGCCGCGCTCGCGGCCGATGCCCGCTGGACGGGCGCCGACGTCTCGCGCGGCGCCGCCGTCAGCGTCGACCTTATGGGCGTCTATTTGGCGTATCTGGTTGCGGTTGGGTTCTTGCCTGCGCCGGGGGAGGGTGGGGAGAGGGGGCTGCCGACGGTCGTGTTGAGTGAGGAGGCCAGGAGGAGCTTGGGGACTGTGGGCGGGAGGGGGGCTATGGTTTAGTGGGGTTTGGATTCGTTCTCTTTTGTCTTGTCTTGTTTTGTTTTGCTTTGTTCTTTTTTTGTTGTTGTATATCTGAGGAATGGTGTAGACAGTGGAAAAATAAAAAATGTGGGATTTTCTTCGTAGATACATGTAGGTACATGAGCCTCAGGCGGGGAGTCGGCGGATCATGGATTGTCACTCGCGCCGCTTCTTTGGCCATCCCCGCAGAATTTTCACAGGTACATGCAGGCATGTCATGGGGGCTTTGCCAATGTAACGCATACATATGTACATGTAATAAGGGGGACCACTTCGCCGTGGGCGAGTGTACAATACAAACGTCTTGGAAGCAACGATCACAATGGGTGGGTAGGGGAGAGCACTAGAGGTCGAGTGGTGGTTATTGAGGTGGTACTGCTATGGGGGGGGGGGGGGGGGGTTCCTTGTCGGTACCGCATGCTTTGGGGGGATCTCTAGTGGGTGGCTGTGGGTACATACATCCCTTTCACGTATATGGTTGAATGGTCTACATGTGTGCTGTTGGAGTGTAGGTAGTACCTGCACTGTATACATATAACGGGGGGAGTCATGATCTCTGGGCTGGGGGTGATTTGTGATCCGTCCTGACCGAGGGATGACTGAACAAACAAATACCAATGGCCGTTTTGTCGGTGATTAGTGGGCTGGGGTGCTGGTTTACGGTGCGGCGCCGGTGTGGCGGGCTTGTCTGGGTGGTGCACTTTGGTGTTTAGGGAACACTTGTATCAGTACCTTGTCCCGCCTCTTCTAGTGGTTAGCCAGGTAGGTATACACAAGTATTCATTCCGATTCACTCACATCAATCCACTCATATCCTTCTGGAAGCCAATTGCAATGGTACGATAGTGACGTCTGCAAATAAGACAAAAAAGGGACGATTAAATGTCCCAGCCATGCTCCATAAGATCGAGAGCCCCCGCCCCCCATTGACGGAGCCTCTTCCGTCTGGGAGTAGTATGTAGTACGTATGCGCAACCTCTCGACCCATTCTGCATTGCTATGGACAAGTTATATGTAAGCCACTCTGGAGATAGAAACATCATACGATACTCATCTTCTTCGCTGATCTAGAGCAGATCGTTTAAGCTTGTTGGGAATACTAATATTAATCCCTGTGCGAGCCGAGGGAGAATCCCAATGTGGGTGTTTTTCTCCCCCTGAACTTTTCCCCGTTTGGGTGGTGGACAGGAAAGGGGAAACGTTGGGCCCATTACAAACGTTGAAGGAGTGTGTGTGTGTTTATAGATGTAGTGGATAGAAGAAGAGTTAAGTACATGATGTGAGTGTGTTTACTCAACAGAGCAAAACAACCAGAGCGGTGCTCGGACCCTGCCCAGCCCACCAGACTAAACGGGTTTAGTCTCTCTCTAGTAAAGCTGCACCCTTCTTCTTGCAGCAGTTCGAGCAGCACAAAACCCCGCCGAGAAAGCTTCACATAAGTAAACTTCTTCCCCCCCCCCCCCCGCCACCATCATCAATCTCTACTTCCCCACCTCCTTTTCTCTCTAGACATCATCATCAGCTCCCTATCAACTCCATCTTTAAATAATCTTTTGAAAAGAAAACAGAAACAAAAATGTCTGATTCTGCTGTCTACATCGTTTCTGCTGCAAGAACTCCTCTAGGAGGTTTCCAAGGGTGAGTACTGATAGTTAATCTCTCTCTGCTAGATAGATAGAAGGGTAGATAAAAATAACTGACATCCCAATGAATTTGCAGTTCTCTGGCTTCTTTGACGGCCACCCAATTGGGTGCCCATGCCATCAAGGCAGCTCTTGCAAAGGTCCCCGAGATCGACCCATCAGCGGTCGAGGAGGTCTTCATGGGCAATGTCCTCTCCGCAAAGTACGTCTACCCTACACCCAATTGGGTAACCAGAACCCCCCCCCCCCCCCAAACACACGTCCACCCATATAAGCTCAACAAACACTAACACCACCACCAAACAGCTTGGGCCAGAACCCAGCCCGCCAATGCGCCATCGGCGCCGGCCTCAAAGACACCACCGTGTGCACCACCGTCAACAAAGTCTGTGCCTCCAGTCTCAAGGCCATCATCCTCGGCGCACAGACCATCCTCACCGGCTGCGCCGACATTGTCGTCGCCGGCGGAACAGAGTCCATGTCCAACACGCCCTACTACATCCCCACGGCGCGCTCCGGCGCCCGCTACGGGAACCAACAGATGGTTGACGGCGTCGTCCGCGACGGCCTCTCGGACGCATACGATAACCAGGCCATGGGCTTCGCGGCCGAGGAGTGCGCAAACGACTACAGCTTCACCAGGGAGGACCAGGACAACTACGCCATCGGCTCGTACCAGAAGGCGCAGGACGCCGTGGCAAAGGGCCTCTTTAAGGAAGAGATTGCACCTATTGAGGTTTCGGGCGGTAGGGGAAAGCCAAACAAGGTCATTGACTGTGACGACGAGCCCAAGAACGTAAGAACCCCCCAACCCCCACAGCTAACTGACTGACTGACCGAATACCCGCAGCTCAACGCCGAGAAGCTCAAGACCGTCCGCCCCGTCTTCATCGCAACCGGCACCGTAACCGCTCCCAACGCCTCCCCCATCTCCGACGGCGCCTCCGCCGTCGTCCTCGTCTCCGCCGCAACCCTCAAATCCCTCAACCTCACCCCGCTCGCCAAGATCCTCGGCTGGGGCGAGGCCGCCAAGCAGCCCTCAAAGTTCACCACGGCCCCCTCGCTCGCCATCCCAAAGGCCCTCAAGCACGCAAACATCTCGCAGGACCAGGTCGACTACTACGAGATCAACGAGGCCTTCTCCGTCGTCGCCCTGGCAAACCTAAAGATCCTCGGCATCGACGCCGACAAGGTCAATGTCAACGGCGGTGCCGTCGCCCTCGGTCACCCGCTGGGTTGCTCCGGCGCGAGGATCGTCACGACGCTCATCAATGTGTTGAAGCAGAGGGGCGGAAAGATTGGTGCCGCGGGTATCTGTAATGGTGGTGGTGGGGCTTCCGCTATCGTCATTGAGGCGTGTTAGGTTGCTATCGCTGGGAGAGGAAATTAGATGCATTTTTTTTTTAAAAAGGTTTTATAATGATGTATTGAAATGGGATTTCTAGGAACACTTTCGGCAAAATAAATAAAAAAATCATTCATATTGTTTTTGTTTCTTTTTCTCTTTTTGGGCTTGTAATGATTTGATGCGTTTCATTCATGAAATATCACGCGGTGTTGTTTCGTTTCACATACATTGCATGTTTGGCTAGCTACATGTAGCTATATAGCTAGGGTCACATAACATGTACCAGAACCAGATCTTCGTTACTCGCTTCCGGCCGTTTTAGATGGAAATGAAAATCTATATTTACATAAGAGTCCTACCCGCGGGGTATCACGACACGAAGATGAAGAAGATGAAGGGGAAGAAGATAAGGAGGAGGGAGATAAATTGCTAGTTTATTTCGCCTCGGCCTTCTCAGCCTTCGGCTTCGGCTTCGGGGCACCCTTGCGCAGCGAGGTGCTGTTGGTCGAGAGCTCCTTGGAGAACGGGATAAACTCTGGCGCCCCCGGGATGTATTTACGCAGCGGCTCCGGAATATTCATGCCCTGCCACCGGTCAACCCATTAGCACTCCATCATCATAACATCATCATAACATCATCACCATAATGCACACAGGGCGGGGCGGGGCGGGGGGACACAGCAATCCTACCTCCTCAGTCTGGTAATTCTCCATCAAGCAGCAGAGCGCCCTCTCGGTCGCGCACAGCGTCGAGTTGAGGCAGTGCACATACTTCTTGTTCGCCTCTGTTTGCGTCTTTGTGCCGTAGCGGATCTCGAGGTTGCGGCTCTGGTAGTCGGTGCAGTTTGAGCACGAGACGAGCTCCTTGTATTCGCCCTGGAAGGGGAACCAGGCCTCGAGGTCGTATTTTTTGGCGGCTGCGTTGTTAAGCGCGCCGGAGACGATGGCAACCACGCGGTAGGGGAGACCCAGGGATTGGTAGAATTCCTCGCTGTAGGCGATCATCTTGTCAAATTCTTCCCATGACTTTTCGGGCTCCGTGATGACGAATTGCTCGACCTGTGGGTTGGTGGGGAGTGTTAGTAATGAAGTGAGAGGGGGGGGGGGGGAGGGGACCTTTTCGAATTGGTGGACACGGAAGATGCCCCAGGCGTCCTTCCCGTGAGAACCAGCCTCACGGCGGTAGCATGACGAGAATCCCGCATAGTGGATAGGTAGCTCCTTGCTCATCAGCCACTCGTCTGCGTGGAGGGCAGAGATGGGCTGCTCTGAGGTTGCGATGAGGTACTTGTCGTTCTGCTCGTCGCCGTCAATGACTTTGTAGAGCTCCTCGTCAAACTGTTCGAGCTGGGCTGTCTTGGCCATCATGTCCTTGAGCATGAACTGGGGTGCCTGCAGAGGCGTATAGCCTTTGCTGGAGAGGAACTCAAGTCCATAGTTGATGAGCGCCTGGTTGAGGAAGACACCCCAGCGCTTGAGGAAGTAGCCGCGGTGGCCGACGACCTTGACGCCGCGCTCGGCTTCGTACCCGTCTAGGCGTGTGAGGACGTCGTGGTGCGAGAGGCAGTCGCGCTTGGTAGGGGTAACGCCAGGGGGCGCCCAGGTACGGATTAGTTCGTTGTTGTCCTGGCCGGTGGGTTAGATAATAGGGTACCTCAAGTAGAGAAGGAGATGGGGGGGGGGGTATATGTACCTCATTGTTGCTCACTGGGACAGTGTTGTGGACCAAGTTCCCGATTGTGCCCAGCTTTGCGTTGAGAGTCTTTTCCTTCTCGACGGCGAGAAGCTCGAGTTCCTTCTTCTCGGCTTCGAGCTTGGTCTTCTTCTCGAGAAGCTCGGAGGCATCCTCCTTGGCCTATGGTTTGGGGTGGTTAGTTGGCTTGTGTAGGTGTGATATCTCATGACGGGCAGGCAAGTAGTCACCTTCTTCTTAGCCCCAATTTCCTTTTGGTTGGTGTTGATCTCGCTCCCCTTCTGGTTGACGTTGTATCTTGCTGCAGGTCCCCTCGTCAGTAAGCAAGCCTACCACCAATAAAGTGTTCCGTCGCAAAAGAGCTGCTCTACTCACCGACTCTCGCCTCCTCAAACATCGTGATCACCTCGTCCACAGCTTCGACAGGAGCATGTCTGCGGCGCTGGCTCTCGCGGATGGCTTCGGGGTTTCCGCCCCTGGACTCAATAAAGCTGAGAACGTCGAGCATTGTTTCCTTACCTTTCGCAGCTCTTTAAAATGGAGATAACGAGGGAGGAAAGGGGACGGAAGAAAAACGGTTGTACTAGTGGGCAGGTTGGCGGGTTTATTATGGTTGGATGGAAACGGGGAAGGTGGGGGAGGGGTATCAAACATTTTGATCCGGACTGAGATAGCAACGATCTGGGTTAGGGTTGTGTCACGGTGAGTCACTCGGGGTTTGAGGTAGATCTACCAATTGCGTAAATTCTATGTTGGAATGGAGCGTCCGATTGGAGTTCTAGGGAGTATGCACCACATGATCAAGTACATGCACTTTGCCTTCGTTACCTCTGCTTTCGCACAATACAATATGTAGCTACACTACACAAGAGGTCTAGTGTGGTAGGCTGACTCTTCCCCGACAACGACATCATTTAAATTGATCTATAGAATTTGAAAACCTCCACGGATCATATGATCGATAGTTCTCCTAGCAGGAAATTAAAATTCTATGCAATACACCACAACGTACCTGTCTATAAAAGGGCCACGATCCCCCTGTTACTGTTGATATACTCCACCCTCTCCTGTATTTCCACTGCCGGATGGTCTTTGGCCTACACTATAACAGCCTTTTCATGGCATTTCGGCCCCAACAGCCTTCAACCCCCTTCCACTCAAAAAAGAAAAGAAAGAAACACGAAAGCAAAAACATAACAGAAAGAGGAAAGAAAGAACAAAAAAATGATCACAAAAAAAGACCACAAGAAAAAAGACCACAAGAAAAAAGACCACAAAAAAAGATCGCAAGAAAAAGATCACAAAAAAAAGATCACAAAAAAAAGATCACAAAAAAAAGATCACAAAAAAAAGATCACAAAAAAAAGATCACAAAAAAAAGATCACAAAAAAAAGTTCACAAAAAAAAGAAGATCACAAAAAAAAAGATCACAAAAAAGAAGAGTATGGTCTCGTTACATTACATATACCCCCAGCCCCCCCATGGCATCCCCCGGCTCTCATAGCCTTCCTAGCCTCTGCCCCATTTGTTTGCAGCCTGAATATAGGGTGCCACCGAATGGGAGAGTCTGCCAGTGAAGCAAGCTACATATTCATGTATATACATGTATATAAACTCTTAGGGATTTTCTAGCCCGGGAGATATAATTTATATAATGAGCGAAATTTTGAAGCGTATAGACATTTAGACTTCGATCAGGCTCTATGAATCTGTAGCTAATATGACTGTTTTTGCTTCATACTAAGTTCTCGGCTTTGTGGTATAGAATGAGCGCTCAAAAAGAGTAGAAGAGCCCTTGGGGGGGTCGGCACACTATTAAAACTTAAGCATAATCGCGCCACTACATGTTTTTGATCCAATACAGGAGCTGGTCTTGTCTTTTTTAAACAATATGTGATACGACATGTACATGTGGCCTGTATATTTGGTGCATCTAAGTTAAGACTATACACATGTAGTAGTAGTTCCGTCGAATACTACATATACGAAGACTACACCAAGTACTACATGTACATGTAGCATGCGCATTGCTTTTAATAAAGGAAATGTACCACATGTATTTGCGTGCGCGTGGCTTTTTCGGACTGCCCTTAAATCTGGCACTATAAGCCTGAATAGTGTCACCAAACGTTATGATAATTTACCCTCGAATATGTGTTTCTATCACTAGCTAGTTTTTCTCGGGTGTGAATGTCGACCGAGTCCAGCCGTATTGGCTTGTAAGCTTTAAGTTCAGTTTTAATAGCGTCCAACTCTCAAATCGGTCATTTGGGTACGGGCTACAAATATTGATGGGCTCCCGACCATGCTTCTGACGAAGTGAATCAAGTCTTGCCATGTTTGGATTGAGTTTTCGGACATTGAACCCAGCCTCACCCATAGCATACTTGAATGCGGGCCATGTAATAGTGCCGTCAAGCTCGGCGCGGAAGATCTTGCGAAAGGTTTTAAGGGCGGAGGCTGATACAGTGATTGTAAGGGTAGGAGGCGCAGAAGTAGCCGAGCTCGTCCCGGACATAGTTGAAGAAGTCGTTTTCTTAGGCGTCGGGTTGGTGGACTCGGGTTTCCGACCTCTGCTCTGTGCAGGCTGAAATGATATGAGTAGTTTTCCTGGCAGAGCTTTTGTGCCCTCTTCATGGTTCTGGATTAACTCATTTATACACGCATATGCTATTTGAGCGAATCTCCCGGTGGCGTTGAGATAATTCCCCTTCAGGCCAAGTTTTGGAAAATACCAGCTCGCCCAATCCAGCGTCGTCCAAACAGGCCCCGGACCATATACACCCTCTGGGGGGGTGTATATCATAGCGGATGTCAATCTTTGCAAACCCCATAGTTCTTCACATCGATCCATAAACTCAGAGGCCATAGAAACAATAGCCAAGGCTTCTCCTAGCCTCTCCGAAATGTTCTTACGGGCCTGCGGAACTCTTTCCATATACGCATTTATCTGCTTTAATACTTTGGAAACGCTCTGGTGGGTAAATGCCGCATCCGCGAGCGACAACATCAAAGTTGTGAGCTCCGCTTCCCCCTTTAAATCTTCTAGTATCTCTGTGAGCTCCGATTTCTCTTCAAAATCTCCTAGTATCGGCTTTTTGAGAATCATATTCGGGGGATTCCTGTCAGGTATGTCCCCTGGGTCGGCCAAATTCACAGTGTAATATTTAGTGTAGTTCGGATCGGTCACTAAGAACCAACGAAACCTAGCCAGTGCGCGGCTGAGCTCCTTCCAGGAGGTGCGCCAAATCCTAGCAGGATCCGTGAGAAATAAATCTCCTAACAAGAGTTTGTTGATGTAATTCCAATACGCATTCGCTGAGAACGCATCCACAAGGAAATTGATAACAGAAGAAGAGGCGACTGCGATGGGATCACATCTAGTTTTTATGGATGCTGCATCTGGGTGATGGATGCTGTGAGACATGTAGAAGTTATTGACGGAGTAATAGAGATACAATGGTTCATTTAGGAGGAATTTAACATGGTCATTTGCCCAGATAGAAGCGGCTTGGGCGTCCAAAATAACTGCGGAGAGTTTTCCCTTTCCACTATCTGAGAGAGAGCTGAAATATTTCCCACTGTCTCTCGTACACATGATGAGATTTCTGCTACCTCCAGGGCATTGGTTCATGAGGTGATCAGCCACTGCTCGCCCTTGTAGGTACCTTATGAGGACTCCTAAAAACTTATATAGTTGTAGCTGACGTTCGATTATCAAGAGCCCTAAATTTTCGCTCGTAAACAGTCCGCTTTCTTGAATGATGGCTAGTCTCTCAATATCCTTCTCGGATAGTTGTGATTTTGATCTAGCTTCCACAACTTTACCCCAAACTCTTTCGTCTTTAAAAGAAAATACCATTCTCATATCAGTGCGAGCATCAGGATGACTTAAAGAATGTCGTTTTATAGACTCGAGCGCGGCACTTAAGTCAACATATAAAAGTTCAGGCGGGCTAGTAGTAGCATAGGTGTCCATCATTTCGAAGATAGAATCCCTGATTATCATGTCTTTAATGACTAGCTCTGGTAAAAGATGTTGAAGTCTTAACTCCTCCTTGAGTGCCGTTAGTAATGTACACAAGAGTAAGGATTTCCCTCTAACCTACAGGAGTTGTTATGCATATGGGAATTCCAAGCATGTAGTAAAATTCTTCGATATCCGCAAAACACAGGAGAATGTGATGCGTTCGTTGGTAATCAGAGCAACTCATCCACCTAGTTTTTATGAAATCAAGGTTTTGCTCGTGGTAAATGTTTTGGAATTCTTCCCGGGCAGCTAATACATCGCTTCCACTGATACGGGGAGCTAAAGAAAGGTCAGAAAAGAATCATCTATATCTGCTGGTAGAAGGATATAGTATATATACATGTGCTTTCGGTTGAAGGCATTCTGTCCGGCCGTCTATAGTGGAAATAGTTCGACTTGAAGTTATACGTATATGTAGGTATAGGTACTAAAGGGTATGTTAGGTTTAGGTTTAGGTATTGAGGTTTTATATTTATAAATGTTGGAAAGGGAATTCGAAAATAGAGCAGGAGGATTGGGTATTGCAGATCGGTGGGTCGGGAGCCGGACGTACATGTAGTACTTTGTACTCAGTGGAAGAACTGAACAACATAGCATAGATCGATACTGAAGCTATAAGCATGTACACGTATACCTAGACGCTAACATAAAGGACAAAATACATTTCCTCATATTTTTAACCTGCTATAATGAATTCTTTTCCTTTGTCCTTGGAATACTTCATACGTACATGTACATGTATGTAGTGTGAGTGCTATACATGTAGCTTAGTACATGTTAAAAACTGTCGAGTTACCGTACCCCAGAGGACATACATACATACATGTATGTAAATCTCCGTTCAGGGATTTTAACATTCGGAAAAATGCTCAGATACCAAGTACTACGGGTGTAGGGGTAAGTCTGTAAACAGTGGTCGCGGCTGCAACAGCAGTAGGTGTCTACAGATTACCGTAGTACTAAATGTAGTACGTACATGTACCTACATGTACTTACTCATATACCCTATTTCTAAGTACCTATTAGACCTATATGTATTAGACCATTCTGAATTAGATTATTGTACATAAGGCTACATGTATGAATATCATGTGTCATCCAACGATCCTCATAAGGCTCAGAAAAAAAATACTTACTGGACATGAAGAGACAAACACATTTCTGTTGTCTACGTGCTTACATATAGAGATACATGTAGCATACACATGCAGAGCCTCTCTGGAACCCTTGCCAATGACCCCCACTTGCAGTTAGCGTGTTTTTGCAACGCGCAGTGGGAACATCCGTATGTGATCTCCGTACGTGACGCGAGACCCTCTGTCGTTCAACCCTTTACACGTATTCCCCTCACCTACCCCCCGATTCATTCCTGAGGGATCGGGATGAGCGTTGAATCTAAATCTCTATAACTAGTCTTGTTGTCGCAATTTCTACATCATGGTAAGCTTCGGAGGTGTGCTATGCTAAATCATCTGCTAACAGAAACTGGTAGTCTTCTTTCGTCCCGCTCAATGTCTACCCTGATTCCGATTCTGAGGGTGAAGCCGACAATACTCAGGAGATTCAGGTTCCTTTCCGTGCTCACGAATTACAATCTATGGGAGTGCTGACTGACCCCCTAGATCGAAGAAGCTCTCAAACTCTATCAGCGAGCGCTCAAGCTCCACACCGATGGCGAATGGGATGAAGCTCACAAGGCCTACGACGAGCTTTTTAGCAGCGATATATTTCAAATCGACAGTCTTAGTGGCGATATCGAGGATGAGCAGGTGCCTAATAATGCACAAAACAGAACTACCCGATGAATTCAAACTCTAACAAGTTTCTCAGGTCCACGCCCGTAATACATCATCAGCCTCATCCTTGCCACTTATCCTCTACCTCGCATACAAGAACCACGGTGCCTTCAAACTAGACAAACTTCATGCGACTGGCGACACATCGGCCCTCTTGTCTACCATCCACCAAGCGCTAGAATGGTTTTCTACCGCTCTTGGTCGCGACGCTGGCGACCCTTCATTATGGCGCAAGTCAGCACAGCTGGCTCTCGCAATCGATTCCTCGAGGCTTGCCCGGTTTGCATTAGAAAGTATACTAGACCATGACACAGTCGGTGCGGACACTGCCAGCGACGCTCTCTCGCTAGTTATGGGTGGTGTCCCAAATCCAGAGGAACATTTGGCAAGTATACGGCTGCGAGATCTTATGCGTAAAATCTGCGATACGGTAGCACTCGCAAATCCTAGATTCGTTAGAATTGCCAAACGGAAGATTCAGCCAAGGTTTGAGAAGTTTGTGAATCCGTACCCGTGGCTCCCACTACCAGCTCCAGAAGCGCAGAAGACTCTTGGGGAGACCCTCGGGACAACAAGTGACAGGAAACAAGTTGCGTCAGTACCTACAAGAACTTGGGCAGCAGCCGGTAAAGCCATATTATCGCAGCTAGTACCAGAAACCGGAGAAGAGACGGACATCAATTCATCCAGTGTGCTTCAGCTTGTAATTCCAACATTCGAAGGGGAGGATCTCTCACGGGACACAACGCCTGAGGAACCAACTCCCCCTGAGTTAACGGGTAAGAGTGAAATACCGGCGGCAAGCGACAATGATGATATTACCATGACAGATGCATCCGCTAGCGCCAATCTTTCGGTAAATGGGCGACGGAGGAGTGGCTCTGCTGCGCGAAAAAGAAAGAGTGCGAGCTTAGGTGCGAATGAAGGGGATGCTGGGAGGAGTAGGCTAAGCAAGCGGCAACGGGATAAGAAAGAAGCTGATGCGGCAGCAGCCGCGGCAGCAGCGGCCGCACCAGATAGTAAGGCGAAAGTTCGACAGGAAACACAGGACGAGAAACTGTTTAATACAGCAGATGAGCTTTTTTCGCCGTTAGGGATTCATTTAGGAACTGCATCAAGCCTTAAGATCAAAACCGAGGCTACAGGAGCATTAGTAGCGAAAGATGATTTATATCTAAGCGACTTCAAGAAGATTTTGCAGGATTGGGATGATGATAAAGGAAATGTAGTACTTTATGGAGATGGCATACAAGGCCCAGATGAAACAGCCCAAGGAATGGCCTTCCTTGATCTTGAAACTAACGTCCCGAGCCGTCCTATACTCGGCGGAGACGAAGGTCTTCGAAAGTGGGTTAAGCTTGTTAATTCACGCGGATGCACACCAAAGGAAGCGGCGTTTGAGTGGTTAAAAGCATTATGTGTGCGTGATGTCCACCCTACTGGAACGAAAAGACCTAGCATCCGTGGCATACTTGGTGCTGGTGGTCAGAGCTCTTGGATACGACATAATTGGCCAGATGTACTCAGAGAGACGGTCACAGCAGTTACAAAGGAGTGTGAAGACATTCTTATGCGCTTCTTTCGTGACCATCTAACAACATTAACGGAACGTGGGGTATTTGTGGAAGAAGACCTTGCAGTTGTGGAATGGGCACAAACGTGTCTCGAAATATACTTAGGAGATCTAGCAGACAGCGAGAGACGTCGAAGTAGCGCGGAGCTAAGTGTGGCCGATTCATTAACTCTCACTGTACTAAGAGAGAGAGTCCAAAGATGGAGTATGATTGTAGCAGACCTTATCGACTGTCTCCCCCGTGATCAAGAGGGACAACTAGCAGAAGACCAGTTGACATTACGGTATCAGTGGGCATCTGGAGTATTCACGGCATTTACAGGTGCCGAGAGGGAGTTCCGCCTTTACTATTTCGAAGATCTTCGCCAGATCCTCGAAAATGGAGAAATCCGCGCATTTGAAATCCCAAACAGTACCATCATGCCTGAAGTCTCAGCGGTCCGTGCAGGTCGGGAAATTAGTAAGCTAAAAACAGTCGATTTCTTCACAACTATCTTCAATGCCACTTCGGACGCACGCGATCCCGCCGAAGTGATTGAGATCCTCGAGGCCGTGCTGGAACCTGGGGCAATAGAACCTTATGATGAAGAGGAGCGTATAGCGTTGCAAGAGATTTCGCGCTTCCTTGAGGGCTCAAGCGCAATGTTTAGACTGCACTTATGGGAGAAACTCAAAACTGCGTATGAAAGGATATATAACAGACCGAAAATACTGTGTTGTATTCTGAGGTGTATGGAAGTTATCATGAACGATCTCAAGGACAGATCTTATGTTGAATCTACACCTGATCACCGTTATTTTGTGCTGCTCCGGGCACTCAGGTTGGTAGATCAGTTGGTACCCATTGTACTAATGCTTGTATCTGGTGGTATGGGGAATGTTAATATGGCCGAGATTGATATCGCGGGGCTCGTTGATGCAATGAAGGCGGTTGGTTCGTTACTAAGGCTGTTACACACCTATGCGTTTTGGGACGATGCAGTAAAGAATACGGAAGCTGTACAGAGTGATTTGCACTCATACAGGTTGGTTGTTGTGAAGTTTAAGGAGATGATGGTGAGAGGGTGGTGCGTACAATATCTGTTATACAGAGAGGCAGTAGAAAGGGGCATGGGTAAAGAGGGTGGGTGGACAGAGGGGGAGCGAGAGTCAGCGCTTTGTAGATTGCTAAAGGATGTGCATGATGAGCTGGGTGTTAGGCATTATTGTAAACTTGCCAATCGTGGGTCTCCTTATCCGATACCCGTGACGTATCTTTTAGGCTGACTTGGAGAGTTTGGTATAGATGGGTTCCTGAAGCTAATGCACGATGAGCTCCTTCGGTTCAACCTCCGCGAATTTGACCATGAGCTTCTTCAATGTATTCATTGCCGGTTCCACCTAATGATTTGCGTAGGTGACCTGTATACTGGGTTTTTATTAGCATGTACTGACATCCCCCCCAAGCAGTCGGATAACTGGTATTTCTACGAGCATAAAACGGATGCTGAAGCACTTGATAAAGCGACTGCGATGCAACTAATGCCCTTCATACTCCACCTTGCATCTCGAAAGAAGATACTACAACTCGCAAAAACAGACATCAAGGGTGGATTGGACAAACTCTACGAGGTTGTTGGTCCGCCAAAGAGCATTAATAATAATAAAATAGCGCATAATGAGCACGTGATCTCATTATATATTAGAGGAAGTATACATCCATTGCGACTGTTTGGGTCTATAAACGGGGAGGGTGTTTTAAGCACTGTGGAAGTTGGAGGGCTATATGCACAAGTTGCAGCAAAGGGACTATATTTCCTCCTCGGGAAGTGCTCTCTCTATCCTGTTCGGTACCAGAAAAAGGTCGGTGCCGTTAAAGGCGATGAGCTTGAAACCGCCGTCCGCTTCTTCCGCGCCGATCTCTCTTGCATGCCCGATAAATGGGAGACTTGGTATCGTCTCGCGCAGGCATACGAATCACAAATGGAAGAAGCGCAAACGTGGAGCGCAGACGGGATCAACACCCGTCGATCCGAGCTTGTGGGTCTGGAAAGAAGATCAATTTTGTGCTACATGATGGCTTCTTCATTGGCTATTAAACATGCGGATATTGATGATGAGGACGTAAGATGTTTGGTCGGTGGGATGTATATGGATTTCGGAACCAGAGTCTATTCAGCGAGCAGGTCACCAATGGCAGGCGAAAGCTTTTGGACAGACGGTTTCGATAGGCATTTTTCCGGGAGAAACGGGGAAGGCATGTATAAAGCGAAGGCACATGCTGAGGTGACCATAGGGAACGCGATAAAGTTTGCTCAAGTGTTATTTCAATGTGCTGTGGATATGGAAGAGCAGGAAAACTGGAAGTGAGTAGTTCATTCCCAGTAAGATTTACAATCACTGACTTACTGGCCAGAGCTCATTACATGATCGGCAAATGTATGGGGAAGTTGCTGGATCTCCCAGATGCTAAACCGAATTTCGGACCAGAGGACGTTCTGGACAAGTATGTGGAAGCAATCAAGCATTGCCCCGAAAAGATTGGAAGTGACCATATCTTCGAGCCACATCACAAGCTTGTCTCTACAGCCTGTAAATACGTTCTCAGAGAGCTGCTTACACCCCAACGGGCTTGTGAGATTCTCGAAGCAACTCCCTTCACTAAGCGGATAGATCCCGCCGATGACCGCGACGGTTTCGTAAAATATATTCTTGAGGTTCTCAAAAAGATGCGAACCGCAGATAAACCAAAATGGCACCATCGAATGACTAATCGTGCAGCACAGCTCAAATTTTACGAGCAAAAGGATATTGCTGGTGCCAGAGCCGAATTTCAGACTCTTTTCTCAAACAAGGCTGCCCAACTGAGTATTTGGAGGCCGGAGAATGAACGACCCGGCCGTCATTTTGTTTTTGCGAGCCAATATACCATGTTTTATGTCGATCTTCTAGAATTACTCGACGATCGGGCAACACTTGAGGTTTTGGCCAAAAGGGTACGAAGACTAGCGAATGGCCTATTCAGACACGCAGATGTATGGACGCACGTCATGATTGCATACATCAAAGTTCTCCGCCGTACCGGAGATGTACCAGACCAAGCAGACGAGGAGGTATTCAAGAACGTGACATTCGAAGAATTCCACGCATCCGCAATACAGCTTGAGGCGTACTGCAATCTGAAAGACACTGGTTCTGGATCACCAACACTGGAGCTGTTGAGAGAAGTATACGAGCTTCGCCGCTCAAACGGCGGTCTAGCAAAGACACCGTTGATCGATGATTTGCTTGCGGATACATACGCAAAGGTTTATGCAGAGCTAGTACCACAAATTCAGAAGCAGTTGACGAATTCCCCTACAGGTACTACAACTCCTGTAGTTATCACAGCAGCGCAGCAACTAGAACAGGAGAACTCACGGGCAAACCCTATGTCCCTAAAAAACTTGATGCTGAGCGAGGACCCTACACCAACAGATCCATTAGCAGCTGCGCACAGCAAGGCTGATGATATGCCTCTACGAGGAAAAATAACAAAGATTTCCCGGAGAGAGTTGGTTAGTCGGGCGGCGATGATCTGCAAGACTGCCTCTGCCCCAGTGCAGGCAAAGGGGGTGTCGACTGCAGGAGGTTCTGGTGCGAGCTCTGTGGTCGCAAATCCATCAGTATGTTTTACCTCATCTTGCGTGTTATATGGTGTATCAATACTAATATATTTGAGCAGAGTCCAAAGAGAGGCGTAACCTCTGGAGGACAGGAGAGGGGCGGAAGCCCAGAGGATACACCAATGGGTAGCCCTAGGCAAGAAAGAGAGGGCGATAGCGACGAAGGGATGGAGACTGAGGGTGAGGGAGACGCGATGCAGGATGTGGACCAATAGACTACAAATACTTCACGAGTCATTCTAGTTTCGTCTAGATAGGCAAATATTTCTTTTTGTATTTCTTGTATACGTTTTCCTTCATGATTGACTGAAAGCTTAATATAGCGCTTTATCGAAGTGTCCATTCGTAAGGTACGGCAGTTTTCTACCTATATCAACTAGAGGGTGGTGTCTAGACATAGGTACTACATAGATATCCTGGCTGACCCTTAGTCTATGCTGTAATCGGGAATCTCTAGAGTGTACTAGTGAGCCGCCTTAACCACAACAGTAATCTATGTTGCTATTTGAATGAGCTTCGAATCTGTGCATCATGGGGTCTGACTCGGAATAGTAGAATGGTGACTAAGCAGTATCTGTATCTGGCTGGTCAGCATCGGAATCGGAATCGGAATGCTCTAAACAAGGGTTAAGTGCAAGTCTTAGAAAAGGCTTACGTGGTTCTATGGCTCAATCATGAGGCACACGAAAATACTTTAACTCACCCAATTCAACTTATCACTTCAAGTGTAGTGCAGCTCCAGTGACAGTGAATCGTAATACAACTCCTGTCCCATTCTTATCTAATCAAGCCTTGTCCGGATTTATCTAATCAATCTCATCAACAGCTCAACGTCCCACCTTTCCTGAAGCAACTGGTCTTTTACAGCTCTCCCCCTTCCCCATTTGCGACAGATCTCTTCCCCTCCCGCCTCCACCTTCTTTCTAAACCACCCCTCAGAGAACCTCAATTCTCGAGAACGGCACGCCAATATGGTTGTTCCTGCCGTCCCTGAGTCAGTTCATTCTTTTCTCTTCCTCTACTCCCCGCTTTAGCACCGCACTCTGACTAGGTATGCAGAATCGTCGAAACAGAAATCCATGAATCTGTGCTAGCCCGTACAGAATCACTTCCAATTCTTCGCGAGCTTGGCCCACCAGATCTGGTCCATCTGATCAAGTCACAACCAAAAACAGGGTTGAAAGAGGTAGCTTCAATTTCCCCACCCCCCGCTCAAAGCACCTCCGGATAGCTAATAATCTGTCGCACGTAGATTGGGACCTATCACCACGTCACCGGAGTCGATGCATCTTCGTCCGCATCCCTAGCGGCATACATCAATACTCTCACCTACCTTATCGGTGAGAACCAGATCTGGTTCGGGAAGCCGCAATCATGGCGGATCACTACGGGCATCTACTGGTACGTGCACCCCACCCCCCCCCCCCCCCTGTGTCTCAGATGCATCCGTGCGGCACCAGGGCCAATGATTAACGTATGCAGCTGCTATAATGCCTTTTCGCGCGTTGACATGCGTGTGGAGGTTAAGATACCCGGGAGTGTGGAAGCCTATGCTGTCGATGAACGTGGTGAGAAGCGCGTGGCCTCAGAAATTCTCTGGCTTGAGACATATTTGTGTGGAGTTCTTCGTGCGTTTAGCTATGCGGATGATCAACATAACCGGATTGTTGGCTGTAGAAAATTCAATCCTATCACAAATACCGAATCAGAACATAAATTCCTCGATGCCGCCGAGAAGCTTTTCTTTCGAGGTGTGACCATTTCATTACTTCCCCTTTTGTCCTCAATACTTTACTAAAGCCCCTCTTTTGCGGGGTATCAGGTTGGCAACTTGGGTCAGACCCCGAAATTCAAGTTCCTAATGTCGTTTCGAATTACCTCACCTCTGGTCTCTTGAGCTACATTCATACCACTGGCCGCTTCGCGTCTGGGGTCAACCTCTTTGAAAAGCTTCGCTCCAAGGATCCTGAAGTCGGTTCACTACTTGCTAGAGTTCTAATTGACGCCGACGAGGAAGTAAAGGCTGTATCTCTCCTCTACGACACAATTAAACTCCTCCCGCTCGATAGTGGACTTCTGGATGTTCAAGCACAATTCTGTATGTCTAAGGGTCGCTATGATCTGGCACTTGAATGCGCAAAGCGGGCTGTTAATTCAGCGCCAAGCGAATTCACAACTTGGGAACGATTAGCACAGGTCTACTTAAAGTTGGAGCAATACGAACTTGCGCTGTTAACCCTGAACAGTTGTCCAATGTTTACGTATCAGGATCGAGACATTCCTAAAATGCCGCCGCCATCAAAAATGCATCTCCCAGTACTCCCGGAGGCAGTCCTTGATGAAATGAGCGATGAGAACCATGACCTAAAACAAGATAATGTAGATGCAACCCTATTGAAGCTTCCTGCGGGAAGTCTGAAGGGGACATTTGCAAAAGCATACAAAATTCTCACAGAAATCTCAAGTCAGATCGGATGGGACCAGCTACTGAAATGCAGGAGTAGTGTGTTTGTTATGGAAGAAGAGTATCGGCACGAAAAGAGCGCAAGTGTTACTACAATTAAGGGAAGCGTCAAAGAAAACGGGAAAACGGACACCAGCGAGAGTGAATCTGACGGGGAGGAGGCAGGCGATGTGAAACCGTCAACTAACGGGGAGACAACTCCGGAAGGAGACTCAACTAAGGAAAATGGTGACAAGACTTCCGAGGAATCTAGTGCAGCTGATCCAGCGGCAACCATTGAAAAGCCCGAACATACAGTCATGCCGGAAGAGGTCAAGGCTGGAAACGAAGAGACTCACCCTCCTGTAGACGGAAAGAGTTCGGTCCCTCCACCAGCACAGAAATATACCCATTTTCAAAACAAGCGCTTGTGTGAGCGTTGGCTTGACAACCTCTTCATGGTACTTTACGAAGACTTGCGTATATATACTATCTGGCGATCAGACCTGGTGCGTAGTACTCAGCAGCAGCGACCATATCGCAAGAGTGCTACCGAATGGGAGATACTTGGAGAGCTAGCACACAGACTACATCATCCTGAGGAAGCTGAGGAGGCATTCTTGAACTGCTTAGGGGTTCGATTTAGCCCACGATCCCTGAGAGGGCTACTAGCCGCGCAGGAGAAGAGGAAGGACCACCGAGGAGGATTAGATAGTATCATTAGACTTGTTGCCTGGGAGTACAGGCGGTATTCCGAGGTAAGCTCCAACCTTTATATTGGAGTTAAACCATCTTGCTGATTTTTCATATCACAGTTCTCGCCATCAATCCTACACTCTATCAGAAAGCTCATTGCTGAAGACGGAGCCGTAAAGGTTCGGAGTATCGTACAGGCAACCAATTTTCCACAGAGCGTATTGGACTTGACACATCACTATGCACAACTTTGTGCTGCCTTCCGAAGCTCCGGAAGCGACGGTTAGGTAGACAAGAGATCATAGACTATAGCGCATTTAGAACTGATAAGTGATTGGCTGCTGAAATATCTTATGTTTATTCGGCGGGGCGGATGGAGTGGACAATGCACAAAAGAAAATTATTTTTTCACTTCGTGTTATTTTTTTTTTTTTTTTTTTTGCGTTGTTACTTGTTCTTGCAGGTATATTATTTGTGTCGGGCCACAGTAGAGTGAAGGCCAGTATTTTGTATTAGGGAGAAGGTGGGGGGGGGGGGCAAAATAGCTTGGATTGAATGGTGTCTGTTAATTGATCTAATCGGAGAGTGATGCCCTAAACTGCTCCTAATTCTGCACGGAAATAAGTATGAAAATGTGGTGGCTTCATTTCCTAGTAAATCTCCTACAAGTGAGCTAAATCAGAGCTCCATCAAGTCGCAAAGGCCAGTTTTTTGCGCAATACATAGGTACAAATAACTAAATATTGGCGGGGGCTTACCCCAGCCATTTCCCAAAAGACTTGGCACCTCGAACTCCCCTCACGGCTTGTAGGAAGATAAAAATTACAAAATAGCAACGAATATAATAGAAAACCAAAGCCAAAATATGAATATACACACTCGACTTACTATTACCATTGATCGCGCCGAGCGTTTGTGGAGGGGATATAGTTGAAAGTCAACAAGAGCCATGATGCTAGGCTTTGGTGAGGTGCCATGTCTTTTGGGAAATGGCTGCCCATAACTTCCTCCACGGCTCTAGCTCTAGGAGTGCAAAGTGCAATAGACGCGGGAAAGGAAAAATAACAATGGATCAGCGCCTAAATACCAACAGACCCAAGCAAACCCGGGCATCCAGCCTAGGCACACTTTCCCCCGTAGGTTCCAGCGAGCGCGTAGATCATGCAGTCTATGAGCTCACTACTTATACAAGATGTGCAAGTTAGTTACAGATATCGAATATTGCTGGATGTGTGGATGCGAGCGAGGGGTTTATCCCACCATGTCAAGGACTCGATTCATTGGGGCCAAGATGGCAGTGGTCCCAGCTCCAGGAGACGGAACTTTCGGGGGATGTTCTGGCGGGATAAAGAGGGGGAGGAGAAATACTAGAGCGGAAACCAAAGGAATATATCTAGGATCGGGTCATTATAAATTTATGCTGGCGTAAGTATTACACGCGCGAAACACCCCGGCTAGAAGTTTGTGGTTATCTCGGGAGACGGGTAATAAAAAAGACTGTAATCCTCTATAGCGAGTGATAGTTTGTGATTCATAGCCATTAAGTTCGTAGTAGGTCCAGAACCCCAAACTTAACAACGTTGTTCCTTCAAACTGGCTTGCAAGTAAGTACATTTACGTGTATGTAACGACTTTATGAGCCTTGCATAGCTAAAATTCCTCTGGGTCCCAAGCCATTGAGACCAAATCGTCATTTAAGTATTCATCCTCCGATTCATTGAAAGTAGAATCACTATCCCCACTCTCATCCTCGTCATCCTCGTCATCCTCACTAGTACTAGTAGACATTTCATCGTAGCCACCAAAACCAGACAATTCCGGGTCGGCATCCCCTCCAAGATCCTTATACTTATATTGGTAGACATTCGTGCTTTCATGGGCTTCCGCGCCGCTAGATCTAAGAAACGATTCGAAGTCTGACTTAGGTCTACGCCTAGCTTCACGGGCAACAAATCGCTCGAAATCTGTCAGTTCTGCGATAGCTTCATTTTGCTTCTTCTCTTCCATCATTGCTGCCCAATCGTAAAATTGCTTGGGTGCATCTGGTTTGTTCCCCCATAATCTCGGCCTAGGATCACGAGACCAGTCATAGAAAACTTTAGGCACGCCTCTGAAGACAGGAGGCTGCCTGTTCTTGTTACGCGGGAGACGGATATCGACTGGAGGAAGGATCGTTTTTTCTTTCTTCCCATAGTCAACTCCAGTATCTCGCCTGTATTTCATCCCTTTGACTCCCATCTGCTCACCAAACACTGATCGTCTAAGAGATCTTAGTCTCGGAGTGTTAAATCTTAACGACCTATCCTCGGGTGTCAGAGCAGCAAAGCGCCGCCAGTTCTTTCTGAGATCTCTGTATTCGAATGGTGGCTTTGAGTTAACGGCCTCTGGAATTGCCCGGGCCTTCATCCACCTAGACTCCTTCCACCAATCCTTACTTTTTCCATGCTCTTGTATTTCGTATTCGGAGTCCGAATCGGCTTTTACACGCTCTTTCGGTGAAATAGCATTGTTTTCCTCGGGTTCTCCGATTTCTTCATTGGTTGTTGACTTGTTTCCTAAAGCCCCAACCAGAGAAGTGTTGGGAGTCTCCTGATCATTAATTCTAATTACACCCTCGGGGCAGATATGATAGGTGCCCGGAATGTTAAGGTTGAATAATCTCACGCCCTCTACATCCTCCACGGCTCTGGCCCCTGGGATAATGGTGTGTCCATTAATATTTGTAACTATCTCATCGTTGAAGTGAGGGGATCTCAGCAACAAAATGCCTAAGGTTAATCCCTTGTTTCTATTAACTATCTCGAGAAGGTGTGCCTCGTCGATATTTAGGGAAGAATGTGTCTGTTCTAGGTTCACGGGCGGAAGAGAATCGGTGTCCATATGAGTTGTAATTGGGCCGCCAGGTAAATGAAGGCTGTCCAAATCAAACTCTGGGCGGGATCCATGGACTGTAAAGAGATCCATTCTTCGTATTTCTTCTAATAGATACTTCTATAAGAGTCCAAACAACGAAATTTAATTAGAAGAAACATAGTCTTCAAGTTGTTGGTGGTTATACCTAGTGATTGGTTTCTCTAGCCTGATATGATAACTTTCAGGGAAAATTTGGTTGAACTGAAGACTTTAGAGTAGCTTTATAATTTAGAAACGGTCAATTTATAATAAAATCTTCGTAACTTTGAAGAGGGATGAGGGGTGAAAGAGTTTGACACTGTGGGACGTTATGGTGCTTTCGAAATCGGGAGTTATTTGTGGGGAGGTTTTGTGCCCTTAAAGCTAAATATGTGACTACTGTGGCCAACATATTCCAAATACACATACGCACACAATGCTATGTGTCTGTATATACTGGGTGCACCACTGTGGCCTCTGACCTATGGACAACTACTTATATTGGTGCTTCGTATCCACACTATTATTTTGTTCTTTCAAAAATACTACCACTGGACGGTCCCTTGAATCCTTTTCAATGTAAGAGGCTTAATTTTGTCTCGGCAGTAACTTAAACCCATACACCCACGTCCTTGCTCATAAAGGGCCCTAAAAAAAAGCACTACCCTTGGTAATTACTATCAGCATCCCAGAAGCCTTGTTCTACTGCCGAAATTGCAAGGATTAATCTCAGAAGAGGATATCAAGCATCTAATCCAGCGAAGTGAATAAGTGGATTGGATTGGATCCATGGGGCTGTCTGAGTTCTGGTGAATGATAACTGCGGACAGGCCTTCCTCCACGCACAAACGGGGGGATATACTAGAAGCACCCAGGATTAGTCCCTATGATAGCTCCGTAGGCGTGCTAATGGTTGGCAATAGATTTGATCTCTACTTAGCAGTGGCTCTTGTGACACAGACATACACGCAGTTAACTTAACGTAGTTAACTTAACGCAGGGAGGAATCTATAATCTCGAGTCCTAATTGGTTTGGGTGATATATATAGTATTGACTCTCTTAAGCAGTCTCCCGGCGGAACCCCCTGGCTTCTTACATAAATTACGGAGGAACGTATAAGGCACCGTGGTAACCTTTAACTCGAACCCCTACCGGACCTCACTAGCTATATGAATCATCCCACACGTTCTAGGCTAACTCGGGTGGGCCAAATGATGTTCGGAGGGTAGCCGCCCAGTTGAGTGTTGGGCACCTGGCATAACCTTCATACCAGAAAAGGAGTGATCTTCACGTAATGGTGGGGAGGGGTGGGTGAAACAGCCCGGGCGGCCCCAGTACAACAATTTGTATTGGTGAGTTTTGTGGTGAAGGTTGAGGATTATGGAGTTGACAGGTGACAACATACGTTATAGAATAAGAGCAATGGCTATAACGTGGGCAGACCATATGTGTAGGTTGCAACGGTATAGTCCAAATGGGTCATATAGGGCTACCATTTCCCGAAAAAGGAAAGAGTACATAATAGTAAGATCTCTACTATCGGCCCCATTGGCCGGTTTATACCAGGACCCCCAGTTCTGGGGTTCAGTTACAGGTCATAAGATATCACACACATTCTGAGTCTGGGTAAAAGGAAACAAGATGGGTGCTTTTTAAAGGAATCGGTAGAGAGCCTCTTGGTAGGGGTCTCTAGCTATAGTCAAAGGGTTTCGATATCGATATTAGTAGTGATCGGGTGAATCCCAGACCACACTCTATTTACGTTGATCCTAATCTTCGGTCCCATGATATGTCTGAATAGTAAATCTAGTAAGCATATAAGGAGTTTTGTTTCGCTTGGACGTGGGCCGGTACTATTTCAACCGACCCAATATAAAAGTGATTAAAGATATGCATGTTTTGATACGTTTTTGGAGCGAATATATATGCGAGAGAGATGGGTTGAAGGCCTTAGATCCCAGACTGCTAGGTAAAGCCAGAGGGGGCGGGCATATTGGCTTCTAATATTCATTGGGGTGGTTGCTTACTCAAAAAAAGTTTTCCACTAGTTATAATAGTATTTACATTAAAAAGTTCTTATATAAAACTGCTCTTTGGCCGGTAACCACTTGTTCAATATCAGTAGGTCTTATGGGTTTCAATCCACCTGAACATGCGTCTATATGCACACGCATTTAAAGTATATACCGGGGGAAAAAATGTTATATAAAGCATGTAATTACTAATATCAATGACAGTAAAAATGGGTACTGTACTACGGGTGTAGGGGGCCGTGGTTGCAACGGTTCTTACTGTCGCCAGACTTACCGTAGTAGAGTACATGGTAAGGACATAGACGATGATAACTCCACTATGGAAACTATCGTAGCCATTCTCCTACGTTCGCGATTGGAGCCAGACCTCATTCACCAGATGTTGTTTACAGGAAGATAGGTAGTTATTGCCACCTATTGGTTCGAATCTCTGCGGGTTGTGCAAAGTGCGTTGCCAAGGTAAACCGATTCGATCTCACCAATTATCAATTATCCCCACACTTTGTGACTTTGTTTACACAGCCCACCCAACGCGCAAACGATGTGCTGGCACAATCAATCTAGAACCACGGTCTGACCCCTGTCAGAGCAATCAAACTTGCTCCTTGATGTCTCAAATCACTTTGTTTCGCCCTGTATGTGGGGATAGTTGCCATAGTAACGATCCTTGCGCCCCATGATGTTTGTGTTTGTCTCGGCGCATCAACCGACGGAACGACGCAACGTCTCACCTGGTCGGAGCTTCAGGAACTTTAAAGGGACAAGATACGATCTGACCTTCTAGTATTTTGGAGACAGTGTGGGCGAGAGAAGAGAAAAACGCGGTGTCTTTTTTTTTTTTTTTTGGAACCCAGTCAGCACGTAGATACAGCGCAGCAGTCAACAACGCATACAGTACGCCCCTTACGTCTTACTACTGTAGCTAGTCCGCCGCTACATACATCAGATGGATTCCTCACCCAGATCTCCCCAATCAATATCAAATTCAATAAACGACCCTCTGTTTAAAGTATTCCTTCGATTACGACCATCATCACCACGGTTTTCACAATCAGAAACCCGTTTCTTGAATACTGCACCCGGCCAATCATGTATCTACGTAACGCCCCCGGCAGATCGGAGTCGGCACAAAGCAACTGAGAAATTCGCGTTTACAAGGATATTTGAGGAAACAAGTGAGCAGCGGGAGATATTCGAGGAGTCAGTGCTACCACTCTTGGAGGGCGCGGTAATAGGAGGGCAAGATGGAACGTTAGCGACACTAGGTGTTACTGGAAGTGGGAAGGTTTGTTTATGACTCTAAAAACGACGTTTTTTTGCCAGATTACTGATAAACAAACATCTCCAGACATATACGATACTTGGCAATGATAGAGTCAAAGGAATGACACAAATGGCTCTTGAAGTTCTATTCAATGCCTTTGGCGAGCGCGTGGTAGACTTTAACAAAGTCGATCTCCAAACTCTCGACAATTCCGAGGCCATAGTCCTCGACACACCCACATTCCATGAAAGGATGCAAAGTTCTCCAGTAAGTCGGATTCTTTCCAAGTTCATTCACATGCGCATATTTTTGTCATTTCACAATTTAACACCCGCCAGGATGGCTATTCTTCAAAACGATCGTCTTTTGCGAATATAACAACACCCAACACCCCATCCGTGTCTGGCATAAAGATTCCCCTACCAGACAGTACATCGCGCTATGGTATTCTTATAAGCATGTATGAACTCTATAACGACCGAATATTTGATCTTTTAATCGAATCCACATCTGCATCATCTTCAACTCCGAAGCGCAAGGCTCTAATATTTAAGAAGCCTTCTGCGATATCGGCCTGGGATACATCAAAAGAGCAGAAAAGAGTTGTTTCGGGGTTACGGAAGGTCTATGCAGCGAGTTATGCCGAGGCTCTACAGATAATTGAACATGGACAAGCCAACAGAACTGTATCAACTTCTAACCATAACAATAATGCAAGTTCCCGAAGTCACGCCTTTTTGCAAATCGAGATTAAGAGGTTCTCCGCACGAAACACAGAAAGAGGAAGTGCAAATTTATGTGTTGTCGATCTTGCCGGCTCTGAACGTTCTCGTAATGCTAAACCGGCTGGCGAGCGACTTGCGGAGGCAGGAAGCATAAACCGTAGTCTCATGTGTCTCGGCCAATGTCTCCAACTCCAGAATCAAGGTTCTGATAATGGCAAGCCAAGCATCGTCCCATGGCGGCAATCAAAACTAACAGAATTGTTGTTCAGCAACTCGTTTTCTGGCGCAGGGGGCGGGCAAGGTGCGTGTATGATTGTGACTGCGGACGCAATGGGAGATCCCAGTGCCACCTCTCAGATCCTCAGATATTCTGCCCTAGCCCGGGAAGTCTCTGCTCCGCGACTAAGCCGCTCTCTTTCAGTATGCTCGTCCGTGTCCTCATGCTCAGAGTCAGCTGTTGATGCGCTTGCTGGAAGCGTTTGCTCTGTCGCCATTGCCACTGATCTCACTGTACCTCCTCTCAGCGCTGCACCTGAAGAGCCAAGTAAGGACACAATAATAGCACGCCTTCTCTCAAAACTTCACGAAACCGAGTCTCGGTTACAGCTCGCCGAAGAACGTTGCGAGGCACTGGAGAATAAGTGCTTATTCATTGAGCAAACTGTACGTGAGGAGGTTGCAGATGATATGGAGTTAAGATTAGAAGAAGCGCGGCGGAGCATGCTAGAAAGATTCAAAGTGGAGGAGGAATGGAGGGAAGGGTATGTTGATGAGAAAATTGAGATTTTGAAGCGGGGGATTCAAGGTATGCATTATGAAATAACCAAGACACTTTACTTTTTCATATGATTCTAACAGCGAGTGATATTTCATGAAGACGCGCCACGATCTGTATATCTAAGAATAGAAGAGCTTGAAGAAGAGAACCAGAGATTGAGACGGGAGTTGATGCAGTTAAAACGGGAGGCTGGTAATAGGAGTCCAAGCAAGGGGCAGATTCCTAGGGAAATGAGGGAGGCAGGTTATCGAACCCCAAGTAAGGGTCAGGTTGTAAAGGGGAGGAAGGGGTCGAAGCCGTTGAAGGACGTGTTACATTTGGATGCATTTCGGGGACTAACACTTAGTGGGGAGCGGTGAAACGGAGTTTTGGGTGTTTCGTTTATTTTTGTTTCTTTATTTCCTATTCCACTTCTGATTTTGGGCACAATGCATTGATTGAGTGGGCTTTTGCGGACTTTTGACTTTCATTTTGGGGTGTTTGAAGCGGGGGTTGGGTTATCATTTCGTCATTATGTGGGGCTTATTTTCTTACCTATGTATTATTGTTGATATTACCAAAAAGTGGGAGGGGGGCAAGTTTGTTTTGAGCAATGAAAGCCTTCTCAGTCTGTTATGTTATATACCTATTAATTCTGTATCAATGATCTCCCCTATTTCATGATCTACCCATTTTTTTTTTTTTTTGCAATATATCTAGTAGTACAAATTTGCTAGGCTTTTTTCGTGTAACACGCTATACTGTAGTTAATAATAGTTCCAAATTCGGTAATGGTTACTATGGCTTGTCTGGAGATCTCCGGTAACCGAATCATTGGCACCGACACAAGGATGAAGGGTAGACAAAAGCTAAGACTATAGAATACACGTAACAGTATAAGGTGGTCCTGGCACAGAGACCTGGCCAAACCTCCCGATCGGGCAACTGCACAGAGGGTTGCCCGGCCACAGCACGAAGGTATATAGGTGGGGTATCCCCACAGCTCCCTCCCCACTACACATACTAGTGCTAGTAACCCACCACCCTAGAAGATATCGTGAGTCTGCCCATCTCCATAGCCTATGGCTGGGGTTAAATGCTAATTCATGGTTACAGGAAGCGGTACAGCGACAGAATCACGATGAGTGACGGCAACACCACCGAGCAGCAAAAGAAGAAGAGAAAGTCCAAGTGGATTACGTCCTATTCCAACATGACTCAGGCACAAGCAGACGAAAGACTAGGCGTCAGAATTGAATCAATCACATCGGACGCGATACCGGTTGACGAGATGTTGGCAAGATCCTGAGAAAGCCTATATTGCTATTATATGGCGGAATGATACGACTACAATATAAGCAATAATTTTGCATTCTCTACTACCCCAATACACCACACCAAATAATAAGTTAACAGATGGCTTAATCAACCAATCCCAGGATACGCCCAAACAGGAGCTTCGAGTGATACATCATGATACAAATGTTTCCCCCTGTGTACTAAACGGGAAACTTATATTCCTCCACAAATGAACGAACTAACCCCACTCATGAATTGCAGGCCTATCACCAATATTGCAGCGTATCACTGATCTTGTGGCTAGTGTCTTGGCATTGTCTTGGCAAGCATTTATTATTTATTATTACTAACTATGGCGACCCACGGGCGCGGACTAAACTAAACTAGGCTAGCACGAGTCTACCTACAGATAATAGATTACCACAAACAAATCCCCCTGGAAAGAACTCCACCGGGTACCCACCTTCAACCATCCTGAACAATGCCTCCGTTGCTCAACGCTGCGTACATGTACATGCAGTCCACCATGCGAGTAGTCCCATCCATCTCTTTTTGTTCGTCCCCATAGTCTGAAACAAGACCGCGAACTCCTCCGTAGTGATAAAAGTTGTACCATCGTATGTAACGAATCCGTACACCTTATTGTCCCTCATATCCTTTATCGACAGCAAACACTGTCTCATCGCAAGTCCCAGAGAAGCCTTCTTTGCCTCTACTATGGGGACAAACTTCTCCTCCGTCACCGGAACCAGGTCCACCATAACAGATTCCTCCGTGCTGCCTGTCTCACCGTCTACAGAAACAATCTCTTTCTCGAACCGTAACTTCATACTCTTGCGCCCCGTCCTGCGTATAAAGTCCCTAATGATTGGAATGATGGTCGCATAAACCAAATGGTTGATGTTGGCTTCTTTAAAATCCGCCATCGCCCCCGTAGGATATCCTACAACGTCAAGATATTCCACAATGTGATCGTACACCTTTTCCTTGGTCTCCTTAATGTTGGCATCCAGGCCATCTTCTTCAAGCCTATACTCTGAGTTTGCCTCGCTCTACACTAAGGTAAGCAAAGATGTAATGTAAACTATAAGTGTTCCCGTATTGAGATCTTATATCAAATTTCCCTTAGTGTAGTGGCTGCGTAGTGTATTGTATGTATGATTATCGACAACGCGAAATATCCGTCTTTATTCTTACCTACCATCACAATTGCATATTAATACTGAGGTTAAAACATGCATTTACTGTAAGATTTTCTTGTAGGATTCTTTAGCCTTATAACTTCTCCTATACTTAGCGCATCTAGATAGAGTGCTTGGACCGATATATTAATAATATCAGCCAGATATAGCGGCGGCGCTGTTTGTGGTTTTCCGACCGCAACCCCGAGCAGTATTTTACTTGGATACGAAATGTATCTTTCCTGATGGTCAATCATAATTAAATATCAATATATACCAATCTTGCCAACCGTCAATTAGTTGGGTCCAGACGTATGTAATTAATTTGAAACGATACTTCGTATTTGATATGAAACAGTAAGAGTAGCGGGTTGAAGGATATGTAGGAGATTTCTCTTTATATTCCTATTGAGTTCTACCCTTCTATTTGGACTTCAGTTGAACTCGATACCTCCTTCAAATCTCCTCTGAATTTGGGCCTGAGGGTCGGGTGCTTTTTGTGATTGGAAGGGGTTGTACCCTTATAATGCTGTGAGAGAACCATACTTGTTCAATAGCATCGTTTTCCCTACTGCATAGGTGGCTAGACTATAGCGTTTCTTATCAACCATGAGCGACTGTGATGACTGCAAGACTTCTGAATTATCACAGTTATCTCATGACAGAAAGTTCAGGTCATAGTTGCGTACATGTAACCGTGCTCACTCTTTTTTTTTTTTTTTTTTTTTTTTTAAAAAAAAAGACTCATCTCCACTGTTAAAATTTCCGGGGCGACGTCAGGTTTCATGAGCTGTACATCATGATCTCCAATCCAGTGGCGGTTTCGAGGGGTATTTCCGACCCGTGCCCACGAGGGGGTCAGCGCTTTAGAGGGTCAATGCGGGCGAAGGTATATAGAGTAGGTATGCGTATCTACATGTAGGTGTATAGCCCCGAAGCACCTAGTCAATCTTACTCTCATTTAATAGCTAGAGTCAATATTCCAAGAACGCTGGTCGGTCTCTAAAAACCATACCTCTCGACTAAGGGGCACTAAACAACACCTTCGCAGCGATGTCTATCTACTTCTTCTCGCCCTCGTTCAAGATCAATGATGGTGGATGGCTCTATACGCTGTTACTATTCTTTTTTTCGCTGTTCGTGGCCGGACGGGAAACGGATGGAGCGGTCCGGATCTGTTATTCGTTTTTAAAGTTTTCGTTTATGGATTTCCCAGGGTTTGGGAGAGGACTTCTGATTGCAGGATTGAGGATTTCCTCGCTGATTTTCTCATGGATGGTGGTGGGGGAAGCTGGCGCTGGAATAGGAGCGAGAGGGTGGTCAGAGAGAACGAGGTCCACAAGGGTGGGATGAGTATGGTGTGGTTAGTCACGCTTATGACTCTACATGAACTTTGTTGTTTGCTGGATATTGGATGTGATGACTGGAGTGTTGAGCGTTGAGCGTTTTAATTTCTGAGGATGTTCCAATGGTTTTATTTGATAGTGATTGTAATTATGATGTTGGGATCTTGAGGTACGAACTTAAGGGATTCGGTAATTTATAATATGGAGGTTGAATAATAATTTAGAAGGAAAGGGGGAGGGGTTGAAAGCCTCGAGTTTGGAAGGTAAGAGGGAGTCAAAGAGAGCACATATAGAGTAGCTGTCGATCAGACCTCCTTGGGAGTCATAGCGAATTTATATGTAATAGATACCGAGTCTTTCAAACGGAAAAAACAAAAAGTAACATCCCAAGTAATAAATAATGCCAAGACTAGGCTCATCAATATTTAACAACTTACAGTATATTACTTAATTTATACGGGTACGGTCAATCGATTTCTATGGTGGCCTTAAAACAAGCTACTAAGTGGGTATGTCTCACCCGTACTACATGTAGTATCATTATCATTGTACTATTGTGTCAACTAGAAGTACATATTTTTCCTCCTATTAACACCTACTGACAGGCCACCACTCCTGAGCTACAGCATAGGTCACACACTTGATGGCCACCTTCGCCCATCTGATTGGGATAAGACAATTGTTTATTTATTGATAGCTAGTACTCTAGATACATGAAAATAGAGAAATTATTCACCAACAAAGTCGACAAATCATAGCTCTCTTTTATTCAGGTAAGAAATAGAAACATAGAAGTGTCAGTGTACGCCTGCATGAAAAACCAAGCTAGAAGGGATAATATATACATGTATAGGGAAAGAAAGAAAAGAGATATTATTCTCTTTTATCCTCATATGTAGCATGTACATGAACGGGAAGTCTCAGAAAGTAAACTCCACTAACAAAAGAGATAAATATGATAGAACTTTTTACCGTAAAAGCATGACAAACGTTAGAACGAATACAAAAATCTCAGAAAAACCCCCCACCCCCCAACCAATGGACAAAAGAAGAAATGCCAAACCAACCAAACTGGAAAATTCCCTAATATGAAACAAGAAACCAGGGGGAAAAAAATAGGCGTCAAAAAGCGAACTTGAAAAAAAAAAAGAAAAAAAAAAGAAAAAAAAGAAAAAAAAACTAAAAGAATATGAGAACCAAAAAAATTGAGACACGGACAGGAAATAGTTGTCTCCAATACATGTGTGTAATTTTCTGAACTCCACCGTGGATCTTCCTGTCGTGATTATAGTCCGACTTTTCTACTCAGCGTCATCTCCATAACTCTTGTATAATCCTAGGCATGCCGACCCCATTTCCGTAGTCCTAGACTCTTCCTCAACTAACTCCTCGAACCCTTCTTACAAAGGATCCTTACAAGGCTTTTTCCGTGATTTGGAATATTCTCTCTTCACTAACATCTCCCTTGGTACTCAATCAGACTAGGAACAAGTAGAAGTCGAGCTGACTAGGCATCGTCCCCTTGTTAACCAATCTCTAGGCTCTATGAACGATCGATTAAGCTCCATTGACTCCCTATGCCGACACTAACTCCACCTTTCTTATTGCTGACCGTCTTTTTGGCACCGCTACCAGACCCCGAGCCTTTATTATTTACCATAAATCTCGATTTGACCTTTTTCTTTCTGGATGGTGTAATTGTTTGTGATAACCTGCGGTCGCCGATTTTGTGGGATACTGCAGGGTTATTGGAGTGATTATTTCCCTGGGAATGTTGCATTTGCCGTTTTCGAAAAGACGTAACTGCGACTTGTTCCCACCGTGCAAGCATATCCTCAGAATTTTCAACAGCGCCGGCACATTTGTTGTCCTCGTCGACATCACAGCCGCCATCAGAGTTGTCATCTGAGTTATCATCATGTATCTCGCCATCCGCGTCATCAGTCGAGAAATCTAAAAAATCTGTGATCTGTAGATCGTGCTCGAACTCATCAATATCGTCATCGTTCGTGATAAGACCCCCATCCAAGTCGAAAATGCCGTCGATGTCGAAATTGTCGTAAATGGCATCTATAGGCCCCAGAATATCACCTTCATTCAAGAATAAATCATCGCCCCCGGTAAAGCCTCCCAGCGTAGGGTTATAGCCCATTGGGCCAGTAGACTTCTCACTTTCACTCTCTTCGAGCATTAATTGGGAAATATCGGTTCCAGTATTAAATTCGTAACCTCTAGAGGCACCTGGGAGGAGAAAGGTTTTTTTCGACCCATCAATCACACAGATTGTACGGTTAGGATCAGCAACCCAACTGGCAACTGTATGGCCGGCAGAGGTATTGTCAATGTGGACAACCTGAGGGCGAGACGAGCCCACAGATGAGACTGAAGCACGGCGAAGCATCGATTTACTTCGCGGAGTGGGCATTGGAAGATCGTCCTCTTCATCGGTAGTTTCTCCTTCATCAGCTGAGAGTGAAGGGGAAATCTGTTAGTACATATAGTATCACTCGGCTCAAAAATAGAGGTCTCACTTTCGCTGTCTTCTTCGTTTTGACCACCATTAATTTTGCCTTTAGAGTAGAAGAGCTTCCGTGAGGTTCCATGTTCCTCTTCCGAATCATCGGCCCAGTCACCCCTTACAGTGTTGGCATGTTCTAACATAGGGTCTTCTGGTTGATCAAAGTCACCCATATCATCGTCGCCATCACCCGACTCGGTAGAATTATCGGGGGTATTAGGTCCGGAGAGGATTCCGGAGACAGAGCCGCCGTGGTTTGCGGTGGACGGAGTCTCGAATGGAGTGCTTAAATCTGCGACGGACATTTCACTTATACTTTCTGGAAACAGTCCGTAATCAAGCTGGATGTCTGCAAAAGGATCAGAAAAGGAAGCAAAATCATTTGCGAGTGCAATATCGTGGAAAGCATTCGGATCACCCCAACCAACGCCAAAGACTTCATTGTCTAGGTCTTCTAGTTCCTCAGCTGTGATTAAGTTTGGATCATTAGGGTCCTCGTCTCCGTATTCGGCATATATGGTGTGAGGAGTGGATAGATCGAGCGGAGTATCGCAGCCGTTTGCTTCAAATTCTTGAATTAGCGCAGACTCCTCGTCATCCAAGATGTCTTCATCATCAAGATCATCAAGGTCGTCAAGATCAGCTAAATCATAAGGAGTGGTGTCTGTTGCAGCAACTGAAGGGGATGCCGAGTGATATGTCAAGGTACCACTTGTGTTTGATAATTCTGTTGCGATCCTTTTGCGTGGATAATCGGATTCATCTCCAGTCTCATCTTCTACATCAAGGCCGGTCTCGTATTCTCTTTCATCGTTATCCGTGGCGATACTGAATGATCTCTTCTTCACACTTGACCCCGTCCGGTGGACTTCCCCCTTCAATGACTCCTTAATTATCGAAGCAGTTGCTCTGGCCGGGTGGCCTAGGAGCGACTTATCGACAATTGCAGTTTCACTGTTATCATTTGAGCGGACGGGGCCACTAACAGCTGGCTCTTCCTCTTCCTCTTCGTCCGCTTCTTCTTCACCTTCACCGTCACCGTCACCGTCTTCGTCCTCCTGGCTGCTTGAACTTTCCGAGCCATTATCAGACTGCCCTTGGTTTCCCCCGTTTCCATTTTTCCCACCATTTCTCCCGTCTTTACCACCATTTCCCTTCGATTCTGATATCAATCCAGAAGGTTTGCCGTGGTGCCTTCTAGTGTATGGGGTTTTCCCGGGAATGATTTCCTCTTGAAGGATGTAAGGATTTCTTGGGGTTGACTTCTCGCTCGCAAGAGGGGGTGAAGTATGAGAAGTAGTCGTATTGAATAAGCCAGAGGCAGCGAGAGTCTGTAGAGCAGATTTGCGAGACATTTTGTTGTATTGTGAGAATTGAAATTCAACGAAAGAAGAAAAAATAGGAATTATAAGTAAATAGGAGTGCGTAGATCTAATTCGATTCGAGGAGGGGGGGGTGTTTAGATTTAGTTTGGGTGTGGTGGGGTAGAGGGTGGGTGGGTGGTTGGTAGAGAGTTGTGGTTGGCTTGCTGCTGGGGTAGGAAATTTAAATTTTTTTTTTTTTTTTTTTTAGATCCTCCTTGACTATTTCGAGGCCAAGCGCAAAAATGATGGCACCTTTCGTCGTATCTTTCTCTGTCCCGAATGTAACAGAATAATAGCTTTCAGAGAAGCCGGTTTCGATATTCTGGGCAAGCTCTCGTCCGGTATGGTGAAGATGCAAGAGCTTTCAGGATTATCTTCGTTTCTTGTCGTTTGTTAATGTCAATCACTGGAGTTGTCGGGCTGGAGATGCTGTGCAACACCTCCAGAGGAATTTACAACTCAACGGCGAAGTTCGAAGCTTGTGACATTTTTCTTTGTGACGATGATAATTCTGGTTATACGGGTTCTGTGGATATTGTTCTGTTTGGTTGGAGTCTGGGATTTTCCTTGGTGAGGGTTGAGGTGGGAAGAAAGAGAGAGATGAAAAAGAGCGGGGGGGTTAAGAAGCGTAAGTAGTGCGGTCGTTGGGCGGTTTCAAGATTTTGTCATGTGTATGTATGTACATGTAGTCAGTCGTACACAACGACCACGACGTTCTAATGCGGAAAAGAAAAAATGATAAATTACATCAGATCAATTCAACTTATTTGTTCGATAAAATACACTAGGCTTCTTTACGCGACATATCTCGGTGGTATCGCACCTATCTAAAGCCTCTTTCTTTTACAGGTTTGCAACAGCCGCGATGAACAAGCAGAAACCACCTCCTCACAGCGCTTTCGCTCAATTCCTGATCTAGTTCGGATATAATCTACTTAATCCATCTCCTACACGCAAGATTCTGCGCGGGTGGGTGCATTGCCTGCAGCACTCGGCCCTTCTGTCAAATCACATAAAGGTTGGGATACTTTGTTCAGAAGTGAGGGGCAAAGCAACGGTGTCGTTAGGAAGAGATACCGCCGCTAGCGACATCCTCCTATATACTCAATTCTTTAATCCTATTTGCTTTGTCGAAAGATGTACATATGTACTCAGGTAGTTGCAGCAGTAGCCATGGCGTAAATGGCCCTTGCGCTTACAGTCCTCGGAGGTCCTCGACGATTTAGAGTTTTGATAGTACCTCCCTCGATTACACAAATTTCGAGGTTGGCGCCTAGCCAGCAATTGTCGCTGAGTGGAGGACCATATTAGTTTTTGGTATCAAGAGATATCGTAGCCCGTTATTCACGGTGCATGCTATAAAAAAAAGAAGAGAAAAACTTCTAGCCGCATCCTCGCCTGAATTTTCGTCTGATAGTATGTACCAGACCTTGGCCCTTGCAAGAACTCGAGGACGATCACTTCACTTCTTGAATTCCATTTTTTTTTTGTGCGTGTGTGTGTGTGTGTGCGTGTTTCAACGTGACGTCTTTCCTAGCTTGTTCTAGTACAGCAACCGCATCTCATTCTGATCTACATACTATCAACAAAGTCAACTACAATTGCAGCCAGTTCTCTCCCCAAGATATCTGGAGCTTAGAGAGTGTTTTCCGCCTACATAATAATTACAATATCTATACAGAGGAAAGAAACATCTCGCTAAAATGCGGGTAAGTTCCGAATTCACCGAAGAAAATTGAGGCTCTGCTAGTCTTTTGACGACCAGACCCTACCAGTGCTACCACTCAAAACCGTCTTAAAAGGTATGCAGCGAGCAACGTAATACAAGACTCAAAAATTAGGCAGAAACAGGTTGAGCTAAACTTTGGGCCCAGAAACGAAACGAAACAATTGAACTAACGGTGGCCGTATATACATGTATGTAGGACTCAACACGCGATAAAAAAATAAACCCCTGGATCCAGCGATTGAGGATCACGATTGGCTGCAACCCCGGATTTTGTGACAAGTGGTTTTTACTTTTTCCAGTCTCGAGTACGATCGGATATCTGCCGCCCACTTTACAATTAATCCCGGTTCATTTGGAGATATCTTTTTTTTTTTGCAGTCTGGCTGATCTTTCTATCACGTTTATGCGGGGAAATGTGTACTTTGTGGTACGTGCGACGCAAGCCTCGGCATGTCCCTATTTTCCGCTCCAAGGTGCTGTTTTCCACCGCCCTGCATGTTATGAACACTTCTTACCCTAGGCGGATATGTCAAAGTAGGTCTCACTTTGCCGATTCTAAACTTCGATATTTGTTCTAGATCGTCAACTTCTGATTGCATCCCTATGGCAATTACATAGATCCGGTGGCATAAACATCGTGCATGAGAATCGTCTTTCTCACTCTCTAGTTCTATGTTTTTAGACCTCGACGTCAACGTAAAGTTCAATCGTGCCTACCTGCTTCTCCACTGATCTTGTCGCAATCCCGCTTACATGCTCATGCTTACATGGGGTTACAACCTCCGACTCGACCTGACGTGCATATGCAGCTCAAGAAGAACCTCCAAACCTCCAAGCTCCTCACAAAAAAAATAAGACTAACGCACGGCGTTCTTTTAAGCGGTAACTTCTAGTAAAAAGGAAAAAAATCAGGGTCCTTTTCTCTCAACGTGTCGTCTGTTCGTTTGCAGGGGCAAGGCCGACGCAAAGAGTGTCCGTTGTAGGGAAGAGGGGCAACCTAATCTTTCCTGGATTTAGAAAGAGGGGCAAAAAAAAAAAAAAAAATACCGTACCTAAAAGCCAAGGAAAGTGGGGCGGTTGCGGATCTATGATATTTTGGGAACCATGAACTGAGCTGCTGCAAAAAGTTTCCACCCTACCCGCCGCCGCACGCCGCACACTGAGACTGTCGCTCGGCGGGTATCGTGAAGATATTGTATTATGCAAACAATCCGGATTAGTGCTTCCTCCTAGTACCATTATCCATTTACTTCTTTCTACTCCCCCCCGACGGCATCAGCACGGGTGGTTGTGCTCTAAGAGTCGGGTTTTAATCCTAGAAAGCATACTTGAACAACAATCGAGTCCCAGCCTTCCTCTTTCCCCGCTTTCCAGTGAAGCACTTTCCTTATTTCAATCCCAGACCTAACAAGGCTTCCCAGGCTGAATTGATATTTCACAAGAAATAAATAGGATATTAGAATCGATGATTTCTCAAGGCTAACTCTAATAACGTTAATTGACCTGTCCCTTTGCACTTTGCATGCCCAAATATTGGAGATGGTTCCCACGTGTGCAGAATTCGATAGTTGGCCTCACCTGCCTGCTTTAAGTTGCTTAATGCTCACGCCATTACGTATTCGACCACATATAATCCGGGGCACTATCGTACATACGGGTATGGGATCAATTCCTATTCACGGACATTGGGCATTTTATTCTGCTACACTTCTTTCGCCCAGCATCGCATATTGAAGCTGAATCCCTACCCCCGAGATGTCACTGCGATGATGTCTAGTGAGGCGAGGGTCTTGATTTGATTGAGCTTCAGTCAAACAGGGTGATTGAATTTCCGAAGCTAAATGTTTTAGGCCGAGATTCAAAACCGATTTCGACGGAGAACTCCCGTGCCGTCCGAATTTTATCCTCAGCCACCATACTGGCGGCCCGAGGCAAAAATGAACGCTTTTGTAGTTAGTAAAGAACACCACTACAAACCTTCTTCGTCCTCTAGAGTAAAATGGGGTGGCGGCGGCGGCAAATAAGCCCATACTTATCAAGGAAGTCTACTTTGTTATTATTCCTTGCAATGTGTCCAGTTATCAACCTCTTATTGCTCAAGCAGGTTTTGGGGCATACTGGTAAACAAGGAGCATGAATCGAGATGGGGCCCCTCTCCCCCCTTCTTCCCTGCACGAAAAACTTTCCTTCATATCAACCTAGGGGATTCAATTTTTCATCTCAAAGACCCAGAAGTGTTTCATTCCCAATTATCCCCAAATTCCTACGTAAGTACATACATGTATTTGCTCAGGTTTCCTAGGTATTCTTACTTTAATTGCCTACCTACAGTTCTCTTCAAACATCACTCATGTCAGTGACTAGACGGCCATAACCCTCTCTAAATCTTTGGTAATAGGTATTGGTTATTAATACGTAATCTGATGCGGAGGTGGTACCAAACCGCCAAAAATTGGAGTCAGAAGGTCACTTACATGAGTTCTTCTAGTGCCATTCGAAGAACTCTACAGTCTTATCAATACAAGTACATGCAGGTACTCTAGTGACAAGCCGAAAGACCGATGACTAAATACATACTAGCCCCCGCTTCTAGTTCACCGTCACGTAATGTGTCCAGACTCTTTTTACTCATCCCCGATTAGTAAACCAGTACAATATAGATTCTAGAAAAACGTGTTCTCTCGCGGTACTTTGGTGAGATAGGCACATTAGAAGAGCTCTTTAGGGGACCAATTTCAAGGGTTCAGTTAAAAGATCTATTTTAAGCAGCGATGAGGGGACACACCCAAGTGTTTAATCGATACATACCGGAGGGATGATGCTTTTGAGTCATGTGAGGCTATACCACCAACCTGCCTGACGAAATTCATATTGATTCTTAGATAGAGGGATATCGTTTCTCGATCTTGAAATTGATGCCAAGACCTTGATCATGTAATATCACTCAACAACTGGTGATGGAGATATTGATGTTGAATTGTTAATTAGTCATGATGACAGATCTATATATGTCCAGTAGTGTTTCCCCTTAAGAAATTGATGGTCCCCAAGGAGCTAAATCAACCTATTCAGAGGTTCGAGGGGCCTAGTAATGAGCTTATTGTTGGATATCCCCTACAAAAACTCCCTTTAGATCGCTATCTAAAAGAGGTACCCTTCCTTCATCCGGTTGATGCTCAGGATCTGGAGTGGGCAAGTACGAGAAACACTCCCCACCAACTAACCCACGTTTCCGGTGGGCTCTTACCTTTGTTGAGCAAATAGACCCTTAATGGGTCCGTGGTGAATATGTCCGTGGATACAGGTGCTTAGTCACGAGGAGTTACAGAATGGACTTATACCTTCTAACCCCGCTAGAAGACATCCACTGCTCAACACATAACATTGAAGCACGCGGAAAATAAAATGCGTACGTTGTTACTTACAACTTTATTCCCTCCGGTCTTAGGGATTGATTATCGTCTTCATGCACGCGGAATTTATGCTGTGAGATTTGGGTCGATCGATCATGAACGGAAGCTTTGATTGCTCTAGATCTTTGTATGTATAACCACGTACATATAAAGTATAAGGTACAGTATGAAAAAACGGGGGTGAAATCACTACCATAGGACTACGGAAATTGAACCGGCATTGGAGAAAGAGCACTGTGCCAATACCGTATTCTTACTGCATTTTATTGCTAGCGTATTGACGTGAATACCGTGACCTTATCCCTCTTTCTGATCCTGTATCTGACTACAGTTCAGAGGGCCCGCCAGTCACGAGGTCATTATGCGCGCTAAACTACGGAAAAGTAAATAGGTGTACTTTCAACCATACATTTAGCTAGACTCTACTCCTGCTAACCCCTGCTTAGGACGTTCTAAAATGCGCTCCAACTATAACCTTTTCAACTACATGTATCCAGATGCAAGTATAAGGAGCCAATTGCGGTACTTGGCGCAAGAGGTTGCGAAAGTGTGAAATGTACTATTAATGATGATGAAGAAGAGAGGGGTTAATCCTATGTACATGTAGTTACTACAATAACTTGCAGATAACCCATGCCAGTTATGGGTTATGCCTACAAAATATTATGTAAGTAACGTTATGAAGAGTGTTTCAGGCGAAGCAAACTGCTTAGAATTAACTAATCAAAAGTTTTAAATGGCATCGAATGTTATTATACTTACATATATATACCTGCTGATAAGTTATACTGGAAATCTTATTCCGCACTACCACAACAATTATGTACGGTTCGATGCTAAATAAGTCTAACTGCGAGTGATAATTTATGAAGAAGTATAGATCTTTTCTTTTTTCTTTTTGTTTAATTCATTAAAGAGGGGTATATCGCTGCTTTCTCTTTTCGACATATTAAATAAAGAGCATTAATTAAGTCGATAAGGAGCGTTATTTAAAACAATAACCAAATAACGCAGCTAGATAGGGATTCTCACGTCACTATAAGTCCATTGACTGTCCAAGGATACGAAGAAGGCTCATGATACTTTGGGGGCAGTTATTGGTGGCTTATTGATAATTCATAACCAGGAGACTTTTTCATATTCGATAAATACTAGATTCTATGAGAAAATGCGTGACATTATAGACTTCTTCATGTGGGTTCCAAAAGTCCATGACCCCTCTCGGCACATATTATCTTTCTTAGCTTGGTTAAAAACCTAATCTTGGAAATTTATATCACCAATATATCCTATTCGATAAGCCATAATATAGCTAGAGGAATTATTCATTCTATTTTGCCGGCTTTTTTGATTGACCACGTGCCACTGTCTCTTGATCAAATTGATATATATGGAGAAAGACAAGCAAACTCTTAACCGCAAGTGACTGAGCGTGATCTGTTGTAACTGGCCGGAAGTGTACATGTTTCTTGTGAAGATTGTTGGCAACACCAGAGAAGCAGCCACCCCGTAAAATACCTGTAGTGCCACGAGGATGTTGAAAGGCAGGTCATCGAACATGACACACCGAAACGACCAAATACGCCAGAGTAACTAATGCCCATCTAAAACGTATGAGGGTCACCAATCCACCCCTTGCACACGCCTTGGTATACGTCGTAGTACACGTACCGTAATAGCATACCGATCTATCTTAAATTCGAGATGTAGTAGAAAGTAGCTTATGGACGTTCGAACCTAAGTCTTTCCCTCTCTCCCTCTTTTGGCTTTCTAATTAGCCACTATCCTAGCCTTGTTCCTGTAGGATAGGTAATAATTGATGTAGAACAAAGATGGTCTGGGGAAGTGCCACAATTATGTTGACGAATACTAGGATCGACTGGTTTATTATCAGTATAACAACGGCCCCTTCTAAAATATCCTGTTCTTAGTAGCTTTCTTGCCGACACAGGCCCTAGGGGGGCTGAGTGTTTGGCCTGATTGTTCTCTCTGTTAACACATCTGGTATTTGAGCGCTCCCTTTCGATGAGACCATTTAGATTGGAAAGTTCGGCTGTACCTATATATTTTTGGACCTACTTTCATTGGTAGATTTATGCGCTGTATTCATCATGCCAAACCGGCAGCTCTATCAGAAAACCCCAGGCGGACTTGACCCAGTCTTCACTGCGTGCACTCAGGTTATGCAGGTTAGTACAACAGCTAGGATCCCATACGGTTAGATGAGACCATTCTAGCATGTAAATTACCGCCCCTTAGTGACCTCTCCTACTATTATGATGTTCGTTTCTTTTCAGGGGTATCAAATCCACTCTCAGTTAATAGGGTAAACGTAAGCAAGCTCTCGAGTTCCGTGTAAATCATGATGCAGTGAGCGTGCGACTACAGCACACGCAGCTACCGTGTCAGTTTGGTGCCTCATGCTCATAAGTATATGACCAAAAACAAATTGTACCACAAGGAGGCGGCCCAATAGGACACGTATGGTACTGCTAGCCCAATTTTCTAGACAAAAGTGTAATCGTATTCTTCTTGACATCTACTGGAAGAAGACCCGGAATCACTCACTTCCCCCGCTCACATTTTCCCCTGTCCATGAACCACGGCCAGCAAACGTTGACTTCTACCGTTATTCTTCAATCAAAAGTAGTAACGACATCCTAACATTTCCAGTGCTCATAAAAGTGATTTTTTGAATGATTAAGCTTATCCTTAACCAAAGAAGTCTACTCTACCCTAACGAGTGCCCGGAGGTGGCCATGTATGTTTGCAGCTGGATCCGCTTGGGCTTCATACTCTTTGATATAATATATGGAACCTGCGGGCCACCAAAATGCACGCTCCCGGTCCCTGAAAGTATCTTTGGACATTCCAATTGATACCAAAATTCATGCGGTGATCATAAAGCTATTCCCGAGCGGCAGAATGATAGAATACCGCAGTGGGCTAGTTAAGCTTATAGGACGGAGCTTTTATGTACGGCTCTCGAATAAATCCAGTGCCAACTTCTCAACATCTAATGAGGGATGATGTCTGAGAAGCCTTGATATATTAATAATGAGCTTTGCAGGTCTTTGCATAGTGCAACACAGGGTGATACGAAGACAATGCACTAATCAAGGTTTTGTCAAAAGAAAACAGAAAAACGGTATTTAGAGATTCCTTGATCTTGACACCTCAGTAAGATACGTATTATTGTGTAATACCAGTCTCAGTTGCTGAGTTGATACCAAATAGTAATATCCCTAAAAATTTCTGCAAAATTTGCAGTACAATTGGAGCCCTTGGCCTGCTGGTTTGCGGGGGGGGCGCGGCCGTGTCTCACTCTCTTTCGCAAAAAAAGGAGCTATATAAAAAAATCTAACAATTCCTTTCTGGGAGTCAATCGCAATGTCCTGTGGGGCGTATGAACACGGCAGATAATTCAGGAAAGTTCATTCGTTACCCCATATGGCCACCAGCCCTGCTCTCTCTTCTGTCTTCAAATACTCAGGGATAGCATTAGGCATGCAGTCTCCCGATCTCTAATCCAATAATAAGATCATAAACAGCGACCCTGCCTTGTTCTTTTTACTTTAAGGAATGGGACCTGTCAAAGGAGATGCCGACATAAGACTTAGAACACGGTATATAACCACCAGGAAAGCCAGCACTACGTATATCTGTATTCCAGTCACTTATAATAAGGTCATCCCCTTAAGGCTTTATATACTAGGAGGTGGCTGCGTTAAAGCCCTTAAAGCTCGCCGGCATCTCGGTGATTGTGAGCTCCGGTGCTTGTAATTCCTTGGGAATACCAATTTTAGCACAGTACACCCAGGGAATAGAACTCGAGTTTCAGTTTAACTTACGATCTTAAAGTTTATGCAGATGGTAGGTTTATAGATTATAACCATCATAATACGGTTATGGTCGTGTGGTCCTGTTGTGAGATAATGTGTTTTATACACTAGAAAATAGATACTTGAGGTAAGGGTACACGCTTTCAACATAATAAAGGCTACATATTTGTGGTCATCGATGGTATCTATAAAGCGCACCTCTAACTACACGCCTCAGGCCAAGCATTAATTATATCTGCAAAGAGAAAGAAAAAAAAAGAGAAAAAAAGTAACCTGATTCGGGCTAATACACATTCATGTGCATAATAGAACTTGGAACCAGAAAACTCAAACCCCACCAATTATAGTAAGTGGTGGGTGTAGTACGTCGCTACAGAGTTTAGAGCAGAAATATAAATACAGACGTCCCTTGGTATGTATATGTGTGAAAGTCCGTTATATTCCAATAAGTTTACACCCAGGCTAAAGGGAAGAGAAAAGAAGAAAGAAGAAAGGGGAAGGAGGGAAGAGGAAAGGAAAAGAGCCCACCCTCTGACCTAGAGCCCGCTCATATCATCTCCGCCGGGTTACAAAGGTTACAAATAATGTCGGCGGCGCCAGGAAACAACCCACCAACATACCAAAATCCCACGAAATACCAAACACCAAGCATGTGCTTCCTCAGAGTGAACCGCTGGCGGTCATGCCAACACGATATCATCACAAAGTCAGTTGCCGCCTTCTGCACCAGTGCCAAAGCCCGTGCCCGGGGAGCTCCATCCATCGCGGACCCTAGCTACTGCGGCCAGGGGATGTGCTCGCCCAAATACATGACCGAATACGACGCCGAAGACCCCAGCGGCGGAGTCTGCCCTGCCTGTATTTCCGAGATGGGTGATCTGGCGGAACGGGACCAACAGAGTCAACTTTCTTCAGGAGATGGCGGGAGTGTTCTTAAAATAATAACCCGGTTGACCGGAGAAGAGCTCTTTGCTGCCTACCAGAGATACCGCGCCGCAAAAGCAGCGGCTAATGTCATACCGGCCTCCCATCGAAATCAGGTCCCCTACTACGAAGGTGCTCATCTCCTGCCCCACACCCCCAGGAACCAGAGCACCACCACCCCCCAGAACAATGCGACGTTCCAGCAGCAGCTCCAGCAGCGCCGCCACTCCCAGCTTCTTCCTCAAAGCTTGCTGTACCTCTCTGGTCAAAGTGCTACTAGCCCAGAGAGCTCTACTACGGGTTCGGGTTCGTGGTCCTCGATAATTGTGCATCGCTTGTTTTCTAACTATCCACAGAGTACGAGACTAGCGATTGAGAAGGCTGTGGCGAACCAGACGCCGGAGAAGAGGATGGAGATTTTGGGAAGATATATAAACATCATTTCGGCAGGGTTCGAATAGTTAGATTAACTGGGGCATTTTTTAGACGGATGGGTCGAGTTTACGTCATGCTGGCTGGTTTTTTACTTGGCTTAGGAGTTGGCTGGTCTTTTACCTGGCTTACCTGGCTTTGGTTTTCTGTCCGACTGGCTTTATGTCTGCCGGGTAATTTTGTAGTCGGGATCAAGGAAGTCACAAGTGTGTGGGGGAGCTTTATTATTATTTTTGCCCCTTCTTTTGTTAAATATTATTATTCTCAGTCTCTTACTTCTCCTCTGTCTTCAGTTGTATACATGTAGTTTGATCTCAATTGAATCATGAAGCTCGATAACGTATAACCAACAAACGCAAACGCAAACGCAAATGCCAGCCCGCAGCACGTGTGCGCGCCCTTCCTCCCGCCAGTTGGTCCGGTCAGGCCCACTCGCACCACTCTTCACGTAGGAGTTCATCTAACCACTACACAATGTCGTTAATATAATTCCTACGGGGCCCATGGAAAAGTGCATGCGCTTGACTATGCACTACTTCCTTGTGGAACGCCAAGCATTGGCAACCTGTCGAGTGAGAGGCTGTGAAGTTAATTACTAACTAACAGATCCAGCGATCGATGCCAAACTTTTTTTGTTCTTCTTTTCAGTTCGGGAGGGAGGGGCTAGCCGCGAATTAGACCCTGGTTCTGTCGGAGTCAATTGGTTTAATGCTTGTGGTTTTATGGAGCGGTAAACGTGTCAAAAATAATTTTACTAGCGGTAGGCTACCAGTGGCGAATTATTATTTGCTACCGGTTGTATAAGTACTAAATTTCAGTCTTTGTGCCAGTAAAACGGTCTGTATGCTGTGCTATACTTTATCAGTAGATATTGAGTCAACATTTATGAAAGTTTCCCACCGGTGGACTCTTATATTGGCATTATACATGTACATATAGCCCCTTTTGGCCAAAAGATCCGTGCTTTTATCCATTTTGTGGTGTATATGCTGGTATTATTTTCCCCGCCGGTGGTAAAATAATCTATTATGTACGTTTGGTAAAATTACTCTTGACACATTTACCACTCCATAGGCGGCTGAGCCACCATTCAGTGAATCGACTAGTGCTACTATCCCATAAACCGTCGTTGCTGACACCCCTTATGTGAGGCCGAAAGTTCCACCAACAAGTACCATAGAATTTATTAGCACTAGCCACTCGTTGGAATTTTGGGAAGGGGTGTCAGCATTGTCCTAACGGTTTATGGGATAGGGTACCCCTCGATCTCGCTCTACTAGCTATAGTACGCCCTTGATGTCCTGTGAGGTTCTTCCTGGGTTGATTACCATATACCGAGGAGGGCTTGAGCACTTAATCAAGAATGATCCAAAGAAAATATGCACTGCCTGCTTAATCACAGCACTATAGACTTGCGGTAGGGAGCCACGGATGGGTTTTATGGAGCTAGTATTAGGAATTTTGTCGATCATGCATTACCTATATCTAGCCACGGACCACGCACACATAGTTCCTACCTACCCTGGGCCTCCATTACTATTTGTCTCTAAAGACTCTATTATTGTATATATCCAGATCTAGAAGAAGTCAAAAAGCTGCCTGAACAACATTACCGACATCCTAGAGAGATATTGCAGAGTTAAGTCGTAAACTCATACTCTAACCACTAGCTAGATTATCACTACCAATGCTAACGCCCTTCAGGTCGTTGAGCGTCGCTGAGAACCGCCAAGGTGCAAGACCAACCAGAAACCAACCAAGCCCATATATGGTCCTATCCTAGCTGGCGGCGAGAGCACAGCTTCAGCTAGCAGACGGGATCCGGGATCAGGCTCTGGCTTGAGTTGTCGGCGGTGTATGTATGTAAGTCTTCGACATCTGTACCCTCCTGTCTGTTTGTCGTTCTCCCCGAACCGGCGCCTTAACGGCACGGCCCCAGTAGCCACGCCAGTATGTCTGCAAAATCCGGGCAAGGGCAAAGCTGCAATATAGACAGATCTGCCACCAACCCTATATCGGGGCGGGCTATAGATAAAGTAGCTGGCCTACGTGAACTCGGCGTGCGCACACGTGATTATAGAACAACACCCGCCATCGCCATCCCCCGACCCTTGGGTTTCGATTCCGTAACCCCCACCCCGGAATAAAACCTGTCCGATCACGGCCCTGGAGAGTGGGGGTTTGGGAAGGGGATATGGTATGGGTACGGCTGGTCCTACGCCCGGAGGAGTTGGGTGCGGGGGCGCGATTGGTAAGATTTTGTGGATGGGTGGCATGGGTGGCTCGGCGTTCGATCGGCCATGCCGTCTGCCTTTTTTTTTTTACTCGAAGGCCGGCCGTGGTTGTGGTTCGGTCATGTGGGTGTGTGTTATACAAGTAAGGTTAGGTCTGAGCCATGCAAATGTAAACTTACTCCTATATGTCGTCGTCTAAGGGACTGCTTGAGTAGTTGACACTATATTACAGCGTTGCGTACATACTTTAACCCTGACTACCATGCTACAGCACAATCTCGTTATAAGGATATTGTTTATAAAGATACATGTATTCGGGCCTATAAGGATATATCTTGTGTCCCAATAGGGATTATTTTGGGTGAAGTGGGCACTTCTTATAAGGATAAATGGCCCTATAATAAGGATATTTTTGGATGCAAAACTGTCACATTTTCATATCTTTATAGCGAGATTGTACTGTACTGGCTGTGAATACCTTTGCATTGCAAAGCTTGTTCTTTGCTATATAAGTATGCAGGAGGATATCGATCAGTGTTCCGTTAGATGATGGGTTCAATAACGCCTCATCCACTCGCTCCCAGGCTTCTTTCCTAATCCTAATAAAAGTACATACTTTATCATGCCTGCAGACGCTAAACCCATAACATTCACTAGCTGTTAATTTTGGCTTTTTGACCTGCTCAGAAAAATACGAGTGACCAACTGTGAATATATTATATACAGCAGCGCCATACACTCACTGACTGGCATATACAATATACATACCCCATCTTACCCTATCTTTATTTCAAACCCCCTTACTTCAGTGACAAAAAATACCCCCGCCCCCCCCCCGCCCTCCATTATGCGAGTGATACCCTGTGCCCCACCCCTAGGTACCGCCACTCCAGCCAAACCCGCCAGCCACATGCACGCACCAACAAAGCGCACAGGCCGTCAGTCGCAGGTACACGAAGCTACACGGAACAAGGCTTCCCACATAGAGAAGAGAACATACATACAATCCACTTAACATACGCACCTCCTACACACCCCCCACCCCCATTCTTGGCGCGCCAACCAGCCAGCCAATGTCTCTTCCCCCCACCCCCATAGACTCCTCTCTCCTCACTACCTCCCCACCACAAAACCTACCACCACGGCTCCTCTATCACACACACCCCCCCCACACAGAACCTTTTCCTTACTACGAATAATGCAATCCCCAGATTCAGCCCCAGAAGATCACCCGGACCTCCAAACCCTCCGTGAGAAGCGGTTAGCCAGGTTTGACCCGAGGACAGCTGCAGCGTCGTCGTCGTCGTTGCCGCCGCCGCCGCCGCCCCAGGTGCATGGGTTTGTTGTTTCTTCTCCCTACCCTACATAGCTAGCCCTCTAGTTTAGTTTGGTATTTTAGATGTGACTGGACTGGCTGATATCATGGGGAGCAGCAGTAGTGGGAGTAACATGGCGCAACCAGATCTGGCCCAGATGACAGCGGCGTCGACGGCCCGACGCGCATATGGCAACACACGGAAACGGAGGTGCGGCGACATGGAGTTGGAGCTAGAGCTAGAGAGGGGCGCGGCCAAGGTCGCGAGGGTTTGAATTTTTTTTAATTTTTAATTTTTTTAATTTTTTATTTTCTTTGTGTGTATAGTCAGCTCCACGGACTGCCAGCTTCTGCTTGCTTGCTTTTTCTTTTCTCTTTTCTTTCTCTCTCTCTAGATCTCTCATTTTTTCCCCCTCACATCTGACTTCTCTGTTTTCCTCTGTCTTTTTTTATAAGGTACCAAGTACTCTTCTAGCGCAAATACCTCCACCACCCTCCCTCCCTCCTTTGCGTTGCGTACAACACAAATACTGCTATGTTACGAGCAAGACACGTGTGGAGCACCCAGCCGGGAAGGGGGGGGAGACGCGTCGAAGCACGTGCACGTGACCCTGTCGCGAAGTGAATGCTGATCTCTGCCCTAATTACTTACATACATGCGCTCTTCACCACCCCGCCGCCCGCTGCTTCCCGAACCCCCCATCTCCACCCCCCTATTTATGGCTTCCTGCTTTCTTTTTTTTTTTTTTTTTTTTTCATATCATTTCCTCCTCCCGAGTAATCTTCAGGGTTGTTGGCTGGTCCCCCGAGCCGCGTTTCCTTCGAAAAACGGATAAAATAAATGCCGATATTATTATTATTATTATTAATATTATATATATAGCTCCCTTAATGGGCGGAAAGAATTTTTATTTGTCCTCCTCGGCTACAGGACCCGCGTTGAGCACCCCCGCCCTCCTCCCATCTAAGTACATGTAATTTAAGTAGATACTTACATGTACATACATGTACATGTAGTTACCCCCTAAACAACAACAGATCATAGATTGGGGGGGGGGGGGGGGATATCCAGCTACCAGAACATCAAGCAGCTAGGCCGCCGTCGCTAAACATAAACACAAACAGAACAGCCTCCACCCCCCCCCCCCCTGGGCTGCCGATTGTACTCTACTCTCTGGATGTAGGTACATACATTGTAGATAGCTGGCCGTGGATCGAGCTCTGCTCGTATGTGATCCTGATTTGGTAGATAAGTCCCATGTACCTACATGTACTTACCTAGCTCAGGGCAGGGCTGCTCCCATGTATGTATGATGTATCTACATGTACTCTACTACATGTAGGAAGTATGCAGATAGATAGATAGATAGAACCGACGCAGGGTCGCCAGGGCAAAGCGAAGGATCGTCTACCGATCCCTTCTTCTTCCTCTCCATCATCACATCACCACGGGCGCAAAGAAGAGGGGGGGAAACCATTCCCGGGAGTTAACGCCGATCCTGCCCCCCCCTCCGAGTAACCCGAAAGCCCTACAGGCCTGGCGCATTCTAATTCGCCCCTAGGGAGGGCATGGCCAAGCCAAGAGGTGGGTAGGTGTGTGATGTCAGCGGCTCAGGCTCGGCTCAGGCTCAGGCCCCTCAGCCTTGCGGGTTCATGAGACATCACGCGGCTTAACAAGCCTTGCTATTAGCACCTCGCTTTTTTCCACGTGTTTGGACTTGGGGCGGACCGCACCTCCTCACCTCCCTCTCACCTCCTCTCCTCTCCTCTCCCCCCCGCTACTCTACTCTACTCTCTCCGCTCTAAAGGACAGCTCAGTTGTGCATAGCCAGCGGAATGAAACGAAACGAAACGAAACGGGGTGGTCATAGCTTTCTGTTTGCTTGTTTGGTCCACCGTACTCTATAGCCGAACGATAAGGCGATAGATAGATAGATAGAACGATAAACAGAGTTACAGCACACAGCTCCTCTTCTTTTTTTCCTCCTTTTCTTTTTTCTATTTCTTTTTCTTTTCTTTTCTTTTCTTTTGGGCTGCTACATAGCTACAACTAAAGTGACTAACGGCTTTTTTCCCCTCCCCCCCCAATGATGCTGATGATGGTGGTGGTGATGATGATTAAGACTTCTAAGGAGACTCGTCTTTTTTTTATTTATGTGGGGGGGGGGGGGGGGTGTCTTTCTTTCTTTTTTTCCTCTCAGCGTGGGAATGGAACAAAAGAGAAAGCGAAAATAAAAAAAAAAAAAAAAAAAAAAGAAGAGAAGCAACCAAAAGGAATAAAATGATGAAAATATAGACCAAGGGAGGGAGAGAAAAAAAAAGGGGGGGGGGGGGGGGAGAGGGACGCGGTCGATCAATTATTCTCACATCCCTCAGGAACGAAATACAATGAAAGGTTGCCCTATCCATGCTCTGCCCTGCCATGACCTGGCAATGGCAATGGCAAGTGCTATTCTCCCTCTCCTTCTGCATGTCAATACCGCCTCTCACGGGGAGCTGGCTAACTGGCGAAGGAGGACAGAGAGAGATAGAGAGGGAGGGAAAAGGATAAAATACTCGTAACAATGATGACTCGTAATTTCAACGGGCGACAAACATTTCATCCAGTCCATACCCCAGTCCATACTTCGTAAAAAAAAGAATAAGCTCAAAAGAAAAGAAAGGTGTGGAAGAGGGAAGGGGTAAAAAAAAAAAATTAAAAAGAAAAACGTGGCCATCCTCCCAAAATACAACCACCCTTATCCAACCAGACCTCGCCCAATATTTGTTGAAAAGAAAGACCCCAGTAGTGTCCCAGACCAACCTTTGGTGCAAAAACCAAACCAAACCCAACCCATACAACCAACCCATACACAACCCACCAAGAGAGAAAATATGGAGTTTCGCTCGAGAGGGGTAGAGAGAGAGGGAGGGAGAAAAGAAAATGAGAAAAAAACATAGGAGAGAGAGCGAATAGGAATTTGGAACAAAAAAGTAAATAGTAGTTTCGTCCGCTTTATCACATATCCATGCCATCATTACCAAATATCCCGCTTTCATCATCTCTCTTATACTCGATACCACTCATGCGACTGTCCCGTCTATCATCGTAGCCCCTACCTTCCTTGTTCCGTCTATCCTGGTTATCATCCCAGGCGTCTTCTGAATCCTCAAGGTCTTCATCCATACGCGCTAGCTCATCGCGCCCCAGGAAATGATCATCCATGCTACTTTCGTCCACAAAGGTGAAGCCACGGAAGTTAGCTTGCATCCCTGGAGATAACGGCGTGCTAGCTATATTTCCACCAGCCATCGCAAGCGCACGAGAGTTGAGCGACTGAGACATGGGCGCATTCGTAAACTCAGGGTCAAAGTTAGAAGTGTCAGTCTCCGAGCTCAGGGTAGGCTTAAACGGAGGAATGACGTTCTTGTGTAGCAGCTGGTTCCAGTCAATGTCGGCGAAGAAAGGGTGAGATTTGAGCTCCTTGGCATCATGAGTGGCGCCCAAGCGATGCCTTGGGTTCCGGTTAAGAAGCTAGTAGTTATGTTAGCAACCTTAAAGCACAAATCACAGAACAGGGACCAAACTTACACCCTTGACAAAGTTCCTCCCCTCAAGACTCAGTGCGTCTCGGGGGAAGCGGACCTTTCCAAACGCAATGTTCTTGTACATCTGCTGGGTGTCATCCGCATAAAACGGACTCCATCCACAGCACATCTCAAAGACCAAGACACCCAATGACCAGAAGTCCACCATTTTGGTGTAACCCTGTTCGTCCAGTAGCACCTCCGGCGCAAGGTACTCTGTTGTTCCACAAAACGTGTTTGTGGTAGCATTAGCCGACAAATTGGCCTTTGACAGCCCAAAGTCGCACAGTGCGATATGGCCATTCGCATCTAGTAGGATATTCTCTGGCTTTAAGTCGCGGTAGACGATGTCATGGTTGTGGAGGTGCTCCAGTGCCAGGATCAGCTCCGCGATATAGAATTTTGCGCGCTCCTCCTGGAACCTACCCTCCTTCTGTAAGTGCCAAAAGAGCTCGCCACCGGACATGTAATCCGTGACCAGGTACAGATCCGTCGGGGTCTGGAACGAAAACTTCAGTCCCACAATGAAGGGCGAGTCGGTGGTGGCGGTCCTAACGAGAATGTTACGCTCGCCGAGGGTGTGCGCAACCTCCTTCTTCTGCACGATGACCTTCTTCGACAAAACCTTCATGGCGTATATCCGGTTGGTGTCCTTCTTTCGTACCTGATATACCTGGCCAAATGTTCCTACGCGATAACACGAGTTCCTATCAACATTCTGTTTTTCCACATTTGATAACATGTATATGCCCGTTCTGGCTGTGTAATAGCTAACCTCTTCCAATGAGCCTTAATACCTCAAAGTCATCAGGCCCGTAATGCTTCTTGGTCGTCTTCTCGAAGCTAATCTGAAGCCGGATCTCTCCGGTGACACTCTCGTTACTGGCCCGGGCCTGTAGCAGATACCATTTGTCGGCCATGGTCTGGTCTCGGTTGAGCAGCGGACACATTCGGACGTGCCCTAGGAAGCATTCTTGGTTTGAGCGGTCGTATATCGAGACGTCGATCTCGGAATGCTCGCCAAGTACGTCACTGATTACACGAACCCAGTCAATACTATTGCAAACAAAACTCACTCGCCGACTCCCGGTCGAATTTTCCCTCTTCGTATGCGAGGTATAATCCGCATCGGATAAAAAGAAAACATATCCGAGGTGGCACAGGTGTGCGTGTGGGGGGATTGGGTATCTATCTCTGTTCTACGAGAGAAAGTGGGGGAGCGAAGGGGGAGTAGCGCAGCGCAATCGTGAGGCAAAAAGCCTCAACACATTACACAACACATGCTCGGGAACATCGGGTGGTGCGCACAAAGCGCAAAACACTCAACACAAAACGCTATTTCACAAGAAAAACAAAAAATACAAGAAAAAACAAAAAAAAGGCTGCAGCCCACCCAAAAAACAAACCAAAAACAAGATGAGGGCTGAAGGGAAGGGGGGTGGGGAGATGAGAGTGAATTATTAAAACTTACAACACTGCTTCGTGTTCCCACTTTGGATTTGTAGTTCCTTTTTTCGAGATTGTGCCCTGCAATTCCGACAAGCTAGTGCTAGAGCTCTGACGACTCTTCATCGGGATCGCAATGCCCCCCGATGCACTATTCTTGTCCCCCGACTCTCCGGAACCCATCTCATCCACTCTTGGCCCCTTTGAGATGAACTCGTTGCTCTCAAAGGTGCATACCACATACGGGTCTCTACTAGACCTGAGGCCCCTAGCCTCCTGGATGCGCACTACCATCTTCCCCTTCGGGGGTCCGACTGTTGGCGTACTATGCTGACCTCCCGAAGACGAATTGGTGGCGCCAGAGGATGTAGAGCCCGATGTGGGCGTGAGAGTACCTGTTGGCTGTCGTGAGAGGGCGGAGGGTACGGGATTGCTAGTCGGGGCAGTAGTACTAGTGGCAGCGGCGCCATTCAAGGCGCTGCCGGCCGAGGTGGTGCCGCGGGGTGTCGCTGGGGGTGTATCCTTTCCCTCAAGAGCAGAGGCTGTCAGTTTCAAGGAATCCTTCTCCCGCTCCCCGGAGGACAACGAAGAAAATACATGACGGTCGGGTACAGAGAAACTGGTAGCAGCGGAGGAAGCAGCGGTGGAGGCATTCGCAGAAGCAGCAGTAGAGGGGGTACCCGAGGAAGCAGGAGAATCAATCTCCTCTTCTTCCGGGCTAGCAGCGGCAGTGGCGGCGGTAGTGGCACTCATGGAAGCACCATTGGAAGTGGAAGTAGAAGTAGTAGCACTACCACCACTGCCGCCGCCTTCCTCATCGCCGCCATATTCTCCGTCCACAATTGTTCTATGTAGGGGAGACGATGGCGGCGGACACGAGGCCTTACGAGCAAGACTAGGAGGAACGAGAGCTCCACAAACCTGTTGAAACCCGTGCAGGATCTGCGGCAATCTCTTGTCGAGCCCACTTGGGTGAGGGGTTGTCTGTCCGCCGGTCAAATGATCATCGTCATCGGATCTATCGCCAGTAACATCACCATCGGAACTGTCAGCCTTTCCATGGTGTTTAGACCCCAATATGTTGAGGCGGAGGTTTGATAGTGCACGCTTCATTCCGGAGGAGGGTATGGAATTGGTAGCTTGAAGTTTCAAGGGTACATGAACCAAAAATAAAAAATATAAAAAAATGTGTGTATATAAAACTAAAAAGAAAAAAGAGAGAGGGGGGGGGGGGGGAGAGAGAGAAATTGAGGGGAGATAGTAATAGGTGGTGACGGTGGGGGGGATGGATATTAGAAAAAGGTTGTATTTGCCGAGAAGTGAAGTGGAAAGCGGGGGCGTAAATGTAGCGTAGCGTAGATTTTTAGTGGGACGTCGTTTAACTTGGAAAATGACGGTGCGTCCTTTTACGTACACTGACCGAGGGAGTAAAATAGGAATGGGAAGAAGGGGGGGGGGGGGGTAAGAGAAGGAGGGGAGGGGGATCAGGATGATGTGGATTTGGAATATTGGAGGTGGACAGCTCGATACAGAGTAGCGCAGCAGGAGTAATTCATAGCATGTGTATCACTTCACTCCAACATTTCAAATCAAGAGCCCGATCTGAGGGAAAAGAAGGCAAATCGGAGAAGAGAGGAAGAAAGGAAGGGGGGGGGTGGTGGTGGTGGTGGTGGTGGGCATGATGACAATACGACCCATATTGACTCGAACAGTCGAGAAAGACCAGGCGATAGATAGAGAAGGGAAATATGAGAATCAAAACAAAAACTAAAAATAATAAAAAAAGGAAGAACTAATTTTGAAAGAAGAAAAAAAAAACCCCCTAGAGATAAGGGAACAGACAAAATAATAGGATGGTAGTAGTAAATAAAAAATTTAAAATAAATAAATAAATAATGATTTAAAAAAAAAAAAAACATACCTCTGACCAGCTACAGCCCTCAACATGTTTGACGCTGATGAACTATTCGCCGCAGCCACCGTGTTCAGCGGCAATTGCGGCCTTGACGAAGCCACAGCGTTCGCGGATGTGGTCGCGGTGGTGCCTGACGTAGACACTCCCATACTCGTGGACGCGCTCCGCAGGATCGGGGAGCCGCGCCGCGACAGCGGCGACAAGCTCTGGAACTCGGGCAGCCCGCTCGTGGGGGTGGGGCCCGATACCGGTGTTGCGGGAGCGGTGGCGGCGGATGTGGATGCGGTGACGTGGGATGTGAGGAGGGGGGTTCCCGGGGCGGAGGACGCAGGAGAGGAGGATCCACCTCCGCGAAAGAACTGGAATGCGGTCACCATGGCGGGAGATGGGGGGAGGGAGGGGAGGGAGGGGAGAGGGGAGAGGGAGGGGGGGGGATGAGGGTAAGAGGTTAGGCTGGACTTGTTTCCAACTACTATCCTCACGATAGGAAAGTTTGTGGGTTTTGTTGGTGGTTTGGTTGGGATTGGGGGTCGAGAGGCAAGTTAAAGATAGGTAGTAGATAGGTGAGAGGGGGGGTGAAGGGGGGGGGAAGCCTTGATCGCTATTATGCGAATTCCCGGTTGGTTTCGGATCCCTTTTCTTCTTTCTCTCGTTCGTTCTTTTCTTTCTTATTTCTGTCCTTCTCCTCCTTCTTCAGCCCTTTGCTTTTTCGCTCGTTCTTTAATGGGGATGCGGTTGACACTGCCTTTCCAGTCGACCCTGTAAACTGCACGTATCGTAGGTAGAGTCAAGTATGAAAATAGATATGAGGACTCACTCACTCACTCACTGACTTTCTCGCCCCAACTCCAAATAACAGAATAAAAAAATAAAGTAAAATAAATAAAAAAGCTGAAGAACTGGAGGAGGGCAGCTACCAGGCAGTATATAGAGGAAAAGGAATTCCCCAAATACTTTCCCTTTCTCTTCCCCTACCCCCCCTCCCCCTCCCCTTCCCTTTAAATTTCTCCCACCTCAGTCATCAGTAATTTTTCTGGCCTACCACGTCCACCGCCCCCTGCAATAAGGGTCCGATGTAATGTAGGGGTTCCCGAAGCTCTATGGAAAGTTCCCTGCTTTTGCCAGAAAATCCGCGCTGGCCAGCACTAACGCCTTTCGGTGGGTGTGCTGATGATATGTGAACCAATTGACTGGTAAGAAAGGCAAAAAAAGAGAGATCTCGAACATGTACGTAGTTATCTCTATCTCAAAAAAAAAAAAAAAAAAAAAAAAAAAAAAAGCAGTGAGGAGGCTAAATTAAATTAAAAATTTTTTTTTCTTCACTCTGCTCTGCATGCGACAGAAGTAAAGTAGATGGAACAATTGGATTGGAAAGAGATTATGATCGGTTCCCGGCGCCGGCCAAAAAAAAATGTAGGATGGGATGCAGTGCTGGTGCTGGCCATGGTGCTGGTGGTGGTGGTGGTGGTGGTGGTGGTGGTACGGTGCTGGTGCTGGTGCAACGTTACTGATGTCTCCTATATACTACTATTGTATTATATTATGGTCGTGCTGGTTGATATATGATGACGATATTTCTCTCCTTGTTGCTTTTAAGTTACCCAATCCAATCTCAATGACTGTGTCCCTTTTTTCTTTGTTTGCCTCCATAATCACAGCTTCTAGCTGAAGCTTAGAAATGCCTCCGTTATATCATTACCACTATTATTCTTCCCCCCCCCCCATTCCTCCTCCTCCTTCCCTTTCTTCCGCCCATCGGATCCTCCCCATTACATCTCAAACACCCAGCCTCTCCATCCTCTCCCCCGAACTTAACCCAGCCAGACTAGGTGCTAGACCCTACCTAACTGCCAGCACTACTGTACCTCACCTGCCTGCCGACATCATGCAGCCCCACGTTGCGCACGATGAGGTAGGTAGGCAGGCAGGCAGGCCGCCCGCCGCGCCGCCGTAGGGTGCCGTATACATACATATACCTGAATGTATGTATTCTGGAGTACTCGCCTACCTATGTAGTCTAGAGCAATTATGTACCACCTCAGTACGTAGGGATTAGCTATCCATCCAGGATGTTGGGGCCCGTAGGACTGGATTGGATAGTCAGGGTCCTGAACAGTAATCAATTCTCTCTCTCGCTCTACCTAATAGTAGTAACAGTTCAGTTTCAATGTTCAATTCCGTCTCCGTCTGTATGGATCTGATGCAGAAAGACAGATTGGTGTAGTAATCGGGCCTGGGTTCATTCGATTGCCGGCGGTACATGGGCATGGCATGGCATGACATATGCTGGCGGGATAGTTTGTATGCTCTGCGAGACAGTAGGCGCGGAGGGAGGAGGGGGGTGATCTAGGTAGGTATAGTAAGTACTCTATGTAGGTACATGTACGTGGGAGTACATACGATACTGTACGGTACGGTACGATATATACGATACGATACGATGCTGATATATCGATAAACACGTACCTCTGCTCTACTCTGGGAATTACATGTATGTACATGTAGGTACACCCTATGTAGGTACCCTCTACTCTAGAGCACTCTACCTACTCTATTCTACCTCTGCTCGGTACATACCTACATTCGCGCAATATAATCTCCATGTACCGGCCATTGCATTCCCATCTCCATTCCCATCTTCAATCCAGCGCAATTGCCCACCCACGAACGTCCAACCGTTATGATATCCAATTCGCACATCATACAGCATCACCATCATCACAACCATCATCATCATCATACAGCATCATACTTCTAACTGCCAGCTGCCGCCCGAATCGATCTCGTACATGCATGGCCGTTTCCCGACTGACTGACTGACCGACTACATACACACATACATACGTACCTACTGACCACTACGTCCTGTGACTCCACCACTACCTCGCTCCTCTCCTCTCCTCTCCGCCTTCTTCAGCTACAACAATATCGCCATTCCTGTTTTCCTCCTCCTCGCATCCGCCAATTGCATGGAGCCCCTCCTCCGAAACGTACGTACATACGCAGGCGGGGTAGCGCCGACGTCTCGTCCTTTTTTTCCAGGTACGAGCTTTGCTTTTTTTTTCCCAGTGAGGGGAAAAGGAAAAAAAAAAAACGTATGTTTTAACAATTTCAGGATAATGGTTTACCCAGTAGTCGGGCAGAGAGAGGGAGCCATAGAGGTATATGTGAGTTATGTATATGTGTAAGTATGTATGTAGGCAGTTTCGAGTCAGTCCCCCTCGTCAGTCATTCGCCATCCCGCCACGGTATACGCGCGACATGTGATCACGAATTAAGGGCAAGGTTGGCGGTGGTGGTGGTGGTGGTAAAATAAAATAAATTGAAATGCGTGCCAATTGGGGGTTTGGCGAAACCAGCATAAAGTGCACTTTTTAAACGAAATAAACAATTTACTGCGCTCCTTACGTAGGCCGACATGACATCTGAAAAAATAATCCTTGGTTTCTGTAGATTATGTAGGTAGGGTCCAGCCAGGCTTGTGTGAGGTAGAGTAGTAGTAGGTCGGGAATTAAGCATGTGGGTGTAATGTCTCTATCCCCGGGACCAAAAACATCGACCCCAAGGTGCCCAGCACAGAAACCCAAGGTATCATGTATGTACTAGTTCAGAACCGCATCGCACACTGCAAAGGCTCGTCTCCCTTCTCCCTTCTCCTCCTCTCTTCTTCTTCTCTGACCTCCCCCTCTCCACTTTACAGTCTCTACTCTACTATTCCACCCATTCCGGGGAGGGGGGATGTCTCCCTCTTCCCATCTCTACAAGTTACCCATTACCTACCTACATGTACCCACCCCCAACAAAGCATGTACAAGCTCTAAACGGCAAATTCCTTATGCTCGCCCAAAGAGAGTATTTCCGGATGGATGTCATGCAGTGCCACGCTAGATTTTTCCGGAGGTGCCGGGCGAGTGTGAGAGAAGAGGAAATAGAGTAGGACCGGGGGTTGGGTTGGGTTGGGCTGGACTGGGCTGGGCTGGATGGATGGATTGAGGGATGCGTGTGGGTGAGACGCCAGGGTTAGGTGTTGTGGAGTAGAGTAAGTTGTATGGAGTAGTGAGTGGTAGTAATACATGCATGTATGTAAGTAGTCATAGCAACCTGAAATCTTAACTGTGATCGATGTTACACGGAAAAGACTTTGGGAATTGGATTTGAGGGACGTGTTTTTTATTTTATTTATTATTTTAATGAGCTTGGACCCAGGTAAATGGAATTAATGATATCGATATTGGGGTGGGAGTGAGGGGGCGAGGGGGTGAGTGGGCGAGTTCTCATAAGGTGAGTATATACATGTATGTAAGTAAATAAATGAGGTAAATACATGTACACATAATATACATGTAGTACATAGCCATCGCAATTACCTGTATGTCGATAGAAGCAAGTAGCTAATTGTAAGTGAGTAGTGAGTGGGTAGGCACCCAACAAGGGGGAGAGAGTGAGGGAGTGAGAGGGAGAGTGAGAGAGTAAACGTGAGTGTGAGTGACAAGTGACAACATCATCATCAACATCATCATCACCATCAATCAATCAATCTCAAGCATCTTTGCATCTCTAAACTGCTTTCCATTCACGTTCCTGTATACTATCAACCACCACACTCACATAGCTATCTATCTCTAAGTATACTCCCCTATTGAATCCATTCGTCTTGATCTGATTCTAATTCTAAAGTACATAGCTAGTACACTGTCCCTCAGCTGTCGGTTGTCACCTCCTTCACAACTCACTCCCGCACTCCCGAGAAACCGCGCGCGCGCCTCCGGATTCTCGCTTCCTCTCTCCCTTCCCTTCCCTCGCTCGTTCGTTTGTTCTCTAACTCGCTCCCTCACTCCCGCTCTCCCGTCCTATTATTAAAGCCTCTTTCTCTCGAATCGCGCAATCCGTGTCCCTGCCCCCCAGCCCTCCAGCCCTGTCCAGCCCTGTCCAGCCCAGCCCAGTCTGTCTGTCTGTCAGCAAATATGCGGCTCTCCCCGCGGCCTCTTTTTTGGCCACCGTGTTAGTCTCCTTACCCTTCTCCTCGGCCCCGTCTCTGCTTCCCGCGGTGACCGTCTTCCCGACTTCAAAGAATGCGTCAAGGTACCCATTCCTCCCACCACCCCCCAACCCTCCAATAAGGCCCACCATTAACACCACCACTCTCAGCGCTGCCACAACACCTACTGCCTGACGGACCCCCCCGCGCAGCTTCCCCTCCACCTCCGTCTCCTCCTCTGGACCTGCCCCTCAGAATGCGACTATACCTGCCAACGCAGCGTAACTGCCTCCCGTCTCGCCTCGGGCCAACCCGTTGAGCAATTCCACGGCAAATGGCCGTTCGTGCGCCTCTTCGGCATCCAAGAGCCCTTCAGCGTCCTCTTCAGCATTCTCAACGGCCTCGCCCACTACCGCGGGCAACAGATCATCCGCCGTGAGCTCCCCCGCACATACCCGCTCGTCCCCTACTACCGCCTCTTTGGCATTTTTGGCATGGTCACGTGGTTCTGGAGCACAGTCTTCCACATGCGCGACTTTGTCTTCACCGAGCGTATGGACTACTTTGCGGCCGGCGCGAGCGTGCTATATGGGCTGTACCTCGCGCCCGTGAGGATCTTCAGGCTCTATAAGCCGGCGCACCGCGGGATACTGCGCGCGTGGACGGTCGCGTGCGTGGCGGCGTATGCGGCGCATGTGTACTATTTGTCGTTCGTCAAGTGGGACTATGGGTACAACATGGCGGCGAACGTGGTGGTGGGGGTCCTGCAGAATGGGCTCTGGACATACTTCTCGGTAAAGAACTTTAGCCAGAAGAAGAGTCTGTGGGCGGCGGGGCCGGGCTTGATTGTGACGTGGTTAGTTATGGCCATGAGTCTGGAGTTGTTGGATTTTCCGCCGCTGTGGGGGAGTGTTGATGCGCATAGTTTGTGGCATGCGGCGACCATCATGCCCGCCGTATGGTGGTATAAGTGAGTTTACCCTTGTTTTTTGGGGTGAGAGTGCGAATGTAGGGGGGAGGTTGCTAATGGATAATGAATTGGTGGCAGGTATTTGATGGTCGATGCGAAACGGCATATGGGCGGTGCTGTGGTTGGGGGATCGAGGTTTAAGGAATAAACGCTAAACCCCAACCCCGCCACACCCGGGTGATTTTTATACTTCTATGGACTGGTCCAGGCGGGAGGTTTTATTTTATATCCCTTCTTTCCCAATCTTTCTACCTTTCCCCCCGCCATACATATATCCTCCCCCCATTCTTTCTGATACCCCCTCCACATAATATCTTTTTTATTACCCTTGTTGTTATATTGGACCTTAAAAAAAATTGACGAGCGTGTTTTATGTGGTTATAGTTAAGTTGTTAGGTTGTTGTAGCTTTTCTCTTTCCCCTTTTTGTGTTTGGATCGGTTTGGGTTGGATCGGTTAGGTTAGTTTAATGAGAGCCGGACTGGTGCTGGATGCTGGGGTTGTGCGCAGTGCATGCACGTGTATGGAAAGACCGCGGGATTTGTTTGTCTGTGGAGGAGTGAGTGGGTATCATGGATCTGGGTCTGGTCTGCTACGGGTCGTCCTGCGCTGCTGGTATCGGCTTGCCGGAGGTGTGGTAAAGCAACAACATTCTGCATGACCCCCGGTTGTCCCAGATCTAGATGTACAGGCTAGACGAAGACGCCCTGTGGAGTGGTTGGGTTGGGCTATGTAGGTTGGTAAGTGGGTGGGTGCGGGTGAGTGATATCCGGTGACCGAGTGTAGTTGGACGAGTGATGAACTGTGATTCCGATATCATTCGCGCCAGATACCAAGTATATGGTGCTCGAGAAAGCACCTGTATGGTGTATATCCCTTGTTGGTAATAGCCCGATTATCTGGTCCGGTTCTATGTGCGTGCATGTAGCAAGTACGTACACGTGAGCCACCGAAAGCCTAGCAGATAATCGGCGAATTGCCCGACTACTTTACGGATATCCGTCCATCGGCCACTCACGTAGGTCTCATTGTATATATATGCCCCCAGCAGATGGAACTAGTTCCACCGGATCTATCGGTACGACACCACACCGATCGGACCCCATCTACGTATGAGCATCCTTCGTTCGTGGGGACGGGTCCGGAGGTCCCCTCCGTCTTGTCTTGCTACTTGGATAGATGGACACACACGCCCAGGCGCCGTTTAGCCAACATCTCGGGGTGTGGGACGGCAAAGTGTGTAAGTATGTGGGCTCTGTGGTCGGGAGGTTTGTTGTAGTTGAGTACATGTAGTCATCGTGGGTTTGTAGTCGGGGGTGCATGGGCCAAGGGGCGTAGTTGTTTTTCTTTCCCCCCCCCTTTTTTTGTGGCGGGTGGGGGTTTCGTGGGCTGGGCGTTTGTGTGCGCCCGCGTGCGTGCGCTGTGTCCCCCTGGCCCGTCGTGTCGACCGGTCATGGAGTATCACTCGCGAGAACCACACGCGCACGTTTTTTTTTTGTTTACTTCATTAATTAACACGCGCACGTTAAGCCCCCACCCCCTTCATGAATGCTCGTCCTGTTGGGTCCGCGGGTGTACGTTGGGCTGTCTTCGGTCCCGTGGAGAGGGGGGCGGGGCAGCAATGGCCTACGTGCCGCTGGATGCGCCGATGGATCTAGTCAGTATACTACTCAGGTACCCCCGCAGCACCCGCCTCCGCGGGGACATTTCATCTTGTCCCTACCACTCTTCTGCGTGGCTATGTTTTTGTGTACCTAGGACCTGTGGCTACCCCACAAAATTAATAATTTGTGTGGGGTTAACCGAGGGGTGGTGGTGCAGCTTGTGTTTGTTGTGGCTGGGGTTTTTGTTAGGGCTGGGGGGTTTAAAGGAGCAAAGAAGGTTGCTGCCACCATGCGTTGAGAGGCTGTGGGTTAGTGGTTGTGGTGTGGGTTGGATATGGGGTGGTCGTGGAGGAGAGGGTTCCCCAGCCGCGCATGGGGGCGGGTTCGATTCCTGGCCCCTGGTGGACTAACTTTTTTTTTTCTCTTTTCTTTTTCTTTTTTTCGGGGCGTGTCTTTGGGGGCGTGTCTTTGGGGGTGAGTGGGATCTTCTGTTTCTTCTTCATGTTCCCAATTGATAGGGATGGAAACGCTCCGGAACAGCGGTTGACTGTAAACACCGGGACGCCTGCCTGCACGCCGTGCCGCGCCACAGGGAGCAATGGCACCGGGGGGGGGGGGGTTGTGGAGGCTGGCAACATGGGCTTGGGCCGTGAATGGCACGGCCGATACCGGATCACCGGGTATCACTCGCGGTCGGTATCTACATATCAATTCCCGCGGACCCCCCCAAAAAGTGCCCGTAAACTAGCAGGGTGGAAAATGGTGGGCTTGGGGGCGGGGGCCCCGGGGGGGGGGGTGTTTCATGGATGGTCACTCGGATTTTGTTACGTTTTCTGCATGGCTGTGGGTGGATACTGCGCTGCGTGTATATTTTGGAAGCTACATACATAGATCCCGGACTGGACATGCGGGTCTAGAGAGGGCTGGACCAGCTGTGTATGTTTGTTTGTAAGGGGCTGTGTGTGTGGGGGGGGGGTACTTTCCGCTGGGCCAGCTGTGTCATGTCACCCTCTCGCCTTTAAGGTAGATCGTGAGCCGGCATTCGGAATGCCCCCACGGTCAACTTATGCTTTGGAGGGTTTGTTACGCTCGGTGCTTATAGGGTAGTAGCTATAACTATATGTAGCAGTGGTGGCCTATTCTAACACTGCACCATTCGTCTAGGGCACAATGAAACCCCGACTGCGGGTGGGCAGTTTTCTCTCTCTTTTTTTCTTTTCGTTTTCTCGCTGGGGGGTGCGGGTGGAACCACATTTATTAATGTGTCATCAATGAGTTGCCTCCTTTCGTTTGCCGCCTGTGTAGGTAAAGAGAGGCGTGCACGTGTGTTGCAAGGAAGTGTTGTTGGACGAGTGACAGCCCATGATCTCAAACCGGAGCGCCCGACCTGCTTCTAAGGACCTTACTGTGCCATACCCGGTTGTGACTCAACAGGAGGACTTACTTTTACGACAACTTGTGTCGAGTAGTTATTGTGCCGTAGCTCTGGTCTTCATAAGTACAGAACTAGCGCACTCGGCCTTAAAGTTATAGGTAATATGACGACTGTTCTAAAAAAATTTCCCCTTCGTTCGGGTGGGAGTCAGTGGGTAAACCAGCTCCAAGGGGGGCCGGCTGCGCTCGCACGGAGAGCCGGGTGCTGTACTGGTGCACTAGAGGGGAGGGTGTTGGGGGGGACATCTGGGGTTACAACTGGATGGCAAAGATGCCAGACGTTTGACGTGACTGGTAAGATAAAATCCGATCGGGAACTTTACAAGAACCTGGGCTAGCTGCAATTTTGTGGGTATGTAGTAGGTTTTTTTGCGGCTTTGGGGATGAGCAGGATTACCCAGGGCTCCATGTGCTGTACCGCGTAGAGGGCTGAACCCTCATGTTCACCCCACAAAGCAAAACACCCGGGGGTTTCCGAGTCACAATATCACCACCACCCCGTATGCTATTAATTCACTATGAACTGTGGCTACAAAGCCAATCTGTGGGCGAGACCCCTTTTGACCGCAGCCTTATCTACATATGCACTGCCTGTGACGGCAGGAACTTAATTTCAATTTCCCACTCCTGATTCCCGGCCAACTGCTGATAAGAGGTTCTTTACATTTCTTTTTACTTCTTCTTCACCCCCCCCCCCGCGTTTTTGTGTGTCCAACCAAGCTGGTTAACTGCACGTGGCATCTTGACCTTGCGCATCACGGATTATCACTCGCTCATAATCAGGCCAATGGAATTTGCGGATTTCGGGAGGTGTTACGAATGGAGATTGGAATTTTGATCACTTGGCCTGTAGAGTAGATAATGGGTTTGTTTGGGAAGAGTAGATTCGAGAGGATCTTGATCAACTGAATGGATGGTTGGCTCGTTGTGTGGCTGAATGTCCTTGGGCAGAGGGAAGTGCGAGGGGGCTGTTTCGTGCAGTTTAGAGTGATGGCTAATATCGTGTCTGTCTTGGTACTGTTTATCGACCCCTGTTAGCAGTCACATCAGGGTAGCGAGGAAAGCCACAAGGTTTAAAGTTTGTTCTGAAGGGATGGCTTGATATCAGTGGATTTCTATCGCAGGAATCACCTGATGAATATATAGTTTCATAGAGCGAATAGGGTAATGGACTGTACTGAGATTCACTATGATGCTATTTGATCTTTAGAAACTCAGAACCAAGACATCTCGAACAACTTTCCACTATAGATAAGTGGATTCTATTTTTCTAGCTATCAGTATACAGAGAGCAATTCAAGAAGTTACCCGGAAGCTCTCACACCGTTACTGTAATCATTACGGCCTATCGGGCAGGGAATACTTATGACTACCAGATCATAACTAAACCTTAAATATCAAGCCGGAATTGTTGAAAAGTCAGCTTTGAACCGAGAGCAAGTATATTATTGAATGAAAATACCAAAGTAATTTCCTTTTTTCCCTTTCTATTTTTTTTTTTTTTTTTTAATAAATACCCGCTATAATCCACCTTCCCTCCGTACTCACATTTTCAGTAAACTATCCTCCTCAACTTAATTTTTTAATCTCAAACCCCTAATTTTTTTCGAACAAGTACGTACCTCTCGTAACAATGCAGTCCATCTTCCTAGCCACTATCGTCTTCGCCATCATCGGCATGATCTCTGCCGCCCCAGTTGCAACTGGAAGCCTTGAAAATTTTGACAAAAGAGCGTAAGTAGTCCCTTCAAACTTAGTCTCCTGGTCCATGAAAAGGATTCTAACAGTTTTATAGCGTGAAGACAGGTCGTGGAACCTACTACGAACAGATGGGTGGCTTAGGCTCGTGCGGATTGGCCTTCCCCGTAAGTTTCCAACTCTTTATCCCCATTCCAATACTTTTAACTAACATCCTTCTATAGGACTCCGCTATGATCGTTGCGTTGAGCACAAAGTATAGCGATGTTGGCCAACTCAACTGTGGGCGCCGTATTTGGGTCCGCGCTCTCACCGGCCCAGCTGCTGGTAGTAGAGTCGAATGTACCGTTGCTGATACTTGCCCGTCCTGTGCTGAAGATTCCATTGGTATGTCTCCACCCTTCTTGTCCTATTTCCTTCTTACTTCTCCGTTTTTATATCGAGGTGCTAACCGTCATGGTTTTCGAACCAGATCTCTCCGTCGGTGCAATGAGCGCTATTACCAATGGCGATCATGTAAGGGTCGGCGTTGTTCAAGTCGAATGGTATATCCCTCTCTCGTTCTTTCTCTCCAACATTCTGCAGCTTGCTAATCCGTGCCTTTTTTTTCGAATCTAGGGACTTCCTATAGTCCTGCCTGGCGTGCCTTTTCCTTTTCCTTTTGTCCTCTTTTGTAGGCATTAATGCCCTTTTTTTTTTTTTTTTCAGTAGCTAGCAGTCACTAATTTGATGACTGCTCTCTTCTGCTCTTTTTGGTTTTTCTCTTTTCTTCTCTTCTATTTTTTTCTTTTTTGTGGATGTGTTTTTTTGTGCCTTTGTTTGTTTCGGTTCTCTAGATATTTCGTTATTTGCTGCATGTATATGTCCATTTGGCTCATCTCCCATTTCCCCATTTTTTCCTTCTTTTTTCTTTTTTGCGGGTAACTCGCTAACTCCTTGATCTAGGATCCGCAGTCACAAACGCAGCACCGTCCCCAGGGGATACACCACCGGCCCTACCCTTCGCAACTCTTTCAGTCCGTGGTGCACACACGGTCTTGTAACAAAGTTCTTAGTTGCTTGACCGATCAATGTCGATGTTGCTGGCGGGAAGCAGCCTCCCCCCTCTCTAGAGGTACAAAGGCTTCTAGACCAGAGCCTCAAAGAACCCTCCTTCTTTCCCTCGGCGGGCCAAACCCACATGTAACCCCCCTTCCTCCCTCCACTGGGCCCGATTTCACACACATGAGCCGTTTCGAGTCGGTGTGGCCATGAAGAGATGGTTGAAGGCTTGAGGAACTTATGGAGCCCCAGCTGCAGAAGCGGGCTCGCAATACCGCTGGGACTTGCTCGCCCCGTGGGCCGTACTACGCGGTACCGAGCCGGAGATAAGTGTTCCAAGTCTCTCCTTCTCTTCCTGGAAAAGTTAGTGCTGCTCACACATAAACGAACATCTACAGAGCCTACAGAGCCACGGCTCTCGAGACCGAATTTCCGGGGATAGCATTAGCTAGGACAATGACAATAGATAAGTTTGAATCTATCATATTTCTTCAAAATAGGCGTTCCGCTGTTATCTCTTGCACTCAGCCAATCAAACCGCTCGGTGCTGTGATACCTGCGCTGGCCTAGCTTTAAAATTACGTGTATCCCCGCTAATACTATCGAGTGATAAGCCATGATTACAACCCTGCAACCACCCCAACCAAGCCGCACTCCCCAGGGTTAGATCAACCTTTTTTGCACTCAGAGGTTAAGTAAGTATTTCACATAGGAAGTACAGGTTTGACTAACGCTTGTTTGCGCGGACTAGTCCTGTCTGATGTTGGGCACTTTGATATCGTAGAGAGAAAACGTTCTCTGATGTTTTATATATAAAAGTATCGCAATCGGTAAGTATGTTTTGACACTTTAACTAATCAATAAGAGTCCAAAGATTAATCTACCGTCGCACTTTTTTTACCATGGTCATGCGAACTCCGCCCTGTAAAGCCCGGGGGTGGTAATATATCTTTATTTATTGCCTATAAAATAAAAAGAAAAACTAAATGGCTTTAATTTCAGGGCCTCTCAGAGGTATATACGCAATGTTCCCGGGTATCAAGCGATCCCAGAGAAATTCCTTCCCAAGATCAAACTTTTAAAATTGCGCAACGAGTTCCGCCACCAGCCTTGCCAATTCTTCTGCTTCACCCCTCTCAGCAGCCTCCGAGTAGACTCTGACTGCATCCTCTGTTCCAGAGGCTCTAGCAAAACTCCTTCCTTGTTTGTACTTTCCAACCAAAGAATCAATCTTTTCCTGGACACCTGTCGGCTCCAGCAATCTCCTCTCAGCGTCCGTGGTCTTAAACACTGTCCTATCCTTTACTTCAACTCGAACAAGCCTGTTAGGGAGGTCGGTATAGGTGCTATCCCACTCCTTAGGGCCCCACCCTTTGTGAGCGAGAATGACTTCTACAAGTAAGAGATCAGAAAGGGCGTCTCCAACAGTCTCATTGATCAGGTCAACGAGGGCTCGCAGATTTTCAAGTGCAGTCGCCTGCGCAGGAGATTCTGGGGAATGGCTAGCAATGGCAGTATGCGCTGCTAGGGAGAAAGTGACAGTCCCGTGACCATTTGCTTCAAAATAAACGCCACAATCAAATTTGGTCGCAGCATGGTGAAGGTGCTTGACGCCGGTTGGAGTGCAAATAACTGGAAGACCGAGGGTTTTGGTGATGTAGGCTGTCGAGGACCCATTTGCATATGCGGTTTGAACCACACCAATTCTAAGGTCCGACAAGCCAGCAGCCTTAACGAGATCTGCAATATAAGAAGCCGCAAGGGTAGCGATCTTGTCACCATCGAGCAGGCGGAAGCTACCATCAGAGTCACTAAAATAGTAGACAATTCTGTCGGCATCACCATCGAGCGAGGCACAGCGAGCAAGAGGGGAGACTTGAGAAGCAGGTGGAAGACGTTGTTGCGTCTTAACAAAATCGGCACCACACTATATGAAGTAAAATTTCAGTGATAGCTCGTATTCCTAATTTTAGAGAATAGACAAACCTGTGAGTTGAGCTTTGAAGGCACATCAATGGCATCGTTAATAACCTTGACATCGAAGATATCCTTCCCAATTGCCTCAGCAAGAGCTTTCAGCTTAGGCGCCCCAACGCCATTGGCACAATCCACCGTCACTTGTCCCTGTTTGGGTTTGCCCTGCATGAGCTTTCTGTAGGCAGCTCCGATCTTCGCATAGTAGCCCTCTTCACTAGGCTCACCGTAGGGCTTAGTGTCAGGGAGGTTTTGGGTGTTGATGCAACGAACAAGGTAATGCAGCTGGGGTGTTGACAAGAGGCCATAGTCTTTGAAGTTTGCACCGACAGCAGTGAGTGCATCCGTGAGAGAGGCCACGAGGGCAGGACCAGATTCACGGGTATCCTTGGCAAAGATAACATTGGCTTGAACGGAAGTGTTTATCTTAAGCTCGGTGATAAGACCTTCGTACTTGGCCACAAGATCCTCATCGCTTGAAGCGTTGGCCATAGTAGCAGCATGTGCCTCCCACCTTTCATCAAGCATTTCGCCCTAAAAACCGTTAATTTAGACTTCCCTATAATCCTTTACGGGTAGTGAAACGAACCATGGGGTCAACAAGCTTCACACCGTTATCTTCAGGGACATTATGGGAGGCAGTGATCATGACACCAATAGTCCTGCCACCCTGCCTTTGTGAACGGAGTGCAGCCAGGAGGCCAACACGAAAGATGACTGAGTCGAGGAGGAACCTGAATACCCACGAATATTTAGCAACCAAAACCTTATTGCTTGTAACCCCTGGGATTGGAAACGTACGCCTTCATACGGAACTATCACAGGGAAGCTTCAGTATCAGCAATGGGTACTAATAAATGTCAATTGATGAGGGAAAATAGCATACCCCAGCAGTTCCATAGGAGAACACACGATCAGGCTTCGGGTGCTTTTTCGAAGCTTCGATAATTGCTGATGTCATGTTGGGGGTGTTTGGTTTTCTTTGGTGGTTGGTGCCTACGAGTGGGGGGGGCACGACAGCGGTACTAATAAAGAGCTAGACTATGATGATGGTGATGAGGGGAGGTATTCAGAATCTTGTGATGGCGGTGGTGATAGTTATAAGTTCGAAGGGAGGGGGAGGAGATATTTTAAGGCTACAGTAACTCTTGTAAGGCTGAGACGTTAAAGTCTAGACTCTTTACGGAGTGCGGAGAAAATTCGAAGGGTGGGGGGACACGAACTACAGCCCCGCCTCACTTTCAGACATCGTTTGTGTTGTCCTGTAAGATGCTGTCATCAATTGAGAAAAAAAGGAATGTAACAAATCCCCACCAAACCGGCTCTACCCGATATCCATACCCAGATCACTCCCATAGCAGCAACCTTCTCCAGGCACACACCCCTTATCACCACTACTCGGTTTTCATCCTCCTCAAAGGCTTCCTAGCTCACATTGTGCAAAATCTTGCAGATGCGGTTTCCACGGACACGTCGACATTGCACGCATCTACGGTCTACTACTGTGGTCTTTTAGACACTGTATGTTACAGTATGTACACCCAACCACCAACTATACTCGGCGCATAGTGAGTGAGTAGCTCCTTTATACTGTTCCGTATCATACATCGATTACCCCACCGCATGATGATGAAGCTGGGGCCAGGAGAGGACGAGGTCTTCGCGTCGCTTGTCCAGTGCTCAAAACATACCAGCTTGTTCAAACAAAGCCTCCTTTAGAGGCATAAATTATTATATCTGATATCCTCTAGAGAATCTATCATTGTGCCCAATCCTACTTTATGCTGTTGATGGGGTCTGAGAGCTGATGATTTCCATGGGTTCTAGGATGAAAGAGCAGCCCGTGAAAACCAGGTTGACAGACAACGTTTTCTTGTCAGGGGATCTATGCCAAGAGCTATTTGCGCTAATCCTAGCCAATACACCTGCATTACAATCACGACCAATAATGCCATAATGAAGAAATACGTGTAGGCCTTGAAGTAAGACTCAATTTGTTGATTTCATTTCAAAATCGCGTATTCCTCCACCCATTAAAGAAACTACACATTTGTCTACTCTACCAATTATTTTAGTTTAGGAGCTACTTCGGGCCCACAAACGCTCACCAACGCAAATCCAGGACACCGTAAAATATCATAAGGGCTACCTTTTTCGTCAATTATATTTTGGTCATAGGCAAGGTTTCTGTAAGATAAGGCTTGAAAGTGAAATCTTTTCAACATCTACACACCATATCATATGCATACTTCTATATTAGTTTACCAACGATCTAGTATTCCTGCTTCGCAAGCAAGAGTATTGGACTATATAAGCCATACAAAGGGCTCGTAACCCTTCATACGATATCACTCGGAATTCTAGGCGGGTGCATGGTTTCCGAGCCTGGTACTCATTCCGTGGGATGAATTAGAGATTGCCGAAGTCCACTGTAGATACCTCTATAGTGAAACTGAGTGCTGGGCTACACTGAAGAGAATAAAGCCAGTTGCTGGTACTTTTTACGCTCAACAAATTTATACACAACAATGTTTCTGCACGAATTCGGGCCTTGGAAGTCGAAGTACTCAGTGATAGCATATGAGAATCTTTACATATTCAGTCAGGTGTTTGCAAATAATAGCAGTTTCCGGGGAGGGTTATCTTCCAAGCCAGCGTCGACGTCTATCCTCTCGGCTAGGAAACGGAACACTGCCCCATGTCCGCTCTCAGCCGCCGAAGATAGAGAGGTGTTCGACCAAGTCTATCTTTCGAGTTCACATCAACATCTGCCCGTCCCACCAGCAAGCGGACCACATCCACATGCCCATGCGCAGCCGCAAATAAGAGCGGGGTCCAACCATCATTGTCCTTCGAATCCGCTACAACGTCTTCCCGCTCCACTAGAAAGCGGACTACTGCCTCGTGTCCGTTCTCTGCCGCTAATGACAGTGGTGTCTGGCCATATTCATCCTTCCAGTCCGCATCAACGTCCGTCCGGTCAGCCAAGAGACGGACACCGAATCGTGCCCATTCGTGGCCGTCTGACCGTCTTCATCATTGGAGTCTACATTGACGTCTGGTTGGTTGACTAGGAAACGGATCACTGACTCTTGCCCCCTCCCAGCCGCTAGGGATAGTGGTGTCTGCCCATACCTCTAGGGTCCGCATGGGCATCTGCCCGATTAATCAAAAAACGGACAACTACCTCATGTCCGTTTTTAGATGCTAACGCAAGCGGCATTTGTCCATGTATATCCCTTGAATCCGCGTCAACGTCCACCCGCTCAGCCAGGAAACGGACTACCGCCTCATGGCCTCTTTCAGTCGCCAATGATAGTGGAGTCCTATCACATCTATCTCTAGAGTCCGCGTTAACTCCTATCTGCTCAACCAGGAAGCGGACCACTGCCTCATGAACACTCTTTGAGGCCAGTGCTAACGGTGTCTGATCGTATCCGTCTTTCGAGTCGGGATTGATATCCTCTCGGCCAGCTAGGGAACGGACTACTGCCTCGTGTCCTTCTCTAAATGCAAGTGCTAGTGGGGTCTGGCCGAAATCGTCTTTCAAGTCTGCCTTTGATGGCAATAGTATCTTCTCACAAAAGTCTCGATCAATATTTAGGTTATAATCTTTGAGGGCTAACTGGACTAGACGAGCCAAGCCTGAAATAGCAAAAATATGTAGAGAGATATTACGATAATCCCTCTCCAGCCAAACATCATCCCAAGAATACCATCATGTGATGCGTGCGTGCCAGTGCATAGAGTAAATCTGGGGACTGAAACATGACTAGTACTCTTGTGGAAAGATCTTTGGGTTCGCCTATGGTCCGCATATGAAAAGCCCAGTTGCAGGCTGCATAATCCCAAAAATGTCGCTCATCTATGGAGCTTCATCCTTTGATCCTAGCCAGAGTTTGAGCGAGTAATTTTTGGTGACGGATCTCAAGAGACAGATATGTAATGCATGTTCTTGCGATGAGTAATTGGGCGTCTTCGGAAATGCTAGCGTTGGAGAATAGAATATATTCCTGGACCGTATGATGAACAAAACGAACTGTACCGTTTCCTGTTCGATTGCAATTAATCCTCCGCAAAGATCCACCATTGTCTTTGTGTCTAGAAAACCTTCCTCGTCTAAATCAGTATCACCATCCTTTATTGAGATCGCTGTCTGTAGCTCTCGGAACTGAAGTGGACGCGTTGTAGCACTGGTCCACTTCAATATCTTGAGCGTGAGGTGTCGGGATTCCTGTTTTTCTTCTATAGTTGCCATGGTTTGCTCCGTAGACAGCTGTAAGGTCCGAGGTAAGTTGACTATGATTTCAGCCAAGTCCCCTTTGATTATGACCCCAGTAGACGTTTCTTGCTCTATTCTTTGCCTCACGTAGTATTCGATATCACCGTAATGCGCACGGATAGTTGTCTTTGTTGCAAGCTTAAAAGCAGGTGTAATATCCAACGAATGAAGTCAACTTGTAGCAAGAAGTTTGAACGGTGCTCGCGAAAATCCCTGTATATATGACATGTGAGGATATCCTTCCTCTGGTCCCTCTCGTCGCACTCATCCAAGGCATCAAAAACTATACAAGTATATACAGTCTTAAAAGTTCGAGATATGGATTGAATTGCTGAAATCAGCACTTCCAAAGAAGGGCGAGGAGAGTTCTTGTCCTTGTATAAATCATCTATATGAGGATCCAGTCTCGATTGCCGGTATGCCAATTGTTGAAGTATTGAGGCCAATACTGATTCTAGTGTCTGGGTGACACGTTGTTTGAACTCGCAGTAGACATAGGCAATGGTAACATCCCCATGAATATCCGGGAAGAGTGACTCCAAATGGTCTAGGATCTTTGAACTGAGAATAAAGGGTAAGTCCTGTTTTCGTTATGCCATCACAGATGTCCACATACGTTATAAATGTTTTCCCAACGCCGGCTGCCATTTGACTGTCAGCGTCCCTTCGGTATCCGGATGGAAGGCCGTGCCTCTGGGGTAGGTCTTAAAGGGGATACGGCTATTTCTGGATGTACATACGAATGCCTTTACACAATAAATTCGCGGGAGCTGGTTTCTCTAACCAGTCAATAAATTCTGAGCTTTTCAAGAACCAATTACCCGTGTTTTCACACCTATGCCGTTTGACTTCACTATGTTTCTCCCTGAAGTCAATTGAAGATAGCCAACTTAGAACTTCGAGGCGGCGTTTGTCTAAGATCAGTAAATATCGAAATACAATCTTTATCCTCGCATAGTCTTAGTACCAAAAAGGGTAGAGAGCCAACCTTTTTCTTTCTGCTCGTTACTTATCTGAGCACTTTCCTCGTGATCGTCAATTTCTTTCAACCCGGATATAAGCTCTTCCTTTGATCTTTCAATCTCTTTGATTGTCTCACTTTTACTCTCCAATATATGCCGAGAAATAGTATTATTTCCGGCCAACAGTTCCTCAAGAGTTTCCCTTGAAGACAAACAACTTAGTTATGATGGATCAATTGAGCTCGCGTACGTGGACAGTTTAAAATGAATACATACATTCTATCCAGTGAGAGAGCCAAGTGGAAGCTACTCTTATGCCTCTCCAGTCTTTCCAAAACTTCGAGTGCATCCTCCTTCTTATATTTCCACTTGATTCTTCTCACCAAATTTTCCCAGGTTTCTCCCGTTCTTGCTTTCGACTTTGTAAGGATCTGGTCTATCATACTTAGCGTCTCCTCACACCCATGTAGAAGTGATTCGGAGTGCGGAATCCTGAGGTATTTTGCGAGCACATCATAAGTGTGCCATACCGGCGCTTAAGTGTACCCAGCAACCCGTAAAGGCCATCAACCTCGTCCACCAGCATTTTTATTTCTTTTGGGCAATGTCTGATCATGGTGTAGAGACGCATACCCTTCGAAGCAACTACATCTGCCAGAGCAACCATCCCGACGATAGAGCCGGCGATACCGAGTGCTTCAGCCATGTGTGTGTTCTGTTTGTCGCAAGTAAATCAGATGTTTACTAATGACGGGAGGGGGGTAATGAAGAGAATATAAAGAGGGGAAACCATCTCTTATACTCAGCCCCCTATAGCTTCAATGTAGTTATGTACCTACAGTACCCTGTAATTGGTAACTCCCCCCCTCGTACCCTAGCTGATCTGTACATGTAATTGAGATTACAAAAATACATGTATGTACTAGGGGTTACCACCTCGCCTCAAGCAGGTACATGCATGTATACATGTACTTTAGTTATCCCCCCTCCGCTCCCCAATCCCATTCCTGCCAGTTAGACATTTCATTGCCCTGAAATTAATGATGTAAACAAAACCTTCATTGCCTTTGATGCTCATAAACCACAGCGGCACAAACAAAAGTATCGTGGCGTGGCCTAGTGGTAATACACTGGGCTTCGTCATATGACCACGACAGGTTCAAATCCTGGTGGGAGCAGTGATGAGAAAGCCCAACATGGTAGCGACGCTCTTGAGGGATGAGTACTTCTTCACATAAGTCTTTTGTTGCCGGCTTTTTTTATCATTTAACCGCGAGTTATGTAAATTTTTAGGGAACAGTGGTAGACAAATCCTCTCCACGGTACGTACATGTTGTCGTGCTTAGTCAATAGGTTGCGGGTAGTACATAGTAGACTAGGGGTTACCACCTCGCGACCGCGAGTTGTGTAAATTTTAGGGGACAGCGGTAACTACATGTAATCCCCTCTCTATGGTACATACATGTAGTTATGAGGGCCTTCGGCCACCCCCCGTTAGGCTAGGTTGGCGATTGTCCCTCGAGTGATATTGCATGATCGAGACATCACTGGCGCATGCATGCACGGAGCAAACCACATGTAGGCCTCCAGTGCCGCCAACACATAAGTACATGTACAGCGGTGGGTAATAAGTGATGGAACACAGAGATACCTATTTGGTAAAACGCCACCAACATTTGGTGTTTGTACTCTCAGGGCGTTCCATCACTTATTACCTGTCGCCCTAGTTGCCTTCCTACAAACCGCCTGCCAGATTATACACATCAACACACCTTACAGAGTCAGAATTTAAAACTAACTTCACTCCACGGCACTATTCAAAAAATGTTTTAAATTACTACATTTATTTATTCTTACTTACGCCCATGCGCCTTCTCCCCTCTGTTCTGTAACCTCGCCGTCCATCTAGTTTCCAATCTTTCCAACACCGGCATTCGCGTTGACATTCGCGATGACCACGGACGCAGAGGTCGCCGCCTGGATGTTCTTTCCTGCGAAGTTGGCCAAGAAGCCGGTGGTAGTGTAGCTCGAAAATGTTCCGGAGCTGCTGACACTGTTAACCACACAACTACGGCCGAGGTAGGTGGAACAGGTAGATGTATAGGAGCTTGAGGGGACGTTGAAGATCTGACCGCCAGCACTGGAAGATGCGGAAGTGATGGGAGTGGTGACGGAGACAAAGGCGTTTCCTTCAATAAGGACGTTACCACCAGTAGCGACATCAAATGCGTGGCCACCTGGAAGGGTATGTTAGCGTCTGCAGTAAACACACACGCAGAGGGTAAAATAGGCGGTAAATACCAATATATGCAAAGTAGTTGTTGACGGCATGGAGGACAACGTTGGCGGTAGAGGCACCTCCGACCTGTTTTTTTTTCCTTATTAGCGCGAGTGATACCTCGTGACTGAGGGGTAATGATCACGAACCTTGGGGGCACGTCCAGAGCAGTCGTGGATGGAGTTTCCGACGAGGGTGATGAGATCGCTGGATCCGAGGAAAAGCATGGTCCAGTAGTGGTCACCATTGCAGCTGGCAGACCAGCTGGTGACGCCGTTGAACTCGTTGTTTGAGATGGTGACACGCCCAGCTTGGCTATATCCAGTCACAATCATTTGACGTCCGATGAGCGAAAACTTGCAGTGGTCGATCCAGACCAAGTCGCTACCGGCGAGGATGATAGCATCTCCTCCCCAGATGTATTGTGGGTTGAGTTCCTGGCGACTGTTAGTGTCCAGCCCTACTTATCAGGTGGAACGTGCAGGTATGGAGAGATTAAGCTTACAGTAATGTGAACGTTCTGGATAATGACGTTGGTCACGCCGTTGGCGATTCTGAGACCCTTTCCACGGATGACACCGGCGCTGCCAACTCCAACGATGGACCTACGGCATGTCAGTATCAATCACCGGGTGCGGGTGGGGAGACGGAGAAGGCCATACTTGTTGCTCTTGACATCAATGTACCCAGTCCCGGCCACATCATATGTGACTGAGACAACAGGGTATCCACCGCTAGTGCACCAGTTTGCACCATTGATGGCGTCCTGGCCACCTGCGTTGGGGCAAGTGTTACTGGATGGGCGGCAGCCTAGTTAAACCGCAAGAGTTAGCCTTTTAGAATAATCCCGCATCTCTGTTTGAATATATATACCATTCTCAGTAACGGTTCCCTCAGAGCCCTTAAAGTTGAACTCCCTGTTCAGCATGATGACACGGGCCGACGAGTCAGTGAGGTAGCTCCTGAGCTCTGCAATGGTAGTTGGGTAGACGGGGGTAGCAGTTCCACCACCCGTCACACCCTTTGCGAAACCGGTGGCGCTGCCCACGACCTGTGCGAGGGCCGCAGCGGGCAGGAGCACCGCGAGAGCGATGATATTGGCGAGCATAGTGTGCAGGACCGAGGGTAAAAAGACAGATGTGCTTCGAAGTCAAAGGAGAGAAAGATTGGACAGGTCCGCTGTTTTGTTGGACTGATCTGATGAAGAACTGGACCAATTCTTAGGGGGGGAGCAGAGTACGGGGTACTTATACTCGACCTCTCTCGTACTATCCTCATGGTTCTAGCAGTTATTTGATTAGAGTTGTTCGCGATTAATGATGCCGAGAGAATTATGGTGTTGTAGCTAGGTTAGAGTTGCTACAAGCACAGTTCGATCACAGTCTGCACGGAGCTCAGCAGTGTGTTCGGATAATAAAGATGGGGATGGGGTTTTTTCCCCGCGGGATCCGCACCGATGTCCCTTGAGACAAGCCTAGGGTGTACCTGAACAAAAACTCCGTAGCTTCCTCCAGATCCTTTCGTCCGTATATATATATGGAATAGGAGGACGTGATAACGATGTACATGTATGTATGCACAGTTCTGTATTTGTAGTACAGTATATGAAATTATTATACTTACATATCCTAGGGCATAGCAGTTTAGGCTCCCCATGCCAGTCATATCATCATCCCAGTCAGATGTATTCACATGCACCGATACATGTATATTTATAAGCACAGACCCCATAGGGCGTATCAGACTAGATCTCTTACACGCTACATTACATGTAGTTACCACCTCGTAGCTGAACCTTGTAAGGACATACCTACATGTACTTACATGTACTTACTTAGAAAAAGCAACCATCCAATATCTATCACAACGTTACATGTACAATTATCCACCACATACATATAACTATCAACACTAACAAGCTTTCTCCGCCGCCGCTCCACATCCCACCACCATCATCACCATCATCACGTACACGTGTGGCCCCTCTTCAGCCCATTTCCCCAGATTAATTTACGGCCTCTCGGTAGCACCAACCCGGACTTTTGTTCGGGCTTCTGTCTTTACCTCCCGAGGTAGCACATCAGGCTGTTGGAATTAAACCGATTCATTGGGTATCACTCGACCCCGCACATGATACCGACTGTCCTAGCCAGGTATAGGATTTAAGTTGGAGTGCATTGCCACTTAGGAGGATGACCCTGTAATAGATGAAGGGTGCCCCACGTTTGGAAACCCCAATTCGGAAAATTATACATTAAATTGGGGCGGCTTTTGCCGTGTACGTGTAGTACTGATCAATGAGCTGAGGAACATGCGGTATGCAGTACCTACTGTTGGACTAACATAGCTTACTGGATAGCTGCTGTTGGGGGGGAGTACGCGACCTTTGAGCCCGATTCCACTCATTCTCAGATATATCCCTTGCTGTGAGGGAAAAAAAGAATACTACTTGGAGAAGAGTAGCGGACCGCCCGACCCAGGTCGTCAAAATAAAGATATCCAATCCGTCCATCACTACTGCATGCGTATACTATAGGTATGTACATACCTGAGAGCGATCCATGACCCCCCCTCAGGTCAAAAGGATCACATCTCACCTCTTGAGATCTCTCTCGCTCGGCACCTCCTAACCGAACCGACTCAAACTCTCTATTTATTTTCCTCCTCTCGGGGATCTTTCCGACCAGAGCACAAGGGTGCTAGTAAAAACGATAGAGTAAATAAAGTTCCAAGTCTTCATAGCGCAGAAGCTGCAATAGAAGGCTGTACTAATGGCCTCGGTTAGCTAGGCACCTAGCTTACTCTGCACCGACACACTTAGAGTACCTGCAGGATTTCACGGCGGCATTAACCGAGGCGGAAGGTCTGGCCGGGTGTTCCTGAATGTATTCCTCCTATCCATGGTAGCGCTGCCCAGGCTGGCTCCGGTGTTCCCCTATTAACTGCTAGATGCAAGAGTCGCGAGTTGTAAAAGCTCTAGCACTTGTACTACTGCTATAATAGTACAACTACTAGAGAACCTACTTATTTGAAACGACAGTAATATTACAGAGGGCCAAACGGCGTGTTTCGACAAAATGCTGGGCGGATAAATCACTTCAATCAACCCCCTTCAAAAACATATCCGCTAAAACATGGCACTACGATAAAAAGCGATGTAGCCCTAGCCCTAATACTGCTACATACAAGTCTTTCTAAATGGTCATTCTTTATCTCAGCAGGCATGCTATAAATCACCCCGACCCCCCATCTGTACCATTTCCCAACGGCTTTATATATCACGAACTATATGAGCGAGAACATCACTAATCATCCCTACCCCACATCTCCGTATGGCCCTACGTATCCCCGGACCAGCAGTCTTATGCATGCCCGGAGATCCACTCGGAGGTGCGTCGGGCAGTGACCATTGGTAACTTGTAGCTGTCAGCGTCGGTCCTAATATGTCCATCGAGTTAGTTGGCTAGTCAGATATGTATAGTGGTTATCTTATATAGTGATGCGACGGCTCTTTCACCCGTCTTGGGCTACCGTGAGAGCTTCTTGTGGCCCTTCACAGTAGGCAGAGATGTTGTGGACCAGCCGGCCTGTGACTTGGAGGCGATCGCGCAGGAGATGCCTACAACTTTTACTGCCTCATGGTGTGCGGTGCGGTGCGGTAGCTTCGGCCGAGCTGGAAACTCTTATAGCTGCTAGGAATTCTACGCTGGTGCCTTGCCTGTCTTCCTGGCTATAGCTAACTAGTATTACTTTCTGGTGGCCCGCCAGCCGCTGCCTGGACACTTAGCTACGCCTAGCATACTCTGCTAACCACAGAACAAAAATTTTGGGGCGCCAGTACCATGGACTAAGACTTTCACATCCCCCCCGCAAACCTTTTAGCACAACCCAAGCAGCGGTGACCCAAGACCTACTTCACCCCCTCCAAGGTGACAGACAAGTATCCTTCCCACCGGGCTATTAACTACAATAGGTACCGCCAAGATTCCCGTCTGGCAGACAAGCAGGAGTGAAAGCTTCGCCCAGGACTGGACTTTAGCCTATCTTCCTTTCGTCCGTCAGCCTCAAGGCTTAACAGATCGCCCAGGACAATCACCCGTACCAGCCATGTCAGTAGGCTAAAATTGCGGTGCGGTAGTACGTAGAACATAAAGCCAAGAGTCTGTTCTACTATTCCTGGGGTAATAGTTGCGGTCTATATACATGTCTGAAGTGGTGCTGCCAAGAGCTACTGAAATACTGAAACAGTAGGTGTGTTGGTGATTAGATATAGCATTATAAGGATAGATCTGATATAGCCAGGGATTAATAGACCTCAAGACACACGTAACAATGGTATACCTTACCATGGTCAGACTAATATTTACAGTCCATGCATAGCTGCCACCCCAGAGCGACGCTGCCAAGATCTGGAGTGTCCTGGAATAGGACAAGGACAGATCGATCTTATATGTAATATAAACAAAAAGCAACAATAGACCCCGAGGTACTATATCCTCTTTTAACATGTGGGATTACCCCAGGAGTAAACCGCGTCCAAAGCCAGCAAAGCTAGGTATCCGAGTGATAATTCGTGATGTGGTCAGCTCAGTAGTGTTACGCCCGCGTCAGTTTAAATTGTCGGTAATAATTGGGGATATGATAAGACCGATCAATTATTATGTAGTGTGGAGAACAAACTGAAACAGAATTGCTCCAGCAAAAGCACTATTCGAGCAGTTCATAACAATCACCTTAATTCCCCGATATGCATGTATGAATTATCAATCAATCAGGAGCTTTCAAATGTCTCATGGCCATCAGATTACTTGTAAAGAAGCTTGAAGGGAAATTTATAGAGGATCCAACCTCGAGTGGAATTTTAATATTTTAATATCGTACATGCACCACCACCGCCACCACCGCCACCACCACCGCCACCACAGCTCTATACATACAGCCCCCCTCTCTTTATAAACTATATATTAAAGAAAAAATACAAGAAAAAATTATAAACCATTTAGTTTCCAATCTTTCCGATACCGGCGTTGGAGGTAACGCTGGAGGCGACGCTGGAGGCAGCAGTGGCAGCCTGAACGTTCTTGCCCGAGAAGTTTGTGAGGGCCTTGGTGTTTGTGTAATCTGCAAACGCGCCGCTGCTGGAGATGCTGTTGACCACGCATGCACGTCCAAGGGTCGCTGTGCAGCTCGAAGTGTAAGAAGATGAAGGAACGTTGAAGATCTGGCCTCCAGCAGTGGCACTGGCAGTGGTGATGGGGGTTGTGACACCCTTGTAGACGTTACCCTCGATGAGGACGTTGGCACCGGTGCCGATGTCGAATGAGTGGCCCAGCATGTTGTAGAAGTAGTTGTTGACGGCGTGGAAGAGGATGTTTGACTCACTGGAACCACCAACCTTGGGGGCACGGCCAGAGCAATCGTGGACGTAGTTTCCAGCAAAGGTGACGAGGTCGCTGGAGCCGTAGAAGAGCATGGTCCAGTAGTGGTTTGCGTTGCAAGTGGCGGACCAGGATGTCTCACCATCAAACTCGTTGTTGGAAATGGTGAGGCGGCCGGCTTGGTCATATCCAGTCACGATCATTTGACGTCCGATGAGCGAGAACTTGCAGTGGTCGATCCAGATGAGATCAGTACCGGCGAGGGTAATTGCATCTCCTCCCCAGATGTATTCAGGGTTCAATTCGGTAATGTGTACGTTCTGGATAATGACGTTGGTCTCGCCGTTGGCTACCCTAAGACCCTTTCCACGGATAACACCAGCACTTCCCACACCTACGATAGACCTGTTAAAATATCTATTAGTAATTTTTCAAACCCATATCAGGGCTGGAACAAAGCCTTACTTGTTGCTCTTTACATCGATGTACCCAGTCCCAGCCACATCATAGGTGACAGAGACGGTGGGGTATCCAGCGCTAGTGCACCAGTTTGCACCGTTGATAGCATCCTGACCGCCGTTATTTGGGCAGGTGTTGGAAGTAGGGCGGCACCCGCTAGCAGTGACGGTTCCCTCGGAGCCACGGAAGTCAAATTCTTTGTTGAGCATAATCACACGAGCGGATGAGTCCGTCAGGTAACTCTTCAGCCTAAAACTTTTGTTAGTATCTCAAAAACAATCCTTATACAAAGAAAGCTTACTCAGCGATAGTAGTTGGATAGACGGGAGTAGCATTCCCACCACCAGTGGTACCTTTCGCGAAACCAGTCGCTGAGCCAACAACCTGTGCGAGTGATACCGCAGGGAGGAGGGCGAAGATGAAGATTTTTGAAAGCATGGTTGATATAGGTAAACGATTGGACTGTCCCAGACTGTCTCTTTGGAAGTTGAGTATAGAAAGGAAGTGAAGAAAAAAGAGTGTGAAGAGCTGAAGGAACTGACTGACTTGCAGAGAATGAGAGGGATGGGGAGTAGGAAAGAGACGGATTCATGGCGTTACTTATGCATCTTTTCAAAGCTGTAGCGCCCCACAATTATCGCCATATCGAAACATCATGATCCACGGTTACTCTAGCTGTAGGCATCTACAAATCAATACCAGTGTTGTTTATTTGGTACGTACCGGGAAAGTGCTCTGAAAGCGGTAAGAAACTGTTGCCAGTGCCATGGGTTACTTAATGAAGAGCTAGGGACAACGTTTTCGGTTAATTAAAACACATGGGGTACGTATTTTGACAGGCATCCCTGCTGCTGTCCTTGGCCTCTCAATTTCCCGTGCCTTGTACCTTCGAGAACTGGTGGGAATTGTTTTTCTCCGGTGGGACGATGGAGAGTTTCGGATTGAGACCCGACAGCACGCGTATACATGAAATGGAGTCATCGAGAATCACTCGTGCCGCCCTAACCCATGTAGCCATGGGGGGGGGGGGGGGGTTCCAACTACTTTGTTTGAGAGAATTAATTTTCGATTAAGAGAATTAGAAGATTTCAAACACAGTAAATATGAAAGTAGTGCTTTGATGCTATCGACTCTTGAATTTTACTCTCATATAGCTATATAGCCTCGCTATTAATTTGTTGATACCGAGCCCCAGATCGAACCTAAAGAGGAAGAAAAGGAGGGGGCTCTTTTGCACCTCCCCAACAGCAAGGTACGTGAAATGTCAAAAATACATGTACCTTGCGATAGTAATAATTAGCCCCCGCCCCCAAAGCATGTTAGCTAGGTTTCGGGACACTCTCTCCCGGAAACAAGCTTAACTTGGCAACCATGTCATACCAGCCGTTGACAGTCAGTGCGCCAAGCCAGACAGTTAGCACCCGGCGACAAGTCCTGACTAGCCCCTTTACTCCCGATACTTCACCTCTACAGACAAATAGTGTGAAATTGAAATTCGGATCACCAAAACTTGTTCGTAGGAACAGATTTGTAGCTTTTATTGGCATTCGCTATAGCAGAGGTAGACTATATTATTACTCTCACGAGCCCATCCTATCGCCCCGAGAAATCACAGGTCGCCCCAGAGAAGCAAGAAAGGAAGGGATAGAGAAAGTAAGCAAAAGGCATACGTACGCGGATCTCATTGATTGCCGTCCTTATACCTAGATATAGTGCGTAGATATTAGAAGAAATTTCAAAGAAGATGAGGCCCGACAGCTAGATGCCGGACGAATTACTATATGTGGGCTCTATATATTAGAAGCTGTACATAACTCAAATGAATTTATTAGCCGCCTCAAGCTGATCATGAGCAAAACAAGACCAACGTGCAAGGTAAGTGCTTGAAACAAGATATATTCTACCTCTATAAAAGAAAGGCTTTGCAAGTTCCCGAGAAAACCGGTCAAGAACAGCTCATTCATTCCGGATTCCTCGCAACCAATGCCGGACCTACCTATACGTAATCAGGTTAATATACCTAAGCTGAACATACCCTAGTCTATTCAGAATACTCTAGATCTCAGTAGTGACTATAACTGCTGAGGGTTTCTGGCCGAATAAAATTCTGTATTGGAACCCTTTTTGGTATGTTTTATGAGCGACTAGTGGTATTTGACTCTTGTTACGCTTCTTTTCCCTTCTCTCCCATGATATACGGCCTTGGTACTACGCATAAACGCCCTAAAACACCAACAAACACCAGAAGTAAACGAAGAAAGGAATAATTATCCAAGTTTCCACTTCCACACCACGCCTACTTTACGTATACTCTTAAGCCCAGCGTCCAATGAGAACTTTACAGTCAAATACGACAGCAATTAGGGATCGCCTACTTGGAATAGAAGCCATTTCTCTCCAAACATTCAAACACCAGTGACGAGACGGTCGGAACAGTAAAAGTTAGAAGAAGCCTAGGGGCCCTTTCTCGACAAATTCATGCCTAACCTTCACTATCCTTTAGTCTATCGGTAAAATGCTGACCTCCTAAGAAGGAACAAATTTTGTGTGGCTTTACTAACAGATCCCGTTATCTCCCCTATCAAATAATAGACCCTCCATATAAATTTAGTCCCTCTATTATAGGGGGTCAGCATTGACAGACTACGGGATAGCTATAGTTTAACGTTAGTATCCTTTACGTCCTTTGTCGATAATCTAGGCACAAGTTCAGACGAAGTTCGATGGCTGTGAGTTGGGTCCAGCTAGACTATAGGACTGCAAAGGAAATCAGATTATCAGGTTTCGAAATGAGTCCATACCGAGATCTACGGGCGGTGCTGCGGGGTTTTCAAATGTTGAAGTATTCGAGTTCATCTAAGGCAACAAACGGGAAGCCATAGAATTGTTGAGTGCACAACTTCATACACGGGAAACTTAAATATACGACCTCCGCAGCTCCCGTTTCAAATTTCAAGAGTCATCCTGCCCCGGTGGATTGTATAGATAGTTTGGCCTAACCCTCCAGTAGACTGGTGATAATGCATACCTTTTGTTAGGAGTATGAGAGAAGATCGACTGATAAAATGCAATAGCACCATGTAAACTTATTAGTAGCCAGCTCCAAGCGGTCAACCCACACTAGCCACGCCTCAAGTCCGCTCGCCCACTCCTACTAGTACATGTATCCTTGACTAGAATTCTGAGTTGAACGGATGTCTCCCAAAGAAACAAACAAACAAATAAGGTAAGATGCTGCTTGTGGTATCATAGGAGTTCAGATCCGGTTCGGGTTCCGGCTTTCCAGCATAAATTCTTTATATTTATAATTATCAGATGTACTTGGTAATTGATATAGCACACAAGTCTATCCGATATATACCCCAACCTAGTCCAGCAAATAATGTCAGACTCTTTAAATCCCGTCAATAAGATCTAGATGTATTTCACAAAATAAAGTATTATATTTGATAAATTTTGTCTGACCGGCCGTTGGACAAAGGGCGACAGGCCCCGCTAGCTATCGATTTAGAATATCGAGAACTAGTGAGTTTAATATTAATATCGTCTGACTATAGCAAGAGTCGGCTCTTTATACTCAAGAAAAAGCAACAGGTGTGGTGTTAGCCTATTTATTCTATCAACGACACTTGGTCCTGCATCTTTTTCAAACCCTGCATTAATTATACGGGGTTAAGTATCTGGGCCGATCGATCTCCTACGTAAGTTGTCCCCATAGCCCTTGCCCTACCTATTTAAACTCAGGCAGATTACCCACAGGTGCATCTCAGCACCTGATCAAGCAGTCAAGAATTAAATAAAAAAAAAAGGGGGGGGGGGGGGGGTTGATCAATCAACGAATATCGAGTGATATATAATGAAGAAATGCAGCGCGCAGTGAAGAAAGGAGAATAGTTTGCATCCTTCTTTACTAGCATCTCATAAGCTACATGTAGTTTTAATTTTAATAGTAATCCCGTTAATCTCCAGGCTAGATCACATGTACTGCATTTATATGTAAGTACATGTAACCTCGTAGGTAGTCATAAAGAGTCACTCGTCCTCACATTACATCACAGTTGATAGTAAACACCACGTGCACGAAATAATGCTTCTGACCATATGCATAACAGGTTCCACCAAACGTCCACCGCGTCCCTTAAATTGTTCTCGGCAAAAATAATCATACTCCAGTGATAAGATAAAAGCACATGAGACCACGTGATACATCAAAAATTCGGGCACTTCAAGAACACAAACAACGGAAACCCTGGAATAAAAGGAAGAAATCTAGCGTTGAACATCGTAAGATCTAGATTCGATCAAAAGCGATATCAGAGAAGAAAAGAGCATGTAGTTGCCACAGAATATTACAAAAACCCTAGTGGCGAAACAAAAATGCTCACAAAAGAAGCAACTAAAAAAGGACCGACAGCTGGAGGAACCGCAGCGGACTAAATAAAAGAGATAAAATACCCGGGAGAGGTGATGCATTAAATACACCATAATCCTAACTCCAAGCGGGAAAACCAAACCAAAGCAAAGAAGCCGAAGCATAGGCAGCAAGAGATGACCACTTCTTCGACAACAAAAGACAATATCCATAAGTAACAAATACCCAGCACCTGCCTATAGCTACTCCATTCCCAGATATAAAACAGTAAAAAAGGGGGTGCTGTTGAAGAGGGATAAGTAGTGCGAGACGAACAAAACAGCACCCTTTGATAAAAATAAACACGAACGTACTAGAACTTGTGGAAAGTATAAATGAAGTAAAAGTTGATGTCAACGCGGGTTACATCAAAATTAATGTTGCTCTTGCCCGAACTGTGAATTGTAAATGATAGGATTCCGCATCAAGGTCCTACTGACGGGAGAGGAAGCTATTCCACCCGTTAATACAAATAAGCAGGATAAATGAGAAAGAGATGACATACGAAATGGGATTCTCCCAAACTCATGGCTAAGAGGGCTCCTGGTATTCTCATCTCGTCCACTACTGTCTTTGCTACTGGAAGCATCACTCAACTGTCTTCTATGCTGGTCAAAAGCTTTTGGCTGTGGCTTATTGTTACGAATAATCTTGTAGAGTTCATCGAGGACGTCTTTTGAAGGACTATGATGTTTCTTGTGTTAGTACCCACCAAACGAAATGTAGCCAGATGGAAGCACGGACCTATATAACTGTACCGGTTGGAGGTCCCCCACCACACCACTACTGCTGCTTCCCTCTGCGTCATCAACCCTCACTTGAACCTCACTGGTTTCACCTCCTATAAGCTTTGAGTCTGTCAATACTAGCGACTTCATTCCCCCGGCCGCACTAGAGCTTCTACGCTGCTGTTTCGGGCTCGGAGTGCGCATTTGGTTTCCGGAAGAACTTTCAAGCGCCACTAGTGGGCGTGGACGAAAGAGCTGAGGAATACGCATAGGACGGGGAGCGAACACTGGAGAGGGTTGCGGGCCAGGGGATGACGGTGGCGAGGCCATTGTTACGGTCTTGGGGGAGCTTTGGGGGGAGTCCAGGTGGATAGTTGGGGGCGCGACCGTCACAACAGTAGGAACTGGGGTAGGTGAAGAGGGTGATGATAAAGACATTATTATCCTTTAGATGAACTTTGTGGGGAAGATTGTGGTCCAGGAACTATTTTGTGGGGTGTGCGAAGTGTGGGTTTAACGGAGGATTTGTGGAGAAAGCTAGTGGGTGCAGAAATCGGAGGAGAGGTTTCTGTTAAATGCGTTTCAGTGGGAGGGATGTTTAGGTTCAAATTCGGTGACGGGGTGGTGGGTGTGAAGGAGGCTGAGTTGGCGTCGTAACTGGGGTTGTGGGGGTTGAGCTCTAAAGTAAGAAAGAGTGAGCTGGCTTAGTTATAGACGCTACAATCGAGATGGCCTGGTCTTGGGAAAGATAAGCAAGAGGCAGAGTACAAGTTAAGGCTTGCAACGGTAGCTGCACGAAAGCAAGGTTGCAGAAAGGCAGCGGGCAGGCGGATGGGAAACGACTGGCGATATGTAAAAAGCTCTTTGAGGGAGTGAGAGGGATTAGAAGCGGAAGAGACACCGAATGGGCGGTCACTGGTACTAATACTCTATCAGAATCTGCAGCCCCGAAGAAAATGAATGGAAAGGAGAAGGCACGCGAGTCCCGGTGGATCGGTCACGTGCAAATGCGGTCATACACCTCAACATTTCGGGATAGTGATGTACATGCATATATGTATCCACAACCTAGGACAGTCACCTGCGTCACGTAAAAAAAAACATTCTAACGAAAACCTTTCGATAAACTTTGTTCAAAGTAATTTCCACCACGGATCAATCATTTTCTTTTTTCTCAGGTTTCAATTGTATCATTACTTTCCCTTCTCTTGTATGCACCCGATAAGAACACTCGCATACCCGCCCGCAGGTACGATATGATAGCTCACCTCACTTCCCCGGAAAAAATAGCCAAGGTGACACTGCAGATCGCACTCTGACAGTTATTGGTGTGTAATCCTTTCATCATCGTTTGTCGATGAGAAGGCTGTGGTGAACAATCGTGAGGAGTACGAGTGAGGTTCCATGCCTCAGGCATTTACATCAACAGCCCGTACTCTCTACCTGCACCCACTATGCACCCTCCCACATCTCTCCCGGATATCATCAAAAAAGGTCACGGGTCTACATGTATATTCTAACACCCTGTTCATAGTTATTAGTACGGACTCAATTATGCATATGACTTTAGAGTACAAGACCTTTTTTTTCTTCTTCTTCTTGAAACAGATCATAGTACTCACCCTATAGCTAGTATTAACCCAGCCTGTCGAAAAAGCTTGGTATGTTGCACTAGTACCCACTTTATTTTGCCGGTTGATTCACAAGAGATGGGCTAAATTATTACATATGTACTCCACTATGCCCACTAGGTGGGGCTCTTGAGTGAAACACCTCAGGAGACTATTAGGGCACTCTCCAAGCCGCCTCTCTATGGAAATGCAGTGGTACGGAATACGAAAGAGTGTCGAAGCTATATGTAGCTATCTTCGACCACCACCGATATCGCTCTGATAAAGCTACAGTATGTATCACAAATTGAGAATCTTGACTAGTTGAGAATGCTCTGCGATGTGGGTACTATTTTAAATAATCCCGAATTGTCATACGCATACATCTTCCAATTAAGGGTATCTGCCGGGTATTATCCTTATAATTTAGCCAAACTAGACCAGTGGGAAATCGAAAAACTTCAACACATTGGACTATTTGCATAACACTTTCTTATTCAATAATAACGGCTACATCATACTCCCAAACGATTATGATTATATTGGACAAAAACGTTGTGAAGGTATAGTTACAAGCTACATATATGCTTTAAGGAATATAGACTCCTCCTATCGCGTTTAAATTATCCGTTTTAATCTAAGAAAACAATACTGTGGCTCTATATTCACTTAAATACGTGCCTTTAAGCTTAGCTGACTCGGTCATTAAACCTAGCTAGATCTTAGTCATGGGAAGTCACTCGGAAGTGAACACCTCCAACACCTTATGAGATTAATACATGTAATTTAGGTAGGTTGGGGGAGTCATCTACAACGTATACGTAAATACATGTACCTATACATTACACGGTATACTCCATGAAGATCTTAATCAAAGGAACACTCATAAAAAAGCACAAGGCGGGTATACGCCCCTTCTAGAAGGTCGACGTTTAAGGTCCGAGACAGCTAGGCGACCAATCCCTGTGGCAGGCCTGGTAGATCTACGGGTCCTAAACCCCAATAGGCTCGCCTATATGCCTACTTACTAGTGAGTTTACGGAAGGTCAGCTTTTAGCCCTTCTAGAAAGTTATTGGGCTTCTCTCCCCTTTTCTCTACCAGGCTGGCCACTCCAGTTTTGGAAAGCTTGGTTCTGATATTTCCCCACCCATCATCTCCGATAGCTCTGGCGAGGCTTAGCTGTCCGCAAGATCTACCTTAAATAGGAGACCAGAACTTTGGTCAGATATTCAAATTACGCGCTGAATTCGAAAAAAAAAAAGTCTCCTATACTAATAGTATACAATCACTAATAGCCAATAAAACAATGATGTTTTCTTATTATATGATTCTTCGAGGTTGTTGATTATAGCCAGGGGTAGAGATTTGACTAGGTATGCAGACGTTATATGTCACGATTCGATCTCGCTATGTTCCAGAAATAGCGATTGAAAGATGTTAATCATTTACGAACCGTTTGACGTCATATACGAGAGTCAGGGCAATAGATCCAATAATAGAGTTGTGGGGATTTAAGAATTACGCAAATAACCGCCGGGAAGGGAGCATGCAATACGTAGAGTAGATACTCTACCCTACACTACACGGGGAGATTTGGGTTCAAGATCCGCGCAATAAGGGTTAAACCCAAAGTCTCTCGCGACCATAGGGATCTGGTTCTTTCGGGTAACACAAAGTTATGAAAGTTGAGATCTGTATTCGATTAGGTACATACCTCTAGCAGCTATTATATACTCGTACATATGCATTTGAGTATAAGGGGAAACATCCAGTTCTTTTCCATTTCCTTACGCTGCCAATGGTTTTGGAAACACCAGCCCAGTCTTAATATAAACTAAAACATATAGCCTATCCTCCCAGCCAGTCCCACGATCTATCCATCCAGAGAGGTTGAAATTCTGACCATCAGGAGAAGTGCGCGAAATCGCAAACAAATTCCAGAATCGTGTAATTGATGACATGTCCACAAGAGGAAGCTCATTGCTTGCTATAGTATTACTGGATAACTATGTCCAATAGAGAGCTTGAGCGTTTCGGTCCAGGTGAGCACCTTGATGCTGCCTTGTCGAGGAGTTACTGTGGGTATTCTCCACATACGCTGCCTAGGACGTCGAGGAGTCGTCGACGCGGGACCGTTGTTGCATCCAGCTGAGGCAGGGTTTGTGTAAACATGAAACAAGTTTCGTTACACACACTTCAGAGCTGGAGGAAAGGAGAACATATACCTCTATGTGTATAATACTTAGGTGAAGGGGCTTGCTAAACACAATAAATTTGAATTGTTTCTACCAAATAAACGTACTTTACCAAACCTGAGATATCTTTTTTCTTCACTTCGTTTTTTTTTTTACCAATAACTACGCACAACCTGGAGATACGACTGACTTATCAAGGGATCTATCTCGAGGACGACGAACACTTTGTCTAATCTGACCTCACTTCATACTCTACGCGCCTTTCTTTCTTTTGCAGCCCCTTGATTAGCGCGAAACCCGGCAGCACGGGAACGGACGGAAACGGGAGGGTCGGCTCCTCCCGATTATTAGCTGCTTGCCTGCTTTCCTTGAGCCTGCCTAGACGTCGAGTTAGGAGCTGGAAGTGAAGTTAGGGAGGAGGCAATTTGGAGGCGGACCTGCTCTTGCTTACTTGCCGGGGCTTTCATTTGCCTTGCCAGGACTTTACTTTGGTTTCTTAGCTTGGTGCCTACTTCGAGTAGCTTCGTTGCGGCTCTGAAGCTTAATTCCACGTCCAAACTCGTTCATCACATTTCCTGCCGGCCCTTTTTATTTTTATTTTTTATTTCCCGTTCTCTCTCCCTCTCCCTCCCCACACCCAGTTCTTATTCACGAGAAACAAGCTTAAGAATAACAAGAAGACTCAAATCTCTTCAGGAGAGAGGGGTTTTTAGTGTGGTCTAGTTTGCTATTCACTTTCTTGGTTTCGATACCTTACAACAACTATACTTTTTAGCATCCACGCTACCCTACTTTACCTTGGAGGAGGTCCCACGTTTCGCTAGTCTGCTCTGGATCTCCGCTCCCTCTAGCCTGCCCCTCGCTCCGTTGCTCCCACCCCCTCCCCCCTAAATGGCCTCCTCTGTCGATGGCGTTCTGGCCAGTATCGACCAAGTCCAGTCGCTGAGTCCTGATGATTTTACTCGCGTCATCGAGCACTGGAAAAGACATGCTGCTAAACTATGGGCCGGACCAATGCAGCAGCAGCAGCTCCCTATGCACGGTCCAGTTCCACCACCTCAGTCGAGTGGTATCGGTGTTGGTGTAAGTGTTATCCAGGTGAGGGTTTTTTTTTTTCATTTCATATACCTACAGAGAACGAATTACTTCACGATAGTGTGTTTGTTGCTCGTTAATTCAGGGGACTTGATGGGACTTGATGGAACGAGGTGGACGAGAACTCGGTGATCGCAAGCGGGTCTGCTAACAACACTGTGTTTGCCACTCAATAGACATGCCAGAACGCACCCCCTACACCAGCTACGGAGAACAATGATCCTCCAATCATACCTCCGTACCCCATACCGGCTCCACTTGCGGTCCCTGGTCCGCCTATAATCCACCCAAAGCCCAAACGTAAGCCAAAGTCCGCCGTTTCAACACCACTCCGCAATGGCAATAACAACCCTAATATTAATGGCAACAATGGAATCATCAATCTCAACCCCAACCAACATATGACCGATCAGCCTCCAACACCGTCCACAACTCCTTCAACTTGGAGTACTACAGCTCGGAAACGTCTGGACGCCAAAATGCTTTCCCTGAAGGACCATACGGTCCCGCAGCCTAACGATGCTACACTTCAGATTGCCATTGAGAAGTTGCGCTATTTCATCATTCGCGCACTGCATCCGAACCTGCGCGACATGAATAAAGGTGGCGACAACTCTTTAGGTCTGGTGCTTCGCCGGCAAATGAATATTGATGGATATATGAATTGGCTTAGTATCTCATCCACGGAAGGAGACGAAGCGACTAGGAGACTCGCGCAGGTGTGGTTTTTTTATAAGATGGCCGAGATACTCAACGCGTTCTGCGATGATGAGAAGCGGCGTGGGGAAGGTGCGAACGATCAGGGGAGGTTGCAGAGAGGGTATGACAAGCTGGTGGGTAAATTAATCTCCTCCTGTGATATGGACGGTGTATGGTGGGATGAGGTCTTATTTCTGAATTTCGGGACTGATTTTCTTCTCTTCCTATTAGATCCCAATATGTAAAAGGATATTGGATACCGACAACCGGCAGTACATCAGAAATTTGATATGTTCTAGTAAGAGGTTTAGACAGCTTTGTGTCCACATGGTTGGAGTGGAACGGGCTGAGCTATTTGTGTTTTTCAAGGGTGAACTTACACTGACTGAGTAAGATACTCCCCTCTTCTTACAAATAGTTCACAACTAATCGTTTGTGACCGATTAGCTTGAAAGACATGACAGCGTCAGCAGCCAAAATGGATGAAACAACGGCCATGCTTGACGTTGTTTTGGACGATTATTCTAGCTCAGTAGAGTCAATTAACGTTGGCGATGGAGATTTGACTGGCGTCAGGATAGATATGTGGAATGGTATCCTAGAGATCTGAACGAGATGGCGATGAAGGCTGTTCATTTTGGAGGTATATTGGTTATTTTCTATGACCTTTTGGTCAATTTATTTTATTGGCTTTCCTTTGGCCAATACGAGTATCAACCCTCACGTTATGTGTGATGGGAGGGGATAATGTTTTTATTATTTATTTGGAGCCGGGTGTAAGGATGGGTAGTTGGACGGAGATGACTGATGGTAGTGATGGAACTGGATGAGGAAAACATGCAAAGGAGAGGGGGAACGAACGCTTGGGGTGTAATTGTTATTGTTTCCCCTTTTCCACTGTTAGAAGAACTGGCGTTTGCAATTGTCTTTAGCTTTTGGGTTTGGCGAAACCGTCCTTCATGTTCTTGGCTCTAACTGGCTCTTAATTATTCGTTAATGGACTGTGGATATTAACAATGTTATTGGATTTCTCTCCCGAAAGGGGTATTCAAGTAGTACCGCGTACCACGCCTAGGAAATTATTTACAGCTAAGTCCCGAAACATTGACAGATAATTATACCTGATAATAGAATACCACTAGGTAACTCTAAACAAGTTGACGGCAAATTGTTTGATACAACAGATGGTGGCTACAGAATGATGGTGGCTACAGAATGTAGGTGTATTGTTATTGAAATTCCACTATCCTTCAAACTGTAACAGAATTAAGACATGAACCATAAGCTTGGCAACGAGTAGTACATACATGTAGCTTTAAGGTATGCTTCGATTCGTATATATAGAAAGTGTGGGGACCACGAGTGGAACACCCTGCCATTTCGTTCAATTTTGGGCGCCTTCACCCCTGAAATTCTTAATCGGGACGGAATTATCGTGTACGTACATGTAGAGTACATGTATGTACTTTCTTCCAGTCGCTAACACTGCAAATGTGGTTATAGTATGAAAAAACGGGGTGAGATCACTACCATAGGACTACAGAAGTCAGTGACGAATACCGAACTAAACTGGAATTGGGAGAAGAATACTTATCAATACTGTATTCTTACCTTGTTACTAGCGTATCGACGGGAATACTGTAGTGATCCCACTCGCCTTTTGGTACTGTATTAACTAATTGGATGTCTTGTCCCATTGACCAATTCCTTGAAGCTTGGTCAACAATCTTTGAGATTTGGCTGTCGTTCTATTTGGCTTAAGTTGGGAAGTGACTTAGACTGACTATAGTCAACTCTCAATATAAGGGTACAGTTGGGACCTACATGTAATATCCATATATCACTGCAGGTAGAATGCACGGAACGGAGCACTTCTGGGACTAGAAACGCCAGATGCTAGGCTAGAGCTAAAATTTACTAAAGTACGGTGGAGTCTCCACAAACGAATAAGGCTTGGAATGCAATATATATAGCAATATATCATCGAGAATATGCTTATATTGAGAGTAAATTTGCCCGTACTGACATGTTTGGGAATGGTAAACGATATCCAACCATGTACATATATTTTTGTACCGATCGAACAGTAATATATGCATGTGAGTATATGTATGTACATGTAGTTCAAGATTGTGTTTATTTACCATAAGAGTACCACGCGTGGTATAGCTGAACCCATCGGGCCGTATGGCCACCAGCACATTACATCAAAGATTCAGCCACCACAGTAACCGCACCGCGTGTACGCTGTTTACTTGCCCGGCGCCCATCAATACTAATGATATTATACATGTGCTTGAGATGCACGTTAGGTGCTACCTTAACAACCCTAACCCTAGCATAACCAGACTGGCCGAGCGGTTACTTCCCGCTCCTGCTGCATAGATACATGTAATCAACTTAATTCGTGCAGGGCATAGAGTTTCTAATTGGCCGGGAAACTACAGTTGCCCTGATTCTGACAAAGGCCAACAGTCTAAGATTGTTCAGCTCGTGGGTTCTGTCCCTACACTACACACCAGGCCAAGGTTCTTTCCGTCCTATACATTCCGCCTTGCAAAGATGGGGGACGTACTAGAGGGGGCCTAGCAAGCGGATACGCCATACTAACTGAAGATGACTTCAATCAGTGTCCTTTAATAGCGATCGGGGCCCGGGGGAGCTTGCTAGACGCCTGAATGCCCTTTGAGAAGGACATCCTGGTTGGTTCGTTATTGGAAACTTGCAGCCACTTATATAGCGGGGAATATCTCCGGAGGCCGAGATGGTGTACCAGAGAGTGACTGGATGCAAGGTCTTTGGGTCAGAGCACCCCAATATTTCGTCTGGTCTCAACGATTTGGCAGCCGTCTATAACTATCAGGAAGGCTTCCGGGGCCAAGATGTTGTATAAGAGAACTCTTGCTGCATTTGAGAAGGTTCTTAACAGATTTATTAATATTAGAGAGAACGCCTTCTGAGGTATCCATCCCCTCGTTCGGAGTCCTGTCCCATCACCTACTCTAATAGTACTGCTATAGTGAGTGATGGGTATTCATGGCTAGAAGTTTTTGTCGACGGAAAAACAAATATCGAAATCGAAATCGAAATCGAAATCGCACACCGGTAGCCACTGAGCCCTCGGAGACACTCGCTACCGGAGGGATATGTGGGTTGGAAATGTGTAAGTAGATACTTGTATTTCTAGTCAATACTCTCCTCGATTCTCGATTAATATGCACGGGATTGTAGCGTCGTGGTAGAAAACTATACACTACCAGCTCAAAAGAGCACAATCAGTGGCTTAGGATCCACAGTGTCCTTTCCTCATCTTCCGATAATAGAACGTCAACAGTAAGGACTTCGGTACAGAACGATCCAACTCTTATCAATATAGTAGGCAGCGCTGCTACAGGGACCCTATAGCTTCCTCCAGAGCAACCTCTTTACCAACGACTGGAGAGGGGGTTCATGATAAGCCTTTATGTGGTGCATAAACTTGGGATCAGAGGTAACGGTTGTTAGGGAGCTTAGGGTTTTGTCAGGAGATCAAGATAAAGATATGTGCCAGCGACTTGGTGTTTAATACTTAAGAGTTTGTGGCTGGAGGAGATGGCTTAGTTTATATAACATTCTAAATGTAAAGTTCTTTGAGGTATATATGACGCACTGAGATTTGTATTGTATGAACTTCCAGTTGCACTGACCATGAATATAAAGTTTGAACCTGTAGATATCACAATTCTATACGTATGTCCTCTGCGACAATGTAGAAGACATCCCAGCAACCTTAGGTAAGATCTATGAATACGACTCCAGCTAAGAGGTTACCACGAATTCCCCCCATAGAAGTGATAGAATTTTTAAAGACCCGTCATGCGTTGGTAATATATACCTTGAAGGCGGTCTTACTGTTCCGAAAAAAAAAAAAAACAGCTGACAACTGTATACCACTGGGCGGATACGGATGGGGAACACATGCTTCTAAAGATTTAGCGCTCTGCCGGATTACAACCCTACAGCAACGTTGCTGTATATATGCCTGACTATTCAAGTATGGTTTGTTATTTTCTATATAAATAGGGTGATGATATCAGAGAGCTTCAGGAAGTCATGGCCCTTTTAGCTTTTAATTAATGTCATAGGAATTTTTATAGGTATCAACACTACAAGAATATTTAAACTATACGTAGCCCCGAACATGGGCTTGTTAGACCCGAAAGTCTTATACCTGGCCCTCCTTAAGGGACAGGGCATAACGTTCGATTGTGGTATATAGACGTTCTCGATAGGAGCCCAACCCTCAGTCTTAATCCTTCTCCTCTTAGAGGGCTAAATCTAAGACCCCCAGAGCCGTGACTGCATGCACATACATGTATTCCATTGTCCTAACTAAGAGTAGGCGAGCTTGGCTTAAAATAAACACGTAGTGGCAGTACATACTCTACTTGCATGGCTGAGTTTTGGGGCGTAAAATATCCCCTGGTGTGTTATATATATATTGTCGGGTGTCACAAGTAACTGGACGTTCGTGTTGCAACAAAATTTGTATGGTGGCGCAACCTCAAATGGTTATTAATCCATAACTGCAAGGAAATTGAAGAGGAAAACTTTATAGATTGGCTCTCTGGTTGTGAGAGTACCTTTACCTCAAGTGTTCCGTCAAGAGCACTACTTTGAAATTTTCGACTTGTTTGGTGGGTTTGGTGGTTACTCTCCCAATGTTCGCTTACTTACAGTCGCTTTCGAAAAGCTGTGGAATAAGACCTCAGGGTAGTCTGTTGTAACAGACCATCGCCTGGCTGGTCGCGAATTTGACTCATGCGATAGTCCGTTGCAATAGGCACGCTACCCGTACTCTGAAATTCATATACCTACATGTACCAATTAATAAACCACACGAATGTCCGACTTCGGGATCAAGTTAAAGATGGCTATCGGGCCTCGGCTCATCTTGAGCCCTGTCCTGTCCTTGGCAAAAAAGCTTAGATACTTAAGTGGCTGCACCAAGACAGGTACGTATCAAGTATTAAAGAGTGGTAAAGCAACCCACCACTGATTGACTTAAGAGCCATGTCACTTCTTGCCACCTTCCGATCATGTCACCGCATCAGCTGCTGTGCACCCGCCCAAGTCCTGCACCATCGCCGGTGGTATTCGTCCGAGATGGACCCAGCCAAGTACCCCCTCGCGGGTATCCGCGTACTAGATCTGACCCGAGTTCTTGCTGGTGTAAGTTCACTCTCCAATTGATTCCTCGGTGGTGGGCTAATTGATTGTCGCGTTTTTGATGGAGTAGCCGTACTGCACGCAGATTCTTGGCGACTTGGGGTTTGTTGATCCCCCCCCGTATATATTAAGCCAATTTCTAATGGGTTTCTTGCTATCAATCAGGGCCGAGGTCATCAAGGTCGAGCATCCTGTGCGTGGTGATGATACAAGAGCATGGGGCCCTCCCTACGCTAAACCTCTCTCGGGCAAAGGCCCTGGAGAAAGTGCATACTTCTTGGCTGTGTGTAGTACTCTTTCCATTTCACTCCTTTTATCCATATATTAATGAATTCTTTCCATGAATATAGGCAAACCGGTAATTAATATCTTCCTAAAATCACGATCTCTCACTCGACACCCTACCTCTGACTTTCACTAACTTCCGTGCAAGCAACAAAAAATCTCTTGCTCTTTCTTTCAAGCACTCAAATGGTCAACGTATTCTCCATGATCTCGTTGCCAAATCGGACGTTCTTGTGGAAAATTATCTTCCAGGAACCCTTTCAAAGTACGGCCTTGACTATCCCACTCTCTCAAAAATCAACCCGGGTCTCATCTACGCCAGCATCACTGGATATGGTCAAACAGGCCCATACAGAAATCGTGCAGGCTATGATGTGATTGTGGAGGCTGAAATGGGACTGATGCATATCACTGGGGAGGCTGACCGCCCACCCGTTAAAGTTGGTGTTGCAGTCACAGACCTTACCACAGGACTATACTGCTCCAACAGTATCATGGCTGCTTTGATCGCGAGGGGACGCACAGGCAGGGGTCAGCAGATAGATGTTGCGCTGAGTGACTGTCAGGTCGCAACATTAACGAATATTGCTAGCTCGGCGTTGATATCTGGTGAGCCGGATAATGGCAGACACGGAACTGCCCATCCGAGCATTGTCCCCTACGAGTCATTTCCTACCGCAGATGGAAATATTATCCTTGGCGGTGGGAATGACAAGCTTTACGCGGTACTGTGTGAAAGGATCAACCAACGTGACTGGATATCTGATCCGCGCTTCGCGACGAACGATCTCCGTGTCATCAACCGGCATGTGTTGATACCCATGATTGCCGCTGAGACGAAGAAGAAGACGACGAAGGAGTGGCTAGAAATCTTTGACGGCAGCGGGGTTCCGTACGCAGCCATCAATGATATTCAAGCGACGTTGTCACATCCCCATGTGTTAGCAAGAAACATGGTCCAGGAGGTGGAGCATTCATTGTGTGGAAACATCAAACTTGTGGCCTCTCCGGTGAAGTATAGTGAGGCCAAACCAAGTATTAGAAGTGCTCCCCCAGGACTAGGACAACACACATTAGAAGTTCTTACAGAGCTAGGAATTTCAAGGGCCGAAATTGATGGATTAGTCGCTGAGGGGGTAGTGAAGGCTGTAGAGTAACGGATTGGACACTAGAATGGAAAGAGTGCGGATGTTATTTTTTGGTCTGTACGTCCTTGGATACCTGTGTAGAGGCTTTATTCGCCTACATACTTGGCGCATGGAGATTACCTGAAGCTAGCAGCTGCAGTAACCTTAAACTTTACTGATATTATCACGTATTTTGTGAATTAAAACTTTATGCGTAGAGGTTGTGTAATCCTAAGGATAAAACCTGTCCGAGTGGGATCCGATACCGCACAAATTCTCCCAGATTGTGCACTTGGATTGTCAAACTCACCTCAAATTTACCTTCGGTAGGTAATTCGCTAGTTGTTAAACCCGTGGAACATAGTTTATCACTCGGGGGACTTGAAACTGGATCCTCGTATTAGGGCTCGAAACTACACCGTCTAGATCTCTCTAGGCTCCTTAGGCCTAGACCTTATTAGGATTACACCCTAAGTTATCCAAGAGGATTTTATGAATCCCGTCCTGATAATTGCCAAGTGATGCCTAGCTGCCCAAAGAACACAAGAACAAGTTGTTCGACCTCAAGTGTCTCGGCTGGATTCGCTTAAGGCGTGTGACGGTGGTATCTCGTGGCACTCATTGTCTTAGCTGAAGCGTCATCGAGGTTGTGATCCGCATACTTTCTATCTGCATAGATATCCATTCGCAGTTCACGATCTCAATCAGAAACAGGCCGTGTACTCGCGCTCTGGATCGATCTTGGCGTCTATGTTTTGGGCCAAGCACGATGCGCTGCCTAAAACGGCCTTGTTTCAATCCTGAGTATAAGTGATGCATATATGACCTGACATATACCTCGTATTGAGTAGGGAAAGCTTTTTCAGATCGTGCAACGCGCGTGTGAGTGATTCTTGGCTGGGATCGAAATGGGGGTTTCTGTACTCACCTGTACTGCGCCATGCTGAAAAATACTCAGTAATCGTCTACTGGCTTTCACAAATGATAAGGTATGTTTATGGTGCGCAGTAAAATAAATTCTGTGGAACCCTATCCTTGGCCATAGTGGTTTCGAGTGCTGTCTACATGTATTTATCTCCCTAGGGGCTCCACAGAGGCAAGAGGGATCATGGTAAATCACTCGATTCTCTTGGCAATCTTGGCACGTCTCACAGCGATGCTCTAGTCACGCTAAGCCGTATGTATCCTGTCAGACTTATTACCCCACTGATCCGGATGAACCCGTCAATACTATCGTCCGATGATCCATTGATGTGATCTCGCGGAATACTATTGGTAGCATTTGAAAGAATGCAGGAGTATAAAAAAACAAAGAAGAACTGTAATCGTCATAAGTATCTCCTTGCGACACCAACACGAGCTCTGAAACCGACGGGTCTTCATGTGGGTATAGTGCAGACGGACACCTTCGAAGTATCAAGTTCCCAGGCTCTGTCTGATACAGAAGATTTATTTCAACCTCCTTAACACGTCTCTCCTATTTGTCGTCGAAGTACGCAGGGGAAGAGGGGAACCCATTTGCTTGTTTCACGAAAAAGCTTGTACGTCCTCGTTACCCAAAATTCTCTGTAAAAAGGTGTTGAAATGCAGGAGAGTGCATATTTTGGTAGACTCATTGAGACATGAACTTTGAAACTTGTTTCCTGCAGAGCGAGGGCCCCTTGGCGAAGGTATTGAGACGTGTTTACTTGGAGGACATACAGCTGGCGGAAAGAGACGACGTGTCGGAAAATGTAGAAGCAGAATATGGTAGGGGTATGTGTATTCCATGTCTTCTTCAAATCGACCTGCAGATAAAATCGTCATCAATCATTGGCTCCACACCGCCAGGTACCCGTGTTGGCACATTTCGATTTTTACACGTGAAATGGAGTGGTGGAAATGCCAGCGAGGTACCAAATGGTTGTTATAGGTGTTTACGCGAAGAAGGTATTCCCGGGCCTAATGTTTCAGGCTACACAACCAGTATCCAAAGCTGAAGCGGAATGTCGAGATCTTCTAGCGAGTGTAGGATGATGTTTAGTTTATATAGACAGGGATTAGAAATATCATTGTTAGTTGCAACCTTATGGAACGTATTACAGCCGGGGTAGAAGGTAGGTACAGGTGCTCAAGGAGTTCTTCTCCGTGTTAGATATTATCGGTAAAACAATATCAGTGATGAATTAATGGCCAATAAGATACAGTGACAATAAAGTTTGCTTAGTGTAGATTCCCGAACAGTTCGTGCGCTGTTTGTAGGTACCTACTCACGAAGTCCATGATAGTATAAGGTTTAAGCGCTCGTAGTTATTCCAGGGTGACAGTTTTGTAGAACTAGAGTTTTATGTTTATGCGCCTGTTTTCCTCGCATAAATCTCAGGAAATATAAGATTTAGCACGAAATAAATGAGGCTGTGCGCTGAGCCTAGCATGTTTGCGGGTGCCAATAGTGACGGAGGTTACTGATACCCAGGCAAGTTATGGTACGGAGTATGTACCAAGAGTCATAAGGATTTGTCGTTTGGTACGTGGCCTCTGGTATTCGTTTCGTAATCTGACTGTTTTCAAAGTGTATTTCTAATCCACCATGTGCATGTAGATCATAGATAATTCCTGAGAAGCTTTGAACGATCTTTCCTTGTCCGTGTTATCATAGGCGCAGCACACCCCTAGATTTCGATTCTCTTGAAGAAAGCCCCCTGAACCTCGATGATGTGTGTGGAGTTTTCGGCCCTACTCCCTGGCTCGGCACTTTGACATATGACTGAGGATCACCTAGAGGCTGCCTTTCATACCATGCTGTTAGAAACATCTAGAAACACATTTTTGGGGATCATTTGGTAGGCCTTACGTTGTTAACTTTTTTTGCTATCTCCAGGTAGGCAATGAAGAGTATCATAAGAGGTATGCCAAGGTATCGTTGGTCGGTAATTACAGTACCCATAGTCGTCGGGACTTGGAGGTTGTAGGTAGGTAGGTACATAGTTCGGTTTTTAGCGGAACGGGTGCCAAGATAGTAATGTAGCCGCATGCGCGTTCTTTTCGCGTAGAAAAAGATAAAAGTGATCCCTGTAACTTATGCTGATCGATAGGCGATGATCCACTATTATCTATACTGCATGTACTGACGGCATCGTACAAAAACGGTGAGAGGACCGTCTCGCCATTTGAACATTGAATTTGCCATCCATAGCTTTAGGTTATAGTTAGTCGCCGGTGTTGAACCTCGAATCGAATCATCATGAGGCATCATGGACAACTCAAGAGTCACTTCACCTCGTCTATATGCGCCGTCTTTGGCAAATCAATATGACAACCAGCATGTCAGGAGGAGGGAGGATACATGTATGTTGCGGGTGCCAGCGGGAGGTGGGGGGCGGGGAGTTAGTTCACGCACAATTCGCTAGCGTGCCTTTGCCGAGATATCGTGTAGCTCCATCCATATAAGCAAGTTTTAACACTGGGCACGATTGGACAAGCAATAACCCCGCAATAGTGCGGATGAAGCTGCAGGAACAGTTACAGTTACAATTTTCTACCCGAGAACTGCTAAGAAGAGGTGGCAAGTCCCGTTGATTCCAGAGTGCAGTGGATTCTACCAGAGAGAGCACTTTTTGCCCGTTTAGGTGACAGTAGCTTTTGCATACATGACCCCCGAGAGATGAATGGGCTCGGGTTGTGGCACGTATATTGAATATCATGTCTGCATAAGTGTATCTGGAGTCGGTCACCCCAGCGATCGGAATTCTACGCAATTTAAGCCCGACAGGTTTCCTTTGTTGGTAGTGGTATATATAATGAGCTAAGAGACCTAGCTTTTCGGCCAGTATCCTATCTCCCCCACATTATAATCCGTCAAACCTTTCAAAGTTTATTTACTCTCTCAATATATAATTTTTTTTAATAAGACTTCATCCATCTGAGCTCAGTTGTGGCAAAACCATGCATTCACCACCTAGAAAGCCTGTCCCATCTCCCACCCCCACTCCCAAATCAACACTTTCACCACCCCCGAAGCGGATATCTACGATATCAAACACAAGTACAAGCATCACACCAATACTGCGGATCCAATCCTATGGAAGGTCCCCGCCAGTACCTCCTCATGTTACCACGAATCTCCTTATATCAAATCTCCACTGCCCGACATGCAGTCAGACCATCAATGAGCTTCTTTCTCGCCTTGCGCCGGCCCCTTACAGAATTTCGACCAATATCCTTGACCATAGCGTTACAGTAGCCCACAGTCATTCTCTTCACCCCAGAGAGATAATACGGGTCCTGGTCGAAGCAGAGTTTGAGGTTGATAGTGTTAGAGTTATGGGTGCAGAGGGATACGGGAGGGGTGATCCAGTAGATGGTAGAGTTATGACATTTCAAGAGCCCGAGTCAGGTCTGGAAGATATTGCAGAACGATTCAGGGAAGCTGTTACTAGGAGCAATTCCAAGGGCAAAAAGAACAACGGAGGATTGAAACATCTGGAAAATTGCGAGCTTTGTAGGAACGAGGCACAAATACGAGAAAAGAAATCACATGGAGCTCGCAAGTCGGACTATACCGTCACTTCATCGGATAGCTTCTCAGACTCCTCATCACCACAAAGCTCTCCTACAGATTCCGAATTCACAGCATCTCAAGTCTCAAGATTACATCCTACTTCAGCGACGCATTTGTCTGTACAGGATGAGGGCCTTTACGAAGCTACTATCTCGATTGGTGGGATGACTTGCGCATCATGTTCCAATTCTGTTACAGAGATCCTCGGGGGGCTAGCATTTGTTAAATCCGTTAGTGTGAACCTCATGGGCGGCAGTGGGACTATTGTCTTTGACGCCACTGCTAGCGGGGGTGCTAAAACTGGCACTGACAGAATTGTTAACGAGGTTGAAGATGCTGGATTTGAGAGTTCTCTAGAGACCCTCAAACCCCTAGAACCCAAGAATGAGGAAGCAGGCTTGAATAGGATTGAGGTTATGAGGGAGGTAGATTTGAGAGTGGATGGAATGTTCTGTGAACATTGCCCTAAAAAGGTCATTGATGCACTTGAATCCGCATTTCCGGAGTTGGTCGTCGAGAAGCCTCTTACTTTAGAGTCCCCAATCATTCGTCTCAAGTATTACCCCCATGCGCCAAGTCTCACGTTACGCCATATCATTGCAGAAGTATCCTCAGCTTCACCTAATTTTAATGTCTCAGTCTATCATTCCCCTACGATGGAAGAGCGATCAAGAAAGCTGCAACTCCGGGAACGCAGACGAATCCTAATACGTTTAATCCTTTGCATAATCATTGCCATCCCAACCTTTATTCTCGGGGTTGTTTTCATGACGCTAGTCCCTAAAGATAACAAAACTCGTCTTTACATTGAAGAGCCGATGTGGGCAGGCCAAGCTACCAGGGTTGAGTGGGCTTTGTTTATATTGAGTACTCCGGTCATGTTTTGGGTTGCGGACGTATTTCACCGAAGAGCATTCCGCGAAATTAGAGCACTTTGGAGGGCGGGGAGTAACGTTCCCATGCTACGGAGGTTCTATAGGTTCGGTAGTATGAACCTGTTGATCTCGCTGGGTGTCTCCATCTCCTACTTTGCAAGTGTTGCGCTATTGGCAATGTCAGCAGCGAAGCCAAAGCCACAGCTAATACACATAGAGATTGAAGGGATGGGTATGGTTGATATGCAGTTGAGGATTGATCATATTACCACTTACTTTGACTCGACAGTATTGCTGACCATGTTCTTATTGATGGGTACGCCACCATTCTTATAGGTGTCATTTGTTTTGTAAGGCTTCTAATCATGTTTCTATCTTATAGGGCGCTTTCTAGAGGCTTATAGCAAAAGTAAGACCGCCGATGCGGTGAGCCTACTGGGGAACCTTCGCCCTACTGAAGCGCTACTTGTGGTTCATGCCAATGATGAAGACGTGGGCGTCGATTCTTCATTTCTCTATGGCATCAATAGCCCAATTGGAGAAAAGGACCCTAGTAACGTAGACTATCCCGATAATCGGCCCTGGAAAACCCGAAAGATCGATACCGACCTTCTCGAAGTTGGCGACGTTATCAGTGTCGTCCGCGGTTCCTCACCTCCTGCTGATGGAATTGTCGTTTCCGGCCAGTCTCAGTTCGATGAATCTTCTCTAACGGGCGAATCAAGCCTGGTACATAAGTCTGAAGGGGACTCGGTATTCATTGGAACTATAAATCAGGGTCAAGTTATCAACGTTCGTGTCGAAAGGGTTGGTGGTGACTCCATGCTGGATCAGATTGTCAAAGTTGTCCGTGAAGGCCAGACCCGCCGTGCACCAATTGAGCGTGTTTCAGATATGATCACTGGCTATTTTGTTCCCGTCGTAACCCTTTTGGCCATTGTCACCTGGCTCACCTGGTTGGGCTTGGGGATGTCTGGAAAACTTCCTGACAGCTATCTTGATCAAGATCAGGGCGGATGGCCAGTTTGGTCTCTTGGATTTGCTATTGCTGTCTTCGTTATTGCATGCCCTTGTGGTATCGGCCTTGCTGCCCCAACTGCGTTATTCGTTGGTTCTGGGTTGGCCGCAAGATACGGTATCCTAGTGAAAGGAGGCGGAGAGGCTTTTCAGGAGGCTTCTGGGCTCGATTGTATTGTTTTTGACAAGACTGGTACTCTGACTCAAGGGGGCAAACCAAAAGTCACAGACGAGAAGCTGCTCACCCGAAACACTGAGACCATAAAGCTCATCTACACCGTCTCCCAAAGGCTAGAAGAGGGTTCAGCACACCCACTTGCTCGAGCTGTAGTTACGCACTGCGAGTTGAAGGAGCAAATTCGTCTTGACCCGACAGAGATAGAAGAGGTTCCAGGCCGGGGGCTGCATGGATTTTTCAAGTTCACGGATGGTGAGATCCTTGAGGCTATCATTGGCAATGAGCGCTTCATGGAGGAGTATGGCGTCCTAGGTTTAGAGCAACATAATCCAGACTTGAATTCGTGGAAGATGGCCGGCAAGAGCGTTGTACTTCTTGCGATAAGATATGATGAAAAATTCGAGCTTATGGCTCTATACTCCGCAACTGACCCCATTCGCCCTGAAGCACCTGAGGTGATCCAACGCCTTCAGGAGAGCGGGGTTGGCGTCTGGATGATTTCTGGTGATAATCCAAAGACTGCTGTTGCTGTTGCTACAATGGTTGGAATTCCAGCACAAAATGTTATCGCCGGAGTCCTTCCAACAGAAAAGGTATTCCCTTTTACCACCAAAATATTCTCTGAAGCATAACTAACATTCTTCTCCCTCTCTAGGCAGATAAGATTCTTCACCTCCAGAAGAACGCTCGAAAACGACCGCCGTCCCGTTTGTACCAAATGACCCATCGCAAGAAGAGGTCCTCGAAGCCTCACCGCGCTATCATCGCCATGGTAGGAGACGGGATCAATGATGCTCCCGCCCTAACCGTCGCAGATGTTGGTATTGCGATTGGCTCGGGCTCTGACGTAGCCATTGGCAGTGCGAAATTCATCCTTGTGTCCTCAGACTTGCGCAGCCTGTTGACTCTGACCGAACTCTCAAGAACCGTGTTCAGGCGGGTCAAGTTCAACTTCTTATGGGCCTGCATCTATAATCTATGTGCACTCCCAATAGCAGCGGGGGTTCTGTACCCTGCGGGAGGTGTGAGATTGGATCCGGTTTGGGCAGCGCTGGCGATGGCGTTGAGTAGTGTTAGTGTGGTGTGTAGTTCTTTACTGCTGAAGACAAAGTGGTATGGTGTTGGGTTTAGGCCAAAACAGGAGAGGTATAAACAGTAATTGGGCGGTTGTCATTCACTCTCATTTTCATAATCTTTGTTTCTTTTCTTTTTCATGACTGATGAGCTTTTGTAAAAAATAATTGCTTTATGACCGCGCCTACATTAACCACATGTAGGTGCAATTTATGGTGGATTATAAAACATTTCTAGCCAAGTTCTAGATAGCACGATTATAGTTACACTAGCTGCAGAGGATTAATGTGAATCTAATATTATCCATTTCAAATCAGTAGAGCAGTTAGTAAAATGCTGCAGGCACTCTATTATTAACGCGGCAGCATCTAACTACGAGCCACCTCATTGGGCACGCTACATAATCCCTGTGAACATTAAATACCACACACACGGAATTGTGCTCGTCCGGGCCATGGTTCACTTTCGCCAGGTTTAGTGTCACTACGAAGGGGGAACACCTACTTTCAACAAGCCACAATGTGTCTCAACCCAGCCACTACCGTTAGTAATCCGAGCTCCCCGGGCTTTTCCTCTCTTCCTCTAATACTGAAAACTGGGTGCCACGAAATTATGATCACAATACAGTTAACCCAATTTCCTGACGGAACCTATTCCTTTTTTCCACGATTCCACCGCTCACCGGCAAATCTAAAGCCAACAGAAGCTGGTTGATAGTTGCAGCTAATAAAGATGTTGGAATTAGTACTTGTAGGTAGGAGATTTCTTTCTGGAGGGTTAGAGCTTACTTGCCATTCAAAGCATGAATACGGGCACTCGTTGGCGGAAAATTCGGAATTAGTTGTTGGTCTCTACCATACAATGGATTTAATGGCGTATTTTTGTTCATAATCTTGGAATTAAGCAATCGGGGAAAGCTGTTCCTCTGACTGTCTCAATGTCAGCACTGAGTCCCATTCCCTAAGGATACCATGTATGCCTTTATACGAATGCCCAAGCCCCCGGAGTATGTTTTCTTCCATCCGTTGCATCCGCACTTGGATTGCGTTGAGTTGGGCTGCCATATTGATATTTTAGATTCTCTCCATTTCAGTGGCCGTATCTGTGAGCCCGTTTGTAGTATTTGCCAATCCGGCAAATGAATTCTCCATAGGGGTTGTTGAAACGTAGCTCAGCCATCACCTCAAAAGCACCACCCCTCACGTCGTGCCCAGCCAGAAACCCTCCGAAAGAAACTAAAGCCGGGATATCCACCACTGAATGCACTTCCCTGTCCCTGTTGTTGCGTTGTGGTACTTGTATGTAGTTGTACCGAAGATGAAGAAAAGGTGAGTGATACCACATGTATCTACATAAACTTTTGGGCCTAAACCTAAACAAGGTAGTTTTTACCTAAATAGGCGTTCCCAGCCCTGCGAACGCTTCATCATGCCCACCGTTCACTCCATCCCGGGCCTTCCAAACCAGCCACTACCGGTAGTAATCCGGTTAAGAAAAGCATCAACTGCTAACTTAAGTACTTGCATGTATTTACAAACTTCGATTCGCTCCCTGCTGGCATAATAGGCTAGCGCACCCCCCAAGAAATATAACAGAACACATGTAGTAATAGATTACCATTAAAGGTTAAAACCTACGTACTAGTACATACATTCAGCAATCTAACTACCAGCTCCATCTCAAACTTTTCCTCCGGAGCCGCCCCAGAAATTTAATTCACATCCGGAGCCACTGAGACCAAATATTGATCAAACAATGAATAGACATACTCCCTTAAAAGGAATCCACTCTAAAGTGAATTCTCTTTCTCCAAGGGAAGGATATGAGCTGCCCCAAAGCTAGTCCATCTATATAACGGATTCCCTCACGAAATGCATCTTCCAGATTAACGACATAATGCGTTGCACCCACGGTTCGTCACTGGCGCTAATCGGGCCTGTCTGTCCCATAATTTATCTAACCATGACACATCTCAACAAGTGAGCACATGGCATCGTAGTATATATTGTATGCCCTGGGCTGCAAAGAGTTGTCGCTCATCGACACGATATCGCCAACACGCACTGGAGCCTCCGTGACAAGAATGACCCTGAGTATCTGGAGGAAACTTGATGCTATAACGGACCCATTTTGGATGGATCCGCCGAGAGTATCGTCAGACTTAGTAGCATCGTAGAAGGGTGCATTGCGAAAGTGAGGATGATTCCGGCCGTAGGTTGGACGACTTTTCATCCATTGCGAAAAAAGGACCCCATGCGCAACCCCAACACTTATATGTATACTCCTAGGACAAAAGTTTTGGCGATTACACCTTTTACAGCTAAAATACATGTAGCCTTTAGGGACCTGGCTCAACCACAACGTTGGCCAGATTATTTGGAATTTGGACAAAGGCTCAGAAATTATCTCGAGATTGTCATAAATGAGCCCCAGAACCCAAGTTTTACTCCTGCAGTTTTGGTGATGTATTTTGAGCCCGTTGCCATATTTCAGAAATTTCAAATTCATTTTTAGAAGATGCTTCGCAAATTCATGATAATTAAATTTAGAATTCTGGAACTCATTTATCATGATCTCGAGATAAGTTCTGAGCTTCTGCCCAAAGGTCGAGTTTTTTGCCTAGCGTTGAGTGGTTTGTTCGGGTCGCTAAACATGGCTACTTTGGCTGTAAAAAGTGTACTCGCCAAAACTTCTGTCACTCGAGTGTAGGTACGGCCATTATCAAATCCGGGTAATCCTCTGCCTAAGTTTCCTGATTAGGCGTTTCCAAGGGTTAGGGGATGCATTCCCAAGATGGATCATTGGCCTCCATGGTAACAGTGTATGTTGTGCGGTTGGTTACGCGGGTACGGTCGCATGAGTACCACAAACGATTCAGAGTCCCCTCCCCCAGATCAGGAACCTTCTTCAGATACTTAGATATTGCCGTAAGGTGTGAGCTACCTAAAAAAAAAAAAAAATTGATAGCCGACTCAACTACGCGATGCGATCAAAGCTGCTGCACGAAATGTGTGTGTGGGGATTGTCACGACACACTACTAGTAGAAGAATGATTACCAAGGTAACTACCATCTTCAGCATGCACGTCATATCATCTCAACAGCAACCCACCCCTCTACTTCTACCTCAGCCAACTGCACAAGATTCACGATGGACATCACGCACGCACAGACAGGCGGACAAAAGACGCGTACATTAGTGTAACTTTAAGAATTACAAGGAGAGAAAAGAGGAGGAGGAAATGATGCAAAGATACAAGATAGATTTTTTTTTTCTCTTTTCAGGATCAATCCTGGGGGTTGATGGTGACGGCGCAATATTCCCTCCCCCCCTCCTACTTCTCCGTAGGTTGCGCGTCCTCCTTTGGGGTAGTAGGCTCTTCTTTCTTGTCATCGTCTTCGCCTTCGGCGTCTATCAGATGGGCGGTGGATTAGCGACTGTCGAATTAAGCAAACAAATAAAAGGGGGATTGATAGTTTTTTGAGGAAATAGAGCTGTGGGGGGAAAAAAACAATTGATACATACCATCATCAGCACCGTCCTCATCGTGTGAGTCGTCGTGAGGATCACGCTCCTCCTCCTCCTCCCCTTCCTCCTCTTCTCCTTCTTCCTCAGGCTCGGCCTCCTCCTCCTCTCCCTCGCCGTCGCCGTCGCCGTCGCCGTCGCCTTCAGCCTCTTCCTCCTCTTCATCCTCGCCCTCACCATCCTCGTCTTCCTCATCCTCGTCGTCGTTTGGCGCCTGCTCGACCTTGCGTCTCTTGGGCCTTGAGGCTCCCGCATCGGAGTCTTCAGCGTCGGAGTCTTCGGGCTCAGACTCGACATATCTTTTTTCCGCTGTTAGTCTTTTTTTCTTTCTTTCTTTTTTTTTTTTTTTATTTTTTCTTTAGAGGGGAGAGGGGGAGGGAGAAATCAATTAGGGGGAAAAAAAGCCATTCAGAGAGGGAGGGAAGGAGAAGGGGGGGGGGGGGGGGACACGTACTCCTCTTCCTCCTCGCTGTCGTCTGAAGGGAGGGCCTGGAGCTCCTCCTCCTCTGAGGCCTCTTCGCCGGCGTCTTGCTTGCGCTTACGGGTGGACATTGTGTAGAATTGATGATATACTTTGACGCGTTGTTGTTTTTTTGTTTTTTTTTATATTATTATTATGATTTTTTTATTTATCTCTTTTTTTGTGGGGGTGGAGCGGAGGGGGAAGAGGAGGGAGGGAAGGAGAATGGATGGTTTATATAAAAATCGATCAGCGCGCAGTGCGGTTGTCAGAGAGAGGTGGGTAGGTAGGTACTAGGTAGGTACATGTAGGTAGGTACTTAGGCAGCGAGGCTGAAAATAGAGACACCACTACCCCCCCGTGGCCTGTTAAGAAGAAACTGGGGCTGGCTGCAAGGGGAAGAAGGAGATCAATTATTCAAATATCACCTAAGGGGTGGAGGAGGAGGAGGATTTGGGGGGGAGGGGGGGGGGGGACATCATGATATGCTAATACTACGAGGGTTAGAGTGTTGTGGCACATTGTTCGCTTTTTCTTTCTTTCTTTTCTTTACAATTTCTCTATTGCAGTGCTTTGTCTGTGGGTATCTACATATCAGAATTGGCTGTTATGTACAGTAGGAAGGTACATTCAGGAACAGCTTCTGCATCGGGAAAAGGAAGAGGAATTGGTGTGTGTGTGTGCGTGTGTGTGTAGCTAGAAATGATGAGTTGTTGGGGGGAAAAAATAAATAAAAATAAGCTGGAAGGGCCAGGAGGGTCAACTTGTCCAGTCAGTCTCTCTGTAGACTGCTCCTTTCTTCCTTTCTCTGTCGAGCGAGAGAGAGGAGGGAGAAGTGAGGTGAAGGGAGGGAAGGGAGGAAGGCTATGGCGGCGGTGGTGCTAGATTAGTTTAGTAGTTGTTGGTAAGAGATCGTACACACCCAAACGACACATACATACATACATTTACATAAATAAAAGAAAAAACAGGTTAACAAGTTGACACTTGGGGGGAGGGGGGAGGATGGCCATCGAAAAGCTAAGGCAAGGGCCCGGCGCCGTGGTGGAGTGGAGTAGAAGACCTCACAACCAAAATCTCCCAGAGAGAGTGTGACGTCGGGAGTTTTGTTTTGCCCACGGGGGAACAACAAGGGTTAGGGTTATTTCCCGTAATGTCGGGGTTGCAGACCCAACGGGTGCGCAAATGCCTGAGACGAATCACAGGCACGTGTAACAGACCAGTGGCTTTTGATCAATCTCTTCAACACCCTCAGTAAGTTTACGCGTCGTTTGTTATGGTGCTGGTTCCTGGGGGGGTTGGCCTCATTATTCTTTTTTTTTTTTTTTTTTTGGGGGGGGGATAGACTTGGGGACAAACTGGACTCCCCTTGCAGGGGCGGATGGATGGACGGATTGATTGATTGCTCGGACAAAGGGGGGGCCAAGAATAAAGTTGACTGCCTAACACTCCTCCTCCTGGATTGTTAAGTCTCCTTAGGTAAGAGGACGGACAGTGAGGAAAAAAAAAACTTTATTACCGATGCTATCACCGATTTTGATGGTAACATACTGATTTTTTTGTACGACCATGTTTGTATTCGACGGCATCCCCGGCCGAAGGGGGTTCAAATTATACATGTTATTAACAGTCGATCCAATTCGGTACCGACACAAATAAACTGGTTGCCCAACATGATTCTCCGGCACCAAATATTGCATGGCTACTCTAAATAGATGACAGACGGCTGATCTGAGCTTGAACCCTTGGAGCTGTCACTCCAGTCTTTCCTGGTTGCTATGTTGATACATAGCAGCTACATGTATTTACCTGGCCCAATTTGGGACGCTTAAACCTTATCCCTGTTTGGGACATTCTACAGATGTATCATTGACCCTCCTCCTCCCTCCCAAGTCTAAGACCATGCCATCTTGAAGTTTGATTAGAGGCCTTCGGGTACCTCCACCCTTTTCACCCAGTGGCTGCAAAATCGTCGTCCAGAATTTCCATTTTCAGTTTGGATTGGTGCTTCTATAATTAAAGTTGGGCAAAAAAAGCGGTGCAGTGCCGAAACTGTCTTTTTTTTTTTTTTTTTTTTGCATCCGTGCCTTGGGAACCATAGTGTACTCTAGACTAGATGATCTTATCTATCCGTCTGCCACCAGAACCACCAGCAGGAGGGTTCCTTCTTGCAAGCAACACAAGGCCACAACGCACACGGATCAAAAGAAAAATAGTACTCCTCGCTCGACATCGTAAATAAATAAAATCCCCAGGAGAGGCGCCACTTGTGACCACACGACGTTGAACCCTCCAGACAGAGCCCCCCCCCCCCCTCTCTTGGATGGGAGAGCTAGACGCATTTTAGAAGCAACGCCAGCCCGGCTTGTATGTCTCTTCCTGGAGGGGCATAGGGTTGTGGTCGCTTTGGTTGTGTGGTGTGGCCGGCAGTCGTGGGCCGAGATGGATGGTGATTGATTGAGCTGGCTGTATCGGTGGTCGTTTTTCTTCCTCTCTCTTTTGGGTATATAACCCCCCCCCCCCCTCCCCAGGACAGGAACCAGCACATACTCTCGGCCCCCGCCCATTAAGAACCCCCTAGCTATAGACAAACCTAGCACCAGCACTACCCCCATCTAACGAACCTCCAGGCATACCCGCCCGGTCCGCAAGCGGCCAGGAACAAGCAAGAAATCGGGCCCGTAAGAGAGTATAGTAGGTAGAGGCTGGCCTAGCTGAGACGGGCACGAGTGACGCCCCATGACCTCACACCTACACACCCAGTCCCGGCACCCACCTGCTAGCTCCTGCGCATAACAAGACGGAGTAAGCAGTACTATACCAACGCCCCCCCACATCTTTACAAAAGGCATGTAGCTACAGCTCGGGCTCACACAGGAAAATAGGGCGGTACCCCTTACAAATACTCCACCAAGGAGGGCGGGGCTTCCAGACCGGTTGTTTTCTGACCGACAGGAGGCGCCGAGTGATACCCTGTGATGCACCAGCACCGCCCATGTGGAAATCTACTCTATTCTATTGCGCCCACCACTGCTACGGGTACACTACACACACCCCCGAAAGAAGAAGAAGAAAATGACAACTACATACAATACAATACATGTAGCCCCCCAAACAACTAACCAACCAACCAACCAACTAACTAGACTGGTCGTTCGAATTACTTACAGATATATACATGTACGGCCCATGCCGAGTTTGCAAAAGGAGAGAGAGGGGGAAAGAAAAAAAAGAATACAGAAACCAAGAGGACCCCAGCGCTAAATATACCAAGAAGAGAGGAAGAGATAAGCAGGCAGACAGAGACAGAGACAAGGAAAAATAGGATAAGCTCCAGCAAGAAAGAAAATAAAATGGGAGAAAGGAGATATGGAAAAACCCCAACCAAGCTAAAGGATACAAACAAAAGGAAAAACAGGAAACAAATATAAATAGTAATGATATAAAAAAAACACCCACAAAAACCGAGATCGAGCGCGGCGTACCCACCCACCCAATCACCACAAACACCCAAAATCAAACACCACAATCGCCGCCACCACTCTCCCCTCCTCCCTCCACCTCGTCCTCAACGCCAAATGCCTCTCGCTCCACTGTACGCCATGCAAAAACTCATTAAACACCTCACCTCGGACCTCCACAACACCCCCTTCCTCCTCCACGCACCTCCAGGCTCTCCCCTTGCCTCCGCCCGCAACCCTCACCACCATCCTCCCGCTCTGCACCATCACTCTCTCCCCGCCGTCCCCCACCCCCGCCCCGCGATACGACCCCACATCGATCCGGAACCGCCGCATCCCCCCGCACTCCTCCCCGCGCGGCAGCACATTGTAGAACGTGGCGCTGCACTGCTCCTCCGGCAGGAAGATCTCAAACCGCTGGCACCGGTCTCGGAACGTCTCCTTCTTCGGCAACTGCTGCGGCGGCGACTGCCGCCGTCCCAGCGGTGGTGCCGCCACCGCCACCGCCGTCCCCGTCCCCGTCCCCGCCCCACCTGCCACCACCGCCGCCCCCAACGGCCCCGCATCATCGTCCGGAAGCCTCAACCGCCGCTGGAAATCCTTCCCCTCGTCGATCGTCGACCGGTATGTGCTCTGTACCATCTCGAAGCCCGCCGGCGTCGTCGTCGGCTGCACGCTCCACGCCGAGAACGACACCGTCGTGGGCGTGGCGGCCGCGCCGTCCGTGTCGCTGTCATATGTGCAGCAGGCGCAGGTAGGCGTGTGCGCCACGCATGGCGGGCGCTTGTCAATGAAGACGAAGCAGCTCTCGACGATCCAGAACACCTCGCCCTTGGGCGGGTAGTCCATGTAGAGGTCGCTCTCGACAAAGGCGCGGTTCCCGAAGCGGTTGCCGAGGAAGGGCGAGTGCTTGAGGTCGTACTTTGCCAGGAGCTTTCCGGGCGGGCCGTCGTTGATGGAGAAGACGCGGACAAAGACGGGGCCCCACAGCGTGGGTTGGGTGTCGGTGTCTTCGTGCAGGATGATGAGGCGTTTAAAGGGGCTGTCGGTCACCATGACGAAGAATTGGTCACCGTTGGAGATCTCCGAGGAGCGCTCGAGCTCAGTTTCGAGAAGAACGGCGCCAGTGAGGATGTTGTGGGCGACAAAGTGGAGGGTGGCACCCCCGCTGTTGTTACTACTGCTGCTGTTGCTGCTACTGCTGCTGCTCTCGCCGCGGCGCCGGGGGGAGTGTGGTGTCTTGCGGATGTAGGTGAGTCGGTCCTGGGCAAAATCGACTTCGCCGAGGAGGCGTTGTGGAAGGAGGATTGGGAGCTTCCAGAGGAGCTTTGCGTCGGGGATTGCAAAGACGAGGATCCTGCATTGCTGTCAGCTACCCACCACAACTTATATAATATATATATATATTTCTTCCTCTCCTCCGGAGGGGAGGGGCAAGACAGGAACTCACAGCGCTCTCCTCCCAAATCCATACCCATCCAGCGGCGTATCATAAAAGTTCAACGTCACAACCAGCAACCCCTTCCCCATCTGGACATTCATCCTCGCCCTCGCCAGATCCGCCATCTTTACTGCGCCGCCCTCAAGACACAGAGCATCCAGCGCGACCAGCACCCTCTTTTCACCCTCGAGGCTCTGGACCCTCAGCACACGGTCCGCATGGCTCGTCCAGGCGGCATATCCGTCCGCGGCGTCCCACTCGATCGATGCCTCGTCGCTGCAGTCGAGCAGCACCTCGTGCACCCGCGTGGGCAGGCCCAGCCGGCGGGTGTGGAAGCGGTATGCGGCGCGGCGGTAGGGCAGGACGACGCTATAAGGGTTGGGAAGGCTATCGCGGAACTCGACGGCTTCGGCGGTGCGAGGGAAGTGAGATATTAGGGCGATGCGCGCGATGTATTCGGAGGTGAGGAGACGGTGCCAGGTGCGAGAGACGCGCTGAAGACGGATGATGTCTATTGGGTCTAGGAGCTCGATGATGGGGGCAATCTCGAAGTCGCCGAGATGGGTAAATGGGTCCATGGGTGGCATGGAGGGGGGGGGGGTGGGGGGTGGGGGGTGGGTGTAGGAAGTGAGGTGAGACTAACTTGGTGGTAGTGGTGGGAGGTGGGAGGTATGCTGTTTCTCTTGTGTGTCTTTGTGCTGTGCGTGGAGAGAGAGAGGAGAGAGGAGAGAGAGACAGAGAGAGAGACAGAGGAGGTAAGTAAGTCAGGTATGTATTCTTTCACTGTTCTCCTCTTCTTCCTCTTTTTTTCTCTTTTTTTCTTCTTCTTCCCCTTCTTCTTCCTCTTCCTCTTCTTCTTTCTTCTTTTCTTTTTCCTCTCCCCTTCCTTTCCGATGCTTCTTCGTGCTTTCGTTTCTTTTTTTCAACTCACACAGTCTCACGCGACACAGCGCGGGTCGAAAAAAAAAAAAAAAAAAAGAGAGACTCTTGTGTGTGGTGTGTGTGCTGCTGCTGTTAGGTGTGCTGTATGCTGCTCAGATTCAAGGTGAGTGTTTCTTCTCCTTCTTCTCCTTCTTCTGTTTCTTCTATTCCTGTGATTGGAGGGGGAAAAGAAAAAGGGTCTTGAGAAGAGGCCGTGGGCAGAGATAGTGCCGTACGTAGATGCGTGCCCCAGACAGAATATTATTGTGGGGAAAGAATAAGAGAGGGGGAGGAGAAAGATGTTCAAGTATTAATATAATATTAGATGAGATGGTATAATGGCGAGAAGAGTATTGCGCTGGTTATATACATACATACTTACAGTGCAGGCTCTACTTATCTATAATATCTCTAATATAATATCATATATCAATTCCGGGTCAATATGTCTATATATGTAGCTTTCTTACCGGCGCAGATACAGATACAGGTACAGGTACAGATACAGATACAGGTGCAGACAGATACAGATAGATATACTGATACAGAATACTTCTTATACATGTTATGCTACGACGTTAGTTGTTATAACCAGTGCCATCGACGGATCCCCAGGAGCTCCTTCATCGATCATTTTATTATCCCCAGATTTATTTACAAATCACAATCTCTCTCTCTCTCTCCCTCTCTCTCTCTTGGACGGGACAGCCAACCGCTCGCTATTACACTGTGTATTATTATTATTATTATGGTTTACACTGGTAGTGTATCATCTATAGATCTATACATGGTTGACATGTAATAAAGTACATAGGGCAGGGAATAATGTAGAACCGGTGCATCTCCCGTCACAACCAAACAGACACTTTATTTATTTATTTATTTACCTTTCAACCAAAAAAAACCAAAACCCTGTCGACGACCGTCAACCTGGAGGAAAAGGCAAAGGTCTCACTCATTCGCCCTGTACCCGTACGTACGCACACGAACTACAATACATACACACCCACCCTCACTTCTCACTCACTCTCTCACTCACTCATTCTCACACACACCCAACCAACAAACCAACCAACCACAACCCACTCACACAACTCCACTCCACTCATCCACTCATCCATTCATCCACTCACACTCTCTCAACTCACACACCCACACCACACGTCAATCAACACAACAAACCCGGTTCCCAGCCCCAGACTGACAGATAGACAGACAGACAGACAGACCTGATTTTTCTTCTTTCTTCCGAGGGGAGGAGGAGGGGCCAAGCTATCGATCGTATCAAATCGCATCTTATCGTTGTTAGGGCAGAGAGAGGAGGAGGAGTATTACACCCAGGGCTAAAGTAAAAAAGTAACTTTTCACTCCCCTTCACTCTTTCACTCGTTCACTCACTCACTCACTCATTCACCATCCACACTCACTTACCCCACACATCAAATTCTAAACGGTCTACAGAAAAAAAGACAAGACAAGGCAAGAACAAGAACAATCACCGATTATTATTTTATTACCATTATACAATGTCTGCACCAGAGCTGTCTGAAGAGCAGTCCCAATCCCCCGAGGCAGATACTTCACCGTCTTCTCCAGACACCGATGAATCACCAGCACCATCATCGTCATCACCACCACCACCACCACATTCCCAATCTCAATCCCTCGAGCCACAACCACAACCACAACCACAAGAACAAGAACAAGAGCCACAACCACATCCAGCACAAGCCCAACCACCACAACCACAACCTGGACAGCCACAGCAAGTGGAAGAAACACCTGCCCCCACAACGATATCAACGTTCCCTCCTCCTCCTCCTTCTTTCCCTCCTCCTCCCCGTCCAATCCCCATTCCACCCCCCGTCCACCGCCCTCCCCAGCCCCTCCCAAAGCTCCTTCCCGCCCCACCCCCGCAAACCCACCGTCCTGCACCACCACCACTACCAACATCACTACCACCAACGTACCCTCACCACCACCACCGACTGCCGCCCCCACCGCCGCCTCCCATCACCACCTCCGCGCCCAAGCCCGAGACCGCGACCATCACCATCCCGCCACCAAACCCGGCAAACATCCCGCGCCGCGGCGCGGAGGTTGGCATTGGCCGCCGCGGCGCCGCAGTGGCGCTCTCGCAGACGGGCTTGCCGCTACGAAACATCTCGGCAATCCTGCATCTGCCGCTGTCCACCGTGTCGGGCATCATCTCGCACGCGAAGGAGATGGCGGAGGTGAACGGTGGCAGCGTGCTCGACGATATCAACCTGAAGAGTAAGCGGAGGGCAGGGAGACCAAAGAAGTGGTCGGTGGAGGAGAAGAAGGTGGTGAGTATCCATTCTATCCCTTCATGGGGGGAGCACGGAGGGAGGAGGGCTAACGTGTGGGTGGTGCTTTTTTTGAGTTGCGCGGGGGAATAGGTCATACAAGTGTGCACGCGCGACGCAAAGCAGCGCGCAAAGTCGTATGTAATGCTGGCGAAGGAGTGTCCGTTCAAGATCGACGAGCGCACGGTGCGCCGCATAATGACGGAGGCGGGCTACGATCGTAGGAGGAGCCATGTTCCGGATGCGGCGGAGAGGGTCGTGGATGATGAGGATGATGAAGATGAGTGAGGAGGAGGGAGAAAAAAAGGGGGGGGATTGGCGTTGTGGTGAGTTTATGGCTTGTTTGTTTGGGTTCTTATGTTGTGTTTTTTTTTGTCTTTTTGGGTTGATATCTGGGGGTGTTGCTACTGAGTATTTTTGCAGCTGTGGGGTTGAGAGAGTGTGGGTTGTTGTGGGCTGTGGGTATATGTGGGCTGTAGGCTATTGTTATGTGGGTATGCGGGCTGTGGCTGAGGCGGTGAGCGCTTTATGGGTTGACCGATTGGTCGGCCCGCGGGGGGTTGGGGTTGAGGGGTCTGGAAAGCTACCAGCATGGCTTTCCAGACCAGTCGCATATATATACGCATGGATACGACGAGATGAGATCGAGATTGGGCCATTAACCCCCCCATACCAAGTAATAAGGCTCTGGGGGGGGAAACTTTTATGAGCATGGTAATAGAAGTAGTTTTATATCCCGTCCTAGCTATTGGGCGAGTGATGCACGTGATTGGTCGAGGTATTCGTGGGTTGTGATATATGTATCAATAATAAGCTTATCGCCTGCCGGGGTGAGATATTTGAGCTTTGGGAGAGTAGACCGACTGTTGTAGGCGTATGTAGTTGATTGACTGGCCGGTATGTAGGTAGGGCAGGTCTTGGAATATATGTACAGCCATTTCCCAAAAGACATGGCACCTCACCAAAGCCTAGCATCATGGCTCTTGTTGACTTTCAACTATATCCCCTCCACAAACGCTCGGCGCGATCAATGGTAATAGTAATTCGAGTGTGTATATTCATATTTTGGCTTTGGTTTTCTATTATATTCGTTGCTATTTTGTAATTTTTATCTTCCTACAGGCCGTGAGGGGAGTTCGAGGTGCCAAGTCTTTTGGGAAATGGCTGTACGTGCCAACCAAGGGAATATAACATCGCACTACCAAACATACATGTATGTGCATGTGATTATATGTAACATGTATGTCTCCCGTGGGGTTAGGGGAGGGGTTGTTGTGTCATAGAGTATCACTCGGCCACACGCACGCACCACCCGGACGGTTCGTGCGCTGGGCCGCCACAACCGTTAGCTAGCGTCGTGGTTGGGGGCGGGGTGTGTAGGTCGACTTCCTCCCCAGTCTGTCTTTTCTGGGATGCCCCCACCCCCAAGGTTTGGTTTGGTTTGTAGGTCTTTTAAGGCAGTTACTTTTCTCTCTTTTCCCTTGTGGTGCCGAGATGGATACTCTGCTCTAGAGCGAGAGTGGACGGTACGGTGCGGGACCTGGGGATACTCTACTCCGCCCTGCCCTGCCCCGCTCCGCCAGAAGATGAAGAGTCTGTGGAGTAGTCTAGCGTCTAGTCTGGTCTGGCTGGGTAAGTACTACCCCCAACCCTTCCCTGTCTTGGGGGGTGGATAGGTAGTACTAGCTAGCAGATGTGGCTTTGTACCCCAAAAACCTTCTCTTCTTCTATAAGGGTTGTCGATTAGTGTGGTTGAACATTCCAACATATCCGATACCTGCCTGCATTTCCAAAACACTAGGATATCCCCCCAAACTAACCTTCCCAAAGTAGGCCCTGCTACCCCCACATCCTATCTGGTATATCATCTACGTATTTAATGGTATAGCCCCGATTGTGACAGGCAGGACAGGGCACCAGATAACGTCATGCACTTGACTGATGTTCTCATAGGCGTTTGATCCGGAGTATATAACTTCATTGATACCCCCGGCCCCTCCTCCCAAATCTCAAGGTTTTGGGCAGTCAACGGCTAACAGACAAACCTAAACCGCCCCCCGTACCAAAAGCTTATGTACGTCGAGACTTGACCTATTCCTCAGCCTTGGGGGTATAGCAAGAGAAGAGATAGGGGCCTTACGATGCAGTGCACTGCTCATACCCCCCCCACCCACCCTCTTAGCACAACAGGCAAGCAGGGAGGTCAACAGATTAATTAGATGGTGTATAACGAAGACCCAATTAACTACATACATGTAGTCCTTGACTCAACACACCCACCTACCTACCCGACTCGACTCGACTCTCAGGGCCGTGATGCCCGACGTAGTATCATCGAATTCCGCCCCCGGGCATACACCAAAGAAAACCAGCCCAACCACAAGCAGCGAACGAAGCCACTAGGACTTCCCCCAGCTTAATCCTTAATCCAACGTACCCAAGGGGTCTCATCCCGGGAGGCTTGATGGGCATTGAAGCCTCTCTCTATAATCGTAGGCTATATATATTGGCCGTCCGCTGCGGAAGCACTATGTCTAGTGGAATGATAAACCTCAACCCGGGGAGGCCAGGCCCTGTAACATAGTTAGAGCCTGAACCAATTGGTCGGCGTGTTCTGTGTATGGACATAGAAGCCATACAAAGGGCCCGCTGTGTAGTAGTTCAAGTGGACTGGCTGTTAACCATGAAGTGTGCGAGTGGTAAGCTAACTAGTATTCTGCAAATGGGGCTTCGTATATTGGTAACTTTGCTTGGCCTTCCGTAGTGGAGTGTCACTAGATTAGTGACTTCTCTAGCTTTGGGGGGCTGTGGTAGGTCTATAGTGATTGAGGCAGAAACTGGATACATCTACTCGTGGCGTATCGACATTATACGATTTACTTCCGAGGGATATCCAAAGCCTCGTATGGGGCAAAGAAGTACCAGTCGAATGAGACGAGCTAGTAGTGTGTAAGCTTGTAGAGGATTATGGCATGTCAAACCCGCTTGGTAGAGCCAGGAAGGAGGGTATAATCTGTGATAAATCTCTTTACTGTATTTTCATCATGGCAAATCACTCGATTACAGATTCTTATACGTATTCTTTTTTTTTGTTTAACTCATTACATTTCTTATACGTAACAAGTTTTAGGGTATAGTATGTACCTAACGGTTAGCGATAAGGTGATAGATGATCTTTTAAGTGGTAGAAGCCAACCATAAGCCTCAGGGGGTACTTGGGGGTATGTGGGGTGAGATGCTTAGATGGCACCATCGCCATCCGATTGGGCGTTTGTTAAAGCCAATATACAAAATTTAAACGATTCGATAACTTGTAACTACTTGTAGTACCCCGGTAGCTCTAAGCCATTAGTATCTTATAGGCCATTGAGGATCCTGGATGTCACTATCAAAGGTAGAATCAATAACATAAGCAACACCGCAAGGGGGTTGGTGTCAAGTGAAGATACTGTTTGACCCCTCCGGATTCGACACGTCGGATTCGACACGTCCCACCAAATCCGGGAATCTGCATAGCAGGCAAACATTCTGGACCGCCCTGAGTGATCATGGGTGATGCATGCCATCGAGCAGCCAAGCTTAAAGCACCATGCGAAACCCACACGAGCCCAAGAGAGCGGCCAACGCGGACAGACATATCGGGTAGTTTAAGGTCCGCCACTAGAATACCCCGATTTCTCATCCTGTACCGCCATTAAAGGGCACATCCACACCCTCACGAGTATTCCTGTATCGAGTCTGGGTTTGGTCCATTTAGTCCTAGTGGATACCACTAAACGGGACATATGACACTAAATCATTTTGACAACCACTCCGTCATTCGGGCTTCTACTCGATGGACACCAATCAAACAATGCTTGTTTACCGAAACGAAGGATTGCTAATCTGCCGAGAAGGATATACCCTATGCTCACATGCTGGCCCGAGCCGGGTGTTCGAGTCATAGTGGGCCATTTCTTTCTTGCTAATTGTGTTTGGATCCACCTCTACAATTACTACTACAAGCTCGAGTTTCCCTCAGTGAAACAGCTGACAGGTTTCAGAGCCGATGAGGGGGACAGTGCCGCTTCTGTCTGGGCTTTACCTTCTTCCCCCACGTTTGCCCAGAGCTTATTGCGGAGACAAGGCGAGGGGCGTAGTACAAGGCTCTGGCATTAAGTGAATGAACGGACAGGGTCCTGCTTGAAGATAAGCGAGTGTGATATTTTTGTTACACATGAACGGATGAAAAATTATTTTGCTATTATACATTTTGTGTAGGAAAAGTGATCAATATTTGGTATGTCCTCCATTGGCAGTGCGCACTGCCTCAACCCGTATTGGCATAGAGTTGATTAGGGATGCGATCACTTGTGGACTGATTGCGTCCCACTCTTCTTGGATTGCTATTCTGAGTGCAGCATTGGTAGTGCAGCAAGGTGTTCTGTGTCCAATCCTATCTTTCATAAGGCGCCAGACATTTTCAATAGGATTACAATCTGGGGAGTTGCCAGGCCAGTCAAAAAAATACCCCAATATCCCTAACTCCCGTAACACCTCAACTGTATATCGAGCACGGTGGGCAGGGGCCCCATCATGCATAAGATAAATATAGTCTGAGACATCCTGACATTGCGATCTCTCTTTCCAAAAGGGGTAGAGGTATGGTAGTACGATGTGTTGACAGTATCGTGGTCTATTGAGTGTAGCACCCCATGAAGCTTTATCCCAAAATACAAGAGGTCCCTTTATATTGCCTTAAAAATTAATTAGTATTAGCTTAATTAATTAATTAACTGATAAATCAAGATCATGATATATATTTTGCTGGAACTACGTACCATATATGCAGCCCCATACCATAATAGTCTGTAGTTTCCGGAATTTCGGCACTAAACAATCTTCAAGATACTCTTCTCCAGGCAGTCTAGTTACCCAGGTATTTCCTGCAAAACCACCAACATTGAATGCACATTCATCCGTCCAAATAATCTTTTGATAGTCAGAAATCGTCCAGTCATATATATGATTGGCCCATTTCAGTCGTTTGAGCTTTGCAGGAGTAGAGAGAAAGGGTTTAACTCTAGCGATCCGTCGATGGTATCCTTTGTCAGCGAATGCCTTTCTCAGCGTACGTTGATTAATGGTATCTAGAACAATTTGCGTAAGAACTTCCGTCGATTCTCTTGTGTTCGCGATGGCATGTTGTATGCTGTTTTTCATCACTGTAGTAACAATTGGTGGTCGACCTATACGAGAGGGGCGGTGAGGGGTAGAGGGCTGTTGACAAATACTAAATACTGTAGATACAGGAATTCCTAGTTCAAAGCCGATCTTGCGAAAAGGCCAAAGAGCGATTTTGCGAAGTGCTCGAATTTTTGACCTAATACTATTTGATAACTCGGTATGGAGAGGTAATTTGGAGGATTGATGGTTATTCATGATGGGCGTTGATATTTGGGTTGGGGACAATATAATTTTTTAGTTGGAGTACGGCTCCTTTTATAAACTCAGGAGTTAATGAAAAATATCATCAATTGATACGGGGGCATTTTCTAGTACCTACTATTTTTCTACTTGTTGTTAAAACTTGTTTAACTATTCGCTAATAACCTGTTTGATTCCGGGGGTCCACCTACGTAGTGGAAAGAAAACCTGAAGATGCAACGGCCTACCTGCCAATTTTTAAAGTCTGTTGATATTTTGCATGGCAACCGCACTGGGGCTGTTCAGCACTTTTTACTATTCAAGTCCTACATGCTGATCATGCCCGTCCGATCACCTAATGCCAGAGCCTTGTACATATACACCCGCCCGAGGTTATGAGACGAAAGGTCCACCATAAGGGCGGGTACTAGTGATTATTTGACTACGTTACCTGGGTTTTGTTACTTGGTATCTGGATTCGGGTTAGCCGGGGCGAAACATCCCTGTTCCCACACTCTAGAAGAGAGTAGAGTAGGAGCCACAATTCAAGTATTTGTATACGCCACACCAACGGGCTCGCCGAAATATTGGCTACAGGGATGAGTAGCAGTAAAATCCTTTACTTATTGCCCAGGACCAGGCATATATAAAGTAGAGGACGTTAATAATAATCAGGGGGATCCGCTGACGTCAGTAATTGTCCGTCTCTGGTTGTTAGAGGGAGGATGAAGCTTGAAACGAGAGGCTCTGAGAATCATGCTCGGGGGGGGGAGGCAAGCTGTATATAATGATCATCGGGCTCGCGAGCTATATAAAGGATGGAGTGGTCAGTCAAGATACCGGGTTTGGAGTAGTTAGCCTAAGGCCGGCGCCCACCAATATATGTATGTATGCGCAATTTTTTGGATTCTCTAGGATTTCTTTGCCAAGCGCCTTTCTTTTTTGGCTCGCAGATAACCGGAGCGGCAACTCCCAGTGGACCGTTTTTGGCGCCGGTGGGGTGGATCTGACTGGCTGGATAGGCTGGGTTGGTGTTGGTGGTGGTGGGTTTTTTGACCTGGGGGGGGGGGGGGGTGCCAGTGCCTTACCTGTCTTGTCTTGTCCTCCTTCCCTTCTTAAGGAGAATTCATAGCCTTACCTTTGCCGTTACCGCCGCTCGCTCGGCAGAACTGTTTTCTCCGCGTGGGAATGAATACACGCGCGGTGGGTGGTGTGGTGGGTGGGTGGTGTGGTGGTTCATCCCGATCGCTGGCGGCGCGGGTGTGTCCGGAAAAACCTTTTTGCAAACGGCGGTGCATGCCGAGTAAGTGACATCCAGAAAGGAAGGAAAGGGGATAGAGAGCGCGTGCCCGTTGCCCTGATGGGGAATAGTGAAAGGTGAGTGATATTGCATGATCGTGTTTTCTCCCTTTTTTTTTTTTTTTTCTTTCACCACTTTACCCCAGGTTATTACAAACCAGACCGCGATGCAGATGGACGACGCTTTAACGTAATTATGATTGGCCCATCAGGCATCTCGGGGATCCCCCCCCCCAGCCCAGCCAGCCAGCTACATACATGTAAGTAGGTACTCTAACAGCTTAGCGAGAGACAGTGACAGATAGAGGTACCTAGGTAGAGGGTGAAATAGAGTAAAGTAGAGCAATTCCGTCCGTAGCTGCAAGCCACTTGCGTTTTGAAATATGCCATAGGCCTTGCGTCGCACTACCAATTGGCACTGACCTAACAGTTATTACCGACACTGGCATAGGAGAGCCGGGAATCTCCATGCCCCTTTGAAATCTTACACTGGAGACGAGCGAGTGAGGTTCATTGGTGCGGGGCGTGTTTTCTTTTTTTTTTTTTTTTTTCTTTCTCTCTGCTAATATAGTTCCACATGTAGCTCTGCTCTATCGATGCTGGTATGCACCCCAGACGATCGTGATAGGAAGAGTCTTTATGGAACTTTGCTTTGTCTGTGAAATTGCATGGCGCCGATCCGTCGCTGAAAGGACAAGCGAGCCGGTTCGATAGAGACCCGATTCCCGATACATGTCACTCATCGGGATTGCAAAGAGTCTATGAGGTTATGGGGGGAATTGGTGATAGCTGGGAGGAGGGGGAGGGGGGAGGGGGCGGATATCTCGTTATTGGTACTAAGTTTATGAAGCTAGAATGCGCAGGCCCTGCCGCGCCGGTCCTCACTGTATGTGCACTTAAGTACATGTACTTCTAGAGTACATCTTCTTCCTCCCCTGGCATCTCGGAGAAGCTTGACTCCAAGTCGGAGGTAGAGTAAGCACTTTACCCAACCTTCGAGAACAGCTAGCATACAGCTCTAGTTGGTTTGGCTCGGTTTAAGAGCTATATACTCTCTACATATATATATATATATATAAGTACATGCGCTTAGAGTACTTACTGTATAGGTGCGACGCGTACATATTGCGGACCACTGCCACCGCTTCCCAAAAGCATCAATATAATATATCCCCGACCAAACAAGGGGGAACCCGACCGACGAAAATAAAAAAACTCTCAACAAGTTCCTACCGATGACGGAGACACCCCCGTTGAATGGCTAACTAACTGGAGCTGGGGGGTGGAGTTGTATGGATGGGGATGCAGGAACAGAGCAGGCTGTAGGAGGCAAACCCGGGTTGAGTAGTGGGGGCGGGTATGGTATGTACATATAGACATACAGCCATCTTCTACCCATTTGGAGATTCATACGTAGACTCTACATATTGTAGGGTTCAATATACATGTACCTATTAGGAGGAAGGGATGCTTTGTTGTGTTGGTTAGTTTGTACCTCAAGGGAATTGATGAGTGACATGACATGACAGGAAACGGGTTTCCCACGTTATGTGTGCGGCTCGAGCTTTGGGAATTGATGGCCGAGGGAGTGCTCGGGCTCGGTTCAATGCTAATGTCAGCAAAGTGCCGGTAGGAACTAACCGGTCCAGTACTTTGATGGGAGGGCTCGGGTTCGATTTTTTTTTTTTACTTTTTGCGCATGGAGTTTGCGGATTGGTCTGTTTTACTTAGCGGTCGTAGATCTAGAGGTTTTACCAGTATTACAACTACCTACTCTAACTGCAGTCTCATTGCTAGAGGTTAGATACAGTAATCAGAAGAAGAAGATTGGGGGACTGTTGTTATTTCGTTTATGGTTGGGGTGTGGGAGATTTGTTCGTGACCGTAAAAAAAGACACTGCCCTCCACCCCCCCCTCCCTTCCCTTTTCCCCTTCCCTTCGCCCATTCCCCTTCCCCGATCTGGGGGGGCATTAGAGTACGTAAAGTAAATGCAGTCTTGCTCAGCTTTCTTTTTGCAAAGGTCGGCGGGGGAGCGGTTTGCATATACTTTTAGGTCGCCGGCCATCGGAGTTTCTTCTAAGACTTGTGTGCTGCGCTGTGCTCCATGGGGTTGCGGTGCTCGGCGCTACATAGGGCTGTATGGACGACTTGAAAAGCAAAACATGTCATCCGTCCATCCATCCCCACAAATTTCGGAAGGGAGGGGGAAGGACGACGATGATGATGATGATGAACTATGTATGATGCTCAAGAACCGGGGAAGGAAGGGGGAGTGGAGGCGTTGATGTCGGTATCCGTGAGGTTTGTGATTGTGCGGAGGAAGCGTGCGCCAATCGGTTCAGTGGCAGTCAGCTGGCTGCAGTTCGAGTGGTTGGACAATTGAGCGGCGAATTAAGGGTTTTGATGAGAAGGAGTACTGATGATTGGAACAGAGTAAGATTGGTAGTATAACACACACTGCTCTATGGTAGATAAATATATCTTTGGGTAGAGATACATGTAGATAGCTATTAATTGGTAGCTGATCTCCCATTGTCTCCAGATATGGAAAATTAGATCTGCAGGTACGACAAATAAGTAAAACTCTTAGATTTCGCCCAGGACGGTAATCGACGGTGGTGGCGGCGGTGGTGTTAGTATTAGTGGTGCCTATATGGGCAAATGAGTATAACATATACATGTAGTTACCTGTAATCACTTGGGTGCTCTATCTACATGTATATAGTAGATACACAATCTCTATATATCATCACTGCCACCAGGCCACCACCACCACCCCACGGCCAGTATCTAAGTATGTATCTACAGGCTCAATGCAGCAATCACATCACCGGATAGAACGGGCTGGCGGATGAGCGGGTAATTATTAAAGTAAGCCTGGTTCATATGTACATGTAGGTAGAGTTAAAAAGTTCTAGCCCCCCCAATAAAAGCATCTTCAATCTCCAATATATATGCTTCTTCTTCGCCAAAATTATGTTGGTCTGCGGTCTAGAGTAGCCACATACATATTATAGTTACATGTAGGTTACTAGATGCCGTTGAGGTAGCACTGCATACACACTCGTCCTCATCCCCCCCTCCTCCATCCACACCACATCCCACATCCTACAGTATGTACAACAATCTAGAGAGTTTTTGTAACACCCTTTAATCCCCCCCCTAAGGCCTGCCTGTGGTACGCCCTCAACCCGTCCCGGCCGCCGTGGCGAACTTTTAGGCTAATAATAGCATGGGGGTACGTTGCATATTGATATGTCCAACGTTTGGATAAGGTGATATGATAGGAGTATACTAGCCGGACTAGAGGGAAGAGATGTCGCGATGTGAGACTCCAGACAAAGGCAGCTTTTTTTTTTTCGGCTGAGCGATATGATATCAGGGATTGCGTTCGAGCCGCGGCCGCCTATCGGTGGATGAGTGGAGGAGATTTCTTCTTGATGAATATTGTGCTGTGCAGGCCCGCTACCACATATAAAAAAATGCGTCTACTCTAAAACTCAATTATAACTTTTGCCCCCACTCCCGTCCAATGGACATACATTCCTTGACCTACCCAATTGAAAGGCTTAAAATGGAGTGTCATCTGAGCTGGTCCCATCTAGGCTCAGGCAATGAAGTGTTCTCTTTTTATTTTTATTTTTGTCGTTTATTTTCGGGGGTGGATTTTTTTTTTCTTTCTCCCTCTACGTTGCAGATAGATAAAAGCAGACACATGCAAAAAAAGGACCTAAAACAAGGCCTGCATGATGGATGGGCCAAACTTGGTAAGGTGATTTGTGGTGTTGCTGCAGCCAGTGTGCGTACCTGCGTGCGAGGTGGGTGATACTTTTGGTGGTGTGCATACAGCATGACCTTACGCAGGTACGGTTTTTTAATTCACGTATGTAAATACGCACTCCGATTTCCCGGGGGGGAACAGGCGGAGGGGAAAGGTGGAGAGCCTAGAGTATGTACCTACATATATCCGTTGCGTGATATTAAAGAAAATAATAACGTTTTTTTCCTTCCTTTTTTCCTCTGATATTGATAGTATACTGGAGTTGATATATACTGATATTGATATACATGCAACTCTACTCTGCAGTAGCTAATACATATATCTATTGCATTGATCAGTTGGATGTTGTTGTTATTTTACCCTTCGTATTTGAAGTTAAACCCCCTTCGTGCTCATCTCTTATGTCTTTCGTTTTCGCTAGTTAATTCTCCCGGGGGTGGTAGTGGCCATGGTGGATGGGTTTAATTACGCTTCATCCGTTACTCTCGCCCGCCCGCCATTTAGCGTATCAGAGGAGTTAAGTTACCCACATCTACGATCTGTCAGCACAGAGAAGCACATCACAGCAAATCGCTCGTAAGTTCATGTAGGCAGTGGGGGTGGGGGGGGGGGGGGCGGAGAGCCGTAAGTAGAGCCATGTAGGTACATGCTCTGTAAGTACATGTACCTACATCCTTTGGGTAGAGGAAACCCTGCCAATGATAATTACATGTTTGTGCTTCTAGCTGGACACGCGAAAAGTGAAAAAGAGAGAGATAATCCGGCTAGCCTAGCTGTCGATTTCACCATCTCGGCAAATTTTAAGCAGTTGCAGGTTTTTCCTTTCTTTCCTTTTTCCTTTTTCCTTTTTTTTTTTTTCTTTCTTCCTTTGTGTGTGCAGTAAAGTGCCAAAACGGGAGGGGCGCGGGAAAGTCGCAAATTTGATGGAACGTTCGTTCGGTGGAAGGTGGGAGGGAGAGAAGAGGGAGGGAGGGGGTCAGATGTCGTACTACCAATGAATTTTGATTTTACCTTTGAGAAGTCCGGGATTTTTTTTTTGGAGGGGGGGGGGCGAGGGAAGGGGGATTTTTTTTTCTTTCTTTTTTTGGATGGATCTCACTCGCTGCCTAGTGGGCGTATGTTATTTTGTGCTTGAGTGCTTCTACATACTGTATGCATAGCTCATGTATGTACCTGTGTGTACTCTATGTTTGTAGAGCGCATGCTTGGGTAGAAGCTCCTGTTGGCTTGGGGAGGGGAGGGAGCAGCAGCTCGGTTAGGTTCGATGCCATCAGTATGACGAGAGGTGCAATTCTGCTGCCCATCTACTCTATTGAACCTTTTGGCCTTTGCATAAGGGGATATGCCTGTTGAGAGTTTTTCCAACGACCCAGGAATGAGATTAAAGGCTTGAAGCTATAACGCTTATTCCGGTAAGGCCATAGAAGGAAGAGGAAAGCGAAGAATGAGCACCTAGTACTACATACTAGTAGCAGATATTGATATTGTAAGCAGCATGGCTTATGATTATTCGGTTGCTAAGGGTTGACAGTGCTGGAAGTCTGAACGAACAAGCCAAGAAAGAGTAAGGGAATTTGGCGATCCCTCAAGAGAGAGAGAGAAACCCAAGAAGAGATGGCCCGGGGGGTGTCCCTAGTCCCGGGAGATTGGGTCCTCGGGTTATGTATGTCACCTAGCGGAACCTGATACTAAACCCCAACGTAACCAAGCGCCGTCGCTCGAGCGAGGTCAGTGCCCAGAAGAGGAGTGAAGGGAGTGAGTGAGTGAGTGAGAAAAGAGCAAGCCTCAGAAGGCGAGTTTGAAGAGGCGAGAGAGAGATGGGGGCGGGGGAGAAAATGACTGTCTGTACTGCATTGCACAGCAGGGTCAGTACCGATAAAGAATTGTCTGCGTATCTATGTAGGTGCAAAAAGGTAGGGAAACAGAGATCGGGTGTGTGCGGGTGAGTGTTTGAGATCGATAGCAGCACAAGAGGTGGATTGGCTGTGAGGGAAAGTAGAGAAGATCAGTGAGAGATCGAGAGATAGAGAGGGAGTGTGTGCGTGGAAACCGAAGTAGGGAGGAGGAGGGGAACTGAATTCAGACATACAGATAGATGAGACAGGTCCACTACACTTATGAGAAGATATTTGAAAAGATAAACAGGGCCCAAACCAGAAACCAGAGAAACCTCAAAAGTGTAGGTTACTTTCACTCTCGAACAGTTACGCACGGACGTCCCGGGCAACACACCACACCCGTCTCTCCCGTTATTCTCACCCCGAGTGAGCTGTGAGCGACGGATCTGCCTTACCAGTCGGAGGAAAAGAATAGTCAATCAGTCAGTCAGTCAGCCAAAAGAGCTTCAGCTGTGCCTAGTAACAGGCAGTACCACGAGGCAGTACTCAGCAAGGAACACTAACGTGCGTCGACGACAATAACAACCCGAAACATTTCGTTACCAAAAGTAATATCCTATCTCAATCGCTCACCTCTCCACCCTAAAAACTTGTTTGGGAGAGATACGGGGAGCCTGGGTGATTAAAGAGTTCGGGAAGGTGAAATTGTGAACAATTGAGGGTGTGGAAAGGAGAATAAGGAATGAACTTCACAGAGGAACAGTTCGAAACATAAAATCCAAGAGGCAAAAGCCGCCAAACAGACGCCTTCCCTCAATCACAGACGCCATCGACTACTATACTACGTTGACGCCCTGGACATCCCATCCCCAATTCACACCCCCCCATCCCTTCCACCTCTCCACCCAACTTCTCCCACCCACCCCCCCAGTCAGCGAGCATGGTGATGCAGGGAGTAGTTGCTTGAGCACTCCCTCCACCTCGAACTCGAACTTACATCAACCTCGAACATCCCCCGACTCCTCTTTCCTTACTACTGCCACCACCAACCCCCCAGTTGGTTGGCTCCCCTTCGTTTCTCTGTTTCTGTTTTTCTTTCTACGGGAACCTGTTCCATAATCATTCTTTCTTTTCCTTAGTTCAACAATATACATTCGTTTATCCCCCAATAGCTGCTGCTGCTGCTACAACACCTTTCACCATCACACAACATCCTATACGGCTATCCGCCCTCACACACCCACTCCCCATCAAACCAACGGCATTGATCTTGTCGTCATACTTTCATCGGAATATTCATCATCCCACCCACACCACTGGCCTGGATTGAGCCTGGAACCTTTTAAAACTACTCGTCCTGCATCGACATGACTACGTCCACTTTCGAAACCCCCCAACCATCCCCCAGACCCTCTCTAGACGAGGGGGGTCGAATAATACAACAACACGCCGAGCCCCAATCACCATTTAGGCTCGACGAGGAGCTCCATTTCGACTTTCCACCTGTCCCATTATCTGCATCTGCCCACAAGACACACTTTACACACCTGCCACACGATAGCAACAGTCTACGAAAGATGATTTCAGTTCCCGAGATGAGGCCTGGGCAATCGTGCAATCCTAATATACATAGACAGAACTCTACGGGAATTGCACTGCCAAGACCGCGTGTAGGAGGCTCAGGTGAACACGGCTGGGAAAGGGGTGGAGAGCAACCATTGTCGAAACAGGTCAAGAGGAGGATGATGGAGCAGGATATTGCAACAAGGGAATCTTTTGAGAGTTTACCTGGAGCCGATAGGCTGGCAAAGCAAAAGAGCATGGAACGGGGAATTCTGGTGGGGTTACCTCCTCCGGGGAAATCACCGCAAGGCAAGAGAGTAGCAAGCAACGGTGAAAGAAGAGCTGGGCCTGGCCGAAGGACACCTCCGATTATTGGGCCTCCGCCTCCTGGTTTGAGGATGCCGTTGGCATTTAACTCTATTGCTAGAGAGCGGGGGTTCTCTACCGGCTCTCATACCCCGGGTCCGAATGAATTTCCCCCGATACAGCCTCATCCTCGACATCCCTCGACTCCACGCGGCCCATATCCTTCAAGCTCTGCACCAGACTTATATGGTATAAATAACAGCGAAAACCGACATTATCCTCATCGGAGAGACCCACGGGGTGCGCCGAGATCTCACCCGTTTTCTCCTCCGCACGCGCCGTACAGTAACGACACTAGTGCTGTGTCGAGTGCCAACACCTCGCCTCACAGCTCTATCGGGCATTTAGGCGCCGTCGAAGAGATGCGCGGTTCGTTCCGATCGGCACTCTTTACCGACGACTTTCACCGTTCAAGTACCCCAACAAGTATATCAGAGCGGACTGAGGACAGCCATGCTATGACAGTTGACGAAGCTATTGGTATGTATGGCAGCGACACCGACGAAGAATCGATTATGCGGGAAGCGAAAGACGACGACGAATACAGGGAAGAGGAGAATAGAAGAAGCAAGGGCGACTCGGTACTTGGCGGTGCGACCTCAAGACACAACTCAGTATCGGACGGGTTGAGTGCGAGAGGAAGTCACAGCGGTTCATTGACGAGTGGAGTTTCTAGGCCAGGGAGTTTCGAGAACATCGAAAGAGTCAGGAGCAAGGGCGATTCAGTACTAGGAGGAGAGATTTCGCCCAGGACTAGATCGAGGTTATCGGAGAACGAGTTGGCGCTTCAAGAGGGGGCTTCGCCAAGGCAGAGTGCCGACTTTGTAGAAGTTGAAAAGATGGAAGTAGTACGCGTTGACAAACAGTTAAAAGTTGAAGAACAAAGTCGTCGAAGTGGTACCGAAGAAGATAGAATGGTCTCAGAAGAAGAAGATTCACACTCAGAACCCCTGGCAACAAGTGAAGTACTGGACACCATCCCCAAATCAATCGAGATGCCGCCAGCATTTAAGCCCCAGTCGTTACCCGAAATCCCACAACCTGTAATACAAATGCCTTCAAAAAATCCGACAGTTGCCATTAACCAATCACCTAAAGATCCTCGTGATCGTTACGGGTATAGTATCCGGATCTTTAGATGATGCGAACTCTCTTGCTAACCTTTTGAAGATTTCGAAAGCAAACACAATACGTTACTCTTGCAGAGTACGAGGAATGGAATGCGCGCTATGAAGAAACTTTGGACAGGCGAAGAAAGAAGTGGGAGGTACTCCTGAGAGAGTCTGGGCTGTCTTATGGAGAGGGAGGACCTGTTAGATTTCCGCCAAAGTCCAACAAGGTCAAGCGATACATCCGCAAGGGCATTCCCCCAGAGTGGAGAGGTGCAGCTTGGTTTTGGTATGCTGGTGGTCAGAAAGTGTTGAGTAAAAATGCTGGCCTGTACGAAGAGCTGGTAGGCAAGGGATTAGACTCCCCGGACTCGGAGCTCATCGAGAGAGGTTTGTATAACTATCTTTGCAGCTTTAATATTTTGTCTAATCCTTTCGGTAGATCTTCATCGAACTTTCCCCGACAATATCAAATTCAAGCCCGACCCACCACCAGGCGCAAAGAGGATGTCTAAACTACAGCAGCAACAGCTCGAAACACCAATTGTTCAACAGCTAAGACGTGTATTGGTAGCGTTTTCACGATATGTGCCAAAGATTGGGTATTGTCAGAGTTTAAACTTTTTAGCCGGAATGTTACTTCTGTTTATGACGGAAGAAAAGGCATTTTGGATGCTGTGGATTCTTACCCACCAACATCTTCCCGGGACCCATGAGGTCAACCTTGAGGGATCAAGTGTTGACCAATGGGTTCTTATGATGAGTGTAAGAGAAAGCTTGCCCCAGATTTGGGGCAAGATTGGTGGCGAGCTGGACGGGAGCGATTTTGACCCAACTTCAACAAAGCTACCACCTATCACACTTTGCACCTCTTCGTGGTTTATGAGTGGATTCATTGGGTCGCTGCCTACAGAGAGTGTTCTGAGAGTTTGGGATTGCTTGTTCTAGTATGTGCAACTTTCCCTTTCCTCTTTTTTACTTTACTAACTGTGTGTTCGAAATATAGTGAAGGATCAAAAACCCTGTTCAGGATAGCTCTGGCCATATTCAAAACCGGCGAACCTCAAATCAAGGCTGTCAGTGACCCCATGGAGATTTTCCAAGTTGTTCAGACAATTCCAAGGAAAATAATCGATGCTGGTGCCCTTATCGAGGGGTGCTACAGGCGTCGAAATGGGTTCGGTCATATCAGCCAGGAGACAATCGACCTTAGGCGGCAAGATAGAAGGGACACCTTTGCGGCAGAAAGAGCTGCTATCGCGAAAGGAGGCGTTAGAGCCTCAAAGGACGATGCATCTATGAGAACTGGCCTTGGACACGTAAATAACGGTCTCGGTGCTCACGGAGGTCATGATATTAGTAGGAGATTTAAGAAAATCTTGGTCAAGGCGTAGAGTCGGGGCGATTTTTTCTATATTAACTTCCTTGTTTGTTATTGCTGCACTGCATTTCTTTGACTTTAACGCGGGTCGACTCTCTTTCGGGGTATTTGAGAGGGACCAATTTCATTTGTTTTTTCCTAGTACTTTCGGCACGGCAAAAAGTTCAACTGGTGTCTGCTTTTCTTTTTTTTTTGTTCCTTGTTTTCGGCAGCTGGGATAAGGGGTTGGCGGGATAAATACCTACACGATATGAAAGCGGCTTCCTATGTTTTTTTTTCTTTTCCTTGGTTCTTGGGGTTTTCGTCAATTTCTCTTCTCTTCTTTTTCAAGATACGGCAAATTTCATCACCTCACACTCCTTATTTATTTACTCAGGACTTTTTCTCTTTTGTTGCCTTTAATAGGCATTATACCCTTTACCCCCCCACACCTTCTATTCTATGTATTATTTATAACTTAGTGCATCTTACCTATTCTTATACCTGGGGGGTATTGGGTTTACTTTCTTCTTTTTTCTTCTTTTTTCATATTATTTTGTCTTTGGAGCCCCGGACAACTTTTTGACGTTATTCTCTTTTTTTTTCTTTTTTTTTTTCCCATCCACCTTTATGCATTGCATCAATATTCATAGGGCTTCTTTTTTTCTTTTTTTCTTATTTTTTCTTTTTCTTTTTGGGCGTTCAAACACCTCTCTTATTTTTCCGGGAGATTTTTTCATTTTTTTGAGATACAGATATTGATTGAGGTGGATTTGAAGAGAGATAGCGTTTATTATTGAAATACATATCTATCCTAAAAAGAATCATTTTTTTTTTGTGTATAGGAAGGACTGGATATATGTGTTGATCCGCCCTTCCTCTTTTTCTTTTGTCACATTTTTCTTTTTCCAACATAAAATCTAGTGTTAGTGGAATAGACGGGAGGAATGATCATGCGGCATCACTCGTAGATATAACTCCCCCCCCCTAGATTTTGTTAGATAGAGGTTAGGAAAGAAAGAAAAAAGAGTCTATTTCTATTTAGTCAGAAATGTATACTATAATCAAGTTCTTGAAGTATGCAACAGGAGGGGGAGGGACAGTTGTAATTACCACCACCTCGAGGACCAGGGAAGGGGGCAACTGAATCTGACTGGAGACATATGGGGGGAGGGGAGGGGGGAGAGAGGAGAGTTTCGAAGTGAGATAACAACCCAACCATCACGTGGCGGTGGCATCTCTCCCTCTGCCTGGGGTCAGTGCTGCCCGCAGTCAGTCACGTAATCTCACCCATGGGGGGGATATGTAAAGAAGGGGTGGGAGCAGCCCAAAAGGTATCTTGACGGTAGATAGGCACACATTTAAGACATCATTCGCTTATAATTCAGGTACATACCAATGACACGAGGAGGGATCTTCCCCCCCCCCCCCACCCTACCTAGACGACGCCGATCTGTATGCAGGGTAGAACTCCACTTTTGGCCACTCTTTCTCTGCCCTACCTGCAGTCAATGTAGGAGGCGTTGCTTAAAAAAAAAGTCTCCGTCGAACATGCAGGTAACAGAACTCCGCACTGCGGGCGTACATACATACATACCCAGGAATCCGAACCCCGTCTCTGAGACACTGGGAAACGAACGGCTGCACCTCCTGCTTTAAGCTAGGGCCTAGACCATGTTCTGGTATCTTTCCCTGGTGGTAAATAATCTCCGTATGTGACGGTGGTGGGATTTGCCCTATATATATAAGTGTGTGGAGGTACTGCAGCTGGTGCTCCGTTTAGGTGGAGCCCATTGGCGTCGCCGATGTTTTACGGAGGTATTGGGGGGGGACGGCCTCATTGGTAGAGCATATCCGATTTGCGGGTGGGGTGTCTTTGGTAGCCAGATGTGGGGTGGGGTCGAGCGAGATGTATACGGACTCTCTCGAGCTCGGAGGGCTCGGAGGAATGGGTGGGTAGTGGTTGTTGTGGGGGGGGGGGGGTAGGTGTTTGGTTCGGGGGTATAATTACTTGCAGGTCTGATATGTTTCGTCACGTCTAGATCTGAAGGGAAAGAACTGGCTAGATTAGATGTAGCTAGATATTCCTCCTTGTGGACAAGTCCGTCGCTGTCTGTTTACTTGGTTAACCTTGTAGGCCAGGGTTTATACCAAGATAGACCACGGTAACTATGCCCAGGTATTCACACGTGAACCCGAGCTGGCCTGGACAATGTTTATAAGGGTTACAGGGAACTAGAAACATACTCGCTTGTTACGGTAATAGCCGGACCTATATGGAATATTTTGGTGTTTCTTATAGATCAAGTAGAGTTAGCCAAGTATTTGTCACGGAACGAATAGTTGGTGGTAGGTCTCCCAAGCTGGGCTGAAGGGTATAGCAGCCAATCTTGGTAAGACAGACAATTGATTGGGAGTAGATAAGGGCCTATTGGATAACGGTAATTACATAGGAAGCCAAGAGCCAGCTTGATATGCGTAAAAGGTTTTGTATCGAGCTGATAGTTACGATTTTAGCAGGAAGTTTCTCCGGTAGACTCTCGACTCTCCAGCTTTAGCGAGAGGTCCGAGGGGATGAATACTAACACTACTAGCTAGTCGGCTTATATCACATCTTTATATCACGAACAAAGCCCCCCCCCCCCCAAACTTGAGTACAAAGTCCCTAACAGGGTCGGTTTCAGATATATTCTTGCAAGGATGACATCACGCAACCGCGAATCATATTCGCTACCAGAAGTCTCCTCACCCTAGGTGCCCTCGGGTACCCTGGTTTTAAATCTGTATCTATTTGTGATGGCCATAATCGATCACACTTGGCCTTCTAAAAGTGGGGGGTATAGACAATCTACTAAATCTGATCTGAAGGGGGGAAAAGATTCCATATCCTGGAGGAAATGACCCCCATGGTGTTACAAGCTTTGTGTAGGCTAGGTAATGCTTGCTTTGGTGGAGGTACTGGAGCTGCGATGCCGGCCCCACCGCAGTGAAACCCTAACCCCACACAAACCTCCGGGGTTGGGGGGGGGGGGGGGGGCATAGCTGGAAACCTGCCAGTGTTTAGTTCCTATAAGAGCAGATAGTGTACTTTAACAAGTCTTTCTCCGAAGAGACGATCGAACTCGCTGAGTGCCACTGCTGGAGGTTCGAGCTTGCTATAACGGGGCTCTCTGATATGCTATTTTCCGTTGTGACATGACAGGGTCCAGGGTCCGGGAACGCTTTCCCACTCTTTGGAGATGATAATATGCCTTGTTGTCACTGGGATCGTGGGTGATGACGGTTCAGGGCCTTCGCATGATGTCGTGGGGTTGCAGTGGGGTGTTTGGGGGACTTGGGGTTGGGACTTTTTGTGAGCGCGTGGGTACACTAGATGGGTGAGATGATGTAGACCTTAATAAATTTCCAAGGCGCTAGCCTCAACTGTGTGTACCCATTTTATGAAGACAGGAATAGCCCCAACCCTAACTCTAAGTGAGCACAGGTGCATGGAATATCACTCGGTGTATAGATCACAGCGCCACAACAACTTCTCCTCTGTAGCCACATTGAAACTACATATATTACAACAACGACAGGAAAGAAGAGGGACATTTCAGGCGCGTGAACACCAGGAAGAAGGATCTAAGCGCCTGACACCCGCAATGACGTAATCTAACACTCCGCGACAAAAACAAAAACAAAAAACAAAAAACAAACACAGAGTTCTGATCTATGTAGTACGTGGGAAATCTTATTTAGCTACGTCGCAGTGTTTTTATATCGTACAGATTCTAAGATAAAACGCCCTCTACTACTACTACTACTACTACTAATAAGTACTTGCTATTTTGCGTACTGCTTTACCCAGGACTTTGCGTTTTTCTCAAACTGGGCCCTGTCCGACTTGTACTGCTCCGCGATCGTGGTCTCGACGGCATCGTCCCTGCAGAGCTTTATCAGCACCTCCATGGGTATTCTAGGGGGGAATATAAGTGACTTACGGATTAGGCTCAACCAGCAAGCCTCTTGCCATCTCTAGCACCGAGATGATCTTGCAGCTCGGCTTCCACTGATCTGATCTCAGGATGCCCAGGCACATACTGCCCTTGTCATCGTTGCTGACGTTCGGATGGTAGATCTTGGTCTGGAAGGCTAGGACAGGCGGCTTGAAAGGGTAGTTTGTGGGGAGGGTGAGTAGCAGCTTAAAGGTCCCGCCCTGTTGGGTTGTGCGCACACCCCGTTAGCTCATCCCCCTCGGTAAAGCAAGAGCTAGGCGTACAAACAGCATAGACGGATTCTTTAGGGCCGGTGAGCTCGATGTTCCATTTGAACATATCTTCATCAATCGACTGGACTACAATGCCCGGGATTGGACTTTGTTCGATCTCGGCGTACTCCTATGTGGGATGTGAGAAGTCTTGCCCCGCGGGACAGGGAGGTGGGGGGAGGAGCAGGAGCAGATGGCTGGAGAGGGGAAGGAGGGGGGAGGGGTAGCTACACGGTGGATTCGCTTCTGTGCGGCCATTTCTTTCTATTGATTCCGCTGTTTGGTGTGTAAATAAAAGTTGTTTAAAGGTTTTGTTGAGGTTGAGTGAAGAGATGAGCTCAAAGGATTGTAGGTACAGCGGGGCTGAAATGCTTGGCGGTAAGGTAGCAAGCGAATGCGGCGTAATTACATATGTGGGCGGGAGCGGGTATGCATATGCTAGTGACTCAACCTCTTCTCTCCTCTTTGTGATTCAGAAAATGATGCTTGTCTAATCCTATCTATTGCCAATATCATTTGACAGGGGCGTTACCGCTGAGGCGTGGAGCGGTTATTATTATAGCTGGAGGGAGGACCACACGACATAATACCACTTTACTAGGATAGCTGTAATCGCGATAGCGATAACCAGCGCACTGGGGCTCCTATGTAACTAATAATACTAAGACCGACTTGAGGATATTTAGTTGAACAGTGTGATACTATCTGCCTCATAACAGGGATAGAAGCTGCTCAATGACCTGTATAGGAGGTATTGCAGAAGTACCCAAGTAAATCTACGATATAATTACAAGCCACCTGACAATGAGAGTCTGCATACAACAAAACAGAAACATGTGCAAAGTTGAAAGGAAGTTGTGAGCAAAAGAAAAAAAAACGGTCGACGCTTAGTAATTTTTTTTTTTTTTTAAAAAAATTAATTACAGCTTGCATGATCTAGCACAACAGAAGATCAGCAGCCTGCAGTAGTCGAATGAATACAACCATCCGATCGACCTCCATGAGATTCCAACACAGGCAGAGAGACACATCAGGTACCCGGTACTCCGTGGGGGGTAGGTATATCGACTTCATGTACCGGCATCAAAACAAGTGGAACATGTGTAGCGCCTATATTAATTATACCACCATGAGCTGCTTCTAGAATCTAGATGTTCCAACCTCTGTGTCGCGCGCGCGTCACAGCCCATCACTCACATTACTGCCGTACAACCCTCCAACCGTCACAATAACAAGAACCAATAAGGGGGGAGAGAGCTGCTGAGTTCGCTAATCAATCACAACGGGGCTACCAACCCCCCCCCCCTCCCCCCCAAATCCCGACCGAATCTCCGGATTTTTTTTTCCCTCCCGCACCGTTGAGACACCTGCTGTGCTCTTCGGCCCGTGGGTTGGCATGGATGGCATGGCCTGGTTAGCTGGACGATCAACTAGGGCTGAAGAGGATCAGAGGGAAAAGACACCAACTGGCACCTCACCCCCCATGCAGTAGATTCATGTGTTCAGTGCGGGTGCCTGCATGTGTCGGCAACCCTAATGGGGGCAGGGGGGGGGGGGGAGGTGTTCTATCAAGCCTTTAACACAGATTGGCTGTTTCTTGTAAATCAGCACCCCCACCGTACAGCGTGTGGTGAAATTATTGTAGAGGTATGGGAAGAGCCCTATTGGGCCAAAACAGCCATCCAAACCCTGTTTTGAGACCCCCTGTTTTTCTACAATAATTCCTATCTCTCGCTGTAGTAGTACATACATAGGTATGATTCGGGTCTGTGGGCAGTGCACTGTACCGGGCATCCGAGGGTCAGCTATATACAAACTAGGCATCATCATTTGGGGATAAGCCATGTTCTGCTGATGGTAGGTGCTATCTACCAGGAAATGCTGCCGCTGCTAGTATTGCATGCAATAAGCTTGGACCTGGCTGCTGGGTCAGGGGATATTGGACGGGTGAGGATCAGAGCTTAGGTTACTCTCTGCAACATAGGTCACGAGGAGCGGATGTGGGGAATCCCCCTCCCCCCAACTGCCGGTGGGTGCCATGCCAGATCGATCTTTCTGAAATGAGCACCTAGATATTCTGGAATGCATGGGGAGAAAGGGGAGGGGGACATTAAACCCGCTAGGGGCTAGCTAGCTGGAGAGGGCAGAGACAAAAGAAATTACAGAACAGCTCTATATACTGTCAAGCAGAAACAGTCTTTGATGACGTCAGGCAAGACGGCGGTCTTGATCGAACTTGCTAATTATAAGGGGCGGATATAGGTGCCATGCGCCAGCTGCAGCCCTTTTGTCTAGGATAACATGTATATACATACTCCATCTGCACAATCATTTCCTCGCCAGATGCATGCAGGGGGGGCGGGGGAGCATATCACGTATCCACATATATTATTGCAACAGCAAAGGTTTGTATCCGCTGGTAGATTGCAACAACAACAAGGGTGCTGTTGGGTCTCCTCGACACCGGAAGCATCAGTCACGGCCCCGGCAGCTCCAGCTCCAGCTCCAGCTCCGACTCCGGCTCCGACTCCGGCTCCGACTCCGTGTAGGTACGCGCGAGTGCCAATGTAATGGAGAGATGGTAAGGGGAATGGGACTATTTGTGGGAGGTATTTCGAGCAAGAGGAAAATAGTAGAGGGAATGAATTGTGTATCGTATTGGATAATGAAACAAGAAGAGGGGAGAGCCCTCTTTATATAACATGAACTTTGGAAAGTGTTTTAAACACGTTTCCCTAATTAATAACGACAGTCACAAAAGAACACAAGTATCTGAAGTGACAACTACACATTCAGTACGAACAAACACTACATCAAAGACAGCGAAGCAAATATTGTCAAAAACGACAGGGACTTGGTTGATTTACCGCACAATAATGGCGCCCTATATCAGAACCAAGTCTATAAGGATACACCCTGTGCCAAATTTCGGCACCCTCATAGCTACATATAGGTTACAACTTATATATATAAAGGGCGCCAAACAAAACACACAAAAGAACCGAAGGGTGGTACTCACAGAGGGACCGCCCTTACCATAGAAGCTTTGGCTATAACCGCAGACTCCTCCCCGCTTTTGTAGCCCTGCCTAGCCAACCTTGAGTAACTAGCTACATGAGTTGAAGCAAGATCTCGTAATCACTAACCCAAACCAACCATATATCACACGATATGCCTGCCATTGGGGAAACAACGACAGCCGCCTCGATCTAGCTCTCCTTACAGAAGAACCCCTTCCTCGCCGCCCCACCCGGCAGAGGGTCGGGCAGGGTGGGTATGTGGGCTACTATGCCATTGGCAACATGTATAATATCCCAGTGGCGGGTCCCCCGCAAGCATGGCAGCGGGCGGTATAGGGCCCATTACAGCCCGGGAAAGGCTATACCAGTGAAGAAGTCTACAGTGGCGGCGGCAGTGGGACTTGCCAATATGGGAAGCTGGTGGTACTAGGCACGAGTAATATAACTACAACCTCAACCAACGCCTGGCTTGAGCCTAGTCGAATAGTCGTTGATCAGTATCCCCACCACCTTCATGATCACCCCGGCTCAGGGTCCTCATATCGTTCAGCGCCTCTTGTGTCTGGCTGTAACCCTGGTTTTGAGGCCTCTGTATTAAGTTAAGTCTGTGGCCTCAATAGCGGTGCTAGTGTGGGTAGGGTGGTGATCTATATTGGGCTGCAGCTGAGCTGGGGTGCGTGGCGGGGGGCCTTGTGGGTGGCGCTGTGTACTGTGTGCGCATGCACGTAGCTAGGGGTAGGAAAGAGGGCCTAGCTAATAGTCGTGATTGGGTCGAAGAGGGGCCTATTGTGAAGACATGTTGTTATGGACGTTATAGTACAGGGTCAAACTACCCTAAACTAGCGTATACTGGTCAAACTCACCACTCCCACTCTACTCTTGTTTCGGGGCTCATAATTGCCAGGCTGGAGAAATGGGTTGCTGGCCCCGCGCGGGGGACACATTATATTATTAAGGTCGACAGACGCCCGGGATATATTCATATACATGCATGTAGCTACACTCTGGACGTACCGGCCACCCTGCTAGCCCTGGGGATGAGGCACTGAGGGAGGGACATGTGCCTACCAAACTACAAGCAGCAACATATACGGGCCGGACGGGGTGTGGCTGAAAGTACCGTACGTGTCAATCCGGGGCCCGGCGCTACAGTTTTGGGTACAGGCTATCATTGATACACCTCCACCCAACCCTTTAATTTAGACAGAGCCATAATGGCCAAGCACGCGCACGCCCACCAGTTCCTGACCCATCGCTCCCCGGCCCGCATACATGTACTGCATCGATCTCCGCGTATGACCCATGCAAGAACGCCGAGTGATATCCCGTGATACACGATCGCGGTAAGCCTATCCCTCCAACTAGAGTATATCCGATCAACTAACTGTGTAGCTAGACTCACGCAGAAGGGCAGTCTCTGTATGTAGCCCTGCGTGTAGCTATGTATGTATGTAGGCCACTGCAAAAAAGTGGTATCTACCATATTGTGTGTATATGCTGTCTCGCTCTATACATAACCACTACTACATACTAACCTAGTATACGTAGCTACATACATGTCCAGCGTATGCGTTACGTGTGGCCGGCCGTCTATAGAGTCCCCGGCACCCCGCTGTAAGGAGCCCCTAGCCATACCCATACCCATACCCAGGACAGACTTACTTAGCTACTAGCTTATATTACCTAGCAGCTATCCACAAAGGCCGTCAGCAGTAACTGATCGATAGCAGACGACGGGTAGGATGCTACATGCCCCAAGTACAAATAGTCTACTGCTAAGTACATATGTATGTACCCATGACCGTCTCCCGTCTTCCTTATATAGAGTAAATTGTAATAGATACGTATACCAGCGAGGGGAAGAGTACGCTGGTGCTGAACTGTTCACTTCTGGCATCTGCTCTATATACTTACCCGCTGTGATGTGCGGGTGGGATCACTTACGGGTTTCTTTTTGTGTATAATAAAATAACAATGCACGGTGGGAGTCTGATATCGGGGTTTACACACCCCGGGGTCGGTCTGGACAGCGACGGGTAACGCGCGGGCATCCCGCCACAACCCTAACCCACCAAAAAGACACACGCACAATAAATCAAGGCTTTTTTCGTCCGATCTTTCGATTGGGGGTCCGTCAGGAGACAGCGGGGGAAACCGGGGAAAAAGAAACTGCCCGAAAGGCGAGTCGAACGCCTGATCTTCGCATTACGAGTGCGACGCCTTACCAACTTGGCCATCCGGGCTACCGGATGACGTGTGCGAGGATTTTGGTAATTTAGGCGGTGCTGTCGGGCCGGGTTGCGTTGCGTTGCGCTGCGTTGCGGTGTGGTGCGGTGCGGTGCGGACCGGGGTGGGGATGTGGTGGGAGATTAATATATTTGGTGGTGGTGGTGGTGGTGGTGGATTGAGATTGGTGGTGGGGGGTTTTGGTTGGTGGTGGTGGAGAGAAGAGAGGGAGAGAGGTGAGAGAGAGAAAAAGAGTGAGAGAGAAAGAGAGAGAGAGACGAAAGAGCAGAAAGGGATACGGGAATTGACGAGTCGACGTCCCCAACCGAGGGTTCCTCTCCTGCCGGGCGCCCACTCACACAAAATCACTCGGTGCCCACAACCACGACAATCAATCATTTCCTTTGCCCCCCCCCCCACGCCCGCAGGTCAATGATCAACCGATAGTGAAAAAAAATACTTTCAAAAGACATGGCCAAGAATTGAAATTAACTCACCTCCTTCTCCTTGTCTGCTTACATAATAAACACCCCCCCACCACCATCTCAACCTCCAACTCTCTCCTCCCCCCCTTCCTCCATTAGCTTATAGAGACCCGCCCTACTTAAACCCCCGAGAGATGAATAGTCTCTTTACCGCCGCCAAAACCGGTAAACCGCCGCCCGAGACCGAGACCGCCGCATCTCCCACAGCACCCAATGGCGCACCCCCGAAGACCCCCGGAGGTGGTGGAGATACGCTCATGGACCAGCTCACCGCCAACCCGCTCTTCACGGGTGTACGTATCGTATCCCCCCCAAACCCATATAGGCCAGAGCCATGCTGAGACCCCCCCGCCAGGGAATTGGCCTGATCCTGCTCACCGGCGCGGCGCAGCTCGCGCGCAAGTCCGTCACTGCCGCCGCGGGCCACCTCCGCCGGCAGATGCTCGTGACGCTCGAGATCCCGTCCACAGACCGCTCCTACGACTGGTTCCTGCACTGGATGAGCACGCACCACAGCTCCACCGCCTCCGCCGTCGCCAGCACCACCGGCCCACTCACGCTCGCCTCCCTGCTCTCGCGGCTGCACCCCCGCCCGCGCAAGCTGGCCGTCGAGACCCGCTTCACGCAGCACTCGTCGGGCGGCTTCAGCACGGACTTCACGCTGCTCCCCGGCACGGGCCGCCACATCATCAACTACCGCGGGACGTTCCTGCGCGTTGAGCGCGAGCGCGACGCAAAGCGCGTGGACCTGCAGCGCGGCACGCCCTGGGAGATCCTGACGGTCACGACGCTGTTTGCGTGCCGCGATGTGTTCCCGGTGCTGCTGCGCGAGGCGCAGGAGCTGGCGAGCCGCCTCGAGGTGGGAAAGACAATCATATATACGGCGTGGTCCACGGAGTGGAAGCCGTTCGGGAAGCCGCGGCGGAAGCGCCCGTTGCGGTCTGTGGTGCTGGCGAAAGGCGTCAAGGAGCGCATCGTGGGCGATGTGAAGACGTTCTTGAGGAGCGGGCAGTGGTACTACGACCGCGGGATACCATACCGCCGTGGGTACCTGCTGTATGGCCCGCCCGGGACGGGCAAGAGCAGCTTCATCCAGGCGCTCGCCGGGGAGCTGGACTACAGCATCTGTCTGCTGAACCTGTCGGAGCGCGGGCTGACGGACGATCGGCTCAACCATCTGCTGACGAAGCTGCCCGAGCGGTCCATCGCGCTGCTGGAGGACGTGGATGCGGCGTTTGGGAACCGCCGCGCGCAGACGGACGAGGATGGCTACCAGGGCGCCAATGTGACGTTCTCGGGGCTGCTGAACGCGCTGGACGGCGTGGCGAGCAGCGAGGAGCGCATAGTCATCATGACTACAAACCATCCCGAGCGGCTGGACGAGGCCCTGGTCCGCCCCGGGAGGGTCGATGTCAGGGCCGAGATCGGGTACGCGACGGTCGAGGTCGTCGAGGAGATGTGGGAGCGGTTCTATGGTAGGGATAGTATCGGGGTGGAGGTGCCGGCGACACTGGCGATTGGAGAGGAGGTGGTGCAGGGGGAGGTGGAGGTCGAGAAGGAGGTCCAGAGGAGGGAGGCGTGCGGGAGGGAGTTTGTAAAGAGGCTGACGGAGCTGGGGGCGTTTAGGGGCGAGGGGGGGGGCGTCAGTACCGCGGCGCTGCAGGGGCTCTTTGTGTATTTCAAGGGAGACCCCGAGCGGGCTGTCATGGAGGTGGAGGCGCTGATACCCCAGGGCGTGAAGGACGGGAAGAATTAATAGATCGTACTGTATGTATGTAGATAGGAATTGTAAATATTGAACTGCATGTACTCACTCGCCTTATACAGTCGACTCTCGATATAGTGATACTTGATATAGTGATATAGTGATACCTGATATAGTGATATTCGGTCTTGCCAGTCCCAACTTTTTAGTTTCGCTCTTCCACAATTCCTTATAATGCCATTTTCCGGTCCCAACCTCATAACTGTATCGAGAGTCGGCTGTATTGAGTTTAACCTGTCTTGTGGGGTGGAGGGTGCCTGCGTTGTCGGTGTTGGGTGTTGGGTGTTGGGTGTTGGGGGTGCTTTGGTTCCATCACAGCCCATCACTCGGGGGTCTTGGCGCCCTCCCGTACGGATGCGTGCCCGCTCCCGCCCTGCCCACCCTTTCCTGTCCTGCCCCGTCCCGTCCCGTGCTGTCCTGTCCCGCCCCCGTAGGTTTACCCGCTCTGAGCCCTAAGGGGGAAGTAAGTTATGCAGTCACACACACAGCTATCTGAACGCACTTGCCCCGCCCCCCTTCTCTGTGGTTAACTCACCACACCACACAACACAACACAACATCTTCCCCATCAACCCCGCCATTTCATCGCTGAGGGATAGTAAGTAGGTAAGTACAGTACATGGTTGGGCAACTGTGCTGATGGGTGTAGAGCATCAACTGTTGGAGCTTCAGCTTCAGCTCTGTGGCTTTTGTCTTCTGCTTTGGTATTGTATTGTACTGTACGTTTCCCCCCGCCTGCTTCTTCTCCTGTTGTTTCTTTCTGCACTTTTGTTTCGCCCTGCATGCTGCTCTACGCGGCGGTCACGTATACCCTATGTTATCCTATCCTACCCTTCGTTTGGCTCTGCGAGTCCTCTTTTTGCGTCTTCTCTTGCTGCGACTGAGCAGCTGGGCATCATCACCCCCCCTGGCTTTATAGTCTCAATGATACCCTTGGAGCGTTTGTCTTTTGTCTAGCCCCTCGTATATACACGCATCCTAGTCCTATAAGCCCGCTATTCGATTCCTGTATGTATCCCACACCCCTCGTCCACCATCTCTGGGTACTCCTCCAGCTCTTCCTAGTGCTTTATCCCCCCCCCCTCCCCTCTACGCCAAACCATTTTCTACCCCGGTTTTAGCTGACATGTTGTACGCCCCCCTCCACCATTGGTGGTCTTCCCACCAGCAGACATGCAAGGGCGCATATGGAGCGGTCGAGCAGTTAGAAGTTGGTTCCATAACCTCCCTCTGCCCACTCGACCACTCCACTTGTGGCCTGGGGATGCATCGCTGGAGTGGGGTAATTAGGGCCCGCGTTATACTGACCCTAGGGCCAACTTGAGTAGATCAACTAGTAGGGCCTCAACCAAATACATAGTAGTGCTCGGCGGTAGGGCTGTTTTTCGGATCTGGGTGGTTCAATAGTCCCCACCCCTCTTCATCTAGAACAATACTAACTGGTACATAGGGAGAATCTTGCGCGCTGTGGGCTATGGGCTCTGCCCCACCCGCCAGGGGCGCGTTGGAGAGATATAGCGAGACTCTGCTACAAGTCTGACCTTTCGCAGGCCGCCGTACCCCTCCAACTGCGGCCCGGAGGCATGGGTGGGGCGAGTGCTAAGTGGTAAGGGTAGTAGATGGTGCCCCCGCCTCCCTCTTCATCTAGAACTATGCTAACTGGTCCATAGGGAGAATCTTGTGGGCTGTGGGATGTTGGGCTGTCCCTCTAGATAATGTCTACCCCACCCGCCAGGGGCACGTTGGAGAGATATAGCGAGACTGTCCCACAGGCTCTACCTGTCACAGGCCGATATACCCCTCCAACTGTGGCCCGAGGCGTAGATGGGGGGACACTGTCGGTGGGGGAGTGGTACGTATCACACCCGGTGTTTAAGACTGGGTGCTGGTTCCACCGAAAGCGAAAGGGCGCATATAGAGCGGTCGAGCGGTTAGAAGTTGGTTTTATACCCTCCTTCTGTCCCTTCGGCCAGTCCACTTGTGGCCTAGTAGCGTGGGCGGGGATATATCATTGCTTCGAGAGCGGCGTGGGGGTCGAAAGTTCTGCTTCATACCGACCCTGTTGGTGATGGGGGTTAAATCGACTGATATGTCTGCTGAGGGAAATAGATCGATTCGTAGGGCCTCAACTACATACTAGTACTCGGCAGTAGTAGTAGCTGTTTTTCAAATCTGGGTTCAATAGTCCCCACCCCCTCTTCATCCAGAACAATGCTAATTGGTACATAGGGAGAATCTTGTGAGCTGTTGGCTGTTGGCTGCGGGCTGCCCCCCCCCCCAGATCATGTCTACCCCACCCGTCAGGGGCGCGTTGGGGTAATATAGGGGAACTGCGCTGCAGGTTTGACCGTTCGCAGGCCACTATACCCCCCCAATCGTGGCCCAGAGGAGCGGGTGGGGGAGACCGTGGTAAGTATCACACACGGAGTATGTGGACTGGGCTAACGTACATTATAGGACCGCTGGGGGCTATACTCTCTCCTGGGCGCTGGTAGGGCTCCGGTTCCATCGAAAGGGCGCATATGGGACGCTCCACTTATAGGTTCCAGGAGCGGACACAGGTGAGTATACATTACACACTCCCCAATCCTGGACAAACAGAACGGACTAGTCTAACATGCATATGGGTGTATGAAACTACCCTCTCGGACCTCATTAGATCTGTGGCGCCAACGCCCCCTTTTTTGGACTTCGACGTCTTCCAGAAGCCTACCGTATTCTTAGAGCTACGCTAATACATTTGTTTAGGCACATATGAAATGGGATGATGAGGCTCAGCTGACACGAAAATCCCCAACTACTAGCTATCCCACCCCGTTGGTGGTGGTGGGGGCGATCACGAGTCATGTAGGTTTGGCTAATCATTGGCTTTGAGGTCAATGATCGACGGCGCAGGAATACCGCGCCACTAATGATGGGGCGAACCACAACGGTCCGTGCATGATTGTCTAGAAGAAAAAGTTCTGCATATTCCCCAATCGCCGAGATGTAGGTAGGTGAGTAACCCCCCGGGTTTGTGTTTGCAAGAGTGTAGTGTCTGGTACATACAACTCAGTGTAGGAGTTAAGCACTAGGGCGTAGATACTATGGCCATCTACCTCCCTGGGACGAGGGGTAGTAGTTTGAAGGAGCCTCAGCCATCCTTGCGGCCCTGGCCCGCGGTTGAGTGGCGGAATACCCAACTAGCCAAGGGGAATTTGCAACGTACCGGTTACAGTTGGGGCGCCGCTTTGAGCCGGAGCCGCTCAGGAGGAGGAATTTCTTAAGACTGGCCATGCCCAGGGGCGTTGGTCCAGGGATTTTCACTGGGTGTCGGTGCGCGAAAAGGTCAGTGGTATCCCGCCGAGTTGTGGTACGCTATAATGCTTAGGTACTAATGGTCACTGGCCACCCTAGGGCACCCTAGGGTGGACATGGTAACTTTGAATATGAGTATCTAGCACTGGAGCATGACAGCATCTAACAGGCAGTAACGGAAATGCATTCTTGAGCCGTAAATATAGACACGGTTATAGCAGCCGCCAAGATGTTTACAAGGGCAAAATGTCCAACGGAGCCATGCCAGCATTGCCCGTCAATATCAAGCAGTGCCCAACCGCTAAACAAAAGGAGGAGGAATCTCCATTCCTCATCAATAACAACTACCCATACCCACGAATTCCGCGGAATTGACATCAGGGTTAGGGTTACGACAAACACTGAGAGAAAAAAGTGTTATCACTTTGACAGTTAGCACAATACGCAAGTATTTGGGTGCATTAGAATCAAGGGGTGCTTTAAGACACGTATATCGCCGTGAAGTAAGCCTTCTCCACCTGGCATGCTCTTCAACAGGAGTATCGATTGAGTAGTTACTTATTTACTGGATATCAATACTTGCTGCCCCCGGAACCTTGGCGGGAAAAAGACTCCAGCTTATCTGTCTCTAAGACAGTGGCGCCTAGGCCTCCGCTAGACCTTAAGGTCCCGGGTTGTAGTCCTTTTGTGGTTAATATCTTTTAGTACCGGATATCGGCCGCCGCCGGTGTTCAGAGCTGGACCCCCGGAGAGAGTGGTACGGGGAAGTATTGGCGTCTGCTACTTCCAATATATCGACTGGTATCACTTGTGTGAATTATGACCGCCACCGCCGCCACGTATATGCCTATATAACGGCCCCATCGAATATTTGAAACCGGAACGGCTGTGTGTAGGAGGACATGAAAGAAGGCCCCTTTTCAGTGAGGTCATAAATATAAACCCTGACCCTGGCGCCCCAGGTTTTTTATACCTTTCTCTCCTACCGTAGGGAATCAAAGCTCCTTGCTCTTAGTAGGCACCATTAGTAGCTGCATGGAGAGAGTTTGCCCCACCAGTGTGGATGGTGGGCAGTGATAGTCTTGATACACCCATATATTACGGGGTATCTATTCAGGATACCGACTACAAGGAACCACAATAAGCGCCTTTAAATCTATAATTAGGGTTAGGGTTCCTAAACAGCAACAAACCCAAGAATCTCATGTCCCAGATCGTGCGTTCATAACGCATACAGGCCCTGTTGCATAAACCTACAAAAAAAGACCATCGATTAATCCCTCAGCTCCGGGAGACCCCCAAAAGTACTATGTCCAGGGTTAGGGTTGTGCGTCTCGCAAACATCGGTGGGATAAAAAGAGACAAAGGTAACGACAAAGGTGAGGTTGGCGAGCTTCTCTTCAAGGGTATGTATGTACATACCCCGGTACTAAAGCTCCCGGCTGGGTTGGGCTTTGGGATCCGAATGCGTGGATGTGATAATAATAATAGTCAAGCAGGTTTAATTCCTATGCGGTGGCGCCGGGCCTCCCCTCCGTAGGGGTCAATGATCGCAACACAGCTAAAAAGGAATAAAATAATATTAGAAATGCCCATGGACCCCCCCCCCCCCGGGGCGCCAAACCCCCAATCTACATTGATAATATTCTATAAACCAGACCGAGAATTTATCCTCCCCCCGCCCAATATATAATACACCCCACTCTCACTTCTAAACCGCCCCAAATCTACATCAACCCGACCCCGACCTAGAAAAGATCTAGCTCTACGCAAAAGAAGTAGACCCCCACACCCCATTTATAGGATAAGAAGAACAAGGAGGAGGATAGTAGTAATAATATAAAATGAATATATGAATAATAAATAAACAAAACGAAAAAAAAAAGAAAAGACGATAAAGAGATGATCCTGTCAAGGCTGTCTAGTCTACTCTTTTTGTCAGTAACCAGCTATTTACCCAGTCCCTGAGGGGGGAAAAAAGGAAAAGGAAAGAATGTATAGCAATCAGCCCATTAGTGGAAAGAGGAAGGAAAACCCCACTAAAAGAAAAAGGAGTCAAAAAAAAAAGAGAAAAACTTTTCCCGTATGCAGTACTCCCTCCACTCCAGTACATAAATTATTTTAATCGACAAGAGCAACAAAAGAAAAAAAAGAAAAAGAAAGAGCACGGTTTAAAAAAGAAAAAAGAAAAAACGCGACGACCTCATCCCCCACTACCCCCTCCCATACGCATCCAACACACTCCTACTCGCTACAAAGCTAAACCCCCCAAACGGGTCCTCCTCCACCCCTTCCCCTCTGACTGCCGCCCCCTTCCCCACGCACCGCATGCCCATGCCCCCCACCACCGGCGGCGACAAACCCAACCCCGTAAACTCCGCACTGAAATTCTCCGCGAGCTCTGGCTCGGTAATGAACGGAACGATGGGTGGCGCGAGCTCCCTCCGCTCCAGCGCCTCCCAATCAATCTTGCGAAAGAACCTATGCGCCTTGATGGTCGCCAGGTCCTTCGGCATATTATACCCCAACCTCTTTGTCGGGTCCTTCCTGAGGAGCCTCGTGATGAGGTCCTTCGCCTCTGCGCTAAGGAAGTACGGGAGCGACAGCTTCTGCTTCTGGATGCGCTCTGCGACCTTCTTGTGGCTGTTTCCACGGAAGGGCGGGTAGCCGGTCATAAGGTCGCAGGCAAGGGCGCCGACGCCCCACCAGTCGACTTCGCAGCCGTACTCCTTCTCGCCGTTGCCCTGGAGCACCTCGGGCGCCATGTATTCGGGTGTGCCCAGAAAGCTGCGGCACGCGCTGTCGTCCGTCTTGACTTTGCTGAGGCCGAAGTCGGTCAGGAGGAGGTTCCCGGTGTGGTCGAGGAGGCAGTTCTCGGGCTTGAGGTCGCGGTAGACGACGCCGACGTTGAGGTGCAGGTGCGAGAGTGCCAGGACAAGCTGCGCGAGGTAGAAGACTGCCGTAGACTCGGGAAGCATGTTCTGCTGCGAGAGGTGGAGGAAGAGCTCGCCGCCCTGAGCATACTCGAGGATGAGGTAGAGCTTCTCGTGGTCTTGAAAGGCGTAGTAGAGCTTAACCACAAACGGGTGGTTAACGGACTCGAGGATCGCGCGCTCGGTCTGCGTCTGCTCGACCATCTTCTTATGGACGACAAGAGAGGCCTTCTTGAGCTGTTTCTGGGCATACAACTTTCCGGTTTCCTTGTGGCGCACAAGGATCACGGTGCCATAGGTGCCCTTTCCGAGACAGCGCAGCTGCTGAAAGTCGTCCGCGTGCATCTTGCGTGGGACTGCGGCGGCAGACGGCGCGACATAGTCCTCGTCGAGGGCCACCTCGTAGGTCTCCGGAGGAGCGATATCGCCGGCCTCAGAGGAAACTGAAGTGTCGCTACTGCAGACGACGGAGACGAGGTCGCCCGGGTGTGCCTGGGAGAGAAGCGACGAAAGACCGCTGGGGCGTGGGGGTGACGAGGACCTCGACGAGCATGTTGAGGAGGTAGCCGTGACTGGGCGCTTCATGAATGTCCAATCGGGCTCCGCGAACCCACCCAGCTTACTCCATTCATCACCTTGGGTCTTGCCAGCGCCCTTCTTCGGGGTCTCAAAGTCGGCATCAAACTTGCTCAGGTCGTGGATCTGATTCTTCTTCGCGGCGTTCTTGCCCTTCTTGTTTTTCTTCTTCTTGCCGCCGGCGCTAGCGGTAGTCTTCTGTGCGCGCTCATCATCACTGGGCGCCCGGCTGGGGGCCCGACTGGTTGCACGCGAGGATACCTCTGAGTGCGCAAACAACTGACTGAGACCTCCGGGGGCCGGGGAAGCCTTCACCACGCTAGCAAGTGTATGAACACTCCCGGCGGTGTCGCCATTTGCCGCCGCGGTGATCGAGGCCCGGCGGCGCCCACCTCCAAATCCGTAGATCGGCTTGACATCGAAGTTTGCAGGCACAACGAGTGCGGGGGCAGATGGAGCAATCAGGCCTGGTCGGCCGCGCGGGGTGTTTTCTCCGGGAGAGAAGGAAGATTTGGTCATAGTGCCGGTTGTATCCGTGACTGCTTGTGAGTGCTTTTTTTTTTTCTTGGGGCTCTGCACGTGGGTGACAGGGGGTGATATCAAGAAAGGGTTAATTCGCGGGGGAATTTAATTTTTTATATTTTTTTGTGAAACGGCAGCAGCGGTGGGTGTGGGTGGTGTGATGCGAGTATGCTTGTAGGTGGAGTATGTGAAATCTAGAGATCGGAAATCTTGCTGCGATGCCAGATCAAAGCAGGCGTTTTTTTTTTGCCTGGTCCAAGATCCTCTCAAGAAAAAAAAAATAGTGGTTTTCTTTCCTCTCTCCTCTCTCTCTCTCTTTACCTCTTCTTGTTCTTCTTCTTATTCAGGGGCGTAGTGCGACGGACAGCAGTAGAAGCAAGAAAGGTGAAATATTTGAAACGATAGCGTCGGAAAGATGTAGTGTAGGCGAAACTTCCATGAGAAACGTTTTGTTAGTTTGGGGGGATGTTGGTGTATGTTATTTACTTTGTGGGAGAGTCTGTAAGCGATGGTTTTTATTTCGTGTAGTGGAGGAGAAGGAAGAAGAGGGAGAGAAGGAAAGCGAGGAAGAAGGGTGAGATTATGTATTGATGACGGGGGGGGGGGGGTGTGGAAGTGTGGAAGTGTGGAAGTGTGGGCGAGGATCTGCTGTTAGCTGTAAGTAGCAGTAAAGCACACCTATGTAATGTTGATAATAATGGAAAGGTGCCCGGTGTCTGTCAGTCAGTGTCTTTCCGTTTGTCTTTCTTTCTTTCTGTCTGTCTGTCTCTCTTTCTCTCTCTCTGTCTGGGACGTTGTGGGGAAGCCTATTCGCGGAAAGACACCTGGTAGAGAAGACCGATATGCAGTGCAGATTGAAATAAAACGTGAACTAGATACAGTATGTAGTTAAGCACATATGTTACTCAAACAAGGAGTCAGGGTACAGGCACTCACTCTATGTATTGTCCACTCTATTTCTAGTTCTATGAAGGACTGTCGACCCGGTGCCATGCAACCCATGCAGCAAGCAGCACCACCCTCCTCAGGCCCCATCAGAATTGCAGAGTACTGCCTGGATTACTCAACCCCTCCCCGCATATTATAGAGTAGAACAGATGAGCCCCATTTGACGTCAGCCGGAGAGGGGGGGGGGGGGGAGTTGCCCCTGCTTCTTTCTCCTTGTGTGTGTGTGTGTGTGCATGAAAATTCTCTACAGCCTTTTTTCCTACTCACGACACACAAGCAATTTCTCAAAAACAAATAGAGTTAACCGCCGCGCTTGTGTTGAAGCGAGTACTAGTGTGGGCGGGAGACGCTCCCGATCGGGCCGCAAGGGGAGGGTCAAAGGAAGCTTGTGTTCTGTTGCAAGCATGCATACATTATTATCCCTGAAGTCACAAACAGTCACTCGCCTTTCGTGGTTCATCACTTCCAATCACTCGGATACCGCCTGATGAGTCTCGATGCTGCAACACACACCCCCAAATTTGACAATACTACATGTATGCAGCAACTCCAACAGTTATGTACGCCGCACTCAGAGTGAAATTCCACTTCTAAACCGTCCATTCGCCTACTCCATATCCCTGCCTACAGCAGACGACGCTATTCACGCCACGTCTTCATTACAGAAAACGCTTCGCTTCAACCTGACGCGCAACTTTATTAACCCGGGTCTATTCAGGTGGCCACGAGAACCATGTTATCAGCGCTTGCAGGTACCTCCACAGACCTTTTATCTAAAGCAAACGCCGAAAAGCCCCCCCCCCCCCGGGGAATCCGATGGAGAGTATCTCCTCTTCCCTTAAACTCCCCTCATCCCTCATCCCCTCGGTGCACAAGCATGGTCTTCGGACCCCCCAAATCCCATCCACCCCAACACACTAGGTGCACTTAAATTATAACCGTTATATCGCCGATGCCTCCAGGTTATATTAGTGCCATTTCCATATATAACACGTCGACGTTTCTCTTCATGGGGGGTGTCACAACATTTTCCGCCACTGCATGCTGAGGGAAACTATGCCTTTACCCTCCCTTAGGGGGAGATTGTTGTACACCGTCTTTCCTCTATCGACATCTAGATGATTACCCGTTCAAGGGCAAGATTCTGAAGACCGCCCTGGTGTCATCGTGGTCGTCAGGGCTAGCAGGGCCGCTAGGGTCCAAAGATCTCAAGAGAAGTCAGTCCTTTGAAGACCAAAAGAGAGAAGGGGAAGAAGGGAGACAAGAGGCAGAAGATCATACCAATGAAGCCGAACTAGTCTATACATGCCATGGCTAACGAGTAATCATTGTTAATATCGGGGAATGTTCCCCCGTGCACCGCACAGCGGGCGAACATGGTGATGTTAGGGAATCCATCTGATCAAGCGCTGCGTAATGGAATGCGGTGTACAGCATAGGCTTCGATAAGTATGCGATCTGGCTATTATGGAGCGCAGGTAGGAATTGTCGCCCGAGAGGGGGTCATCGATGAGCTTGGCAATTTGTAAAACTTTTAGAGCGATTTGGCCAACAACCTCTGAATCTAAATGCCTAAAGTAGTTCTTGGCGGCAGTTTTTGGTGTGGAAATCCCACCAAGAGCTAAAATTTGAGCTCAAAATCCGAGAACAGGGATTGGCCAAATCGCTCTATTCTGTGGGGGCCTGGGTCTGAGGTATGGTTATCAAGAGCTACTTACATAATGTGTACCACTGCCTAGCCTCGTGATCATCCCCTATGGATTGCTTGCTGCTCACCTTAAGACTACCACTAGTGTGTGGTAAAAGGATAAGATTTTGCTTTGGTAAGGTTATTAGTGTGTTGTAAATGTTCACCCGCTTATATAATCAGTATTCTGGAACCATTGTAGCAGAGATTTTTACGCATCTACTATTGAAATATATTAACGTTTCATTCGTGTTTATTGTATGATAGTATGTAGCTACACAGGTCAATGTTGCCTAGCCCAGACGACATGCCAGGGCCTTTACGCGATCAACTGACAATATTACGGCCTATTTCAACCTGATGAGGTTCAATCCGTCAAAGGCCGGGAGTATCACTTGCTCTACCCTTGGGTCATCCCTGACAACCTTGTTGAACTGATCAATAAACCTGGGGCCCCTTTATCAGTTTCCTCTCTTGATTTCATTCCACAATACCAAGAAGCAAAATACCTATAATTTCCCATTTGACCCTCCTCCAAGACAGCCGGGTTGCGCTCTGAGTTATCCGCAACTAGACCACGCTTCAGAGCGTTATCTGCAATGATGATACCCTTTGGTGCCAACAAGTTAAGCTCAAGAACTTTGTGAAAATATGATATGTAGCCATCTTTGTTTGCGTCGATGAATACAAGGTCGAATTTCTGACCGGCAAGAGACTCGATGCTGAAAGCGGTAATGGTAGATTAGTAGAGGTTCGATATAAAAAAAAAACTACTACCCCATCAAAAGTTTGATCCAGGGTATTGAAAAACCATGTCACTCTCAAGGGCCTCCTCACGTTGTTGCGGCATCTCCTTCGATGAGCTTTACAATCCTATCAACCCCTGTTTTGATAAAGGTCTCCTTGGCAAAATCGGTAGATTTACCAGGGATATCGAGACAAATGATCTTGGTCCAATTAGTGAGGTGCCACAAATAAGAATTTGAAACCGGGGCATGTGTACTTCTGCCTCAGGCTCATCTTTCAGGGCCTCGGCCCAAGCAAGCGCTGAGTACCCTGTAAACGTCCCGACTTCGAGAACTTTTGGATCTGTCAGTTTATGGTCCGATCGGAGCTTAAAGGAGAAGGGTGCGGGGTAATGATATGAATTTTTTGAAACAAGAATCTTACCTCGTTTAACACCTTGGGCTCTCGCAAAGAATATCAAAAATTGTGCCTATATAACAGCTCGTAGGTTAATAATAGAGACTTGGACATGTCTCGAGTAGAAAAACACTCATGTGCTCTACTGGGCACACCGCAAGAGAAGACACCAGGAAAGATCTCGTTCTGATGACATACCTCCAGGGTATTGATCATCATATCCGGATCACTACCACTCTTTGCGGACCACTCGATAGTGTCATTACGGTGTTCATCGATTTGCTTCGGGACAGGTGTTGAGTGCTCGATGCAATATTCGTGCACAGCATTGCCGACCTCAGCATTTGGGTAAAGTTCAGTGGCGGTATACATTGTGACTGGAGGTTTTTGGATATATTTGGTGGCTTAGAGAAATATCCAATGATTATGGGGCAGCTTGGTTATAGATTAAAGTAGTTTTGAAGCTAGGTGCGGGGGCTCAGGCTGGGAGACGTAGCTTTAGGCCTGCCGCGCGGCGCGGGGAAACCTGGTAAGGCAGAGGTTCTAATAAATAGATACATATCTTTACCGGATCGGGACTGGTGCTGCAGCACAAAATCTCACTCGAAACCACATATCCACCCGGTATTGAATATAATAAATTTAATAGAGTATTTTTGCTGTACGAGCTGGGAAAGTATTTTAGTCCTTTCGGCTGGGAAAATCCGTTGCAAGTCGCTCGCTACCTTGCAAATTAAAGCTAGGCTCATACAACCTGATAACTACATGTATA